>OY283140.1:65157489-65850487 GCA_958299785.1 Medicago lupulina
AGACTGGAAATATGGAGCGTAACCCGAGTAGCCCGATCTAGGAAACCCGGTAACAGGTGGTCCAATAGATCTTGGATAAGATCTGATACTATTTTAAAATTTGGGTTGGGCATAACTTGTTGTACTTCTGATATTGGATTTCTTTTTGCTTTTGTTCTCCCTGTTGGTTTGATTTAGATTGGTTTGGTTCCTCTCTATGCTGATTTGATTCGATTTGGCTCTTCTGTCTGATGGTTCCTCTCTTTGGCTGCTACTTCTCTCTTTATTGGTTCTTCTGTTTAGTTGCTCCTATCTCTATTGGTTTTTCTCTGACTGCTGCTTATCTTTTAGTTGGTTATGATGTTAGTTGGTTTGGTTTGATTGCTTACGTTTTGGTTTTTTATTATCCATCTATTATTGAGTATGTTTTCTTGTTTGACAAACTCTCGATTGTTCATGGTAATGCATTGTGAGTTTGAGGGGAGATGCTAGGTAATATGTTATGAGGCTTTTGTTATAATAGGGCTCAGGGTAGTTTAGTCTATTTATGTTCTACCATATACTCTTAAGTTATATTCATATTATCGATACCCTAAATTAATAAAACATGTTAGGTGTCCTACATTGGATAAAAAAATAAAATGTGTTAGTAGTCCTACATTGGATAAAATAAATCTTGAATATAAGTTTGTAAGTGGTGGCAGACCTCACCTTACCAGTCAGGTTTTGTAAGGTTGTGTTTAGCCCAACCCAAATTCTAATAAAGATTTTTTACATAGCTTGTAGTCTAAGCTTATAGACTTTTAAAAAAGTTTTGGCCTGGCTGATTTAATCAATAAATTTGGTCTGATCTAATTTGATGCAGACCAGGTCATGTGCCCCTAAAAGTGGTTTGGCCTATTTCTATCCTTATTATTAGATGAAATTTTTGGCTTTACAAAATGAGGGAAGATAAATGATTTGATGTATTTTTTATAATTTTTTCTTACTATTTTATTCATATGATTTTAGAAATTATCATGTCTTTAATGTTTTGTAGATTGTAATTCTAATTATAATTACCAGCGAAAAGACGCCTGTCTTTCCGCTCTTTTTATTGCGCTAACATTTGAAAATTATGAACAATATTTTATTTTTATGAAATTTTGGTTTTGATTAAAAGTAAAAATATAAATGTTTTTTGTTTTTTTTAATGACATGAACAACAATCTTTATTATAGAAAAAGTTGTTTAAGGGTATAATTGGGATAATGAAAAAAAGTATAAATATACTCATCTAGTTTGTTATATTTTTTAAATGATAAAGAAAAAAAAATAGATATACATATATTCATATCGTGTTTGTTACATTTGTTTTAATATTTAAATTTATTTTTATCTATTTGTTACATGTGTTATTTGTTTTAAAAATTAAGGGTATTTTTGGAAAGAAAAATCCAACCCAAAAGTGCTGAAAGGGGTAGTTTTCTTGATATATAGTATAGAAGTATAGAATAATATAGATTACTTATTCTTTCTTTGTTATCCTTGACATAGTTTTCTTAGACAGCTTAGTAGTTTCTCAATTTCCCTTTGGAAAAGTTCTCTCATGAATATCAATATGTATATGTAAATTGAGTACATAGCTGCTCTTATGGCACAAACTTACTCTTCATTCATTGTTGTTGATACTTGTAAATCTATTTGCTTTCCTATCTTACCCCACATATGTGAGATATTGGATTTGATTTTAGACTCTAGTGCTTCTAATTATATAGCATGTAGTCCCTCTCTCATCTCTAGTATGACATCTCCCAAAACACCTCACCATATTACATTTTTTTTTAGTATTGGTCAAGGTTCATCCCACCATCAGTGTTTCTCAGTTTAGTCTTATTTGTACCTGACTACCCCTCAACTTCTATGTTCTCTCAATTGATCCATAACCTATAATTTTGTCTGTTTCTTTATTCAAGACCTAAGTACTGAACAAGCGATTGGAACATATGAATCATTAGGTCTCTTGATCTCATTCACTGTCTGCTTGGTCAACCAAGTTTAGTTAAGTAGAAGTAGTTGATTTTTCATTTTCACTTTTGAAGTGCTTAGAGTGCAAGACATGTTTACTTGGTAGACATGAAGAGTGTCTTTTCCTTGTAGTGTCAATCATGGTAGTCAAATCGGGATACGTGTCGTGTATCGTTCGATCACTTTTTTGAATCGTGCATCGTATCGCGTATCGTAAGATACATGAACAAAAAAAATATGACTTAAACTATCATATATAAACTCCAAAATACTTCAAATATCATATGTAAATATAAACTTCAAGATACCTCAAAACTCAATAAACAAAAATAAATAACATAATAAAGCGTCCTTAATTCAATCAAAATCAAACATAAAGCCTATTATTAGGTTCAACAACACAACAATGATCTCATGTGATATCACGGTCTCTCGTCTTTTTTGTTTGCACCATCAGTGAATACTTTAAGAACAATAGAATGGAACAGAGGGTAACAGAGCAGAGGACCAGAGAAAGATAGCAAAAACAGAGAGATAGAGAAACCAAATTATATAGAAACAAAGTGGGTATTGGGAAGTTGTAAACAGAGAAATAAATCATTGAGTCGTGGGATATTGGAAAAGGTTACAAGTTACCTAAGTCTAAAAGGTTATTCAAAAGTACTAAATCGTGGGGTATTGGAAACATTACAAGATATAGGAAAGGTAACAATTGAATCCCCTTAATAACCAATAAAGATACTTTATTGGTAAAAAGAAGGCTAAATTGCATTTTTGGTCCTTAACTATTTAGGTAGTTTCGCATTGGTCCCTTAATTAAAATTCAATTTATTTTGGTCCTTTAACTTCTCTCTGTTACACATTTTGGTCCTTTCCGTTAATTTTAATTCAAAAACGTTAGGTTTTCTTCATTTTCTTATGTAATTTTTCTAAGATTCTTGTTGTTGAAGGTTGATGGAGATGATATGATGATGAAAAAGAGGAGAAGAAGATGAAGAAAACCTACGTTTTTGAATTAAAACTAACAGAAAGGATCAAAATGTGTAACGGAGAGAAGTTAATGGACCAAAATAAATCAAATTTTAATTAAGGGACCAAAGTGATACTACCTAAATAGTTAAGGGACCAAAAATGCAATTTAGCCTAAAAAGAATAAGAAGTAGCGCTGGTAAACAGAAAAATAGGAGGAACAGTAAAAAACCTTAAAAAATCTAAAACCGAACAGATATCGCATGATACAGATGAGTATCACGATACAAGGTGATACGGAGGCGATACAACCACGATACAAAGTGTTTTGGGATAGAAAGTAAGATACATACGGTGAAGGGTGTTTTCATATCGTATGTATCCCACGATACAAGATGTTTTGGGATACAAAGTAAGATACGTACCGGTGAAGGATTTTTCATATTGTATCACGGTATGTATCATATGTTTAGTAGGATACCTGCTACACTGGTGTCAATAGTAGAGTTACTTTTCTGGATAATGTTCATTATAATGTTTGGGGTCCTAGTCACGTGCTTTCTATCTTAGGATACAAGTATTGTCACTTATATATATGTATTTATCCTCAAGACTCACTTAGATAACCTTAGTGAGAGACTGTTTTGAATTATTTGGTGTCTTCCAATCTTTTGCTCAAAGATAGAGAGACCAAAATTGGAAAAATAATTCAACTCTTGAAGTGAAAATGCTAAAAATTTCTTTTAAGCTCCATTAAACTTCTTCATGGTTTCTTATGGCAGGTTACATTAGTCTAGATGTCCCCACATATCACAATAGAATTATGATTCTAACTAAAATCGTCATTTGGTTTATCAGAGTACACTGTATGTATGGTAGACTACACCTAGAGTAGCTACACTTCTGTGTAACAAACTGTAACTAGTTAGTGTTAGTTACAGTTGCATATTACTTGCTGTGGGATAGCAGTAGCTTAGCAGAGCCCTGTAACTAACCTCTTGGAGTTAGTTATAGGTTAGTTGGAGTTCTAGCAATCTATAAATATGATCAATGCTCATTGTAATAATTGAGAATTCATAAATCAAAGATCAACCACAAAGTGCTCTTTGAACTACATGTTCAACTTCTAACATGGTTGATTCAACTTGGGCTTTGTTGATCAATGCTTATACACCTTTAAAATTTAAAGTTGATGTCATTCTTAATGCCTTTTATTTGATAAATTGCTTGCCATGCTATCCTCTAGGCTAGATATTGATGTTATGGGGGTTTTATTTTAGATAAACTGAGAGAAATACTAACTTGATATAAAAGGGATATAAAATACTAATCCGTATTTATCAAGATACAAGACTCTTAATTTGAAATAAATAGGGAACTTAGAAATACTAACTTGATATAAAAGGGATATAAAATACTAATCCGTATTTATCAAGATACAAGACTCTTAATTTGAAATAAATAGGAAACTTAGGAAACAAATCATGATTAAAAATAAGTAATATAGAAACTTTTCAGGAGATATCTAAAATACTATCAGAAACTTATCCTAGGAAATACTGTAACATAATATCACATTCTAAGATATTTCATATATTCTAATACTCTTCCTCACATTAAAATTTACCAAGCTTTAACCTTGTTACAAGAAAATAATGCATTACCCCCTCACATAGAAAAATTAATAGAAAACCAAACAAAATTAAGCTCCACCAAACGAGTTATTGGAAAGGCAGCTCAGTGATGCTAGAGAAATTGAAGAGAACTCCTAGAAAGAGAGCCTATACTATCGGAGACAATGTCGGTCATTCTCAAGTCCACATCTAGAAGCTTCAAACCAATAAAACAAGACACTGAAAACACTAAGTCATAAAGATGCTTTTGCTCAGGCCTGTCAACCTTTTTCCCAGGTGGATTGACCCTAAGTTCATCCCAGATGCACCGGTCTCGTCATAGAAAATATAATGCTTTTGAAAATATTATTTCTTCAGTGATATAGTACTATCACAAGATTCTGAGGCTTATAATTGTGTACCAAAAGAAAATGCCCAAGAATCCATTGAAATCCAATCCGATTGTGAATGTGGTTCCCACAAATTCTGGGGCGACACTTTGAAATCAAAACCATGAAGAACAAGTTCTTGATCCCACGGAAATGACTTATTTAAAGAGACTCAATGCAAGTTTAATAACAGTGATCATACTTGAAAGGGAAAAGTCTTTGAAAGAAGGAATCATATAAAAGACGAGGAATTCGTTCTCCAGCCCTGCCAACTCATCGTCCTGACACAGGTAAGTCCTCTTCTGGTCTTAGGAGTCATTGTGAGTCTTTTGACATAGATGTTCCTATAGCGCTTAGAAAAGGTATTGGATCTTGTACTAAACATCCTTTGTACTCAAATTTTTCTTCTTGATTGGCTGAATTTACCTCTCAGTCATCAGCTGTAGAAAATTCTGAAAAATGTTCAAGAGGCTCTAAAAGTTCAAAAGTAGAATTTAGTTGTTCTTAGGAGATGCGAGGTCTTGAGAAGAAATTGGAGGGTCATGACTTTGCCTACAGGAAAAAATATTGTGGCCTGTAAATGGATCTTCTCTATAATATATAACTCTGATAACAAAGTGGAAAAAGTAGAAGGCCGCTTGGTTGCTTAAAGGTTTACTCGAACAAATGACATCAACTACTCAAAGACCTTTGTTCTCGTTGCTAAAGTAACCAAGCGGTTCTGGTTGGCCAGACTTTACCTACTTTTCGGTCGAACTCTGAATTACCTTTCCTCCGAGAACTAGAGTTAACATAAAAAAAATGTATAGTTTCATTTTATATATTAACATGTAAAGTCTCATTCTATATCAATACAACTATTCAATATTCTCTTTGTTCCTTTTTAGTTGTCTCTTGTAGTTTTTTTTTTTTGTCGGTTAGTCAATTGGCTAGAAATTCACCTTTTTAAGGTGAATAATTGGGGTGTATGGGGTTCGAACCTCAACCCCTGCATATAATATACAATGTCTCTACCAACTGAGATAAGCTCACGACAGTTGTCACATGTGGTTTTTTTTTTTTTGAAGGAATTGTCACATGTGGTTGTCACTTGTAGAATATATTAATCGTTTTTAAAGTTTAATGCAATATTAATTATTGTTTTTATCAATAATACTATTAAAATGAGACTATTATTGGTTATCAATAATACTATTATTGTTGTCACATGTGGTTGTCACATGTATTTACCGCAGAGAGAGAAATATATAGAATGAAATAATTAATAGTTAATGGTATAGGAGATAGAAACAATAATTATATTAATTTATTATTTTTCTGTATAACTAATTCTAAAAACAGCAACTAAAAAAGGAATAGAGGGAGTATCATTTTGTCTCATTCAATTTGTTTATTGAGATTGGACTCAATTGGTAAACTGGTAGTGCGTTGTGTTATGATAATAAGATGAAGACTTATAAAGGGCAGCCCGGTGCACTAAGCTCTCGTGTACTCAAGGTTTGGGAAGGGGTTCTACCATTTGATGTATTGTACACAACCTTACCTTGTTTTTACACAAAAGGTTGTTTCTAGGACTTGACCTTGTGACCTTTGAGTCATATGACAACAACTTTACCGTTGCGTCAATGCTCCCCGTCAATACTTACGATAGGTAGAAATTAAAGTGTATTTAACTACTTTTTAGTTATAACTTGCTAAAACACACCTTCTAAAAAATAAGTGGGTGTATCCTAGCAAATGCCTATAGGAGTTGCTAACATACACCCACTTATTTTTTAGGAGTGTTTTACTAATATTCACTTTTAATGTGTATTTAACAACTTTTTAGTTATATCTTTGTTAAAACACACCTTAATAAAAACCAGTGGGTGTATCCTAGTGTGTGTGTGTGTCTATATATATATATATATATATTTTATTTTTTTGACAAGGTATCCTAGTATATATTGTTAGGCATGTATTTAAAATCCTACAACCATTAATATTAAATTTGTTTGTTTGCACAGGACATTTTTTCTTGGTTGTTATATATAATTTTAATTTTTTATTTTTTTTATCAGATTGCTTCAGTTGAAATTAAACTGTAGAGGTCCAACCCAAATCTTCTACTGATGTTCTAATCTGATAATCTGATTTAACACCAATTATTACTATTGCGTTGACTTGTGAAATCTAGATGTGGAAGAACTTGTTCAATGTTAGTGTTGTATGCACTTGTGTGCCTGATAGATTACTGATCGTGGTCCATTTATAAAAATAGCTCCAAGACGTATAGAGTTCATCTTGGTTTGTTAGAGGTTTTATATTCTAGTATGATAGAAAAGCTTTGGAGTCTGGCTAACCTTTCCTTTTACATATTTTTCTTGCAGGACATTACAAGATTTTGCATGAATAAGGATGACATCCTTGAGAAATCTATGAGTGGAAATGGAAACATTTACACAAATGCCTTGCCAATTTGTTGTATTCTTTTAGTTACTTTGCTGAACAATTAGAGTATTTTTAGGCTTTTTTAAAATATCATTTGTAAGAGTCTCATTTTAGAATTCAAATGAAAAAATAATTGATTATACTGAAAGTGGATTTTGATTCATATTAAATTTTACTTCTAATATCAGATAGAAGAAATCCTGTAATTATATTTGTTTACTAAAATCTGCTTCTCTTTATTATTTCATGATGCTAGTTATATAATAGCTATGATTTTACCAAGAAAAGTTAAATGATTACGAATCAAAATTTAGATAACAAAATATGGAGAATGTTGTTGATTGTGCAATATTGTATTACAACAGAATGTTCTTACAGCATGTAGCAGCAATGAGGGGAAAAGCAGAATGAAAAAAACAAATGGGCATTATCTAAAAATGACAGAATAAAGAAGCAGAATGAACAGTGTTGTTTAATTAATCAAACATTAACTTAAGGAGTGCCAATTTTAAATTTTAGACAGCAAACACAAACAAACTTTAAATTCAAATATGAAAGCCAGTCACATTAGTCACTACTCAGTGAGGTAGATACTGAAATGCAAGATGGTGTCAGCCCCATCTGTGGTGTGTTGGTCCTCCTTCAGTAGGTTCTCAATTGCAGCATATCCTCTAGCATTCTCATACTTCCCAGTCCCACCAATGACTGCTATCTCAGATTCTGGCGACGCCGTCCTATGAATCCCAAACAGACTTATAGTGTCATCAGGTCCATCATGATGCTCAGTCCCATGCACCAAAACAGTAAGCACAATGGTCTTACTAGTACCATCCAATGAGCTTGCCAAGTAAAACCCTTGTGCTCTTCCTATCACAGAAGAATCCAGCTCATGTTCTTCTGTTAACTGGTCATCAATCACTGTCACAGAACCAAACATAAGCTTCTGGACTGTAAATCCACCAGGAAGATTACCTGCCGAAACAAAAGGCTGGTTGTTGCCGCCGGAAACAGTGTTACTTGTGCCACTGTTTTTAAATACAGTTGAGGATTGAGCAGCACTGAGACCTACAAGGTTTGGGAGATTGTTGTTTGTGACAATGCCATTGAGTTTAGGGTTAACTAATGGAATTCCTCCAGTAATAGGGAAGAGATTGTTGTTGAGCTTGGAGAATGGTAAACCGGTTACATCACTGTTTGCTACAATTCCTGCTACCACTCTTGCTGATGGATGTGATCCACCAAGGATATCATGCATGAAGAAAGAAAACGATGGCTCTTTCGCTATAGGCTTTGCTGTAACCGGCGTTACATTAGGAACAGCCGGGAGTGGCACCTCAGCTTCTGGCAGTGGAAGTGGCACTTCAGCTGCTGGTTGTGGAAGTTCTTCTGGTGTTTCATCTGTGGAAGGACTCACAACCGGAGGGATGTCCACAACTGGTGCTTCATTTTCTGAGACTAAAGGGTCTGGATTGGTATCTCCACCAGATACCGGTGTGGCAGTATTGGTGATGGTGGTGGCTGCAGGTGTTATCACACTTGGCGAAGCGGTAATAGGGCTTATCTGTGGTATGGTTGTGGCAGAGGGAATGGCAGCTCCAGGTCCTGGTAGATTACCTATAGCTTGTGGTTGAGAGTCAAATTCATCTAGGATTCTTGCAGAGTTGGCAATCAAAAAAGTTGTGGATAGGAGGAAAAGGCAAAGTGTAGTTTTGCATGTGTTACGATCTTGTATGAAAACATTGGCCATTTTGCACACAAGAACTTTGATTGAAGTGATGGTTTTTGTTAAGATTTGAGAGAGAGGCTTTGTTGATGAAAAAGATTTCTGATTGTGTTGTTATTTATAGATATGCATAAAATTGGAGGATGTGTAATACTCTTCAACAAGTGGAGTTGATAGAATATTTGGTCAAGGAAAATGAACCTGAATGGAGTGGTTATGTTTGTTGTGTGTGTTTTGGTTAAAACAACTCCTCAGTGGTTATAGTGTTGGCATTTTTGGCATTAATATGATTTAATCACATCTCAAATTATCAAGAGCAAATTCCATTCGTCTACTTTAAGATTCTTGTTAAAAACCAATAATTTTTTCTTTCATGACATGAAACATATAAGCACTTTTTTGGGTCCTAAAGTATATTAACTTCAAAGATCATATATTGGCGTTTGGATAGTTTATGAAACTGTAATCAAACGAAAGTTTGCTTAGTTTCATATATTTTCCTAATGAAAACAAACACTTGACGAAGAATGTATTTGCTTCCATGCATTGTCTCAAAAAGTTATTAAAATTTCTTTGAACCAAGACCTTCAGCTTTAAATTCTAAAAATTAGCATAATTAACACAATCAAAAGTATATCTTGACAATGGTTCTTGAGAAAACAATCGAGCACTTAATGTCTATTCTACGAGTGGTTTGTAAACCAGGTGGATTGTATATTTAGACAGAAAGATAGTAGGATTTTCCTTATTTTTTTGATTGTGGGTGTTGTACCATTTATATTAGGACCTACTACACGGGAGCATATATGAGATAAGCTTGATTAACGAATAAATTTTTGACAGAGTTAACCAAGCTAAATAAATACTTTATTCGTTAACCAAACTTATCTCATATTGTTTGTTAACCAAGCTTATCTCATACTTGGTTTTGACCGAGCTAGCAAATTTTTAACGAATAACACGGAAGCATAACTTATGGTTTTAGCCTTAATAAAATTTCCATGATGGTCCCTAAGACACATATGGATAGCACTTTGTTATTCATGAAATCCACATCGATATTACATTTCAATTTTTCAAGAGGAGGCCTTACATAATTAACCAAATTTGCGCATTGTTGTTGTTGGAGGAAAGTAGTTGCATGGTGATAGATGAGTGTGATCTACATCCTCGCAAAGTTTCAAATTTCGACTCTTATTTAAAATGAACGTTTTTTCATATAGAATTTTTGTTTTTTTAGGGGATAAATTTTTGTTTTTGAAATATTTAGTACTTTTATATTCATTTTTGTGATTTTAAAAAAAGCTGACTTCTGATACATACCAATTTTTTTGTTTTTCATTTTAAAAATAAATAATTTTTAAAAGATATTTTTAAAAGATCTTGTATAAATATTCAAGAAGAAGTTTAAGGTGTTTGCAAGGGTAAAGGTATAACTGATAGAAAATTTAACTCTATTAGTTTAAATAAATACTTTTCTGTAAAAAAAAAAGGTCTAAGCTAATAGATATGCATATCATGATGAATGAGAATTGCTCTTTAGGTCTTCTTAATTTCTCACAGGTTCCTAAAATTTTAAATTACCCTTTTTATACCGGTCTTAAATTACGATTTGATAGCATCAAAAGTTATCATCTGCTCGTTGTATATCAGAAGTTACATATCGGTAGGTCCTAGTATAACACCAGAACATGAATAAAGTTTCTAACATGCATTTTTATTTGTTTTGAAACTTCAACAACTTGAACTATAGGCACAAAACACTATTCTTCATTCAACCATTGATCTTCTCGAATTGATGTCAAAGACATACTATTCCTTCTAAAACTCAGCAAGTAATTGTTCGCTTCTTTTCATTTAATTTTTGTTGAAGTTTAGGGTTTTTTTAGTTGTTGATCAAATATAAATAGTTTAGGGTTTGATTAGCAAAATATAATAATAACATGCCACATAGATGCCACCAAGGATATTTTAGTAAATTCCAATAAAGTGCAGGGCCAAATATGCCGACATATCTAATGGTGGTTGGGGAGAAATAGAGAAAACGCGGAGAGATGATAAAGATGGAGAGAAGGTTCAGCTGAAAAATCAATTATGCCCCTGCACTTTATTAGAAATTACTAATATGTCCTTGGTGGCATCTATGTGGCATGTTCCGTTTGTCCGGTCAGAGAAAATGGACGACAAGGACCAATTTTGTTAACGGTGGAAAAATGTAGGGATTTTAAAAACTTTTATTGAAATGTAAGGACTATTCTTCAAAGTTATGCAAAATATAAGAACCAAAAACATATTTAACCCTTAATAGAAGATAGAAAAATTAGATTCACTTCTTACTTGATTTATTTTATGAAGACTTAAATGTGTCTTTGGTCCCTACACTTTCATCATTTTTTGGCATTGGTCCTTGCATTTTTTTTGTTTGGTTTAAGTCCCTACAGTTTGTTAAAATATTGTTATTGGTCCCTCTCTTAAGTAGACGTTAAAAAAATGTCAAAACTAATTGGGCCACGTGGCACTCCATTAGTTTTAACTTTTTTTTAACGTTACTTAACAGAGAGACCAATAGCAATATTTTTACAAAATGCAGGGACTTAAACCAAACAAAAGCTTATCTACTCTACCTAGCCCGTTGCATGACCTTCACTGATAAGAGTCGGAAATATGTTGATGTTATATACCTAAATACTTCTAGGACCTTACTACAATGAATAAGTGGTCATGGTGTCTTGCAGCTCCAGCCTTCATCTATAATTATTTGGCTGATGCGACAAAGATTGTGCCCTACTTCAGGTAAAAATTTAATAAACCCTAATACCATTTGTAGGACATTTAAGATATTTCCACACTTGTTTGTAACATTTTTTTTCAGGCTTAAATTATAGAGTATTTTGAGGAATGTAAAAAACATATATGAACTAAAGAATGGTAATTTGAAACCCAAATTTCGTCAAAACATTTGAACTTTGAAAGGATTTAAATATTGCGTATAAAAGAAGTAGTAGCACAAAAGCTTACGCCTGACATATATTGGACTGACTGGAATGTAACTTCCGATACATAGCAAGTCGAAGATAACTTTCGATATGAGTAAATACCCAACTTCGTCTTGTAAGTGTAGCTCAGTTGGTAGCTACCAGGGATAATTTGTGCAGGAACTGGAGTTCGAACCCCGGATTCTCCACTTCTCCATACATAATGTGTGTGAATCTAGTCACTAGGTTACTTGACCAAAAAAAAATAAAATATCCAACTTCGTCTTTGAATTTGCAAGGACCAGACAAATTTGTCCCCCAATTTGTCGAAATATCTAATTCGTCCCTCAAATTCATCCATTCGTCTAATATCTCCGCTAGTGATGTTGAGGTGTCGTCCTGCATGTTGTGCTGTGTTGTACACGTGTCATCTAGTCAACTACGTGTACAAGGACCAATCTAATAGAAACACAACAAATTTCAGTTTTAACCTTTTACTTTCAATTTTTTTTCTTCTGTTTTTCCAATTTTACCCTTTTTTTAAGGATCGATTTGATAGTAAGTAATAATTTAGGGACTGATTTGATTGAAAATTTTAGAAATTTAGGGACTGATTTGATTGATTTTATTGCAGGAAGTGAGTATAAGGAGGTATGACATGAGAGGACCAGTTATTTCAAATGAGAGGCTTAAGTAAACACGAATGAGGGGTCTTGCTCCACAAAATCCAACTGCTCCTGGAGTTATTAGAGTACCATTCATGGAGCATAGAGTTTATCCCAAATCTAGGATTTCCAAAGAAGTGATGCAATGATGCCTGTTTAAATTATGCTTTTGGACTTGTTTAAATTATGCCTATAGTTGGGTTTCTTTTTGGCTATGTAATATTTAAGAACATGGAATGTATGACGTATAACTTGTTAATGCCCCATAGTTGAGTTGCTTTTTGCAAATGTAATATTCCTCCACTTGTAGCGCAATGACTTAATTATTGCTTATTTGATGGTATTTTCAAGAATCAAATTATGTCTCTTTACTTTTTTGCTTTGTTTTGCACATATATGTATCAAGGATCACAATGAAATATGTTTAACAAATTCAATAACTAATTTGATGGTATTTTTCTATAATATAGGGATCGATTTGATACATAGGCAAATAGTTTAAGGACCAATTTGATAGAAATATTTTGACAGAAAGGTTACATTCATTCATCTTCAACCTCTTTTCATTACATCATTACACACGCTTAGTACAATACAATAGCATGCTAAACAACTCAAACAAACAAATTAAACAAATTATGACTATCAAATACTTAATACTTAATCAACCTAATCTCAAATTCTGGGACACCAACATTCAAGTACTCTCACATCTCCATTAAACATAGAGCTTTAAAATGAATACCGACTTTGATAACTGTTTTTACCCATACGCCCACCACCCATCATTTCCGATTCAACCTGAACACCAAAGCTTGAAGAAATTATAGGGATTTTTGGATTTTGGATTCAATAAAAAAAATAGGTTTTGAAATTTTTAGAATTGGGGAAGAACGTTGTCATCAATAATGGAAGAAACTTTGAGAATTTTGAACTCTAGATGACAAATTGTAAAATTAGGGTTCCGATTTTATAGATTTGGGAAGAAAGAGCCGTTGTATAATGACCATTTTTCTGTGAATCATGGTTTCAATTTTCTGCAAATCAACCAATTTGATCCTTGGAAATTTTGTCACTTTCGGCTAAATTAGTCCCTGCTTGTATGACATCTGACATGGCAAACTTTGTGAGAGGTTAATAGAAAATGTCAACATTGTTAACATCCCAACTTGACGAACATACTAATTTGATTGACATTTGACAACTTCATGAACTAATGTGATATTTCGACAAATTGGGGAAGAATTTGGTTGACCCTTGCAAATTCAAAGACGGATTTGGGTATTTACTTCTTTTGATACTATTAAATTGTAGCTTCCGTCGGTATTAATTTTCGAATTTTGGAAGTATGTGAGCAATTGAGGGGCTAAACAACAATTTTCATCATGAATTTTACAAGTGAGTATGTTCAAGTCCAACTTCAATTTTTCTTTTTTCAGCGGAAAGTTACTTTCTGCACTCGCATCATTTTCTTATATATTTTAAAATATTCATTTTCCAAATACAATTTTGGGAATTGCTAATTAAAAGTTGGTGTACAATAGATCAAATGAGGTGTGAACATTTATTACCTATATTCCTTACCACAGACCAATTCCAATGAATTTAAATTTCAAATCTTTTTTTAGATAAATTAGTCTATACAAATTGACACTAAGAAGAATCAAATCTGAAATATTGAGGAGGAGCAATCCCAAGCCAACACCATCAGACTAAATTGAATTTAAAAAATTTAATAACAAAAAGAAGCAAACACACAACAATAGTATGACTTTGCCAGATTAATTTTTTTTTTCCCTTCTCTTATTCGGGTTTGAACCCAAAACTTTCAACTCCTTAATTCACCACGTTATGATTTATCGGTCTCAATTGGTGGATGGCATAAACTTTACTATAAAGAAATGTGTCTTGAGAGAATTTATTCCTCAACTTAATTGATAGTTAATTTGGACTATTCACAAGCACTAAGTGTCAGGATTAACAATTAGCAATGTGAGTATTTGTTAATAAATTAGAAATTAAAGTCATCTCCTAGTCAGCAAGCCAAGCTAAATTTTTCTGGAAACCATATAATAATAATAAGGCACAAGAACTTTTTTCAATAGTTGTCAATGATGAAGTTGAGGTGATGATGGATAGTGCGAAATAAGAAACATTAGAATGGAATATTTAGTGTTCGGTGACATGCAAAAAACGCAGTGCATTGTCTTTATGCTTATATTTAGTTATGAATACCATAAAATAATACTTTGATTCAACATATTATTCTTAAATATGTTGAATTGTTAATTTGTACTTTCGATCTAAACAGCGGCAAGCGTGACCTGCAGTTCAGTCATGAATATACTGAACGATTCTAGTTACACCAGAGTGGTGGCAGCATCCCTATATTTATATCTACCATGTTTTTTTTATTGAAGAATATACAATATATATAGGGAGTACCAAACAAAATTGCTCAAAATTTATATCATCCTATATGGTCACACATCTCAAATTTACGTTAAGTCAAACACGTTTAACGGTAAAGTTTTTATTAAACAAGTTAAAAAAAATGCATCTTGTTCATATAATTAGTACAAAACAATTCTTATAAATTTTCCTTCAACCTTGCAGTCTCATACATGTATGGCATCAAGAACTCTCTCCATGTGCACTATTTATTAAACTTACTTTGACCATATATTTTAACTTAAATATAAAGACAAATGATATGCAATATGTTATCTGATTTGTCTCGATAAATATTTTTAAAATTTTAAATTTTTATAATTTTTTACTATCGATGCATAAAAATATCAACTATCAAAGTTGTATATTAACATGTGTAAAGTGGTTGACTTCGACATGTATTTTGAAACAGAAAGAGTATTATTATTAATTATATTTGATTCTTTTACAAGTATCATAAGGACACTTGTTATCATTTTGATGTCCTTCTATTGAAAATATAAATATTTTAACTTTTACAATATTAATTACACAATTTTTTTTAAAAATACTTCTATCTTTAGTTTCTTAATTTCTGCTCTTAAGACACAAGTTAGCATTTTCCGAACACAAAGATATAATTTAAATTGAAAAAAAAAAAAAGAGAGATAGGGTTTTAACATTTGGCACTATATTAGTAATTAATCGGACATTTAGATATTGTGCTTTCATTGTTTTGGTGTTGGTCCCTCCTTATTAAGGGGCGCCTACCCTATAGTGACATTGAAAAATGGAAGAGTCATCTAGTAAAATATTAAAACAAATATCAAACATATAAGAATTAAAAAAGAAATTGAAGAATATTCTTGAAACGATGAAAAGAGGCTTTAGTTGCATTTGAAAAGAAACATGCAATGCAAAGTGGTAAGACAAAAGAAGGAATTTATAGAAAGTTGGCCCCCTTTTCACCCTGGAAATGAGTAATGAACAACCCAATATTCCACGACCCAAAACAAATAATGAGATTAATTGAGACCTTATAGCTAGCTACCTTTGATTCACAGAAGACTAGTCCCTGTCCCAGAATTGTAAAAAATAAAGTATGTTTGTCTTTGTATTGGCACTGTTTGGCTCCTGCACACATGAGAGAAAAGAGAATGGCACAGAATATTGTACCCTAGTCTACAGCTTTTTTTTCAAAAGAAAAAAAATAATGATAACATAGTATCTGCTAAATATTTGTCAAAAATAAAATAAAATAGTATCTGCTAAATAATTTAAATAATTATTTTCTTGCAGCACTTTCAAATATTATGATGTGAATCACTGGTATAGTCACTCTTGTAGCACTAGTATACAATGGTGGGATGTATGTGTGTGTGTGTGTGTATATATATATATATATATATATATATATATATATATATATATATATATATAATCTTTAATATTTAATATAGTTATTCAAAGGGTAAATGATGAGAAATCCTTCAAAAAAAAAAGGTAAGATAATCTTTAATCTTGAGGTGCCTTCAATTCCACCTTTTATTTGCGGTGCTTAGAAGCTACGCTGATCACTAGATAAGAAATTAAATAGTTTTTTCTATTAAAGATGAAGAATATTTGCTTCCATATATGACTGATCATGAGGCTATGTCATTTCTCCAAAAACTAATCAATTATTGTGTATGCAATGCAAATGCATGCATGGTGATGACAATACGGTCTGTCTAATTAGCATTCTTGCAGTGGAGGACATTACCTAGCTAGGTTTGTCTATTTTCTCACTTTCAAAAGTTACATGGGAAGTAGGATATGATTAAACAAGCAATGATATATCTTTTGAAACCTAACTGCGTTTCCAAGAGACTCACGGTGAAATAACATGCATATGATGGTCATGTCTGCACATTATATATTAATATGTTTATGAGAATTAATAAAGCAAACACATACGGTATATTTTTGTAAGGGGAACACATACCGTATTCCATGTAAGATCAATAATGGCTTGTTATTGCATTCGTTGTGGCAAAACCTTTTGTTCTCTTGTGAATTCGTTAAAAATCACATCAATAAAATACTTGATGTGTGGAGCAAAGTAATCAAACAACCAAAACAAAGTGGGTGACACTTATAAACACAAACAAAAGTAGAAAACAATGAGAGAAAGAAAGAGAGAACACACGAAATTTGTTTATCTAGTTCGGTCACCTAGTATGGGGGAGAGAGCAGCCTTCGGTTTCACTATAATGATGATGAGTAACTTTACAAAGAGATATCAAAGGGTTACAAGAATAACTCTTCAAACTTAATTCTACCTCTCTCTCAAGGTTTACTTTGATACAAGGTATATATTTATAGTAAAAGTATCCCTAAAAAAATTGGAACAAATCTAAGCCCAAAAATACGATTATGTTTTATTTTCTGTTGGCAAAATCGGGCCACAATTTTTACTCTTCGGCCACCGAATTTTCACGTATGAAAAGGCTGAAAAACACTGTCAAAATCGGCCATCGATTTTACCAATTCAGGCCCCGATTTTGGCAGTTCCAGAAACCAATTTTGAGTCACTTTCACAACAATCTCCACATTGACTCTAAATTAGTGATGATGCCAATTTAACCATCAATCACCATGCTTCCCACTGCACCATGTAGCTCCACAAGTTTCCACCCAACCTCTTCAACCATCGGAATGCCTTCCGCCTTCTTGAAGATTTCTTGCATCCAACTACACTAGAAATTTTAGGTAGTTCCACAAGTCTACACCATAACCTCTTCAGCCATCGGAATGTCTTCCGCCTTCTCGAAGATCCTTGCATCCAACTACACTAGAAATTTTAGGTAGTTCCACAAGTATACACCATAACCTCTTCAACCACGGAACATCTCCCACTTTCTTGAATATCTCCTTGCATCCAATCACCTTTGGTCTTATAGGGTAATCCCATAAGCCATGATATACATTCTTCAAACTCCAGAATGCCTTCCGTCTTCATGAAGAATTCCATTGCTCACAATTAGAGCATAGCACTCAAGGTCTCCATAGTCATACCATTCTCAGTGTTTTCAACTTCACCTCAAGCTGAGTTTTTTCTACCTCAACTAGCAAATGCGTACATCCCACTATGTCTTTCTCCATGGTCCGCCTCTTCCGGTTGACCATGAGTATTCTTACCACCGCCTCTCCAGGCTGGTGTTGAGTGTTTAACGTCTCTCCAGACGAACACCTCTTTATAAGGCATGATTCCCAAGGTGAGAAACATCACCTTCTTCATCCTCCCAACAACACACCACCAAAGCTCCTGCATCCTCATAACCCTCAGAGACAATTTTTGCAGAGTTACCATTATTATCCGGACAATCGTTCTTGAAGTGACCCATCTTGTTACAGTTAAAGCACTTAAACCTTGACTTGTTACCACTCTTTCCCCAATTAGCCCTACCTCTACCATTCCCTCTTGAAACACTCAGGCCTTCACTATTTTCATCAGTTCTCAAGTCGTTGGACTTGGTCAACTCCTTGGTTCTCAAAGCCGCTTGAACTTCTTCCAAGGTAACAGTGCCTTCTTTGCCATAGTGCATGACATCTTTGAAAGATTCAAAAGATCTCGGTAGAGCACACGACAAGAGTATAACTTTATCTTTATCCTCAAGATGCACCTCAATATTCTCCAAGTCATCAAGGATTTTGTTGAACTCTGTAAGTTTCTCCATGATGGCTTTTGACTCTACCATCTTCAATGAGTAGAGTTATCGCTTTAGGAATTGCCGATGAGCCAAAGACTTTGTCACATACAAAGACTCCATTTGACCACATCGATGTCACGGTTGGTTCCTTCGCTACATCTCTCAAAACTTTTATCCCTGAGGCACAAGACAATGACACTACTAACTTTGTCCACCATCCCAGTCTTCTCCGCTTGTGACATGGTGACCGGTAACGCACCTTCACCCTTCAAAGCTTTTTCACACTTTTTCTGTATTAACACCACTTCCATCTTTACCTTCCATAACCCAAAATCATTATCTCCGGTAAATTTCTCAATATCCCACTTCGAACCCATGGTACTTGATTATCATTTGATCCTTTCCCCACGGTGGACGCCAATTGTTGTGAATTCGTTAAAAATCACACCAATAAAATACTTGATGTGTGGAGAAAAGTAATCAAGCAACCAAAACAAAGTGGGTGATAGTTATAAACACAAACAAAATAGAAAACAACAAGAGAAATAAAAAGAGAACACACAAAATTTGTTTACCCAATTCAGTCCAATACTGACCTAGTCTGGGGGAGAAAGCAGTCATCTGTTCAACTATAATGATGAGTAACTTTACAAAGAAATATCAAAGGGTTACAAGAATAAGTCTTCAAACCTAATTCTACCTCTCTCTCTCTCTCTAGGTTTACTCTGATACAATGTCTATATTTATAGTAAAAATATTCCTAAAAAAATTGGAATAAATCTAAGCCAAAAAATATGATTATGTTTTATTTTCTGTTGGCAAAATCGGGCCCCGAATTTTGCTTTTCTGCCACCGAATTTTCACGTATGAAAAGGCTGAAAAACACTGTCAAAATCGGCCACCGATTTTACCAATTCGGGCCCCTATTTTAGCAGTTCCATAAACCAATTTTAAGTTACTTTCACAACATGTCCATATATCAACCCTCATTGTTTATATATATGGTATTTAGGAGAAGCTTGACTAGTCATTAAATTTTTGATTCGTTGCAAGAAACTTTGTCTGGATGGTGGTTAGAGCTACCACAGTCGGAAGTATATCTTTTTGTAAAGTGTTTATTTGTCGAGTCTATTTGGTACACAATCTTGACGTGATTTAGGGTGTCAATGACACTCAAAAGATTTGTTTATGTTGTTACAAAGCTTTAGCTGTCCTTTCCAAAATGAAAAAAAGGTCTCTTGCTTGGCATGCAGTTTTATTATCTATTTGGAAGGAAAGAAACAACCTTATCTTTGAGTCAAAGATAATCTCGAGTGAATAGGTGGTGGATTCGATACAAAAAACTTGTCCTGACAATTACGTTCAATAAAGAAGTTAGGGATTCCTTGCTCATTCCATAAATGACTCACTTTTTCGCTAGACTGTGTTCTTAGATAATGGTAGGAGACTAAGATTGTTGTTTTCTTTTGATTTTAGTGGATAGAGTACTCCTTGTTCTTAATCTATTGTTGAAGGTTAAGTACCTTTTGTCATTTGTTTTACCTATTTCTCAATGAAATTTCTTCATTTGTTGTTAAAACAATATTTTTAATCAAGTGAATTTTAAAAATCTTACAATTATGTGTTATGGTTTATAATACGAGCCTATTAGCCCTTTAGAAGGGAATTTAGTGTGTGTTTGTTGCATGTGTAGTAGAATTTGATCATTTACACAAGAGCCAACCCATCCATTTATAGTAGTTGCTCTAGGGTTTTGTCCACTTATGGTCTTCTTAATAATTTCCTTGGCCCAAATCTATAGAAGGTGAGTGTGATGAGGAATATTTTGCATTGTAGACTAATGATTGGACATCACCAAGGGAA
The DNA here is from genome assembly GCA_958299785.1 of Medicago lupulina. Lineage (NCBI taxonomy): Eukaryota > Viridiplantae > Streptophyta > Magnoliopsida > Fabales > Fabaceae > Medicago > Medicago lupulina. Next base: position 65,178,225 of record OY283140.1, read on the forward strand.
AGAGTATGGTTTATCTATATGGATGTTCCCAACTTTCTATTGTGTGTCTAACCTAGCCGGTCTACATGTCTCATACCCTTAGCTCAACCATTTGTTGGTCTATGCACTCTCTGATGCGGTACCAAGCCATATGTACAGAACACGAGTGTCGAGGCCGATAAGGTGAGGGATCTATGAGGGTACGTTGTAAGTCTTTTCCAAGTGATTCTTCCTATAAAGTGTGGCACCTCTTGGTGTCTTCTAATTCACTATGTTTTAAGGTGGAAAGACGTATTGCGCGTATACAATGTCCAAGTTATGGTTTAAAAGATATCGATCCCACAAAGACTGGGGAACTATAACTTTCTAGTTGAAAACTTGTTTGCAAGGAAATAAAATAAATCATTTGTTACAACAATAAATATTAAAATTCAAAGGTTGGTAAAACAATTAAAAAAATTAGAAATTCTCAAGCTGAAAAGTGTGGTTGAAACTAGGTTCAGTTATAACAAATCTTTACTACAATTTACAAAGCTATAGCTTTCTACGGCTCCCTAGCAACTTGGTGGTCTTAGGGAGTGTACCTAAATCATCGTGTTAAGGCCATAACGACACACCGTTAGGGGTACAATTACGTAGAACTTAACTTTCAATATTTCTAGGTTAGGTGCTCACTTTTTCCACACGAAGTGTACTCCATCTGAGCCCTTTAGCCTATTATAAGAGTCCTTTTGAGATCTTAGGACTTAGTTATAGCTTCCTATAACTTTGAGGCTCCTCTAAGATCTAGTTAACATTTAAGCAGACTCTCTTGATCCTTTCAACTTTCATGCCGATGGAAAAATTCATAACTAACACGTGTTCACTCCCATACTGGTTAAAGATCAAGGAGCTATATCATTAGAAGTAAAAGGGCTAAATTCTTACTTCTAAAGATTTTGAGTTAAATCAGTTTTTTAGAAATAAGCTTGACGCTATTTTATATATCGCAAGTAAATAATGTCATGACCTCACCATTTCTAAACCACGTGAAGGGGTTTAGCTCATGGTGAGCTGAACCTCAGAGATGGAGATGAAAATAAACATAAATGAAAACATGGAAAACTAAATTAGTAGATTAAATAGAGCTAGTACAAGATTACAATCCTTGAAGGAAAGTGGTGAGCTAAAAGCATCACCAAGTAATCTAACTCTAAACCTTTAGAATCTAGAAACCATGCTCATCTACGGAGAAGATGAGATGAAATGAGAACTCTAAAGCTTCTAACCTTAGCCGAAACCTGGCCTCTCCAATTCTATTACAAATTTTTGGACCCTTGGCATCAAACACATGGTTGTCCTTTTATAGTACAAGGCCAACCACAACAAGTTATACCCTTTGGTCAATTTACATATGTGATTTCCTTGTCATATCCTACATTCTTATACCATATTCCTTTATTATTTCTAGGATTCTAATCATTGGAGCCATCTCATATTCTTCCACATTAAGCAATGGCCAGACATGGTCCCCTGGGTCGTACTAGTTGTACGACCCGACTAGCGATCCAGAGAGCTGTATCTTTTCAAATCTTTAACGAACCAGTCTTCGTCCATGATGCAGCTTCTCGTACCTTTAGAGCCATTCCTTTTCCTACATCATCAAACGTCCATGACAAGCATTACTAGTTCAAGAGGATTAACTAACACTAAAAACAACTTAAACTATAAAATCCTAAATAGTGCAACGTGATAACCAACTATTTTGTCGGTTATCACACCCCCAAACTTGAACATTACTCGTCCTCAAGTGATGCAACTCAAGCATTGATCTAAAATAGTTCCTAAATCATAGCCCACTCATAGTTGTGGTACAAGGCCAGGAAGTGTTGTTTTCACTCACTTAACCCCTAAGTAATGGATGCACTATAAATAGACACCCTTGCACACTATTTTATTCATTTAGAAAGCTAGCGGTACAGGGCAAGGTTCAAAGCTTCAAGAGCTTCAAGGAAGAGGATCTCCATCCTCATATTTTTCTATCTACGGTATGTTTTTCTATTGTTTTGTAAAACAACTTACTGGAAAAAGGTCGAAAACAAGAAAACATCACTTCATGGACTTGCCCATGCACGGGGCGCATGGAATGGTGTGCAGGGGTGCATGGGGAAGTAGCTAGGACTGCCTCACGCACAGGGGTGCATGAGGCAGCTCCTCAAGTGCGAATTCAACTATTTTTGACCTTTTTCTTCGTCTGTTTTTTCGTCTTGTAATGCCTTGAAACTCGAAATGAATTTTCTTAACTTTGTATTGTCTTCAAAAACCTTCTAAGAACCATTGTATTCAATCTTCATATCCTTAATCCTTCATGTGATGTCTTGATTTGTCGATTTACATGATTTCTCACTACAAAACACTCCCTATGAAGTTACATGATTTAGGATTAAAGTGAATTACAACGACTCAAATGAAAACAATAGAAAAAGTTCCTCAAACAAGGACAACTCCTCTAATTCACTTCTAATTAGCCTTCAAAACAAAAAATTATACTAAAAACATCATATTATTCCATCATCAGGTATTAAATGAACACTACAATTTTTTTCCATTATGCGGACGCATAGCTTGATGCATGCATCATGCATCTACTGGTAGCTGACAACTTTTGAATTCTTCTTAGCTACGTGACATGCAGCTCATAGTGCACATCACCCTCTACCAATAGTTGAACCTTATAATTTTCTTCATCTCTTGCGTCTATTTCTCCTTAAGAATCGTGCTAAAATCATTTCTTTTTAGTTTAAAATATTCATCACTCTAAGATGTACTAAGAAGAGTGATGAATATTTTAGAATGATGAATAATAAGAATATTAAGGAATTATATTCATCATCTGCATCAACATTAAGTCTTGAGTCTTGTGTTTGTTCTTAGTATATTTTAGAGTGATGAATATTTTAAACTAAAAAGAAATTATTTTAGCACAATTCCTTGATTATGGTTGTATATTTTTATTTGATGTTGTAATTTGTTATTGATTTTATTTCATGGGTGTTGAAGACTAACCCTAACAACCAACATTTTAGGTATCAAAGGAGATAAGATGTGTGCTTGATGTTTTACTTGAAGCGTGTACGCGGGGAAACAAATTTGGGTTTTTCTGAATTGTAATTAAAGTAGTTTAACTATTTTTGTTAGGTTCTAGTTATGAATTTATTATGCTTAACCATTGTAAAAGAAATATAGTCTTATTTTTCTAAAAGAAAGAAATATAGACACCATGTCTTGGATTGAAATCCGGGACGTTACACAAAACGTCTGTGGTGACTATACGCCAATAAAGCACTTGATAAATCTTGTTAAAAGTATAGCACGATCACCTGGTTTGGTTGATTTAACACAATTTAAGGCCTCGTACGCATAATTACCCTCACATGTTCGTCTATTGATTTATTTACAAAAACTCAACTAAAACATACATAAACTTGCTAAAGTGACTCTAAAATGATTCCTATTTAATGATAAAAACACTATATGTCAGACTGACTTTAATGTTTATCTTAAAAATTCTTTCTATCTAAGCTAATTGCTTGAGGACATACAATAGTTCAAGTATGAGGGAGTTTAATAACTCAATAATTTATAGTATTTTTTGTAATGTTTTATTCAATAAAATCGTACTTTTATTTAAGATTTATTTATTTTTTTACTATATTTCTTTTGTTTTTAATAAATAGGTAAGTACAATAGATATATGAAGTAATGGTGAAAAAGGTGGCAAACCCTTCCGTGTGATGCCTTGTTGACTGAGACCAAAGTCAATCAAAACCAGTTTGAATGATGAAAAGGTGGATTATAACTCAACAACACTTCAGATCTCGCAACATTAAGTTCAAAAACTGTCACCAAATTATGGGAGGATTCAAGTGATCAAGCCATTAAAACTGAAGCTATTACGACACACCGTAGTGAGTGGCTACGACCATAACAACTCAATAACTTCGGTCGTTTTTCTTTTGGCACTTGAAAGAACTTTGAGTATTTGTAATTTAATCTATGCATGGAACTTATAATGCCTAGCCTATAAATAAACTTATTCTTTCTTTGGTTGGGCACCACTAGTGGCGGAGCCAGAAATTTTATAGAGCTTGGACAAAAAATTTATCGCAAAACGTTACTTTCTTCCTGCGAATAATTTCACATTTCCTGCAGATAATTTCATATTTCCCGCGGATAATTTCATATTTCCTGCGGATATATCTTTCCTACGGATCCTAAAATCCTAGTATTACCTCACCTGGGAACCTAAATCCTTGGCAAAATCTGCAGGAAATGTGTTTTCTGCGGAATTTGCCCAAACATCCGCAGGAAAAGCTAAAAATTCTAGTAATGGCTGGACTGGCTACAAAGGAAAGTTGGAGTTGGAGCTGAGCCTGGGCTAGTGCCCAGGCTAGCTGGGGGTGGCTCCGCCTCTGCGCACCACTTACCAGCAAAGATCTTTTGTACTTGCATTTTCATTAATTTTTAATAAAGTTTTCTTGTTTTTACTTTGTTTATTTTATTTTGTATATGTAGCTCATTCTATGATGAGTGAGTAGTTATCATTAGCTAGTCTTGGGATTTATGGAAAATAGTCTTGCAACAAACTTTTTCATAAATCCGATTTCTTTTGTTTAGTAAATGCATTCACTTAATCTAATTATATCATGTTTTTATCAAAATTTAGGCAATCTTTCGATAAATGAAAATGAAGAAAGATTGATGCAAATATAAATCTAGACAGGTTTGAAGCATGAGAATAACCTAAGATCTTTTGGAGCACAAATGGCTATTCGGTCGGAATGGGTCGCACTAATTTCGATACTAAGAGAATAGGGAGCCATGTTAATGAGGCCCTTCTTTATTGCTAGAAAAGAGAATACACGATCCTTAGACGTGCATTTAAAAGGCAAAAGAAATGGATAGAATTTGGATTATTCGTTGTAATATTGAACTCCAATGATTCAAATGTCTCTTTATCGTTGCATATTTACACAATATTTTCCAAGCAATCCTAAAACATTCATCTTATAAAATTCCAAACATATATTTTGATTGAATACTTAGGAGAAGAGAAGCTACATCGAGTCTCACAAGTCCGTGTGATTGAAATTTTATTATGAGGATCAAATCGTACACTTGCGCTGATATCACGGGAAAGGACACCTGCAAAGATACTTTGACGCTCAAGTTAATGAGGTCTCAATATGGTTTTACTCTTCTGGCTCGATGCTCGGACGACCGGTTGATCATGTGAATGGCTTAGATGTGATCTGATCATACTATCTAGTGTACCAACTCCCTTCATCAATGTATGTGGTCCATAACTATAGATGAACACCTTATTGTGCCTAAGGTGGGATAGTCGATTATGGATTATGGTGATCAAATTGGATCATTTCCTTCCGATCACTCTTTCCTTCTTTCTCCTTCCACAAATCTCTCTCTTCTTTCGTTATCTTTTCTCTCTCTTGATATTCTCTTTAAAATTTAAATAAAGATAGACACAAATTATAGAATTGAGAAAATAAGTGGAAGGAAAGCATCCACATCTAGGCAAAGCCGGATAGATATATACATGGATATTGACAAAAGTAAATGCAACAAAGCATATAATCTCCATCCTTCCCATCCATTGTCATATCTACATGTACTAAATCATTTCTGAAAGATGCATATGTGTACACACGTTATAAGGTAGTATTTCAAATATCAATTGAATTGGAAGCATTGTTGACCAAATGTTAGTGGGATGGAAGTACCCTCCTATAAATTACAATATCACATGGCACTCCTATCTTAAAGCCCAAAAGTGAAGTACCGTGCACACGTATCTGACAAATTTTAACCCCCATAAGCCATGCAATATTCCTCTCGGTTTCCTCAATTTACAGTTATCCCCCACACTCTCACATGCATGGACTGACATAGCCACTCATTATAACACATGCACATGCAAATATAACACTAACTAAATAGTACACCTCTCCCCCCTCTCTCTCCCTTCTTCTCTCTCTCATGGTTTCGGTAACACTTCAAACAAAATATAATTCCTTCCCTCTTTTCCCTTTTAATGCTTTTTCTTAATAGTCAATAGTCAATTTACTACCTAGAGGTCAAAACTGAAGAAATAAAAAGTGAAAGCTAGCTAGCCACAGGGATCCGGCTCAAAAATATTCTCTATTCATATAATTGGGTTATTGATAACCGTTCAATACATATTAGAAGTCTAAATTCAATCTGATATTTTGGATTCTATAAAAAAATTTATCTGTCTAATTTTAATCAAATGACCACCGATATTTCAATGGTATGAATGTAAATCGCTATAACGCAGGTAACTTAAAATCTTAGCAATACTAGTAATTTTTGTTGGATTTAGATCCTCTCATACTGTTTATTTGTGCTTAATCTGAACCATTCTCTCTCATTCTTATTATTTTTTGTTTTAGGATCAATCAACCATTAAATTAAAAAAGGAGAGATGTTTGAACTAAAAGATCATGATAGAATCCATATCCATTTTTGTTGTAATAAATTGGGCCTCATTCTCTTTTTCTTGTATGTGGATAGATCATGGAAAATGAATTGGTGATGATGATCATATTGATGATGGCATAATGACGGTATTAAAGTTGATTACTTATTTTCCTAGCAATATATAAATAACAAAATTAATCGCCCACTCATAATCTATAAGAGTGGGAAAAAGACACTATAGCTCTAGCTAACCCACTTTCTCTAATGGGAACATGTACATTGCAAACGTTATCATTGTATTGGTCCCCTTCCTTTAGTACCATGCTAATATCAAAATCACATATAGCATATGGAATCTTGCTACAATTACTAAAAGTCATAGACTCATGGTAGCATCCCATGCATGATTATTACGTATTCGCATAAACCTTCGTACACATTTTTCCTTCCAAAGCCAAAATAGCTGTTTTTCCCCTAGACTATTGCTTATTATGTTTTTTTTTTTTTTTTTATGAATATTTTCAAACTCTTTTTAAACACTTATGGAGGAATTTATGTTTAACTCGATTAAATATTGATGAAAAAAATATATCCTATTTAAAACAATTAAAGTGACAAACTCATTATGGAAAATAGGAAAAAGAAAGGTAGAGAAAAGGCAAAATGAGAAACACAAAAAAGACAAACTCCTAATCTGGAGTTGTTTTCAGCGCCAACTTTTTTGGCAATAAACTTGTGATTGGTTGAGATTATAATATTTTAAATTAACTACTTACGTTTCAGTTGGTTTTGTCCACACTTTAAGATATATATTAAGATTTGTACTTCTTGTGAAAATATATACCTTATGATTACAATGAAGAATTTTAGGTGACAAAGTGGCGATCCATCGTTTTACCTTTTTGTTTTATAAATAACGTGGTGCATCACACCATATATTTCATACTAATTTAATATTTGCATAACCTTTTTTTGTAAACAAGATTTCTACATAGGATCTATCACAAGTTTTTCTTGATAAAATTAATAAAAAGTTAGATTTATATGTAGTTTTGACTCTCCTATTTTGATGAAAATTAATAGATTGGTTAATATTTTTGAAATAGGAGACAAAAATTTCAAAATTAGAAAGAGAATGAACAAAATTATGGATTTAACAAAATAAAAAAGATCAAAACTACATTTAAACCTTAAAATCTTATCGAAATCTTTGAAGAGTCTCACATCAGATTAAATAATAAAAATATTACTGGAAACTATGTTTACACATTAGTTGTTTTGTACATATGACTGTGAACAACTTAATTTTGTAAGACGATGATGTCATACATCGCTTGTACTCCCATATTCGCTTTGCCATTAAAAAATGAAGATATTATATCATATATATGATCTAATGGACCTCCTTCGATTAGACCATTTGGGTCACGATCAGGTCCATTTTAGACGTGAAAAAGTTTGTTAAATGTGGAGGCGGATCTATGTGAGGTTTGGTGTTTTTCTTTTGTATTTATATATACAAAGTCGAAATTATATACTATATACTTTCAATTTGGAATCCCGAAAAAAAACTTTCATTTTGGAAATATTACCATATATACTGCAATGGTCTAGCAGTGAGGCATATGTTTTCTTATCTTGTAGTTATTGAAGCATAACATCAAGGGCTTAGAATCAAGTCTACTGGAAGATAAGGAAGAAGAACACACTAAGTTACAATTGCTTGCAACGCAAGCTAACATAGCCTCTAGTGAAGGAAGACGGTTGTAACTAACTTTAGAGTTTGTTATAATGAAGGATACAATCCTATAAGATAGAGTCTACAATAGCTTAGTGTAGTCTATCCATAAGAACTATATAAATACATGTAATTGCTTCATTTACAAGTAATTCAATAATTTTCTCTCTTTTTATTTCATTTTCTATCAGTTCCTATGATTTTCCTTGTTACTCAACAATAGTCTTGTGTTCAAGTCCCAGCTATAGTCTTGTGTTCAAGTCCTAGCTTTTGTGTATTTTTTCATTTTTTTTTTCCATTATTTTTCAAAGAGTTAATACAAATAACATAAATTGTAAAACGATCACAGTGGATTCGAACCCATGAAAATTTTGTAACTTACATCATACATTATAAACAAGGTTGATAATGATATTAGTTTGAAGTTTCCTTAAAAAAAAAAAGATATTAGTTTGAAGTTATATTTTGATGTTATTAATTATAATGACTTTTTTTATGCTGGTTACAAGGATGGTTCTTTTTTATATTATTTACCGTTTAAATAAAGGATGACTCTTTTTAGAAAATTAGTGTTTTTATATTAGTTTTATATTTTTAATATTTGTGGACAATCAATATTCTATTAAGGGCTCAACAACCTCCCATAAGGGCCAACTAACACTAGGGCGCACCCTTCCCCTAGAACCTCATCGCCGCCTTAAATGACTTGTAGAAGCATCTAGAGCACGCTATAACATAAAAGGTGTGACTTAGGGTTTAAGTTACTTAGGGCATAAGTCACGGAAAGACAAGCCCAAAAGGGCTATAAATATCCATGTTGAGATCATTCTCAAGGCATGACCTAAACAAACAAGAAAATTGCTTTTTTGACATTCAAAACGTCATATTGACACATGGAAACGACGTTTTTACCCTCGACGGTAGTTAACTACCGTTCCAAATATACAACACAAAAAAAAACAAAAAAATATTGTTCCAGCGGTAGTTAACTACCGTGGAGCATGTATATGATTTTTTTTGGCAATCTTGCTTCTCTGTTTCTCAACAACCACATGTTGTAACAACGGTATGTCATTCTGCTATACTTTGACTCATACTCATTTCTATGTTCTCACCAATCATGGAGGACCAACCAGTTTTGTCAAAATCGAAACTTTATTAAATTGGTCATTCTTAAATTTGAAGAATCATGGAAGAACACATGTGGGTCATCGTGCATTTAGGACTATGACTAGATGTAACCATGACAACGATTTGGTTGTAAATAATGGCAAGAAGAAGAAGAACAAAGCTAGCGTGTCTGAAGAAATGCTAGCGTAAATAATGGGTCATTCTGCTTTTTCAAATGCTGATTTCAATATACAGCTCCACGGTAGTTAACTACCGTTGGAGCTTTTTTTTTGTGCTATATACTTGGAACGGTAGTTAATTACCGCTGGATAAATCCAGCGGTAGTTAACTACCATCGAGGATAAAAACGTCATTTCCATGTGTCAATATGACGTTTTGAATGTCAGAAAAGCAATTTTCAACAAACAAAACCCTAGTTATTGTTATTGTACTCACAACAAACACAATTTGAAACACAATTTGAAATGGGTCTCTAATTTGATTTGGCCAGACTTGAATGAGAGTAACATAGTCATTGATTATTGTTACGGATAATACATATACAAACTTCCATTATTATCAACGGAAAGACAAATATCAACATGTGAAAGTCAATAACCATTTTAACTCTAAGAAGTATTTCATCCGAGAATCTAACTGAGATTCTCCTTAACAATTCATTTTTTGATGAAATTTATTAACCACTCAACATTGAACCAATGCTTGATTCATTTTTCATATACTTGTATATACATATCACAATAAAATATTATTAAGTAATATATATATATATATATATATATATATATATGAGGAGGGATATATTGACTCCAAGAATAACTCAAAAGAGTTACTCCAAATCTTAAACCTTCATCTTAATAATATTTAATGGCTAAGATTAATTACTAATAATTCTTAGGTGTGGTTAAATCAGGAGAATTGCATAACATCAGTGCAGTTAAAGTTAATTCATCCCTTCCCTTTCAACCTCTTTGAATTTCGTGGCAATGGCACACACAACTTTGCCTAATAACTCCATGGATACTTTTTTTTTTAGAAGATACCAATGCCATTGATTTTAAAATTTAAAATTTTAGAATTTTAATTTTCAATATCATTTTATTCTTCTCAAATGGAGATATTCATTCTTTTTAGGTTTTATTTTGATCCATTCATGTATTGATGCAACTGCACCATTTATCACTGTCATGTAGTGGTGTGGAAAACAATCGGTGCATTGAAACCAATTCAATGTGTGAATCAAACATTCTAAAGAAGCCTACACCAATTTATGAAGAAAAAAAAAACTGTTTGAAAGCCATTGATTGCAAATTAATGGAATTATGATGTGTTCGATTATTCATAATGAAATTTTTTATGAAACTAATTTCTTGTACATAATGATTTGTACCAGTGATAAAATAGTGCAACGGTACTAATTCTTTTAGATTGAAGGCACACATGTTTGTATCAAAATCAATCTCTCCATGTTATTTGCCGTCGGAATCAGGAAGAAGATGTGAAAAGAACATACCCTAGGTTCAAACCTTATTTTGGGATGATGTGTGGGTGGGGCATGCCTCGCTGAGAGAGAGGTTTCCTAGGTTTTTCCAGATCTCTACCCAGGAATCTTCTTTTGTTAGGTCTTTGTGCTCTTGGGTAGGTGGTAAGTGGGCTTGGGATTTGAGATGGAGGAGGAGACTTTTTGTTTTGGAGGTTAGCCTTTTAGAGGAGTTTCTAGAGGTGCTGGAGGGGCATCCCCATTCCCAGGGTCATGATTTTTGGTCTTGGAAGTATAGTGCTGACATGATCTACTCGATTAAAACAGCGTACGGTCATCTCTCTGACGTTCATCTAGGAGCGGGTAGCAGAGCGGCTAGTCTCTCTCATATCTTGGCTTTGGTTTGGAAGAGTTGGGCTTCGTCAAAGGTTCGTGTCTTTTCATGGCAACTACTCCTTGATAGGATTCCTATTATGATGAACCTCTTAAGACGCGGTGTGCTGAGAGATCAAGAGGCTTCTTTGTGTGTGTTTTGTGGTGTGGAGGCGGAGATTGTTAGTCACCTTTTTGTTACTTGTTGGGTTGCGTTGAGGGTTTGGTATGATATTTTTAGATGGTTTGGTTGGGAGTTAGTCCTTCCTATGGATTTGTTAGGTCTTTTTGAGGGGTGTTGTGTATTTCCTAGGAGAGAGAGTATTAGGTGTGGTTTTTTGTTGATCTGGCACTCGGTGGTGTGGTCCATCTGGTCTGCTCGTAATGACCTAGTGTTCTCTGGTAGGATATTGGATGTAGAGCAATTGGTTGATAAAATCCAGTTTACCTCTTTGCACTGGTTTTTTGGGAGTCTCTCTGGTCATCCTTGTTCCCATTATGAGTGGATGGCAGAACCTTCTATTTGTTGGGACTGCTAGGTTTCTGCGGAGGAGTTTTGCTTGGGTGCTTTGAGCAAGGGTTCTGGGTTTGTTTTGTTTTCTTTGTATTTGTTCTTGGGGTAGTTGGCTTGGTTCATCTCCACGGGGTGTGGGTTCTGGTTTTTGGAAGGGGGGTTCCTTGCTTGCCTTTTAGCGGGAGTGGAGTGCTTCTCCTATCTCGTTTTTGGGTGTGAGTGTTTTCTCTTTTGTTTGGTGTTGGTTGGGTGTTGTCTTTTCTATTTTTGATTTTGATATGCGGTTTTCTGCAAATCCTAATCGTTTGTATTATTGACTTGATTTATTTTGTTTAATATTATAGTTTTGCCATTAAAAAAAAAAATGGCGTAAACAAAAAACTTCAATTTATAATTATTAATTAACATGTTGTTTGTTAAAGAGAAATAGCATTTTTTTTTTTGGATTCAACTAAAAAAAAGTAATATATTGAACTTAAAAACACAAGTGAAAATTGATTTTTTATTAAATACAAGATAGTGTAATAACATGTTTTTTTAGTATAAGGTGAGACTATTTTTAAGGAAACAATATTTGAAATTATGAAAGTGGGTGTAAATTAGTGAAGGTTGCTAACTTGCACCTTAATAATACTAATCAAGTGGATGTAGGTTGCTAACTTTCACCTTAATAAGTTTATGTGGGTGTAGCTTGCTAACTTGCACCTTAGTGTTTTTAGGTGGGTGTAAGTTAGCAGCCATACATATATATATAGTTAAATATGTTTTGGTCCCTATAAATATACCAACTTTTCATTTTAGTCACTCTAAAAATTTCTTCAACTTTTAGTCCCTATAAAATTTTCAACCATTACCTTTGGTCCCTATTTTTAAGTTAATTTTATTACTTTTTAATGAAATTGTGCAGATATGGGTAGAATATTGTAAAAATCTTTCCCATAAAAAATTAGAATTTTTTAACAAAAATGAATTTAATATGAATTTTTAACCATAAAAAATATAATAATTCATATTAAATTTTTGTTAAAAAATTCTAAATTTTTTTGGGAGAGGTTCTTATAATATTATGAATTTTTCTGCAAAATTTTATTCAAAAATATGAATTCTACATATGAGTTTACTTTAAAGGAGAGACTAAAAGTGAAAATGGAAAATTTTTGGAGGACTAAAAGTTGAAGAAATTTTTTAAAGGGACTAAAACGAAAAGTTGGTGTATTTATAGGGACCAAAAACATATTTAACCATATATATATATATATATATATATATATATATATATATATATATATATATATATATATATATATATATATGGATTATACATTTATTCTCATAGGATGATATTTTAGGGTAGAAAGACATCACGATCATATGTGCACAAACATAGTCCCTTTGATTTCAATCCATGCATGCACTGTCATCAAAAGTCACACGCGCCTCTCATCAATTTCCTTTTTTTGCTGTTTTTATAAGCGCATGGTGTTTTATTTTCTCCATTTGACAAATACTTTTTCTTTGTTGGAAAAATGAGGTTACAATGTTCCATAACATGCACTGCCTCTAAATTGAAAATAATCATTCAACTTTAGAGGCGATGATAAAACTTGCAAGGTTGCAGATATACCCCCACGACAAAATTTATTTTTAATTAGTTTTTCTAATAAAAAAGCCCATGTGTAGACAAAAGGCATCATATTTTAAAAATAAATCATTGACTATTGAAAATTAGTGGATAGATTCTGATAAATTTTCATGCATTGTTTTTCTTTCTTTTTTTAAGGGGAAATTTTCATGCATTGTTGGTATATAAAGTTTTATTGTATCAATAAATCACAATCATTCTTATAAGAGACTTTAAGAGTGATGATTATACGAAAAGTCAATTTTTTTAAACGATTTAAGGCTTATAAAAAATCTTTGCATTTGACCATAAATATAGTTAAAATGTAAAATTATAAGAATTTTCTTTTTAATAAATTTATAGTAATTATTTAGATATTTCTTTCAAGAAAGAAGAAGAATTATTTAGATATTTAATTGCTTACGTGTTCTGCCATCCTCTATATTTTTTTTACCTACATGTCCTACCAAACAGATCGTGAGAGCAGATTGGATATTTTTCAGAGCGTGAGAGACATTTCTCTTAAAAACATAGAATTAGTCAGCAAATCCTAAATAAAAACTTCAAACTATTGCTTTCAATGGTTTGGGCTTTAAGTCAGCCTTAATTGCTTATAGGAAATGTCACATCATAACGTAGATATCTCTAATTTAAAAAAGCTCAACTCCAATTGCATATATAAATACTTTTTTTTTTAGGAAATTGTAGACAAATATTTGGTTGATCTTCTTCTTATAAAAATAAAAAAATTGGTTGGTCACGAATTCAAATTAATAATTATTTGGGTGCACATAGATAAAATTATATAATTTTTTACTTTCTACTTTTGTCTTTTTATGCGTATGTGTCTAAATGTTTTTTGGTTGACAACATATATGTGTCTACGTGTTATGATCAATACAAGATTTTCTCTTGATTATAAGTCTTAGATTGAATATGGATCATGTGACAAGTCTTAAATCAATTGATAAAAGACCAAAATTGTTAGGTCCGATGTCGTGATTGTAGTTTGAACCTCGATCCCTCTATATTTGTGTGTGCGAGTTTTAATGGTTGTTTATCTTAGTACTGGATACATTAAAATTTACAACTTAACAACTTCGCATGAATAAATATACATCAATATATGTTCGTATGTCTGATAAAATAACACTATCTATCCGACACATAATCTTATATACACTTGAATCCATATGAATAGCCTGCAACCAACATGAACGAGCACTTGATGATTATCCATTCGGACACATGTCTGTTACGTCCTGCTAAACCAACATGTTGATATGAAACAAATAAGGATTGGAATGAGACATAATGTCTTAGTGATTTCTACCTAATCCTAGGCTATAGGCGACCTCGGGGAAAACCTATGGTCACCACGTGTCTACAACACAACCATTCAGTTGATTATACGTGTGTGAATCATGTTTACTTAAACGATCGTGCATAACCAATATCGTCATAAGTTTCTACATATCATAGTCTTGTCATGTAGTCTACATATTATGGTGGTCAAGTGAAACTAAGACTGCTACGTCAAGATACTATAAACGCATCATGACCTAATCATAACGTATTCGTTTCATGATCCTGAACTGGACGATCGGGGGAGGTGCTAGGTTGTCAACATCATGTTCTCATAATCTTGTCCTGATACATAAGCTTGTACATATTTCATAGCATAACATAATCGTATCATATCATGGTTCATAGCTATCAATCATGTTAGAGAGTCAGCGTGTAACATACAAAATTATCTTGATTCGTTTTACGGATTAATCCCGAGTGGAGTAACCCTGAAAATTAATCTCATAAGATAACCGGTGAAATTCCTATATGAGGCTAACACCAGACTCCTCTTAATGTCGTACGGGCCTACCTTGCGGAGCGTATCCCGTCCCCCTAACGTGAACTTCTGTTATCCCCCTGACGTGGATAACGAAAGACACGACATGTTCATATTTATATAGCTTATACATACATAAGAGACTTAAACCTATACTTGCTTGATTGATTACCACGGGTCCGTAACCTACCCGTATAGCGGTATATATATACGTGCTTGTTCTTATTCATACATGACCTAACATGTTTAGGTTACATACTAACATGGTTATTCTCGACTATCTAAGTCGAGGCTCTATAAGTTCCCCAATACTTAGAAGATAACTTGCTACCCGAACATAACTTGTACTTAGTTATTCTCTCACGTGCCATGCTTCGCCAATTCTAATATAATACTTACCCCTTAATTCTTTTATAAAATGGATTGAAACTTTAATAATGGGATATTGTTTAGAGGGATTTACATTTATAGGAAACCATAAAAAAAAACTGAGCAGAAAACGGTCACTGCTTGCCCGGAACGAGTCAATAGCACGAATTTGTGGTGTCAAACTCGCCCCAGCGAGATACTACTTGCCCTAACGAGATCAATCTCGCTCGAGCGAGCTCCCAACGAGTGACATCAGTACATTCTATTAAAAACTTCCCGCCCCAGTGAGATTTGGCTCGCCCGGCGAGCTATGACTGTTCATAAACGTGAAAAACATCAGTTTTGTCCAAAAACCTCAACATCAAAAGACCCATTGCATGTTTCAACGCTAAGAATCATATAATTACTAAAAATGACATCAAGATGGCAAGTATTAACAAGATTAGTCAACATGGCATGAAAAAGGGGAAAAAAATCATAACCTAGAATTCATACTTTCTTACATGAATAAACACACAAACCCAATGGTGGTTTCTATCTAAGAACTCAGCTATGATTTCTGCAACAAGAATGATTTTAGGCTCCAACTTTCTTCCAACTCAAAACCCTAGCTTGCTTGATCTCTTGCTCAACCTTGCTTCTAAATGCTCCAAAAGCAACACCATCTATTTCTCTTCTCATAAACACAACTTAGCTCTAACCTCACAAACCCTTGCCAAAGATTATAAAAAGAAATCATTATGAGAGGAAGAACAATTATCACTCTGCCCCAAGGTTCCTAATTGCTCCAAAGACCATGAAAATACTAATGCATGTTGAATTGGTGGAGAAAATGCTTCTTTAAGGTGGATTGGTGTTAGAGGGAGAGAAGGGTGTGGGTTAAGAGAGAGGGATAGCACAAAATCTGATTTCTCTAACTTAGAGAGAGAAACGTCGAAGCATAATGAAATGTTTAGCAGAAGAATTACCTATATACTCTTTATGTGCAAGTACCATATTGCCCTTGGCTTTGAACGTGCTTAACTTGATACGGTTAACTGAACCTGCGTGCAAAGTACTGACACTGCGTTATAAAACATTCCCTGTCGTACTTGAATTCCAGGCTCATGAAACGAGGCACTAGGCGCCCATATTCGGTTTACTTGCAAGTCACATGCGCCTAGAGCATGACCTAGGCGCCTCGAGCATGGTGACTTGCAAAAAAGTCACAATTTTGTGACGTTTTGAAGGAGAAAGCCCGCGTTTTTAGCCCAAACCTAGGTGGAAACTTTCCCTATAAATACCATCTTCCTCAGTCATAATTTCTCGTTCAGAACTGGAGCAGTTCAAGAGGAAGGCGAATTCTTGGAGCTTTCAGGAGGAGTTTATCTCTCCTCTCTCCAAGTTTTTAGGGTAAGTTTTTTTTTCTTTTGTAATTAATCATTACTTACCATGAGTAACTAAATCTTTTTAGGCTAAGGTTATAAGATGAACCTCTATTTATATTTTTGGATAATTATTTAATTTTAATATCGTGTATTTAGCTATTTTATGTTCGCTATTTAGTTTTACTATGTTAGGTTTATATCCTCTGGAGCTCAACCCTAATTTAGGCATTTAGGTAGTGACAGTGCCTAATATTGATATTTATATCTTGATATTTATATCTATCTATCTAGGCAAGTAATTAGTTAGTAACTAGACAAAAGATATCAGATAATAAGAGGTGACATTACTAATATTGAGTAAAATCTGCCGAACCTAGGATGTAACTAGTTATTAATTAAGGAAACAAGTGACTTCACGACGTAAATCAACCTAGTAGAACCATTATTCTTGACCCTTGGTAAGGTAGACACTGATAGTGTTGTCCGTTTGTAGAACTACCGAGAGGGAGAGTGTGCTATGAAACTCCTAAGATTCATGGATGGGAAAACCCTTTAGGAATGGAAATTTATGTCTATGTTTAGATTTCCTTTGAGGGAGTAAGACCCCACACTTAAGGATCACATGTGACCAATAGGTGCAACTCAACATTGGAGGGATATATTGAAATCAACTGAGAGAGTAAGACCCCGCATGTAAAGATCATTGTGCGATCAGCATGTGTTAATTGACGAACCTACTAAGTTAGAACGTGTCATGGGACTCATCACTTAGATAGTCTACTTAAGATAATTAAAAGAGACATGGATGTTATTTAATTCCAACAAATGAATATGGGTGATTCGAAGAATCCTAACCGTTGCTTACATTTCTGCAACCAAAACATGTAACTTTCTCTATTGCAAACAAATAAAAATTGCAATCTTAAACCCTCAAGTCTCTTATTTATTATTTTGTTAACCGAATAAGTAACACGAATTGTTTGGACGAAATGACAATCCATGTGGATACGATATTTTACTTACACTTTATTACTTGGTAAACAATTTGATACACTTGCCTAATCCGACCATCAGGTGCTCAATCTAAACTAAGTGGGACTTTGATTCTCAAGGTTTCACCAAGAGGCTTATGACGCTCAACCTTAACAAGCAAGAAACTTATGTTTGTTTACAACAAATATAAACAAACTTGTTCTTACACCGGATTTAACAATTTAAGGTGTAGTATGAAAAAAGTGAACAAACTCTTTAGACTTCTATAGGATTTCTAAGATACAACGAGGAAAGTAAAAATCCTAAGTGTTTATGCGCTATTTGATTTGGCAGAGTAATGACACAGTTAAAATAGCAGAGTCTTGTTAGTCTTCTTCATGGTCCTCAACTCCTTATATAGGCAGGGATTTGAGAGACGTTGGAGAAGTGTGCCAACGCATAAAGAGTCATTGAGAAGCTTCAAATCAAGGACGTTGAACCAATACCAGATATGGATAGTTCTGTTAGATAGTCATTCAAAAATCCTTTGTTGAAACAAGAAATATCTGTTTATTCTTCTTGCCTATGAAGTCCTTTTTCTGTTTCTACACGTGGTCAGAAGAAGAAAAAACTATGCTCAGATTCTTTGATGTGGACAACTACAGAAGACGACAAAGCTGACGTGGAGTATGGGTCCCTCAGGTGCTTCTAAATTCTAAAGGTCTTCCAAGTCTGATGAGGTCTTCTGTTTCCTGCTAGAACTTCTGAGTCTGGTGATTTCTTTAGAATATGATGATCTCTTCAGCTTCTAATGAGGCGTCCTTTTCTTTTGATCCAATCTGTTGACTTCTGGTTGACCTTTCTTCATATCTTCAATCAAAGTCTTTGAGCTTCTCTGATGCTTTTGATGCTTTCATACTTGTTAAATACTTGATGGATATATTCCATGATCATGCACACTTGAACAAATATTAGTATGTCCAATTGTTCTTCAATACTTTGTTATCATAAAAACCTTAGATAAATTGTACAAGACCCTTCTTGTTCCAACATTTTCATCTCACCCTTTTCCCCCTACACCACAAAAAATTACTTTGGCGACTCACTCTTTTTTCACACACCACACCATATATTTATGAAATACATATATAAAATCAGGATAGAAGCTAAAACTAACTTAAGAAGAATTAATTCCAATTCACTCAAACTCACAAACATGTTCTACCACGTCAGTTGTCATGTCGATGTGCTCCTCATATTAACCCCCAAATAAACAAAAGTAAATTTCCCTAATTCTCAATGAAGAAACTCTGTCAATTTCACCTAAAAAATCATATTCACATTCACTCCTAATAGCCTAATTTTTTAAAATTGACTTTTTAACCAAGGAAAACCTTAATCCTGACATGATTTTAATCAAGAGTCTAGACATATGAGATATCTCAATGAAGTTGCATCAATATCTGATCACGGTCGACTCGTCTTAGGCCTAAACACACGAGTTGGTGCAACAAATACAACAAATTTTTATTCAAGAATTCTTGATTGCAAGAAGAAGATGTGGTTGCAGATTTCAAAGAGGGTGACATATGGAAGCCACATACGAAATTTGTATTAAACTTAAATGGTGTGTTTTCAACTTTCGTGATTGAGGAAGTCTTGGGGAAACCTTCTAATTTTGGGGATCCTGATGTAATTTAGGTGGGAGGCTCCTTCATACGGGGATCGTGTATGTAATATTCAGAGTTGTGCCTTTATTATGTATGAGTGTTTCCTCTATTAGATTATAGTAAGGCTCCCTTTTGATCTTTTGGGCGGGCGTTCTAAATCGCCTAAAGTAAGACCTTTGTTATGGTATGCCAATGTTATGACGTTGATGCGTGGGTGAAAAGCTTTCTTTACATATTTCATCCTTAACTGAAAATCCAGCGAGAGACTTGTCGTCGGGGTCTGTTGTACTTTGTACAGCCTACCAAGTTTTTTGAGCTTTTTTTCGTGTTATATTGACAACTTTAGGCACCACTATGTTGCGGTAATGCGGGAAACACCCATTATTCGGGAAGCCATATGTAAACACCCTCCAGGGGCCGCTGGTAATCCTAGGAACGAAGTTGTTGCAGGATGTTCTTCCTTTTTCACCATTTTTGGTCAGACAATCCTTTCTTAAAGGCGGTTAAGTTCCTGATCAATTGGAGCAAACTTCCAAGGCCAAACAATAGTTTTATACCGCCTTAAAAAGGTTTGTGGGGGCGTTGAATCCTTTTCGAGTGTGGGATGATCAGTTAAGGGAAATAAGAATTTAGAAAAGGGGAATAGATCTGATGGTTTTGCAGGAATTTCACTATGTGGACGAGAACATAACCCTTCTTCGTATGTGCCTGATTTCTTCTTTGTTGTCTTAACTTTTTATTTCAATTTCTCTTTCTAACTGCTGCCACTCTTTTCTTTTTGCAGGAAAAATGTTCAGCATTGCCCTTTGCAGCAAGCATGTAAAGTCTCGGGGAACCCTGGTGGTTCATCTTCCCAATGGTTCTCGAATCTCAGCCCAAGAGGATGGACGTTGATATCACCGATAGGGGTGTCAATGGGGATTTTTCAGAGCGAATCCCCGCCGGGATTCCTTGTTTGGGGGCCCAGTTTTGGGGAATTTTCTCCTCGTAGGGACAGGGAGAATTATTCCCTCGTAAATGTAACACCCTAAAACCTCGTTTATTAATTATTAAATAAAAAGAATATATTTAAAGAAAAAGGTGTAACACATACTCGATAGTTCTCCATTTCATAAAATAATAGTCAGAAATTCAGCAACGGAATATTTCAACCAAACAATAAATACAAATTGAATCATCGTCATCAAGATAAAATAAACAAAACTTCTAAAACAATTTGAACTTCCAAAAATATAAATCAAATGATAAACCCCGTGTTACAGACCAGAGCACATGTTCGACTACATAACTATCACTAATAAAATAATGATGGAAGAAACACTCCTGTCACCACCATCTAATTGTCCTGCAGCTAGAGATTCTCGTCCTAAGTATTTGTACCGCACGAGTAGAGACACCACAATTAACAACAACAACAACAACAATGGGGGTGAGAATACAGCTCATAAAGTATAATTAGAATGCATGAATAACATCAAAATATAAAGCACAATTAGAGCCGTCATAATTTACGAACATCATCATAAATATTCATCAGTTTATTATACTATCATACACACATCATTTCACATATACACACTCCAAGTTCAAATATCACCACGCAAATGTACTTCATTCCTATCATCTATATGCATGTTGGTACCAATTTCTACTTGTCATTTTATTGCATATCAGAGTTGTGTTACTGAACATACATTCATCATTCGTCATTTTCCTTAATACGTTATGATTCATGGAGGAAGACTCACTAAATACTACATATTAGCACATCATCAATAACTCACGCATACAACATAATTCATTAATCAACATCATACAAATTCATCATTTCGTCATTAATCGGCATCATACGAAAATATTATTTCACCATTATTCTATGTTATATATATGTATATACGTCATCTCATCATCATTAAGTCCTATATTCGACATTAGCTCCTCTCATTTTATTATCAATACCTTATTCTTTATTGCTAGTTTAATGTTTTACCTCACAATTGTAGTCGCTTATAACATCTTCTTATTTTACAACTAAGACTCATTTACATTATATTGTCCTATCTTCCTATTGTTATACACTTTTAATATCATCAATTATCATAAACCACTCTCACTAAATTAGGTAACAATGGTTTAGAAACCTAAACCTCACTTTAAGAACTCATTTAAGTGAGAAAAATAGGTTTTTTTAGGCCTGGGAAAGGAGCACGACCATGCCCCCTCAAAACAACACAAAACAGCAAAATGGAAGAGTGTAGGCGCACGACCGTGCGCACCTAACAGATGAAAGAAACCACAATTTTGCTACAATTTCGCGTTGGGGGACCTCTTCGGACTCTGTTTTCGTCCCTAAACTCACCAAACTCGTCCCTAATCATCACCCTAAGGTTACCCTATCATTCAAACACTAATTTCTTCTTAACCTATCTAATTACACACTCTTTTCACGGTTAAATTTCCAATTCAATTGGCCTAATTTTGGTTCATTTAATATTAATCTTTCAACAACAACATTAACTCTCATCAGATATGTTCATCATCATTCTCTCACCATAACAACACTTAAATTCATAAGATTAAACAACCTCACAATTAGAAAGACACCCTAAGATGAATGGATTTTCCCCTTTACCTCGAATTCTCTGACGGTGCAGCTTTTGACTAGGTTTCTCTTTAGCTAGGGTTAGCCTCCTATTCTCCCTTCTTCTCTTTAATTCTCACGTGCAACAACTAATGTTTCTGACTTTCTATTCTTCTATTTATACTAGGGATTTGGGCTATTCATCTATTATCATTTTTCTCGCCTCCACTTATTATAATTTCACTTCCTACCCCCCCATTTCACACCTCCCACCACTATTATTTTATTTAATTCCTCTCCTCGTCATTTTAATCCTCATAACATATCAATAAGTCAAAACTCTATTTTCTCTGCAATAATATAATACTCCACCTATTTAAACTTTTTAAAATTAATTAAATAGAAAACCAGGGTGTTAAAGTAAGCACTTCAAGGTGGGAATCGGGGAAGTATCCCACGCCCCGAAGATTCCTTGACCCCGTTAAAAATATTGTAATACCCTTACATTTTTTAAAAGTCTTAATATTTTCTATTGTTTTTTGGACTTTTCATATGGTTTTATAAAATAAAAAAATAGATAATATATAATATTTTTAGTTGTTACTGGAGAGACTGAGTCTCATGGGTTTGGAGAAACTCAAACCCTAGTTGCGCCTCCATTTTCCCATTCTAGCCTCTCAAATCTCAATCTTAGTATCTCACGCCTCTCAAATCTCAATCTCATGCCTCTCAATTCTAGCTTCCTCCTTCTGAGTCTTGATCTCAATCTTGTCCCCCGTTTTCACTCTCGACCTCTTCACTCACTCTTTGCCTCAAAATCTATAAGTTTTCCTCCCAATCTCAATTTTAATTTTATAATTACCTCTAAGTTTGATGTTTATAGATTCTGTTAAAACCATGCAGTTCATGTCCAAAAAAAATAATTCTGTTAAAATTTTAAGTAGTATGCATTTTCAAAATTGCAGTTAAAATTATGTTTGATGTTGGCTTACATTTCTGTTAAAATTATTTTAAAATTACGGCATACTTTTCTGATTTAGCTTGATGTTTATAGATTATGTGAACTATTAGATTTAAGGCTACTATTTTTGTGAACATAATGTATGTTTGCAAACTATTTTTGTCCAACTTCCATTTAACTTTTTTTTTTCTATGTTTGTATGTGAAGGTTTTTATCTAAAAATGGCTAATGAAGAAGTTCAATAATCCAATGATGTTCCACCGGCACAAGAAACTCAAACAACTTTGAATGAGACGAATGTGGAAAATCAAGAACCCGAAGTTGTTTGTGAGCCTATTGTAAGTCCTAACAAAAGAGGATTCATATACGATGTTTCTCCCCATTACAAAAGGCAGAAGATAGACAACATATTTAAGGCCATATGAAAATATTGTACGAAGAAACATGGTGGTGAGACAAGTGATGACAAGTCATCTTACGTTATTCTTAGCATGTTTTTCAGTCTATTTTCGTAGGTTTTACCAACAAACAAGAGGAGTATTAGATCAATTGCCTATGACCTCTGGACATTTGTAATGTTCTCTATATTTGAGTATGTAATTCTATTCTTCCCGAAACATAACAATTTTAGGGGGTTCTTAAAGTAACTCATGAAAAAATCAAGCAAATCAGGAAAATCAAGACCTCAGAAAATTATTGGGGTTTGGGAAGATGAAGAATGAAGTTTCAAGAGGCCTCAGGAGACTTTACTTATGGAGGAAATCAGCTCCCAATGTCCAAGACAGCTTAACAACGAAGAAAACACCTCAACAGGCAAGGATTACAGGAAAACATAAAGTAATCCACTAAAGCACTAGTCACAAAAACCAAGGTGCCAAGGCACATGAAAGTAAATACCTGATGCGCAAGGCGCATGGATCTAGGCGCAGGGCGCATATGACTTGCGGAAAAAGTCAATTTTTGTGACTTTTTCGCCCCTGAAAGCCCGTGTTTTTATCCCTAGTTAGGTGGAAACTTTCTCATTCACAATTTTCACAATTTCACAATTTCATTCAAGATAAAAGTAAATACCAGCCTTCCTCATTCACAATTTCTCGTTCAGAACCGGAGCAGTTCAAGAGGAAGGCTGTTATATGAGCCAATGATTACTTTTATCTTCTTCTATCTTTTTGATAAGTGCCAGAAAGTTGTGATTTAAAGGATTAAATTCGGCACATTTGTTTCTTGTTTTGCAAGTTATCAAGGGAAAGGTCGAGATATCAGTGAGAAATTCCCTATTATGCTTTAATTATCTTACTTTACCCAATTGTGCAGGTATTGATCTCAAGACATGAATCAAAGAGGAAAAACAAAGAAAAGTTCAAAAGGATAACTCGCCACAACGAGTAAAAAGATGTTGAAGGCGAGCTAGAGGCGAGCAATTCCAGAATGGACCAAAAGCTACTCGCCATCAACTCGCCACAGGCGTGCCAAAGGCGAGAAACTCGCAATGGCAAATGAAAGGCGATCTTCAGAGGCGAGCATATTCGCAATGGCGAATGAAAGGCGAGCTCCGAAGGCGAGCAATTCCAGAGAGCAACAAAAATCACTCGCCCTCAACTCGCCAAAGGCGAACCAAAGGCAAGCAACTCGCAATGGCGAGTGATTTTACTCGCGAGGCGAGTTAGGGCGGCTTAACCTTCTCAGAGCTGACGTGTCACAAACCCAATGGCGAAGCAACCATTACTCGCCATGGCGAGTAACTCTGCTCGCGAGGCGAGCTGATGCAGAAAAGAAAACTCTATATAAAGCCACTTGATTCATTCATTGAGAGATCTTAGTTTTTCATAGTTTCACTTCTGTAATAGTTGTTAGAGAGAAAATAGGGCTTATTCTTCATAGAGTGAGAGTGATAGAAGGTGGATTCCTCATCCTTTGTTGAGAGATCACAAGTTTGTAATGAATCTTTCTCTTCTCATTCATTCTTGCAAGGCGTCCATGACAATGAGTAGCTAAATCTCCTTTGTTGGGATTAGAGGTACTTGATCTTAGCTTAATATGTAATCTTTTGATCTATAAATATATGGTTCTAGCATTTGATTTGATATTGATGTTATTCTTGCACTTTAATGCTTATGATTTGATTTAATAGTGATTGAAAAATACTTTTGAATCTAGGTTTAGAATAATCATCTATCAAAACATAAGTTCTAGACATGGAATCGATGTTTTGATAATCACTTTTTGTATCTAAAATTAAAGCTTTCTTATCATTAAATAGATTGAGAAATCATCGATTAAATGATAAGATCGACTCTTGGATCGTTCAATAGTTTGAGACATCGACGATTGAACGATACAATTGATGTCACGATAATATTTGGACATTGCCGAGGGATACGTGATAATATCAAAGAAAAGCTAGAATCCGTATACGATCATTAGGTTATATGTGATGCTTGATCAAGGAACTCTAATCCTAACAAGTTTTACGCCTTATTAATCTCAATTTTATCTTTGCAAAATAGTTTTCGTAGTTATAAACAAACAAAATATCTTTCAACTTAAAATGATATTTGGTGTCGAACGGTCCGTGATATCGCACTAGTCCCTGAGGAGACGATATAAATACTTATCTTGTTTGATGCTAAAATACTACATCACTTTTCTAGGGTATGTTTTTATCTGTTTGTATTTATGTCTTAGTTATCATGTGTAACTAGATATCTATAGGTTAGGGTTCTAAGGTGAACCTTTGTTTACTTTTGTTGGATAATTATTTAATTTAATGTCGTTTTATTTTAGTTTATTTTATGTTCGCTATTAAGTTTTGTTTAGGATTAATTTATTTTGGTGAGGTGCAACCCTAAATTAGATACTTAGGTTGTGACAGGGCTTAACATTGCTACTACTATCTGAAAGATTATATCTTGATATTTATTCCTTATGCTAGTTACTATCTATCTGGGAAGTAAGTGATTAGTAAACTACCGAAAGATACCGAAAGATAGTTAACCCTAGTAGTAAGTACTTAGGAGGTGACATTACTAATATTGAGTAAAATATGTTGAATCTAGGTTGTAACTAGTTTAGTAATTAGGGAAAGAAGCATCGAGGGGAATACACCTAAATAAGACCATTGCCCTCGACCTCTAGGTAAGGTAGACGATGATAAGGCTACCCGTTTGTAGAACTATTTAGGGGGGAAGGAGAGTGTGCTATGAGTTTCCTGAAATTCACGTATGGGCTGACCTAATGGAGCATTGGCACTTCATAGCTTTTGGAAAAACTAGAAGGCCAATTTAAGTCTTTGTCTCAATTACCTTTGAATTAGCAAGACCCCGCACGTAAAGATCTCCTTGCGATCAGCAGGTGCAGTTAGCCATCAGAGGGATAAACCTAGATCAACGGAGATAGTATAGACCCTGCATGTAAGGATCACCGCGATCATCATGTGCAGCTTGACAACTGACTAGGTTAGAACATCCCAACAGCCTCACCACTTGTATAATCTACTTAAGATAACTAAACGTGATATGAATGTTATTTAATATCCAACAAAGTAAATAGTGGGGATTCAAATAGTCATAACTGTTGTTCCTTTTCCGCAACCAAAAACAGGCAACTTGATATATTGGGAACAGATAAAAATTGCAATCTCTAACCATTATCTCTTTTATTTTATATCGTCAACTTAAAATAAGTAACGCGAATTGTTTAGACGAAACGACAACACTTATAGATACGATACTCTACTTATCACTTTATTACTTGGTAAACGATTTGGTACACTTTCCTAATCTGACCATCAACAGGAAATGGTACTACTCATTTACCATCCTCGCATATGTTGAGCTCGCAATAAAAGAAGTCCAACACAATGCTAAAAGTTTTTGACGTAATGGGAAAGAGTAAAGAATCATTTGTGGCTAGAACTTACACTTTTAATCGAGATATTTCTAGGACTGAACATGCAAAGATGGTTATTCTTCATGAATATCCCATCATGATGATTAACCGTGTTGGTTTTAGAAGTTTTATACATCTTCTTCAACCTTTGTTCAAAACACATTCTCGTAATGCCATGAAGAATGACATCATGAAGTTGTATGAAAGCGAGAGGACAAAGCAAATGAATTCACTTGGTAAGAATAAAAGTCGCATTGAGGTAACTACTGATATGTAGACTTCTAGCAATCAAAACATAGGGTATATGGCTGTCACAACTCATTACATTGATGAAAATTGGAATTTGCATAATTGAATTATCAGGTTAATATTATAATTAAAATGGTTATTTTATGTGATGTTTACATCTGCATTGCCTTATCTGATGTTTACTTCATACTATGATTTAGATTCATTATGTCTATATTTTAGGTTCATTTATATGCTTGCACCGCATACTGCTGAAGTGATAGGTGATTATTTGTCAAAATGTTTGTTTGGATGAAATATTGATAGAAAATTGCCAACATTAACCGTTGATAATTGTAGCACCAATGATGCTTTGATTAATTATCCGATTAATAAGATTGAACTTGTGTCTTTTGTTTTGAATGATGAATTGTTTCATATGCGTTGTTGCATGCACATCTTAAACTTGATAGTTAAAGATGGCAAGCAAACAATTTATACTTCAATTGGAAATATTAGGGAAAGTGTTGGTTATTGGGTTGCAACACCTAAGTGGGAGGAGAAATTTAAAGATACTTGTCAACAATTCAGTATGACCTATGAAAAGAAGCTTGCACAAGATTGTAGAAGAAGTTGGAACTCTGCTTATTTGATGGTTGCTTTTGCATTGACTTATGAAGAAGTTTTAAATGTTGTGTTATACATTTATTCATTATAAATCCTTACCAAGTGAAAAAATTGGAAAATGGCAAGAGAAATTTGTGACCACTTAAAATTGTTTTTTAGTATCACCGAGTTGTTTTCAAGTACTAAGTATCTAATATCAAACTATTATTTTCCCTTTTTTTTTAAATAAGGTTGGCTTTAAGAGAGTGACAAAGTTATTGTAGTGATGTCATTCGAAATATGGAAAGAGATATGATAATGAAGTTTGACAAGTATTAGAGTTTGATTAATAGGGTGATGGTAATATGGCATGCATTAGATCCTAAATATAAAATGATATTGTTGAATTACTTCTTCCCTCTTATTTATGGAAGTGATTCTTCTAGAGAACTGAAAAAAGGTGAAGTAATTGTGTGAAGATTTTATTTTTGAATATCTAGGAAGTGATAATATGGTTCATACTAGTAGTGAATGTAGTGCATCAACATTAGATGGTCCTTCTGTCCAAAGCAAGGTTAGGAGAAAGGTTTTATGAAATATGTGATGGAAAATGCTTCGACTACTACTGGAAAATCGAAATGTGTTTCTAACTTAGAAGATGACATTTTGGCAAATAAAGAGAATAATGAGTTAATATAAAATTTTGATATACTAGGATGGTGGAATCAAAACGGTTTGAAATTTCCAACTTTGCAAAAGATGGCAAGAGACTTTTTAACAATTCCAATCTCTATGGTTGCTTCAGAATCTGTCTTTAGTACCATTGGTCGTGTTGTAACTCCACAACGTAGTAGGTTGAAGGAAGACACGTTATATGCTTTGATGTGTAGCCAAAATTGGTTCAAAACAGAAGTACAATGTAGTATATTTAATGTTGAATTCAACTTCATTTATCGTTTATAACCATAATTGTAATTTAGCTATTTGGTTCTTAGGTAATTTAAAGTTATTGGCTTCTTTTGAATGTGTTGATGAGGATATGGATGATGATGATGATGAGGTAGTGTAAAAATTATTGTTGACTACTTTCACAATTTTAAAGTATTTTTGTGAAGTAGTTATGACTATATGTTTACTTTTTGTAGGAAATGAGTCAGACATAATTGTGGAATGGTGATGGAGAAGATCTTACAAGGAATTGTTGGAAGGAGAGACATGATTTTATGTTAAATAGATGCCTTCCTATTTTGAATTTAAATGTAACTAGTCTTAAATAATGTGACCACTTTTGTTGTTTTGCAATTGGAGTATGACTCTATTAATTCTCTTATTTATCTATTAGTAATGTGACTGTATTAAGTAATTCGAATCTTTTTATTAATTTTCTTTGTTATATATTAATATCTATTAATTCTCTTTGGCCTGGAGTATGTATGTATGTATGTGTTTAAGGCTTGATATAACATATTTTATAGTTTAGATGTTCCTATTATCTTGAGAAAATTATTTTGAAATAACTAAGGAAGGACGTGTATATATATTTAATTTGGGATACAAAAAAAAATGGGGATCCGCGGGGACGGGGACGAGGAATATATCCACCATTGACATCCCTAATCGCTGGTTGGGTTCTTTTGGATAAGGACTCTCGAGGGAAGGGAACTGCACTTGCTCCTTCGTATAATCTACGTCCTTTATTTGCATAGCTGATGATAGGTCATCTTACGTTATTCTTAGCATGTCTTTCCGTATATTTTAGTAAGTTTTACCAGAAAACTAGAGAAGTATTAGATCAATTGTCTATGATTTTGGGACAGTTGTAATGTTTTCTATATTTGAGTCTGTAATTCTATTCTTCCCAAAATATAGCAATTTTAGGGGATTCTTGAAGTAATTCACAAAGAAATAAAGCAAATCAGGCAAAGCAAGACCTCTGAAGATTATTCGGCCTTGGGAAGATGAAGAATGATGATTCAAGAGGCCTCAGAATACTTTACAAAGGGAGGAATATGTTCCCAAGTTCCAAGACAACTTAACTATGAAGAAAACACCTCAACAGACGAAGAATACCGGAAAACAGGAGAGTATTACACTGAAGCGCCCGACACACAACAGGAGATGCGAGGCGCCCCAAAGCAACACACTAGAGCGCGTAGTGCATGCCAGAAGGCGCTAGGCGCCTCAAATTGGTAGGCATATGCGCTAGGCGCATGGCTATATGCGTTACGTGCCCCCATTACTTTCGAAAAAATCACTTTTCGTGACTTTTCACCCCTAGAAGCCCATGATTTTAGCCCAAGTTAGGTGGAAACCTTCCCTATAAATACCAGCCTTCCTCAATCACAATTTCTCATTTAGAACTGGAGCAGTTCAAGTGGAAGGCAATTCTATGAGCCAAATAGGAGTTATATCTTCTCCTATCTTTTCTAGGGTATGTTTTTATCTTTTGGTATTTCTGTCTTAGTTATCATGTGTAACTAGATATTTATAGGTTAGGGTTCTAAGATGAACCTCTATTTATTTCTTATGGATAATTATTTAATTTCATTTTATTTTAGTTTATTTTATGTTCACTATTTAGTTTTATTAAGATTTATTTATTCTGGCGAAGAGAAACCCTAGATTAGATACTTAGGTCGTGACATGACTTAACATTATTATTACTATATA
Source organism: Medicago lupulina (assembly GCA_958299785.1). Lineage (NCBI taxonomy): Eukaryota > Viridiplantae > Streptophyta > Magnoliopsida > Fabales > Fabaceae > Medicago > Medicago lupulina. The sequence continues at coordinate 65,208,716 of OY283140.1, forward strand.
GATGCTTCTTGACATTTATAACCTTATGCTAATAACTATTTGTCTAGGAAGTAAGTGATTAGTAAACTAGACAAAAGATATTGAAAGCGAGTTGGTCATAGATGGGAGGAGAGTGTGCTATGAGTGTCCTAAGATTCATAGATGGGAGGACATTCGAGAACATTGGTCTTCATTGCCTCTAGAAACCTAGGAACTCCAATTTAAGTGTGTGTTTCAATTACCTTTGAATTAGCAAGCCCCCGCACGTAACGATCATTGTGCGATCAGCATGTGCAGTTAGCCATCGGAGGGATATACCTAGATCAACCAAGATAGTATAGACCCCACATGTAAGGATCATCGTGTGATCAGCAGATGCAGCTTGGCAACCGACTAGGTTAGAACATCCCAACAGCCTCATCACTTATATAGTCTACTTAAGTTAACTAAATGTGACATGAATGTTATTTAATATCCAACAAAATAAATATGGGGGATTCAAAGAGTCCTAAACGTTGTTTACTTTTCTGCATCCAAAAACATATAACTTGCTCAATTGCAAACAGATAAAAATTGCAATCTCTAACCCTTATCTCTTTTATTTTATATCGTCAACTTAAAATAAGTAACGCGAATTGTTTGGATGAAAAGAAAATCCATGTGGATATGATAATCTACTTATCCCTATGTTACTTGGAAAATGATTTGGTACACTTGTCTAATCCGACCATCAATAGTCTCTATCACTACTCATGTTGTTGATGAGTAAAACCGCAAGTGCACAGTTCTACCGATGTAGTAATAATAGAAAAGAGTTTTGAGTTATAAAGTTTGGATATTTAATTAAAATAAAATAATAAAAATAAAAGAGCCTTGGGATTATTGGTCCATCCTAATGACAAGTTCTTCACAAACAAACCCTAAACCGTTAATTTTATATTAGTCCCACTTTCTAAAGACAAGTTTCTCTTTAGCCTATCACATCTCCTTTCGGTCTCAGTGAGTGTGTTCCTCTAACAATCAAGCCTAATCTCATGGTTGATTGTTATTGGAATCCTTGAAGCTCAAAACTTTATGTGTCTCAAGGTTTGCTAGACTATTCTCATGTTTCGCAATCCTTGTCTAATTTCACTTGCTCCAATATCAAAACTTCATCTTTCGATCCTTCGATTTGATATTTGAGATGAATCAATAGCAACTATTAAACTTCATCTTTCGATCCTTCGCTTAATACTTTTTATTGATTATAAGAACGGTGAAATTAGATTAAAAAGTGAGGTTATATAAAATTAGGGTTTATGGTTTGATTTGATTAGGATTATGTCATTAAGACTTATCCCACAATCCCAAGACAAGAAGAGTCTACTCACTAACGTTCATTGTAGACATAGAGAAGAAGAAGAAGAAGAAGAAGAAGAAGAAGAAGAAGAAGAAGAAGAAGAAGAAGAAGAAGAAGAAGAAGAACATAAAATAAAATAAAACAAAGATGAACTTTTATTCAAAGAAACAATTGTCGCTTATTATTTCAGAGAACAAAAGATGATTTGTTGTGATAGCTAGCTACTCTATTTATAGTTTACAATGACTTAAGCCCTAAGAAATACATCACTAGAATGTTCCACAAGAAACCAGGGGCTTTTAGGTCAGAACTAAACTAATAGGTAGCTTGTACATGAAGCAAAAAGCAGCAAAAGAGAAATCTGGGACATGGCACGACCATGTGAGATATGGCACGAGCCGTGCCAAGCTTCTGACTTGGGGATATTATATTTTTGTGCTGAATCTCGTATTTTGCAGCCCGAATCAACTCCTAATCCTCTTTCTTTTGCTCCAAGACTGAATCTATCAAATATTCGTTCCTAAAATATAATAATATGCAATTGAAGTAAAATAGTTCTAAAAGGAAATAATATTTAAATAAAATAAACTTAAATCTAAATAAAATGAAACCAAATATTATATTAAAATAACTAATTAATGACTCATCAGTTGTCCATCAAGAAATGGCGAACGAGGCAGACATGAGGGGGATTTTTTAGTTTAGGGTCGATCATGAGACAAGAGAAGGTCGCTGCTTACATTCCCTTTGTTCTCAAGTTGGTGGCTCTTAGCAATTATATACTTTTGTCGGACCATGTGGAAGAGAGTGCTTCCGATGATCGGTTTGGGGAAATAAGAATTGAGAAAAAGGGAATAGACCCGAGGATTTTACTAGAGTGTCGCATTGTGGACGAGGCCATAACCATTCTTGGTATGCGTCTGGTTTCTTCTTTGTTGTCTTAACTTGTTTATTTCAATTCCTCTTTCTAACAGTTTCCACTATTTTCCTTTTTCAGCAAAGATGTCTAGCTTGCCCTTTTCAACAAGCATGGAAAGTCTTAGGGGACCCCTGGTTCGGGGACATCTAAGAGGCCTTTTTCTCATGTTCCATCTGTGCATGGGGGAACCTCTAGAGGTTCATCTTCCCAACGGTTCTCCATCTCTCAGCCCAAGAGGATGTGCGTTGATATTGGTGGTGGGGTTCTTTCGGATGAGGACGCTCGGGGGAAGGGGAGTTCTATTTATCCTTCGTATAATCTACGCCTTTTATTTGCATTGCTTCTTCCCATTACTCTTGTTTTGCTTCGAGAAATGATGACTGTGGCGAACATGATGGGCATTTTTCAGTTTGGGGTCCATTATGACATAGGAGGATATCATTGCTTTCATACCCCTTTATTCTCAAGCTAGTGCCTCTTAGCAGTTCTATACTTTATTCGAACCAGGTGGATGAAAGTGCTTCTAATGATAGGATGTCGGCCATGGAGAAGTGGGTCAAGGAATTGAAGAATGACCTATCAAAAAAGGTGGCGGATGTTGAGGTGGTGAGGCATGACTTGGACAAGGTGCGGAATAGCCTGAAGCGTCAGGATAACAAGGTCCATTCTTTTACAAGCCATATTATTTCCTTGAAGACAAAGTGGGACGACTTGATTTTTGTTAAGGCCAGCCTTGAACAGAGAAAGTCTGCTTTGTCTTCTGAGAAGGCCAAGATGGAGGTTGCCATGGAGAAGTTGGGTAGTGAGTCTTTCTGGAATGGTGTTTTACATGTAGAGCACTTTTGCGGTGTATAGGTGGATAATAATCTACTGGACCCTATCTGCGTTGTTGGGGAGAATGGCCTGGTTGCACCAAAGGGTTCTCTTGACGCCCTCGTTCCTTCGGGGGAGCCTTGTTAGACTTCCACTCATGGAGAATTAGGAGATAAACCAGGGAGTTTTCCTTATGTTTCCAAGGATGACAATCATTCTCTTGCTAAGGATGTGGACTTCATCATGACTGGTAGTGGATGATGACCCGAGGATGACGTCAGTTAATATGGTCGACATCATCGATGACTAATCCGTTTTATCCTCTTTAGCTCTTTGTGGCAGAATTTTATTTTATTTTTGTTGGGGGGGAGCTGTTTGTACATGGCTTCTTACTTTGTAATTTTTATTTTGGATGTAACCCGAACAATCTTTGTCGCACTTTTAGTTAAATGCTTACTTAAATATCCCATTCTCATGATCCAAAGACTCACAACCAATAACAACACAATAAACAACTAAACTCTCTTAAAATACTGAATAAGTGACCCACTCAAACATCTTGTCACCTTTTAATGCTCTTAAGGCGAGTTGCCCCACACACCAGTCAAAAGGCCAACCCAAGAACCATGATTAATTGACACAATCATTACGCACGAAATCCAAGGCTTCATTGAAACGTAAAGATGTGTCTCTTGACTTCATGACCTCCTCGTCCAGAGGACATTCCACTAGGACGAGTAAACACAAAAGTGGAACCTCGCTACACTGGAACATGATCATCACCCAAAACATGGGTTGGAAAAAAATTTGGAGTGAGTCGTTGACTTTAGAAATTGTGAACCTTTAGTCCTTGCCTCAAACAACGAGACAACAACTTAGAGGCTAAGGTTCTAGGCTAGGCCAAATTCCTATCCTCAAATATGAGTCCACTCACAAAGCTAAAGTCTAATAAGTCACCCAAATGCAATTGTAGATAACCTATATCAGCAAAGACCACTGAAAGACTAAATAAGATGCTCAAAGCCGATCTAAGTCATTCAAGTAATCAAACAGTCACCTGACCCTCGCGCCATAAGGGTGCAACCATCAAAACGCTCATGCGGCTAGATGAAAATCTATAAATAGACCAACCCACTACAAAATCATACATACATTCTCATTTCATGAAAAACCTCAATATTTTGAGAGCTCACTGACTTGATCATTAAAGTGTCTTTCTAAATACATCATCCCGCACTATAGAAGAACCATCATCAACCACACCTCAACTGCTTTTACCACCTGCTCTGGCCAACTCTTCTGATCAAGGTCAAGATCACTTCCCATAAACAAAACACAAAGAGGTACCGTACAAATAGATGCAAGGAGGGTGGGAGGCACATGGCTTAAGCAACGAATGTCTTACAATATAAGCCCACGTCGCAGTGTTTCGATTCTTGGGTCGTGTGTGAGACACCATCATCATCATGCATGCCAAATAAAAAAAGTCATATAATATTCTATTTATTATTTCTTTATAATTGCCTCCTACAATCAATTTAATGACAATGTCCTTTTATTATAGTATACCTATTTGTCTTTCTATAATTCTATGTTACATATTCTTGACAGGTAGGTCATCATGCCCTCCCACTTAAATTAGTTATATTCTTCTCCATGTCCTTCTTCCAATTCCTAGTGTAGCAAAAACATACACAAAACAACAAACAACTCAAAAAAATGCACTTTGTTTGATCTCTTTCATTCTTTCTTATTTAATTTGAACTTTTTAGTATTTCAATGCACTTTTCTTTAAACAACAACTATGTATAAACCATTTTGCATGATCACTGATCAGAGATTCATTACAATATGATCTGCCTAGCATAAATTTATATTTAATTAATCATAGAAAGGATGATGGGCAATGTGAAAATAAAATATTACTAGTATATTATATATAGACTAATTGAATTTGGTATATTGCTGCCATGCCACTCTTTAAAAAATATACCTTTAGAGTTACTTCTTCCAAAACTTGTAATAAGAGTCACTGTAAAAGTAAACTTTTTGACAACATTTTGAAAAGTTGCATTATTCAAAAAGCATGCAGTTGAATGTTCAGAAGAAGTCCATCAATAAGGATCACTTTGAATAAATATACAAAAGAAAAAGTTCGAAAACAAACATGCAAAAATGCTAGTAATATACAAGTTGACAGCAAAGGATAACATTAGATTGAATAATAATAAACACCACAAAAATAGATTGAATAATAATAAATTCCTTCATAGAAAATAAATATTTTTCTCTAAAAATTAATTTCAATTAGCTTAATAAATCTCAAAATATGATTTTGAAATTATTATTTTTAGCAAGTATTATTTATTTATCAAATAAAAAGAATGAAATTGAAAAATTGACCATTATTTTTTTTAATCGACGTTACTTTTTGTTATGGAATATTATGAGAAAATCAATGGTGGTTAATCGGGTTAGATATGACCAACCAGAAGGTGTGATTAGGGCTAAAAAGGAGCTTTTAGTGACATAACAAACACAAAAAGGGTGAGACCCTTTACGGTCATTTTCTCCTCGGAACATGCCCAAAACTGTTAGCTGGCAGGACCCTTCCCTTTTGTCTGCCACCCCCTCCATATAAATACATAAATTACACACTAAATTATAGGCATTAGATTTCTCATTTACTTTTCTTATTCCTAGGATAAAGAAGAAAATTATCTTATCCCAATTATTAAAGCTTCCTCCTTCTCTTCTATCACATAATAAATGACTTTTTTTATATCAAAATATTACTATTCTAAAATGAATGATAAATTTTGTTTTTTAAGGTAAGATCAATTACTTACTATGTCTCAAATTATTAGTCGTGTTGTCTATGTCACACATATTAAGAAAAATAATTAATTTTTTATGAAAAATAAAATATTAATTATGTTTTAATTTAAAAAATTATTTTGTTTCATTAATGGTATGAAACATAAATTAAAACATTGAAAGATTTGAGAGTAATAAATGATTAATGGTATAAATAAATTTGAAACATTTTTTTTTCACAAAACAACTTATAACTTCAGAATGAGGAAATACTTTTTTTTTTCAATTCTAACTTTTAATTTTTCTAAAAAATAAATAAATTAACTTTTGATTTATAATCTCAATATATTCCATTAAAATGATGATCACGTCAATAAATAATAGTAAAAGATAATCTAATAAAAATATCATTCTCTCATTTATTTATACATATCGATTTAATTGATTTTATCAATCTTACAATGAAAACCAATTTTATAGTATTTAAGAGATCAAAATAATTTCCTAAAAATGGTTATATATATATATATATATATATATATATATATATGGAGTTTGCTAGGATACACCCACTAGTTTTTATTAAAGTGTGTTTTAGCAAAGATATACTTATAAAGTTGTTAAATACACCTTAAGGTGAATGTTTCTAAAACACACCTTCTAATAAATAAGTGAGTGAATGTTAGCAATTTCTATAGGCATTTGCTATGATACACCCACTTATTTTTTAGAAGATGTGTTTTAGGAAGTTATAACTAAAAAGTAGTTAAATACATCTTAAGGTGTAGCTTGCTAAAACACTCTCACATAAAAACTAGTAGGTGTGTTTTAGCAAATCTATATATATATATATATATATATATATATATATATATATATATATATATATATATATATATACTATAAAATCAAATCCTATGAATTCTTAATTTGTCTCGGACAGAGATTTTTTTCTCTGGAATTCACTTTACCTTACTTTGCATATCATCTTCTTCCTCTTCTATTTTTTTCTTTTTTGATCTGTTTTTGTGTACTTTCACTGTATATGGGTTTGAGTACCTCCATATTCATCTTAATATGGTATCTCTGGTTGCTTCAAAAAATATGTTTAATTACAATAAAATTACGTACTTGGAAGTTAACTTTGGCACTATCAACTTTGAGTAAGAAAATATTGTTCAATAACATATTCATTTTTTCAAGCTTAAGAAATGTATTAAAAAAATCACTATAGGCAACATAAATTCTTAGAATAATATTGAAAGATAGTATAAATATTATATATGTACATACATAACATAAAATATACTAGTATATGATATGATTATTTATTCAAGTGACAGAGAGACCTCCATCCCTCGTTCTTTATTCTCTCTCTCTCTCTTGTAGCTCCTGCAAACAGTTTACCCCACAAACTTCCAAACAAAGAGAATTAGTAGAAAGTGAGATTTGCAAGAATTAAAGGAACCTCTCAAACACCAAAAGCCAACCCTTATAATCTATAGTTGATCATATTTATGTGGCTACCATGTTACTATTAATAAGTCTTCTCTTTGTTCATCATGATCATGATGTTGTTGATGATGTCAAATCCCTCTAATTCACAATATAAACTCAAGATTCAAAACCTCTTTTTCTCTTCTTCTTCTTCTTATTTCATCATCATCATCCATGGCTTGTTTTGAGATTTGTTCAATATGACCATGGTTCCTTCTCAAAGTAGCAAACAAAATTACAAAACTATAAATGGTGATTATGTTTTCTACAACAACAACTCAACAAGTGCTATGAACCAATTTCAATTTGTTGAAGACTACAACACCTACAATAATTGTTTAAGATCTGAATTTTTTGTGAGGCCAATGGCTGAAGAAGAGGAATCATCATCAAGACTCAACACTATCACCACCACCACTCATCACAACGAACTTGAACCCGAACCCGAAGGAGAAACCATTTCAACCTCAAAGGAAGAAGAAGAACAAGAACAAGAAAGAGAAGCAAACAACAATAACATCAATAACAACAACAATAACTGGCTTCAATTAAGCATAGGTAATACAGCCGCGACAACAACCACGAAACATGGTCGTGATCATAACCAAACTCCAACAAGCAGTTCGTGTTTGTTGGAGCTTGAGTTATTACCAACAAATTGGGCTGCTTCACGGCCCAATTTGGAGCAACCATCGACCAGAGGTTGCTCAAATTTTAATTCATCTTTGTTTTTCGAACAAACGACATCCTCTTCATCTTCTTCATCTTTGTCCATATCTATGTCAATGCCAAGTGGTCCAACCTATGGTCATCAACAACAACAACAACATCAACATTTAGCACCACATAACTGGGCATTTGGTCCATTACTACCACACTCAATGGCAATTAATATGCCTTCTTCTACATCTTATATTCCATCTTCTTCTTTCTCACAATCTTGTTCTTCTTTAAGGCCATCTTTAGGACCTAATTATTATCCTCAATATCATCATGCATCACCCTTTCATTTTCCTTCATCTTCTTCATCTTCTGGATTTGATCAATTTGATGTGGCTGGTCCTAGCTCATCATCTCACGTAGCTTTTCGAGTAGTCGACCCTCCTCGTAGACCTCATTCTGGAATTTGGTTTATGCTACAAGCCTCACAAAATCAGTAAGCTAACATTCATTTTTTTACACTTATATATATGATTCATGTCAACTATTTTAAGTTAGTGCAATTTAATTATAGTTTTTGTGATGAATATTTATTCACTTGGATTTTCAAAAATATAATGCAGATTGAAAGAACCATTCTTGCCACAAATACCTAAGAACTATCTTAGAATCAAGTAAGTGTTTTATTTTTATTTTTTTGTTTCTTTAATTTCCTAAATAGATTAGATTGTTCTTCTCTGTTGTTTTTTTCTTTTTGGTATTTTTTTGGTTTAAAGTCTTGTCAGTGTGTAATCAATGTCGTTCACTATTTTAATTTTTGTGATTTGATAAAGCTAATGATTTGTTTTTTGACTTTTTAAAAAATGAATTCAGAGATGGAAGGATGACAGTTCGGTTGCTATTGAAGTATTTGGTTAGCAAACTCAAACTTGAGAGTGAATCAGAGGTAATTTTCATTTATAATTAATTTACTTTTTTAAAATAATTAATTAGTGCTAATTAGTAGTATAGTATGTATAATGTGTGTGCTTTGCTTATTATTGGATATATATTCTTTCAAAATCATGCAACTAATTAAGGAGAGAGGAAAATGATATTGTGGATTGCATATATAGGAATGTCTGAAAAGGTAATGGAATGTGTTTTTCACCAAAAGTACATTAAAATGGGAAGCTAAAAAAATGTGAAAACAACAACAGTAACAACGATATGTTGGTAGGAAGTACATGTCTTCCATTTCTGTTTCATTTGAGTTTCAAACTCATATAAATTGTGAATAGAGTTAAGGTGTTTGTCTATTCAACTCAACACATATATATTATGTGGCTTCTACATAGGGCATTAGGTTTGTGTATTAAGTTTGGTGGAAGTGGAATTCATGTGTTATCAAGTTAGGTGTAGTGTAACTATTCAAAAAGAAAAACTTATAAGTTAAAGACATATAATAAATTTCTTCTTATAGGAAAAACTAAAGTATTATATTGAAAATATATAAAGTTAACCTTATGTTAAAAAAAAAAAAAAATGTATTACTTTGAGTTCGACCTAACTCAACCATTTTAAAACCAATTTGTAAATGTGAGAAATGCGTCCATTTATAAATACATATTTAAGTTCACGACATTCAATGTGGGACCATGATATTCTTTTAACATTATCTATATTTCCTATTAATAAACCAACACTGGTTTTCTTTTAAAAATATCTACCACCTCTTTCATATTCGCCATCTTCCCACTAAAAAAAATGTCATTGATTTCTAACCAAATTACAAGATAGGAGATGTTCTTCCTTTCATCAATTCTTGAAACATCTCAGTACACAAACATTACACAATTGAATACACTCTTTTATACATATATATGTGCATGTTTTAGTCCAAAGTTAATGATTTAAAGTACACATCAAACTATATTGTTGTATTTACATTGGTTGGTGATTTATGTGTACGTTACTTTTACATACAAATTAATCAATATTTATGTGCACGAGGCCATGCATTGAGTGATATTATTATCCATTAGTGTATATGTGCCATGATTGTGTGTCCACCATGAATGGAACTTTGAAATACTTCATGCACACACTTCATTATCGAATTACACCACTACTACTTGTTGCCTCATAATTACTTAATAAAGGTTTGAATCCTTACAAGAAACGGGGTAGCATATACATTGGACCTTTAAATAATCATGCATGCCCTTAAGATATCTATAGCTAGATCTGACCTAGGAAAAAATATCTACGTTTTTTTTAACAATGATTAGATTTAGCTTTTCTTGAGATAGGTTAGGTCTGATCAATTTGATAAAATAGATTGGTGAACTGATGTGTGTTTTTCCTTGTTCTCCCCATTTGCATAATCGTTCTTCTCTTCTACACCATTGTTCATTAAGATATGGATTCTTAAGCAAACAAACTAATATAATAAAATGAAATTAGTGCTTCACTTTATAGACTATATATACTTCTCAATCAACCTAGTATTTTTAGGAAAAAATAACATGTTTCCACTAAAATTATTTCAAATCCTTAAAGGTGAAAGAAATCGATTTCAAAATCATCCCCAACCACATAACACTAGGTACTCTATCAAGATATTCTTGATGAAATGTCCTAGAAACTCGACTATAATGATGAATAACATAAACCAAAAAAAAAAAAAACATGTATTAGAATAAGCACTAAGATAAATAAATGCCAAAAATAGAAAATATAAATTAGAACAAATAAATTTGGAAGAGGGAAATGCTAGATAAAGCGACATGGATGTTCGTGAATTTGGAAGAATATCATAGCAAATTAATATGATCAATGGCATAAACACGAATTCTTATGTCCATATGAATAAATTGAACAATATCAACAACATGAAAGAAAAACATGTGATGTTGTCATTTCTTTCAGGGAACAACATCAACAATGTTTGATGCATGAACGCGTGAAAACATTGAACACATAAACAACAAAAACATTTGAACCTGTAACACTAACATGAAATCATAAACACGTTTAACATTGAAACTCTACAAAAACGTCTACATATATACATAATTAAATGTGCTCGACGAAAAAAAATAAGATGAGCGCAACCTAGTAGTGAAAATTTACTATATATATGTAACGACGACACACAAGTGGAGAAGAGGGTAAAGTTAAGAGGGGGAAATGGAGAGGCAATAGAGAACAAGGCGACAATGAGATGTGAAGAAGAGGGTGACAACGAGAAGAATAAGGGCTTCTTTTGCAAGAGAGTAGATAATTATAATACAAGAATTCATTTTCACAATGGTTGCATGAGTTCAAAAAATTAGGTTTAAGTATGTTGTAAATATATGGCGTAGAAGATACCTCCTTTAAGCAAATTGTCTAAGTATTCGTCTTAAAACTTACTCCCTCCGTCCCATATTATAAGCAAAAAAAAAAAAATCACACTTATTAAGAAAACTAAAACATAGTAGTTTGTAACATAGTTTTTTGTGTTATTTTTGAAATAAGTTTTATAGGAAGATGTAAAAACAATTTTCATTGGTTGTTGGTTATTGAGAAAATGAAAGAGAGAGCAAATTGAATACACTTTGCATTTAATTTTCCTTTGGAAAAGATAATTGTTGGTCTTTTTTGCTTATAATTTGGGACAAAGAAAATGAGTTTTTTTTGCTTATAATTTGGGACGGAGGGAGTATATTGTTTTCAATTAATTTCAAAAATCACACTACATAGATATTTTACACTGATTTTTATATAATCGACTTAAAATTAATATTCTTTAAAGAGTACCTAATATGGATTCGGTCTAAAGGTGAATCTTACTATTTTCAATAATTTTTTTATTAAATATTTCATTTTTTTTCCTGTTTTTTATTAATATAAAATTTAATTTTTTACTAAAAAGAGTAAAGGTCTATATTTTATCCATTTTTTTGACAAAATTTTATCCATTTTTTAGAGGTCCGTATTATATGCACCCATCTTTTAATCCATATTACTTTAAGAACTAAAAGAAAGGGAAATATATGTTTGCAAATAGAAAAATAGTCATAGTATTATTGTTATTATTAATATTGCTCAATGGGAATAAGAAGAATAGTGTCAAATGTATCGAACACGTATAGCAGATTTCATTCAAACTCAATTGTTAATTTGAATTTGTTGTCCACTATACGTTCATGGCTTGCATTACCAAACAAAGTCTAAATAAATATCATATTAGGTTGCAGGACGCATGCAGTAGACATTCCATTATAATTTCATGCAAGTTACCCTTAGGTCAACCCATCTCGTTGTGATTTGATTTTCATTCCCATATTCCTCAATTAATTAGAATATTCTTTCCCTTCCAACTCATGCTCTTAAGATGAGATTAAGACAACATTTTAAATTTTATCACCCTTAATATATATTAGATCACAGACAGCTGCATAATGATCATGATGTATGTTCATACTATTTATTAGGTACTTCTAATATGAACCTATTAAAAATGGAGTTTAAAGATAAGTCATTGAGGTTAACTATTTTCTGAAACAACTAAATTTAGTACAATTTTTTATTATTGTTAATAAAATTGAAGACAATTCCAAATTGGTAACAACATAAATAAATAAAACATTCATAGCATGTCAAACCCCTTTATTCATTTTTTAAAAAAAAAATTATTAGAAAATGAGATATTTTAATATGGATCTCCAAAAATTGGTATAGAAAGAAGTGATTTCTAATATGAAAAAACTGGTCCAACTAAAGTTTTTTTATATGTTTATCATTGTCATTAGCAGCGTAGTTAAACAAAGTTGTTTTATACTTAGAATGTGTCATGCACTCAACATTTTCCCCTATATAGCTGCATGTTTCGTTTTCTATATTTGCCTGGATATTGTTTGAATGTTATGTGAAGTCAACCTATATACTACTTGGTTTTATATAGCCAAATTAATTCCCACAATATATATTTTCTTATGCAAATCAATGCCATAGAATACATATAAGAATATATAGATATATATGTCTAGCTGGTTAGAAGTTGCCATGCCGCCCGGAACGGCAAATCTCACACATGGTTGACTTATGGCATAACTTGGAACTAATTAAACACCCAATGATTGGCTTTAGATTTGTACTAGCTTTATTAAACATTCAAGAATTAAACCCACAAATGTTTTTTGGGGAAATTAGACACACAAATATTATATGATTTATTGAATAAGTGATTTATCTTGTTTATACTATATAAGCTAAGAATTATCTCAACACTAAAGAAGACACAAATTAAACACACAAAGGTTTAGATTTGTAGCTTTAGATTTGAAGCTTATTAAACACTCAATAATTATTGATTATATTATAAGAACGATAGATTAGGTTTAGTCAAGAAAAGAGACCACATTTTCAGGTAGAATCACTCATATTCTAATCCAATTGAAAATCGAATACCAAACCCTCTCGACAAAACTACATCTAAACAAATGATCCTCCGCCTTAAGATTATCCGGACAAAACACACAATTCAAACTAACACCTTCCCCCCAACACTCTCCTTCTAGTTAAGTTTACGCGAGTAGGACGTCTTCCAAGAGATTTCTCACCCAACCGTGTGTCATGCCACTACCAATACTTTTCTTTGCAAACTTCAAAACTAATCTTGATCATTTTTTGCCTCTTCCGTATAACACGAATTTCCTTCCACCAAAGAGAACAAAATTTAAACTTATATCTTGAAAAAAGATTTGAGGCATACTCGCACTTTCCCCTATACTTTGCCTTCAACGTATCTATCCATAATGTCTTCTCATCTTTCGCCAACCACCATTGCCACTCTGCAAGAAGAGCCACCCCTCCTCGGTTTTGCAAACCATCTCCATTTCATCCAAATGATTCTTCTTTTTTTATGTCCCCCCATAAAAATTGAAAAATTACTCTTCTCACTTCTCAAATATCTCTTTTGTCCATTGTCGTTGAATTGTTTAATCACTTTTTAAATCAGTTTAACTGACCTTACAAGTGTTGAACAACAGCTAACTGTTGTTGGGTCAACGAAAGTTTAAAAAAAACAATTTGACAAGTAAAAAAAACAATTTTCTAGAAATTGTCTAGAATTTGCACTATCCTCTTCCATACCTTACTTGCAAATCTATTTCTTCAACTACCAAAACTTTCCTCCATGCCTCGATTATCGGTTCCATGTATCGACCCTTTTTGGATTCGCTCTAACAGGCAAGACAAATGATATTTGTACAACTATTTTGTGACAACTTTTGTGACAACTTTCTCTTTCATATTCACCTTATGTTTTACTTTCTTTCTCAATTGTTTTGGTTTCTGTGTCAATACTTTCTTTTTATAAATTTATAGTTGTCTCAAAAATTATCACATAAATAGTTGTTCAAATAACACACCTCAACCGAAAACCCTGGGTAGGTAAAAAGAAGGGAGCCAATGTATAAGATGTCATTCATGGGGAAGGTGTGCATCACACACTTATTTTTTTTTTTCTTCCTTATTATTGCTTTTGTAATTTATAACGAGTGTATTGACTTTAAGATATAAGACATGTTAAACTTTGGATATATCTTTATCTTGGCCTACTCATATAGTTGACAGCACTACTCATTCTAATTCATACGAAAAGGTTGCAAGATATATTTGTTGTTAATTGAACTCAAACATCATATTCTAGGGTTTTGAAAATCACACGTGGACATCATGTCATTCTCACCACTCAATACCTATCTGCATGCCCTCTCCCTCTCGTCACGCTTTCGCTTCATATATCCCCAAAGCCAATGTATTATGTAGGCCCTTCCCATTTCTATTCTCTCTCTCCTTTTGGCTTAAAAGGCTCCATTGAATTGTCAAGTGCTGCACTCTTATATATAAATGGAGCCAAAAGAAAGAACCACATCATGTATAGGCAGCATCCTCCACCAACCACAGTACTTTTGATACCAAGTCTCTAATAAGAACAAAAGCTTAATCTAATTAATAGTACTACATAGGTGTATCTGTGAGCTCGTACAATATGTATATAGTATATACGTATATTATGTCTGTGTGCGTGGGAAGAAAATTCTACTATAAAAGATAGTTTAACCAAGTGGTAGGGTTGCGTTAAAAAAAAGTGGTGGGCCGGTTCAAGGATAAAACGATCAAGGTCTTTTAGGCCTCTAAAATATAAAATATTTATTTAATAAAAAGAATTCATATTCTACTCTTTTTAAAACAAAATTTAAAAAAGATTAATCTAAAATTAGTGTTGCCTTTACCCACTTGGGTTGGCCAAATAGTATTAACTTAGGATCTTGAAGTGCAATCCTCTCAAGGTGTTCAATTTTTTCAATGTCAATTTTGATTGCTATTTTGATTTTTTCAAAAAAAATATATTAGTGTGGTGACAATTAGGCATGGCAGCAAAACCCATATCCGTGGTTACCCACCCGAACCAAACACAATTTGACGGGTTTTCCCCATTTTGACTGGTTTGGGTATGGGTTTGGGTTTTCCCCGATTTCAAAACACGGGTATGGGACGGGTAACGGGTATATAGGTACCCACCCCGAACCCATACCCAAACTCGTCCCAGATGCAAAAAATTACTTCTATGTTGATATGTGATGTTATTTGTTTGATAATTGTCATGTTATAAAAACTATCATTGATATTTAAAGGAACAACTAAATTAATCAGTCTAACAAATGTTAAAATGAACATATTGTTGGATAATGTATTACAACATTTCTCTAGAGGTTGCAAAAAAACTTCTATTTTTATTATAAAAAAATATTGAATGCGGAGATGGGGATGGGGTGGGGATACCCGAACTCGTCAGAAATTGGGTTCACTTTCTCATCTCTGTTGGATATGGGTAAGGTAACGGGTAAGTATATGAGAATTGGGTATGGGGACGGGGAATGTAAAACTCATTCCCACCTCGCCTTATTGCCATGACAATAGATATTTAATAGAATGATTTTATTATCAATTTAAAAATATCAAACAAAATCAACTACATTATTTTCATAGATAGGTTTGTATTATAAAACATCTGGAAAAAAAAATTAAATAAATTACGTTAGACTTCAATAGGTGTTGGACCAGTCTTTTATTAAATGAATTTTGGTTAAAATAAATCGTTCGAAAAATTTGACTTTAAATCCTATATAAAGCTCCAGATAACTATGTTTCTTTTATCTCGAAATTAAAAGTTGAAAAAGAAATGTTAAAGTCAATGAGTGTTATGCGTGTACCATTAAAAAAAAAAAATTGAAAGGATATGAAACTATGACAACGGTTATTATTTATTATAAGGATCTTGATAACGAAGGTTCCTGGTGCATCCTTTCAGCATTTTAAAAGAAGAAATTATTCTACACAAAAAATTAAATATTTCAATTTCCAATACATTCATTATATAATTTTCAAATAAAAATTACTTTAAAAGTCTTAACTAATGTTTCGGAGACACTGGTTAACATTTTCTTTATTGTAATAGGGTTGTTTTACTAAGTTGAATACGGTGGTATATAATAATATTTAAATAATTGATAGGGAATGTAGTTTTTTTTTTCTTTTTAATTTCTTTGACATGGCCAATGTATAGTTGATGATGATGAAAAATCAAAAGTGCTATTATTTCATGTTGTAATGTTGACGCTCGCATGCATTATGGTTTCGGTGGTGCAACGTGATAGGGACGTGCATGACCATGAAAATTTAGTATTATAAAACCATGATTAGGTCCTTCAAAGGAAGAAGAGAAAATTGTAAATCCGATGTCAAAAACGAAATAAACCTTCCTTAAAAAATGAAATAAACATAAAAGAAAATTTACCTCTTAAGACGAATAAACAAACCGAGTTCAAACCTCAACTCTTATATACAACGGTATTTCTACCAACGTGAAGCTCACCGGACATAACAACCCGATTTCTAGATGAGTCAAATTCATGTTTTGTATTGAATTATTATGTTTAATTTTCTTCATTTCACCTTAGCCCTTCGCCGTCCTTCATGGATGCACCATCGCATCATACAATATTTTCTCGTATTTTTAGTTCTTGTTGCGAACCTTTTGAATTATTTGAAAAAAATATTATTTGACAAATATATGGGGGAAATATCATACTATATTTATTGTGCAGTACCTCTTATGATAGGAGTACAATCACCATATATCATATCATACTATAATGTCATATAATTGGGGGTATATATCGAATATTGAATAGAAAATAATGAAAGTCTAAGGGATAATGATTATGGCTTAGGAACAAAGTCTAAATGGACCCCCATAATGATTAAAGAGAGGGCAGTTTTTAATATCGTGGGTTGGGTGGGCATTTCCGCTGACCCAAATATGCGTGCATGCTTTAAGATTTAGGAATCTATCTATTGGAAATTACTTTTTCTCATACATTTAAATGCAAAATACGTAAGTGGATATGTGAATCGATCTTATGCGTAAAGTATAAGTTACAAAGATCTCATATATGCATTTCTAAAGTAGGCACAATACGTAAGATACTGACTAAGCATGACTTCACACTGATTTCATTCATATTATTAACCCATAGTTCTTAGAGAAATAAAGAAAAATAGTAGATAGTTAATTTATGTTTTAATAGTTTTAAAGTGTTCTATTTTGTTATTTTTTTGGATACTACATTAATAATTGTTATGCTAATATTTTCTTTATCAGAATTTAAACTTCAGTCATTTTACTCTTTTAACTTTTAACTAATCCATTTGAGCTATCTAAAAATTTAATTTTTTTGTTAATTTATGGAGTTTTTATGGAAGATTACTAATTAAACTGAATATTAGTATTTGATTTGTTCTTCCTCCCATTTGTATTTTGGATTCGACTACCCTTATACTCAACTATAGATTAATTTTTGCTCTTAAAAAAAAACTTTGACAATAATATCATAATTTTTTTAGAGTTAGACACAAATGAAAATGTTTCTTAGTCAAGTTAACTGATTATGAAAAACCAGGGCTCTACATGTATATTTGGTGCTGAAGTGAATGGCGAAAATTGTGTTAAGTGCAAAATGATTTATGTTTGCATGCATTCATGTAAAATTGAATTTGAGTATAGAAATCAATTCTAGAATTACAAGGTATTAACTATAGTGCAAAATCAATTCAACTTCAAGGTATATCTCTAAAATAAATTTTGGCTCTCCAAAAATGGAATAAAGCATATACTATATCATTTAATTTCATGAAGAAAGTATGTACGTACATGGATATTCAATAGTGTAGAATCTTTACTTGGAAGTGAACTAAAGCGACCCGTCGCGTAAAGATAGATATAGATATTACTATTTTAGGATGTAAACATAATGATTTTGAGAGCATATCATATTAAAATAGTGCAAATTAAAAATATATATATATCAAAATGAAAATGGAAAAGATGGAACGAAGAACGGTGTATAGTTTAATCATAACCATCGTTTCTTATAATCACGTACTACTTGATATAATGACAATGTAAAAGCCATCATATATATAATTAGGTTAATCATGGGTCATGGCTAATTATAATGTGAATAGACATATTTCCATTGTCACTTTTTAGCTTCTTTCTTTTTTGATTCAATCAAATGTTACTTTTTTGTTTCATGTAACAAGATGATGATGATGATGAATAATATATAAGCAATGAATGAATTACTATCGCAGATAGAGATGACATGCAGAGGACAACAACTTTTACCTTTCTTGACGTTGCAGCATGTGAGAGATAGTATTTGGACACCAAGGGACACACCAACAAGGCCTTTGCTTTCAGATTCCTCAACAACAGATCATGTAATGGTGCTTCATTACGGTAGAAGCACTTCTTGAAAAAAAAGCACTTCTTAAAATTAACACAAGTGAAGTCCCTCAAGTAACTTAAATTAATGTGCCTCATTGTATCCTTGTTAACTTATCCAAACCCCTTTTCTTCTTTTGTTCTTTCTTTCTTTTTTTAGTTTTCCAATTTTTCTTTCTTATTGAGTTTTGGTTATTATTTATTTTAATTTTTTTTCTCTTTATATATCATGAGAATCACATTAGCCTCAAACAGTGTTTATTCCCTTACTGTTTTGAGGTGAAGGCATTGTTGCCCACAATTGTATTCCCATTTATGTTGGGTGAGGTGAGTGAGGAATTTGCCATCAAGTGTATCGCCAAGCACAAAACTCAATCTAATTTGATATACTAACCCATTTTCCCCTTTTCAATTTATTGTTATTGTCATTATAGTTTATTCTCAAACAACAAGCATAGGAATATTGTGATTAATGTCATGCATGTGCATTTTTATAAATGATGAAATGGATATGTTAAATATTATATAAAAAAAAATGGAGATGTTAATAAGATGGACTATACCTAAACTAAAGTTGTACCCAAAATAAGTGCTTAAGTTCCTCTAAAGTTATTTGGTTGTTCATATAGAAGAAAGAAAAATATAACTTACAAAATAACATTTATAATATTATGATTATGATTTTATTCAGTGCATTTTTCTCTCGTAATTGAACCATCCACTATCCATACCCTAGAATAGAACCAAAAGATTATGAAAGTACAAAAGACAGAGATACTAACACAACAATGCTAGTGCTTTGCCTTCACATTGGAAAACAAAAAACAAAAAATTAGGACTCCAAAACATTCTTATGCATACAGACCCATCTCAGCTAAGGCAATAATTAAGATTAAAAACATTCAGTTTTCTTATTTCCAAATTAACTTGAAAATTTTTACCATGTTACCCGATCAACTTTTTTGGTTTATATCCCAATCAAAATAGTCAAAACTTTGTTATAACTAATATGTTGAGATATGCTTTGAAATCTCTTGTTAAAAGCTTAAAAATATGGGTGGAATTTTGTCTCATGCCTAAGACACGGGGGAGTAATGCGCTAGGCGCATCATTTTACTATTTTCTAGAAGTTCCAGTTATGTGGGTTGTGCTAGGCGCAAGTGCATGATGCGTGAGGCGTAGAGACCAGTATAGTATGAACTGCCCTGGTTGTTACCTCGTACGCTATGGGTTAAGGATCTTTGGGAGGGACTCAAGGGTTAGAAAAATTTGAATTTTAGAAAACCAAACGGAGGGGACTCTGAAAAAGGATTGATGCCTTTCAGGGAGAGATTCTAGAGTGGGAAACACATTTAGAGTGAAAATTGATGAGTGATTATAAGATGGTAAATGAGAGAAATTTAGGGAATGTTCTTGGAGAATATTCAGAGCTAAATTTATTGGTCGCTTGTGTAACTCTCTTGATTAAGGGAAGAGCGTGGAAAAAAGGTAGAAATTTGGTTTTTTCTTGAAGAGTTTGTTGAAAGTAATTTCTTATAACTTTGTATCTTTTTGTAATGACTCTTTGATACTTATTAAAGGGATGTTCTTTCCCCATATGTAAGACATTGTTTGACCAAACTGAGAAACAAATATTAGTGTGGTGTTCATCTCCTCTTGTATTTTATCCAGTTTTTGTTTAGTTTTGTTATGATTGTGATTTTAGGCTACACTTGATTGTTAGATTAGATTTAGATGTGTTGTTGTTGTTGTTTGAAACAATTTAGTTATTGGTTATCACTTATACACGTCTAATTTTATTGTTGTGGGAATCGAAACGTGATAAGGTTGTGGGCTAGCCCACTTTGTTTGGGAGCTTATCGAGATCTTCGATTGTACAACTCTAAAAAGGAAGTATGTATAATTTGGATCCTCTCTATTTTGGATCTCCTTTAAATCTTCTATTTGGAGAGATAAAGACACAATAAAATTTAAAAATAATTAATGATGGGTGGGAATCACCTGCTAGTAGGACCCACATTCTATATATTGTGTGTATCTCTTTCTAAATGGAAATCTCGTTTTTTTTTTAATAAATGGAGAGGATCATTACTCTACAATAACAATAACCCCAATCTTATAGTGTGTTTTTTATTTCGCAATTCATTTTTTATGATTAAGCTACCCAAAAATAAAAATGTTTGTTTTTGACATAATTGCATGGTTTCATATTCAAACATGATGAAGGTGTTCAACTCAACATTTGTCAATTGAGTTAGGCTTTCAAACAATAAAGATTCTTTTATTTCAATCATTTTTTAAATATCACCTCTTGACATTTATCCTTTATGATGGGAAAGAATACATTTTTTGCATCTGAATGAATAAATTTAAATATATTACAACATAGTGAATCAACTAGAGTTGGTTGATAGGTTACCAAGTTAGTTAGATAGTTAGGAGTTATAGGTAGACCTACTCACTTCTATAAATAATTCTCTGTTGTACCATTCTCTCATTCTTTTATCAATTTATTCTTTCTACTATCATGCTTGCTTTCATGCTAATCATTATGATCTTTATCCATGTGATTCCATGATTCTTAACATGGTATTAGAGCGATACCCAAGGGCTGAAGATGTAGAATCCGGTGGTGATGAAGTACTCACAACTTCTACACAAATTCTAGAATCATCAACTTTGCATGATCAAATTGTTTTCGGTAGTTTTGAATCTTCAATCAAACTAGGTTCACATTCTTCTATCGAACTAGAATTTGATAGATTCTCTATCAAGATTGGTGAGATTTCTTGTGTTCTCGTTGATTAATTCTTGCAACAACATCATTGATGACGACGATTCTAAATTTGTAGTTTTGAAAAAAGACGAGTATTTGAAGGTTCTTTAACTTGAATTGAAGAGTTGCGACTCTGTTTTTTCCCATATCTGAAGCGTCAGAAGATTTCGTCATACACATAACTATAGTGAAATTTTGCAGCTCTGTTTGCAGGGTCGTCGCCTGAGGCATTTCGCCTCTTGATTCTTCGTCAAAAAACAGAATGAACGAACCGCTTCTTTTTTCTAATCTACATGACGAGTCGACTTCGATCCCGATGAAAGAACACATTTGTTTTCGTTGTTCAATGTTTGCAAAAATCTTAGCAACATTCATTTGTGGTGGATGCAATGGCAGTAAATTACAGGCTTTGTCTACACCTAACGATGAACTTCCCCAATCAAATTTTACATTGCAGCTTTAAATTTTAAAATCAGGCATTCTGGGGAAGACATAAAATCAGGCACTCTGGGGAAGCCAATTTGTTTATACTCTAGCTTTATTTGTGACCCATTTTAAAAGTGTAGAACTTACATGGATTTCAACCAATAAATGATTGAGTGTTTAAAAGAGTGTAAGATGACAGAAAGTAAATCAAGAGGAAGTCAAACGAGAATGAAACCAAACATTTTTCCTTCACCAACAGATGGTCACTACTCGTATGACTCGATATGAACTCTAGTCTAAACTCTAAACAAATAAAACCATACTCAAGATTTATAGCCACATACTAAGAATTGAGATAAAATCTTATCAGTACAAACTCCATGTCCAACTTTGTATCCGACTCTCATAGTATGTTCATAATTCTGGAGAAACAAAAAAATTATATCACAGTTACAATATGGCAATGGATAGAGCAGCTAAAAGGTTAACCATGAATAACAGAGACCACATTCCACCCAACACTGCATTTTTACAGACATAGGAATAAGAATATATCAAGGAGACAAGAAACATCCTAAGCCACTGTATATTTTAAGACAATTTATACTACAACACTTTGATTCTGCAATATCATCATAACTATAGAGTCTATATGAAATCTTATCAGGATATACCATAAGTGCAACTTTATAGATCTGTTCATTATTATTTTTAAAGAAATACAATGAATCGAGTAGCATCTAAGCTAGAATATGGATCAGCAAAAAGGCTAATCAGAATACAACAACCAAGCCTTATCCCACTAGGGGTCGGCTACATGAATCAAACACCAAAATAATGTTCTATCATAAACTATATATCGGAGAAAGGTTAATCAGAGTACATGGACAAAATTCTATGCAGACAATCATTTTTATTTTTCGCAGATGCAAAATACAATAAAAAGGACTAGATGCCCCAGCCATATCAATACCACACATTTCCACTTCAATGAAACAGAGAAATGCCGCTATCAGTAGATGAAAAAGGAAGAGCCAATTATACAATGAACTATCAAATCTTCTTAGTCCTTAGCTTGTTTAATGAAAGAATACAATATATATAACCAAGTGATCCTATCATCATCAATCATCAATTATAGCAGTAACTAATTACACTACATATATCTCAAATTCATCAAAACACATCAATCTTCACCTATATCATAAGCCTCATAAGCATTAACTTGCACATAACTTAAAAATAAAAGATTACCAGAAATACAATGAAAAAATAAACATTTCAAATATCAATCAATACTTAATTATATCATTAACTAAACTCAACATTGGTTTATCCAAAAAAATAAACTCTAACATTGGTTAAGCATATATTCCAATTAGGCAACAGAATCAAATAGTTCCAACTTCCATTTCAAAAGTAAAGCTAACTATAGCTATTTCACTATTGATCAGTCACCAGAGATATACATCAAAAAAAAACTTATGCTTCCATGCATTTCTTTTTATCCACAATTTCAAGCCACCAAACACAAAAACAAAGAAACTCAAGAAAACTAACTACCAGGGTTTTAAATAAAGGTCTGCAACCGCAATATGAACAACAAAAAACGGTTTCCGATGTTTCCAAAACCAAAATGTGATTGCATCGATCGCATTTGACTGCAATATCAACCATCACAATGCAATTGTTACCGCGACCGCTATTTAAAACCCTGCAAACTACTACAAAACATTACATTTACATACATACATTGTTGACGAGTCTCATGATACCCTGCAACCATTACACACGATTTAAAACCCTTTACGAAGTTTCTCGATTGCATTGTACATTTTCCTTCTTGAACCAACAGCACTAATTCCCATATCTTTGAGATCTTCCAATGACAACAAGGGAAGTAAATCATCATCCACTTCATGCATCTCAAACACAGGAGCATATCTACTTAACCCTAAATCAAATAACCATGACCACACTCCCTCGTTCTTTTTTCGCTCCCTCGATTCCGATTCAATGCCGCCCTCATTTTCCCAAACCCTAACTCTATTATCATTGTTTCTATCCACTTGCATGACTAAGGTTAACCATTGTCATAGTATGTTCATAATTTTGGGTAAACAAAAAAATTATATATAAGTTACAATATGGCAATGGATCAAACAGCTGAAAGGTTAACCATGAGTAACACAGAGACCACACTCCACCCAACACTACATTTTTATAGACAGGAATAAGAATATATCAAGGAGACAAAAAACATCCTAAGCCACTGTATATTTTAAGACAATTTATACTACTATACTTTGAATGTGGAATATCTTCATAACTACAGAGTCTACATGAAATCTTATCAGGATATACCATAAGTGCAACTTTATAGATCTGTTCATTATTATTTTTAAAGAAATATGAATCAAGTAGTATCTAAGCTAGAATATGGATCAGCAAAAAGGCTAATCAGAATACAACAACAACCAAGCCTCATCCCACTAAGTGGGGTCGGCTACATGAATCAACCACCGAAATAATGCTCTATCACAAACCATATAACGGAGAAAGGTTGACCAGATTGCATGAACAAAATTCTATGCAGACAATCATTTTTATTTTTGCAGATACAAAATACAATGAAAAAGACTAGATGCCCCATACAAATCAATACCACACACTTCCAATTCGATGAAAAAGAGAAATGCAGCTCTCAGTAGATGAAAAAGGAGGAGCCAATATACAATGAACTATCAAATCTTCTTAGCCCTTAGTTTAATGAAAGAACAAAGGGATCCTATCATCACATAGTAGAAACTAATTACACTACATATATCTCAAATTCATCGAAACACGTCAATCTTCACCTTAATCATAAGCATCAGGAGCATTAAGTTGCACATAACTTCAAAATAAAAGATTAACAGAAATACAATGAAAGAGCAAACATCAATCCTAATTATCATTAACTAAACTTAACATTGGTTAAGAATATATTCCAATTCCGCAACAGAATCACAGGGAAAAGTATAAAGAAAACCAAGCATGTAATCAAAAAGTTCCAATTTCCAATTCAAAAGTAAACATTACTATGATTATTTCACTATTGATCAGTCACAAGAGATATACATCAACAAAAAAGCATATACTTGCATACATTTCTTTTTATCCACAACCCACCAAACACTAAAACAAAGAAACTCAAGAAAACTAACTACCAGGGTTTTAAATAAAGGTCTGCAACCACAATATGAACAACAAAAAATGGTTTCCAATGTTTCCAAAACCAAAATGTGATTGAATCGATCGCATTTGACTGCAATATCAACCATCACGATTCCATTTTTACCTGTGATCGTTATTTAAAACCCTACAAACTACTTCAAAACATTACATTTACATACATACATTGTTGACGAATCTCATCATACCCTGCAACCATTACACACGATTTAAAACCCTTTACGAAGTTTCTCGATTGCATTGTACATTTTCCTTCTTGAACCAACAGCACTAATTCCCATATCTTTGAGATCTTCCAATGTCAACAAGGGAAGTAAATCATCATCCACTTCATGCATTTCAAACACAGGAGCATATCTACTCAACCCTAAATCAAATAACCATGACCACACTCCCTCATTCTTTTTTCGCTCCCTCGATTCCGATTCAACACCGCCCTCATTTTCCCAAACCCTAACTCTATTATCATTGTTCCTATCCATTTGCATGAAATCATTCTCATCAACAGAGTATGTATGGCTATTTCGATTATGATCATGATCGAAATTCATGAATCTTTTGCTTCCGTTCTCATCGATCGGTTTTGAAGCATGATTCGATCTCAACCGTTTCGTTGAGCCTCGTTTCGCTTTGTTTCTTGGATTGTTGCCGAAATCATCGCCGTCACCGTCACCGCCGTTCGCGAGATTCGATACGCCTCGCGGTTTGGAGGTTCTTGAAGATTCCTTCGAGACTCGCCAGCTCCACGGTGGACGGTTATGGCGGCGGTAATTGCCGTGTTGTTCACCGATTTCGCCTAAACGGACGCTTGGACGACGTTGTCGTTTAGGAGGAGGAGCAGCGATATCGGCGTTTTCTTGCGCTGCCGTTGTTTCTGGTGCGATTTCCGGTAAGGATGGGATCGGAGGTTCCGGCGGCGGTAAGTGTGTTTCCGGCGACATGACGGTGAGAGATGTTGAAGCGGTGTGCGCGGGATAAGGATGAGGAGAAATTTTACGGTGCGGTAAAGGTTTAATAATTCTGTGCACCTTCTTATTTTTGCACAGTTGGATGGTTATGACTTACTCCCTCGTTTCTTTTTAAGTGTCTTTTTTGAAAATTAACATCAAAATAGCGATGTGTATTTTTGCACATTTTATTTATATTATACCCTCGTTTTAATCCACCAATAAGTTCATATTTTTTTGTACACACTTTATCTTTCTAATAAATTTAATATGTTATCTTTCTCTCGTAACAAAAAATTGTCGATTATTATCTATTTCTTTTTTTTTTTTTGCACGCTCTCTCTCATACCAAAGAATTGTCAATTTCTAAATATTGTGCACATCTTTTTAATAATTTTAAGTCAATATAAAAATTATATTGATGAAACTTCTTCTTCTTCATCGTTATCTTGTTCTTGTATCTTTTCAAATGAATCTTAAACTATTGCTTCATCTTCGCCTTTCTTCAGCAATTTCAACGAGTCTTTCACTTTTTCTTTCTTTTGAACATTCATGGAGTCTTTTATTTTTCTTCTCTCAAATCTGTTTTTTTACTTTACACTTGAAATTTTTAACAATTGATACTCATCTTTTTTTTTGAAGGATCAATTGTTACTCATCTTATTTATAGAATTTTAACTCTTCTTGGAACCATTGTTTACAACAAAATTTTGTTTGAATTTGAAGATAACGAGAAACAAACTTTGTTTGAAAAAAACAATCTTTAGTTTTCCAAATAGATAGCATTAATTAGTTTTATTGAAAAAGATAAGATAATTAACAAAGGGTATAATTGACAAATCGTACCCTTAAAATACCAAAAAGACAGTTAAATAGAAACGAAAAAATCATCCTAAAAAGACACTTAAAAAAAAACGGAGGGAGTATGATGATAAGATAGAAGATTCTAAATGGTATTGGAATAAAGTTGTTTAATTGAAAATATTTGGATGGAATAAAAGGTGTTTCGATATGGACCAACTTGGTCGATGGATAATGTATAATATATCTAAAGTTCAGAGTTCGAGAGTAAAATTGATCATATCAAATATCACAAATAACTGGTTTCAATAAACATCTTTAAATTTTTTTTTTCTGATATCGAATAAAAGTGAAGGTTGTGAATTACAATTTGTTATGGACATATCGTAATATGTGTATAAAATTAGTTCGGTTGTTATGAATTGGATTTGTCTTGTTAATGTATTCTTAAAGTTTAATATGTATCGTTAGCATATATTTCCTCTTGTTGCAAGTTATTGAATTAATCTAGGTCAAATGCATCCGAAGGTTTTTAAGTTTTTTGTTTTTTTTTAAGTTGGTTCTTTTAGTTTCTAAAATGTTCCAAAGTCATATTGTCCGTCAGTCTCCGTTTAAAATAAGATGATGTGGCCGTTAACTTTCTTAGTAGACTCAAAACGCACCGTTTTGCATTGTCAACGTGTTATAACTGTGTGTCTTAAATCACTCATTTTTCTCCAAAATTGATAACCCTTAACTCCATTGTTCCCCAATTTAAAATTTCAGAACTTCAATCTCAATTTTCATGACCTTCTTTCGTTCCAATTCTTCCAATTCTCGTAACAAGCGAGGATGAAGATTTGATAGAATGTTGGTGCAAAGAACCAGTTGTTCTTCGCATGTAACAAGAGAGAGAGGGGGGAGGGAAAAGAGAGGGAGAGAGAAGGGTTGAGAGAGAGGGGAGAGAGATAATAATATCTTAAAAGAAAAAACAATCTTAAGAAATCTCATATTTTCATGAAAGACTTTTTCATGCTAAAATTTCACAAGAAAATCCCACAAAATCCATCAAAAACCGGTTTATTAAACAATCTTTCGAAATTTGAATGATTTTGAATACCACGAGACTTTTTTTAAGTGATGAAAAGTCTTGATTGAATACCACAAGACTTTTTATAAGTTGGAAAGAGTCTTTATTAAATACCACAAGACTTTTTCATGATAAAAAAGTCTTTTAAAATCTCTTAGAATCATAATCCAATACACCCGACAGTAAAAAATACACATGCTCAATCACCAATCTCATAGAAAACCTTGAGACTTTATGAGATTTTCATTCATAACATTTCTTGTCTCATACCACACACATACGTACACACTAACACCCTCTTCTTGTCATTATTCATAAGTCCCTCTTTGATATTATTCCTTTTTTTCCCACAAAAAACTGAAATGATTCACATTATTGCTTCTTGATGTTGTTTTTCACGATCCAGTAAAAAAAGTAATATTGTTCTTGTAAGAAAAAAGTTGGTTGTTATATATATATATATATATATATTTATCTTACGTTTATTTCATTAAGTGACTATTATTATTTTTTTTCCTGTAAGTGCCATTCTTCTTTTAAGCATTATATTATTATTATTACTAGCCCTGTCTTTCCGCTCTTTTTATTGTGCTAACGTTTTAAAGTTATGAACGGTATTTTTTTAATGAAATTTTTGTTTTGATTAAAAGTAAAAATATAAATGTTTATTTCTTTTTTTAATGACACGAAACTTCCTAAAAAAAACACAGATGTACAACATAAAAACGGCTGATAAAAAAGTAACATGAGTTTTTGTTTAGTGCTAGATTTTTGTGAGTTTGATTAGTGGTTAACGGAGGTAAAAGAGGGTTAACGGGGAAGATTAGTGATATGGATTAGTAATCCATGTGTTATTTTATAAGGAATTGTGTGTAATTTTTCTCCTTAAATTAAATTAAATTTATTCTTATCTATTTGTTATATATTTGCTACATGTGTTACTTGTATTTAAAATTAAGGGTATTTTTGGAAAGAAAAGTCCAACCCTAAAGTGTTCTGAAAGGGGTAGTTTCATTTATATATAGTATAGATAAGATATAGAATAGATTTTTAATATGGTGCTAACAAATCTTTTTCTGAAAGATTTTGAATCCTAATATTTTGCTCACGTTTGTTACTAATATTTTTATCAGAAGATTTAAAGTCTAATTTTTAACATTATGTTTTGCTCATGTTTGTTACTAATTTTTTTTTTTGCTCACGTTTGTTACTAATCTTTTATTAGAGGATTTAAAGTCTAATCTTTAACATTATTTTTTTCTCACGTTTGTTACTTATCTTTTATTATAGGATTTAAAATCAAATCTTTAACATTATTTTTTGCTAACGTTTGTTACTAATCTTTTATTAGAGTATAATCTTTAACATTATTTTTTGCTCACGTTTGTTACTAATCTTTTTTTAGAGGATTTATAGTCCAATCCTCATCGGCTATTATTTTTGTTTAAAAAAAATTAAAAAAACTCATAGACTCGTGAGAAATAAAGTTGGAAAAAACATAAACTTTGGATTTTTTTTTCATAAGTGATTATTTTTTTTGAAGGAAGGAAAGTGATTATTGTTCACCTTTGATTTTCTCAAATTCTGATTCATTCATTCTTCTAACAAAAAAAAAGTAAAAACAAAGCTTGAATTGTAATGTTGGCGGAAAGTAAATTGCTCGAAGGATAAAACATAAAGATATTCAATTTATGAAATAAACCTTACAGATATTCCGTTCATTGGTACTTCAGAAGTTTTTTTTTTTGTTGAAGGAAGTGCTTCAAAAGTATTAATCAAGTTCTTGAGCCTTGGAACTTTATAATTTTTTAGAGGTGATGAGATGTGATCAGAGGGTACTATGGTGAATTCTAGATCGATTTGAATTCATGAGAAGAGACATAAAGAACGCAAATATAATTTTTAAACTTTTGTGAGTTTGATATGTGGTTAACGATGGAAAAAGAGGGTTAACGGTGACGATTAGTGACAACGATTATTAATCCACGTGTTATTTTATAATTAGCTGTTTGTATTTAAATTAAGGATATTTTTGAAAAGAAAATTCCAACCCAAAAGTGTAGTTTCTTTTATATATAGTATATAGATTTTGAGTATATTATTACAATTATTATTAATCGATAATCAATTTCATGTTATAAGTTTATAATCTTTTTCATCCACCAGTCAATTTCATACAATCCTTAAAATCTCATTCATCCACTAATCAATTTCATACAATCCTTTCAAATCTTAAAATCTCATAAAGCCCGTTGAAATTTGTATTATAAATCCATTAAAATCATGTGTTCAAAATCCTGATTGTAAAAAGTCATTAAAAAGAAAGTCTTTTAAAATCCAACAAAATCAATATAATCTCACAAAATCTTTTAAAATCTTCAGGATTTTGTTTGCCAGAATAGTCTTTTAAAATCTCAATCTAATACACCCCCCTAATTTGAACATTAGTTCGGTTAACATCAATTGACACGTGCATAAATTAAACAACAAGCAAATATGATCACGACATCACATACAAACATTGACATGAATAAACTGATGTTAGACATACTTTGAAATTCTGGCGCGTTAGCTTTCAAATTTTCTATATGATGTTCCAACACCAGACACAAAATACGAATGTTGAATGTAATGTTTAGAACATCGTGCTAACAGAATTAAACAAAAGATGAAATAATGCAAACGTAAAAGACAAGAAAGTAAATGGCACAGGAGAATTGTTGACCCAGTTCGGTGACAAACACACCTACTCTAGGGGATACCAAGCCAGGAATGAAATTCACTAGTGTAGTCCTTATTCTAAGTTCTCAGCAAACTCCAAGTTTACAACTCTAGACCTAGGACCTATCCGTCTTGATTTCAATCTAGGAACTCCTAGATCTGAGATCTCATCTCACTTCCTACCAATTTATCACAGCCCCGGTGATTATATGATTACAACTCAATATGGTGAAGTTACCTTCAAACACAAGAATGGAGACTCACTCCAATAAACAGAACCTTCTCTTTGCTTTACAACTTTAGATAGATTCACAACTTACAACTCAATAAAACACAGTCCTTAACATGTATCAAGGTGACACAAGAAAAGGCTCACAATGAACAAAACGACTCAAAACCCTAAAAAGCTAATTCTTTATATGAAGGCTTGAATACTCAATTAGGTCTTGAAGTCTTCCTTTTATATTGAAGCAATATGGGTTATCAAATCTTGTTGGGCTTCAGAACAAAGTAGATTGTTCATCTGATCTACAAAACACGAATACGTAACAAAAAAGGAAAGTCCTAATATGTAGGATCATCTTTAGAAACTTCCAAACAAATCCAAATATTCCCTAAAATATTGTTACTCTTTTAGGAATAAAGGCACAACTGATTCTGAACACTCATGCGCGTTGATTGGTCAGCAAGATATGAGGACGTGAATTTCCTAATAAGATAAAGCGCGCGTACAATAAGGCATAAAACAAGGCAAACTGAACCGTGCCAGGATATTGGAACATCATATCCAACATCTTACAGAAATCCCTAAAACATGTTGGAACATAATATCCAACATCACAATCATAGATATTTGTTTTAGCAATAGTGCAGCCAATCCAAATACTCAACATACTTAGTTGTTTATAATGCCTTAATTTGACAATAACTTGGACAAACCTTGATTAACATAACTAATGTTGGACATAACTACTCACAAGGCATTGCATCCATTCATAGACTACAAATGCAAGAATTTCTTATGTTGAACATTTACAAATTCAACTTTGATTTCATAATATAAACCATATATCAACTTAAAGGTGGTCAAGCGATAAAAAAATTGAGAACAGAGAGATAAAAGAAATGATTCAATAAACTTCTTCAATAATCAAAATTAAGTTATAGAACAAAAGTGATTCAATAAACTTCTTCAATAATCAAAATTAAGTTATAGAACAAAAGTTGTCATATAGATATACTCATCCCCAATAATAGAGAAATTAGCCACTCATGGCTTGATTACAAAGAATAAAAACGATTAAAAAAATTACACATGAAGTTAGGGGATGGGAAGCTTTAACTCCAGTCTCCTAGGTTAATGATGAAAAATTTGAAAAGTATACGAAATGTAGCAAGTAATAAAGTGACAAGTTACCGTCTACATATAGATTGTCGTTAAGCTAGCCAATTTACTAAACCTATTGATTCAAAAGATGTAGTGGAGTTTATGGTTTTGCAAGTTTGATTGATTGCACAATGTGAGATTAGGTTTGGTTGAAAACCCTAAAAACTAGTCATAATGAGTAATATCAAATTATTAGAAGTACGTTGCAACAACAGGGTTCCTTTGTCTTCGTTGATGTCTCTAACCCATGTTTCGTCAAATAAGAGATATTATACCAGGATTGATTCATGGTGATTGTAATATATGAATATAAGTTAGTGATGTCTTTTTTTGTTGAGAAATTAATGAATCTATGAACATGGTTTTTGGGAAATAGACAATGTTATTCCACACACAACGTGACTCGCGTATTGACAAAATTCACATATGATCTTTACGAGCATCGTGCCTAATGTTGATGAAACTTCAAATAACGGCTCAACAATTCAGTTTAAGCACTTGTTTTCTTTTAAGAAGTAAAGAGTAATTTTATTTTATACATACCAAATCATAAGACCCAAATTAAACTCTCGAAGAATATAGATAAAAGGAACAATACAATGTAGCACCAGACCAACTATTTGAGCATAAACTCGATCATTCTACAACTAATGTTTCAAATTTGTATACAATTGCATAAAAATGTGGCACTACAAATCATCCCCTCCATAAATAAGACATTGCAAAACTTATTATACTATTTTGGAAACAGATGCATAGAAATGTGACAGAACAAACAAATTTCTCAATATTACAACCTTTGTCTAACCTAAACCAGAGATGCATGCAACTAATTTTTTTACAACAACAAAGTCAGACAAGCGCTTGGGTTCAAAAACTATTGAGATATGTTGTTATTAAGACTACTAGACCATCGACCCGTGCTATCGCACGGGTCATATCGAAAGTAATATTTAGTGGTAACATGTAACGAAACAGTTTAGTTAAATGTCATAATTGTTCTAATTAAATCCATAATATTAATTAACATAGACATTGATATTATACCATATCATATTATATCCATGACATCAACCTTGATATTGTAACATGACATTGACCCGGCACATATTTTGATCTTTTAATTAGAATGAACAATAAATGCGATTATCATTAAAATTTTGATTACCCAACATTCTCCACAATTTACGTTAATTGGTGTATATTCTCATCGTTTCAAGGGGGCACATGAGAACCAAACTCCTTTATTATGCAGGAAAACTATATACATCCTCCGGTCACAATTATAAGCAAAAATTAGCATGTTAGATTTATTCATTAAATGATGTATAAAGTGTATAATAAAGACTACATACGATCATTTAATGAATGTATCTAAAATGTTAATTTTTGCTTATAATAGTGACCGGAGGGTGTATAATTTAAATCAATTAATGGCATGCAGAGTCAAAACAATTAACAGAAAATACTCCAAATTACACGTGATATACACAAAGCTTATTCAACGTTAACGAAAATATATCATCTTTAATGCAATTATATTATGAGAAATTATGGTTGGGAAATCTGATTTGATGCAATTATATCATCTTTAATGCAATATATCATCTTTAATGCAATTATATTACTCCAAATTACATTGCAAAACTTATTATACTATTTTGGAAACAGATGCATAGAAATGTGACAGAACAAACAAATTTCTCAATATTACAACCTTTGTCTAACCTAAACCAGAGATGCATGCAACTAATTTTTTTACAACAACAAAGTCAGACAAGCGCTTGGGTTCAAAAACTATTGAGATATGTTGTTATTAAGACTATTTACACTTTAGCTTAATAAATTCCATGACGACATATTAAGCGCTTTATTTCTGGGTGAAATTTGAAACTAAATTTTAGTGGTGTTTTTGTTATGCGGAATTACTACTTCCTTAATTTACTTATGGATAATTACTACTTAATTGACAAAATAACCTTAGAGACAAAATCACGTTTTATTCATCAAACAATTTTAAATTAGAATTGGTTTTCATTATTTTTAAAATTTTGTTTATTGATTTAAGTTTTCTTAAAATATTATTTTTAATCACTATATTTAAAAATATTTTTTCATTTAATTTATCCATGAGACAACTGTACTCAGATTTTAAAATTAATTATCATACTTAGGCCCCGTTTGGCCTGTCTTTTTATTTACTTCTCTTTTACTTGAAAGTAGAAGTAGGGCCAAACAATATTTAAACTCAGCTCTTTAATTAAAATGTGACTTTTTTTATAAAGAAGAAAAATAATAAAATAGAAATTTTGACACAAGGCAATGAGACTTACTTCTACCTCATGAATGTTAAAAGTGGGGAGTTTAATTAAGTTGACAAGCACCGCCGAATGGAACACTGTAGCATAAGCCCTATAGCACCTTCACTAAAATCCGTTTTGGGTCGGATCTAGCTTCCGTCGTTCCTTCCTTCGGCCTCTATTTTGCTGTCGAAGGATTGTTGCTGGGCTGCCTATCTCCTCCGATCCAGATTGTTGGTGGTTTGGGTTCTCGCTCTGGTGGTTAAACCGCAAGTGCACGGTTTTATCGTAGTAGTAATAAAAGAGTATCGTTCCGACAGGGAATTGTTCAATTCAATTAACTTAAATATTATGATTAGAAGAGAAATAAATTGCAAAGTTAGGGTTTTCAAAGGTTGAGAGAAAATAATATAATAAAAAGAGAGTCTTGGGATTATTGGTTCATCATAACGACAAATCCTTCACAAACCGAAACTTTAAACCTAGAACCTTATGTTAGACTTAGTTTTTAATGACCGGTTTCCCTTTAGCCCCTCACTTTTCCTTTCGGTCCAGTGAGAGTTTTCTTATAGCAATCAAACCTATTTCACTGATTTGATTACTAGAAAAAGCTTTTAAGGATTGAAACTACTAATGTCCAAAGATTGCAAAGACTATTTCACTGCCTTTACAATCTTTGTCTAAATTCACTTGTTCCAATATCAAGACTCCGCTCTCGCTTTATAAATTGATATTTGAGATAATGGATTAATAATTATCAAACCCTCCGCTCTCGCTTCTACAGTTTGATAATGATTAATTCATGTTAAAACGGTGAATTTAGATTAGAAACTAGGGTTACATAAGATTTAAGAATAAAGCTTGGTTTGATTAGGATTATGTCATTAGACTTATCCAACAATCCCAAGACAAGATAAGTCTACTCACTCATGTTCATCGTAGACATAGAGAAGAAGAAGAAAAGCATAAAGTAAATAACAAGGAAAATAAAGAAGAACTTTTATTAGAAAGACAATTGTCACTTATTGTATTCCAAGAATAAAAGATGAATATTTGTGATGGCTAGCTACTCTATTTATAGTTTACAATGCCTTAAGCCCTAAGAAATACATCACTAGAATGTTCCATAAGAAACCACGGGCTTTTTGGTCAGAAATAAACTAATAGGTAGCTTGTACGAGAAGCAAAAGAAGCAAAAGGCAATCCAGGGAGGTGGCACGGCCGTGCCAAGCTTCTGACTTGGAGGAGATATATTTTTGTCTCTGAATCTTCGTATTTTTGCTCCGAATTAACTATAAATCCCTTTCTTTTGCTCCAAGACTCATTCCATCAAATATTTATTCCTGAAATATAATAATATGCAATCTAAAGTAAAATAGATCTAAAAGGAAATAATATTAAAATAAAATAAACTTAAATCTAATTAAAACGAAACTAAATATTATATTAAATTAACTAATTATTGACTCATCAAACTCCCCCACACTTAAATCTTTGCTTGTCCTCAAGCAAAAGACATAGACATAGCAGCATAAAACAAGATTATATATTACAATTCAAATAAAACTCATGTCTCCTCAAAGGCTTTTAGTACTAATCACAAACTCAGGCATTTCTTGTAATCTTTATTCAACCCAACAATCAAGTTCTAAGTGAGTGTGTGTGTGAAGTCCAGCCCTTTTCTTGCTCCTGAATAAACAAATATTATGAGGAAACAGGTTCTAACCTAAAGACTAAACCGAGAAAAATTATTTCTTCATTTCATATAAGAGAGATGAGAGTATTTGTGATAATTTGATCTTTGCCATTTGCACATGTTTGGAATTTCAGCATAATTTTTATCAATTTAAGGAGACAACATCTTCACGTAGGAAGTCGGAGGGTCTACCCTCTTCCCCAATCTAGATTCAATGGTGCCCCTTAAAACATCATTTTCACGTAGGAAGTCGGAGGGCCTACCCCCTTCCCCAATCTAGATTCAATGATGCTTTTTAAAGTTTCTGCAAGATAACATCACCTTCACGTAGGAAGTCGGAGGGCCTACCTCCTTCCCCAATCTAGATTCAATGATGCAATCTTAGAATTATTTTGGCTTTATAAACTCCCTCACACTAGCTTATACTACTTTTACTTTGAAATTTTTTTAGGGT
The DNA here is from genome assembly GCA_958299785.1 of Medicago lupulina. Classification (NCBI taxonomy): domain Eukaryota; kingdom Viridiplantae; phylum Streptophyta; class Magnoliopsida; order Fabales; family Fabaceae; genus Medicago; species Medicago lupulina. The sequence continues at coordinate 65,245,373 of OY283140.1, forward strand.
TAACTTACCTTAAGAATTAGAACGTGTTCCTTAAAATACCTATTCATACACTTACTCAAAGGCTGCAACTTGTGCTTTTCTCATTGGAGAATTATTCACAATAAAACAAGATGTGGGTATATCAAGAAAACTTAAAACACAAGAGTTCACTTTCGTGTACGACAAACAATCAATTTAGAGGAGACAACAAAAATTTATGTCATAATTTACAATAAAAACAAGCTACTTAATCATGGCCTTCGCAATTAAACAAAACAAAAGAATAAAGTTCAAGGGAGTTTGGAACACTACGACATAAGACACTTTATTAGGGCCCCCCACACTTGGGAGAAGCATTGTCCTCAATGATTCAAGAAAACTAGAAAATAAATGGATGTTACTAGCTTTGTTAGATCATGAATTGTATTGGTGCAAGCCAGTGATACTTTGCCAAAAGGTAATAAGGTTGTAGTCTTCCGGCCTAAGATCACGATTACAAGAGTCATGGATGAACCCCTCATTTGTGAAGCCCATCTCATTGCAAAAGTTTTCGAGAGACATCTCGTAATCAATGTTCATAAGTTGGTAGTAGACTCGATGATCGGTATTATCAAAATTCATCCTACTTTTGTGAAAACAATAGAGCTTAAAAATTCATAGGTGAAGTTTTCATAACCCTTCATAGGTCTTAACAAGTCAACCCATCCTAACCTATTCAACAACATATACACATTATCTCTAATCCCTAATCTAATCATGTCATAATTATCTGGGCACCTACAAGGATGCAAAGGTTTAGAGAGAAGAGATTTATACCTACTTTGTTGTTCCGGAGTTCTAAATGTGATGTCGTGATTCTTTGGGGAAGCTTGCTTCTTGTTTCCTTCAGCACTTGAGCTTGCAATCTCCTTTCCGGGTCTCTTTGGTGTCATTGACCTTTTTGACTTTTTTGAATTTTGGTGAAGGTTGGGGTTTGGGAAAATTTTGGGTGGGAAAGGTTGGTTATGTTATGGGGTTAAGGTTTAAGTAAGGACTTTGGTAAAGAATTGGTGGTTTTTGGGTGAGGTTTTTGGAAAATTCGAATTTGGGAATTTGGAGTTTGGGTGGATGAAATTTGTTTTTGAGTGGTGTGTTTTGTTTGGGAAGATGTTCGGAATTGTTTTGGTGAATTGGTTGAGTTTTGAGGGAGATATGAAGGTTTGAAGGATTTTGGTTATGGAGATTTTAGAGAGAAGTTTGGATGAGGAGAAATGTTTGTGTGGTAGAATGAATGAAGAAGAAGAAAGAATTTTGGTAAAAACTCACCTGGGAGTCGCGCACGGTCGTGCCAACTTTCTGTGAAATTGGTGGTTTGGCTTGGCAAGGTCTGGCACGGCCGTGCCAGTTTGAGCACGGGTCGTGCCAAGTTTCTAGAGTTTTGGTCTTCAAAAATTTTCATTTTCTTGAATCGTATTCGGACAATTACCTGCAAAATAACTTAAAACAACGAAAAATAAACAAACAAAAGCGGTTAAATGCGTGGGTTGCCTCCCACGAAGCGCTCTTTTATGGTCATTAGCTTGACGGTTAGAAACATTTCTTAAAACGGATCAAAAATTCATGTTGTGTAGATGACGTTAAAGAACGTTCTTGCACATTATGATCATCAATCATGCAGCGAGGAAAATATAATGGTTCCTGGGTATCAATTTCTAATCCAAAACATGTGTGGATGACGTTAAAGAACGTTCTTGCACATTACATTGCATTGCTAATTGTAAAAAGTTGAATTGTGTTGATAATGTTGCTGCTAAGAAAATAGGGAAGTCTATACCACATGATGCAGGGACTGGTAAAACAGGGTGCCAAAAGAAGGATATATCTAATTTGGCAGCTACAACATCAAAACAGGGAGGTGTTAACCTTGCCGAGACACAAATTACAAATGTTTGTAATGCAGAATCCCCCTCCGATCAAGAAAACCTTGAAAAGAATCATGATGATGATTCAGTATCAGTCGACACTCTCGTGTGCGACGAGCATCGTGACGAAGCCATAACATATTCACCCTCTTCGGGGAACATTGACCAGCAACTTGTAGTTTCATCAATTCTAGATGTGGTCCAGCGGGATATAGAATTTCTGAAGGAATCCTGGGCTAATATGGCTCAGAATGATGAAAGTATTAAACTGAAGGATTCAAAACTGGTTGATAATCAACAATTTCAACTGGTAGTTCATAAGAAAAAGAAGAGTAGGCAGAAGTCGCAGGCCGAATCTAACAAAGGGAGCTATGCTACCAGGCTGAGGGTAGGTGCTCCCAAAAGTGTCCAATTTAAGCTTTGATTTTTCTCTTTTATGTTATTTTCTTTTCTTGAGGGTTTTGGTTTATGCCCCCTTTTTTTGTACTTTTTCTTTGCTTTTTATATGATTAGGGTGTTGTAGTAGGAGACCCCTCTACAACCCCATCTTTTGCTTAAAAAAAAAAAAAAACTTATTTCTACCTGACACGCGCAACTTATTTTGCCTACTCCACTCTTTGATTCCCAATGAGGCAAGGAGCATATAATTTTAAGTTTCATTCATTCCAAGTTTTCTGACGTTTAAAATGATTTTGATGACGCCATGTGCTCTTCAACCCTTTTTTTTTATTACCAAAATTGCTATGTATTGTTTTTACCATATTTTTTTTTGTTAATTAATTGCTATAATTTGTTTATTTTGCAGACACAAACAATTTTTGACAAAAATAAACGATATTCATTCATTCAAATTGATAGAGTACATTGAACAATATAAATTCAAATTCGCTAAAAACAAAAAGGATGAATCTGTGAACAAACTCAGAACATCCATGTTAATAGCATGAAACGGCAAAGTATCTATGCCCATAAATATGACTAATATGATTAAATTCAAGTCTCCGGAATATTCATGTCTCCGGATCTGCAACGTTGACGACGCCAAAGTCATTGTCATTGATCAGATATGCACTTGCTCAAAGCTAATCTTTCAACCTGAATCAAATAAACACCGCACTAAGACGGAAAATCAAAAACACACCGAACAAAGACAGGAAATCAAAACAAATAGAGTCGTTCAGAGACGACGAAATCACAAAAACAAACGAAATAAAACAGAAAATATGTGAAATCACTTTATTTAATTATGATATAAGGAAAAACAACTCGGAGGGGTGATTTTTGGATCAAAATTGACCCTAAATCACCCATCTGACAAGAAAAAGAAGAAAAAAACGGTGACGGCTAGGGTTTGAGAAGGAGAGAAGAGGGAGGGGAAGAAAATTGCCACGTAAATTAAAAACATTAATAAATATGATGGTTCTAAATATTTTAATTCGTTGTATGCATAGTTGGTTTGGACCGTCAACCAACCTCCATTAAAAACTCTTTGTTTATTTAGAAAAAAATACTATTCACAGCTTGGTATTCTGGTACTTTTTATCGGCAGTTGTCTATTAGTACTTGAATAATAATTTCTAATGACATCACTTTATGACTTTTAAAGAAAAAATATGATATAAATTTTAAGGCCCATTATTTATATACTTGTATTTGATTACGACTTTTAAAAAAAAAATTGACTATGACTTTTAAAGAAAAAATATTATGACTTAATCAAGATTTTTTTAAAGGAAATACAAATTATTTATTTAGACCTGTAACATAATTTACATTCTCATTATGATTTCTCTTTTCTGAATTTTGTGTTTCATTTTAAAATTATTTATTTTTTGTTACAACAAATATTTATTTATTTATTTATTTATTTATTTATTTATTTATTTATTTATTGTAATTTATAGTAAAAGTTGAGCTTTCTTAAAATAAATTCATTTTATTAGAAAATATTATCAAACACTTTAACATAAAAAATATTTTAAAATAAAATGCAACTTTTGCCACACAAATTTTAACTTTGTTTTTAAAGCTCATATTTTTAACTTTTAAGTTTAAAATTGCTTCTATGTCTGAAAAAAGTGGCCATATGCATCCTTAGTTGGGGTCGTGTGGTTCAATTAATTTAAGTTAAAAGATTAAATGAATTAAAAGTACATGGTTTAAATTCTTTTTTTTTTTGAAACATACATGGTTTGAATTCTGGCAAGTAGAAAAACTAATATATGTTGCACAAAAAAAAACTAATATATGAATTAATATATATTAAAAAAGTTACCATATTAATATTTGTCATTAAAAAAATTAGTATACCGAGTAAAAAAAAATTAGTATACTCTTTTTTTTAGGGTAAAAATTAGTATACTCAAAAAACATATCTATGATATTATAAAAGTAAGATCAAGGCTGCAGGTTTGCCTTAATTTGGTCCTTTGCAACTCTACCATTTTCTACTGCAACTTCAGAAGCGGGAAAACCCTAATTTATAAAATTTGATGCAGCGGTTACTATATTACCCTTGATTTTGAATCCCTTGTTGTTCCATTCATTGGGCGCCATATTGGAGAATTGATAGCATAAGCCTGGTGCAGCACGTTATTTAACATCGGGGGTCATGATGACAACCCCATGTCCATCACTTTCTTCTATATAATGTTTGACTTTGATATGCTTATAAACCATGTTGTGCAAAGTGCCACCGTCCACTACATATTGGCCAATTTGATTTAAGCAACAAAAACAAAAAACATGTTCCCCTCATATGTTCTTCTTTTCTAACTTGATCTTTCTAGAAAATTCAGAAGCCAAACCTGTTTTTACTCATCCTCCTCTCATTCCTCAGTTTCTCTTTCTCTGTCTTTTCTCTCCTCTCAAACCTTCCATCCTCTCCTCCACAGCCACCAGCCCACCATCCTCCCATCACTACCATCACCGTCGTCCACCTCTCATGACTCGTGATGATATTGTATTCTACACACGGCTCTAGAAATTGATAAGCACACATCAAAGCAGCAACACCAAGGTATGTCCTTCAACCCATAGCACAACCATCCACGTTTTCAGTTTTCTACCCGTAACCGACTCCGCATCTCTGTTGCTTGGAGTGTTTAGTTCTCTCACTGGGTTGAGTCGGAGTAACCGTTGTTCGGGAGGTTGGAATTATTTTGTTCAGATTCCGGCGACGTACCCAATGATGTTGTTGTTGTTGTTGTAGTTAAAGGTGACTCTCTTATAAAAAATTGTTTCATATTTCACTCTTTTTCAATTTTTCAGTTTTCTATTTTTCCCAATTGAACTGTGTGTTTTGATTGCGTCAGACAACATAAAAAGATGAATTAAAGTGGACAAATGAAAATGAATTTAAATTTCAGAAGGTTTTTCCTTTTTATGTTCTGTATTATGTCTGTGTCAATTTTCTTTTTGACCTTAGAGAATTACAATCATTGAGCATTGCTGGATATAGGGTGGTTGTTTTATGATTCTATTTTTCCTTGCAGGTTGAGACAGGAGCGATGGTGTGGAGGTCTACTTGCTTGATGAAATGGTGTGGTTTGATTTAAGTGTTTTCCATCTTTGTTAATCAATTTGACAAATAAACACACTAAGCAATATTATCATCTGAACACCTCAATACAATAATTGCCAATGTTATTGGTAGGTGCATAAATGTTTAGTCTCTTCATTTGGTATGGAGATTGTCCATATAACTTTCATTTGCAATATTTAATATTCGAACTCTAAAAATATACATTGATTTGATTTTTACTTTGTGAAAACTTCTAGCAGGTGGCAAAAAGAGATCATGTTATATTTTATAGAAATCATATAGACTGTAAGTATTTTGTTTCTTTCTCTTGAGTTAGTTAACAATGTTTGTATCCCTTATTTCGTTCTTTGTTAGATGTTCCACTTTTTGATTGTTAACATTTGATGCTTTCATTATCTTAATTTACGCCTGCAAGTTCTTATCAATTGATGGAAAATGTGACATCATAAAGTGTATGAAACGTTGAACATGCTTCGGCAAAGGGTATGAATATGAACATGAACTAGGTCTTTACCTGCAAGTGTGAATGTTAACTATAACTTAATCTTTCATTCTTTTATATTTCGCTGATATTTTGAGATTTAAAATTGTTGTCTTCACCTTTTCTAAACTGCTATGCTGATTTGTTATTTGTTAGTCATAGTAACATATTTTGAATCTATTTTTTTTTATTAGAGGCTTTATGGATGGCTATATCAGTTCTATAGATAACACGTATCAATGGAGTTGGTCTTGATGGACACACATGAGTTCTCATCATAGCCTTACAAATAGAATTGTCTCTGAAAAATTCTTGATGTTGTCAAAGATATAATGCCAATTTTTTGTTGGTTAGTTTTTTTTTTTTGGTTACTTTTGTTGGTTAGTTTAAAGAATGGTAAGCTAAAAAGAGTTTAAATATTGTTGTTAGTTCTTCTTCTTTGCATACCGTGTGTAGGATTTCATTGCATTAAAACAATTTACATTGGACTCCTTAAGGTGCCTAAAGCAAATATAAAGTTCTTCTATTTTGTTTGTGAATTGAGCTAATGCAAAAGTTTCTGTTTTTTGTAGTGTTACTGAAAACTAAAGATGTTTGAAATTTTTTCTTTTCTCAACCTATAATAGTCTATAGAAAACTGGTGTTTTTGTCTTATGAGGAAAGTCTGGAGCATGAGCCTACTATTCAACTATTGGTGCTTTTGACACAGAAACAATACAACAAGAGGAATTGTGATTTTGAAGGCTAAACTTTTTTTTTTTTGGTCCTTTGAGATTAGTTGATGTTGGTTGTGTTGAAGGTTTATTATTGTTATTCAGACATGAGTGGTTTTCATGTAATATAGGTTTTTGGAATCAATTAGTGACCAATTGTATAATGTCAATTCTAATTTCTCTTGCAAAATTTTGATTAAGTTTAGATGATTGCAATGAAGAGAACTAATTGTAATTTTGATCTCTGAAGGATTGGAAATAGAATTTTAGATCTCTATCATGGTATAATTTTTTTTTTTTTCATTTGTATGAACTAAATGATTCCATGCCATCTCCTACATCTTTATTATTTGAACTTGAAAATCTAATGACTGCTATAATTATGTTGAGGAATGTGTATCAAATGTTGGATATGTGGGGGATATGTTACTTACATATGATTTATTTCTTCACAGATTTAAAGTCCAGGTGCAAAATTATGAAATATAGACACATTAAAATTGTAAATGCAAGTATATGTTTGGCATTTGAAGCTACAAGACTTATACATGCTCGTTCCATTTTTTCATATATATAAATTATCTAAAGCACTTTATGAAGTTCAGACATGCTGATATCAATAATAATTTAAGAAATTAACATAATTTATTATAATGGTATGTGTTGGTGTCGTGTCGATATCGAACATAATACATATATGATGTCGGGACAAAAGGACTTAATTAAATGTTTGGTTAGACTTCATTAACTGATGACGAAGACAAAGATACAAATGTTACATATAATATAGATTATAAAAGTGGTCCAAAATGTTGTTCGTTACCGTTATTACTCATGTGGTGTTGGAATGAAGTTTCAATTATAATATATTTCATATTGTTTTAATTTATTTTCATGTGATGTTGTAGTTTTAAATTGCTAAAATATTGTGCTAATTATTGACCCGTGCGATAGCACGGGTCGCGCGATCTAGTTAATATTTGTCGTTAAAACATATGAATTTTGAATTAGGGTTTATGTAAAAAAAAAGCTGCGTAAAAAACTATGTCCCCCTTGCATCTGATTTTTTATGTTGTTTTTATAGTGGAAATATTGGACAATTTGGGATGGATTTGGGACAAGTTTTTTAGGGTTTTGGTGATGTTACGCGATCTGGAAATGGAGGAGTACACAAATGCCAAACTTGGACAAAAATACCCATGGAGGCATCCTATGCAATATTTGGACAATTCTGGACAAAAATGCCCCTGGATGATCTGGAACAAAAGGACTAAAACAAAATAATAATTAAATAAAAACAATAATAAAAAAATCGAAAATTACTTAAAGAAAATAAAATAAAAATAAAGTAAAAAACACTAATAAGTAAATAAAATAAAAAAAACATAAAACTGTTGCCTTCGAAACAAAAATGAGGTATTTTAAAATATCTTTCTGCAGAAATTTCGTCTGAAACGACGAAAAATTACGGTTTAAAAGACGAGTAATAAAAGGAAACTTAGGGTAAAAAATGGGGTATGACAACTAGCAGAATAGAGTGCAAGGTAACAACTCAGTCTGGGAGAAACCGAGCGAGACGTGGTTGAAGTGCAATGTGGATATCGCGTTCCATGACCGTAACCATATTACATCTTTTGGGTGTTGTGTTAGAGACTCCCGCGAACAATTTCATTGGGCTTAAGCGAAATGGCAACGGGAAAATATGACAGTTTTGGAGGGGGAGGCATTAGCCTTACTTGAGGCCCTTCACTTTGCTGATGCGAACAGATGAGACCGGGTTGTCTTCGAGTCCGATGTAACACTCTAAATATTATTTTGTGGTTTGTGGTGATTTTTAGTTGATTTTGGTGTGCTTGGTGTATTTTATTTGAATTTATAAATGATATATGAAATATTTGGTGTGATATTATTGGTTATATTTATTTGTTGTATTTTATGAAAATAGTAGAAAATAATAATATTTGATAAAAAGGGATTAAGTAGAGTTAATAGAATTAAGGAGGGATTAAGAAGAAATTTAATAGAATTTAGTGGGGGGAGTAAAGAGAAAAAGAGGTTATGTTTTGGTAAGGTGAGAAAAGAGAAAACCAGTAAGGAAAGGAAAACATTTCACGTATCAGTAAAACAAAGAAACAGACCTTTGGGAAGAGAGAAGAGTAGAGCCAAGAGCCAGGGTGAATTGCTAGGAATTGCTGTAGATTTTGCTTATTTGAGGTAAGGGTGGGTTTTATGATTCAATTGCTGATATATATATGTATGTTTTCATGAATTGAATTGAAAAATGGTAGTTTTGTTGGATTAGGGTTAAAGCTATGAAAATGCCATGAATAATGAATTATATGATGATGATGATGTATATGTAAGTTGTTTCTGTTGTTTTGTTGTGCCATGAACCTGTGAACAATGTTTCTAAACCATTTTGGGTAATTGGGAAATCAAAAATGGGATTTTTGGATGAAATAGGGTTAGAAATCGTAAGTAGAAATTCTGCCCAGATGAGCACTCGCTTAAGCGAGATACCCTTCGCTCAAGCGAGCAACATTTTGCCACGCCCAGTTTGGATTTTTAGCCGCTCGCTTAAGCGAGCCACGAGCGAACCCCAAGCGAGCAAAATGCCAACCTTCGTCATTTGCGTCGCTTAAGCGAGTTTCCCGTCGCTTAAGCGAGAGACGCCCAGGATAGTGTATTTGGCCTGTTCGCTTAAGCGAACTAGGAGCGAGCCAGGAGCGAAGCAAAACCAAACTTACATGTTTTGACTCGCTTAAGCGAGATGCTGCTCGCCTAAGCAAGCTGGGTCCTGTGCGACCCAAAGTGTGATTTTTCTAAGGTGTTCTAAAACCAAACCTAAGCTTTCTAAATGGTTTATTGGATTTTTAGAGAATTTTTGGAGTGATAATAATATAGAATGGTGATGTTTATGATGCACGTTTGAATGAATCTTATATGGAATGAAATGAACTATACTATGCTAAGTTTGCAAACATTCACGGTGTTGTGGTGTGGTTGAGTCTAGTTGGGGAGGTGTCCTAGTTGGTGTTGTTGTTGGTTGCATGGTGAAAATGCACCACTATTTCTGTTGTAGGGTTGTATGTAGATATACACCTTGAGTCTCATAACTCATTTGCATTGGTGGGGGCTCATGCCCCGGAATGTTTATACATTCAACTGGTGAGGGCTTATGCCCTGGAATGCTAGTCATTCACTTTGGTGAGGGCTTATGCCCTGGGATGCTTTAACCATCCAATTTGGTGGGGGCTTATGCCCCGGAGTGTTTAGCACTCAACGCGCGTAGTTGGTACCACATTTGCATAATGCATTGGTCGTTTATGGAGTCTTGCATTAGAAGTTTAAGGTGTGAGTTGTTGTTGGTGAGGTGTCACCACAAGTGGTGTTGTTGTCGGTGTTGTTATTTAAGGTGAATCTAAATATTATTTGTTGAATTGTTTATGAAGACTACTGATGATTATGGTGATGATGATTGTTCTTGTTGTTGTTGTTTTTCAATACAACTTTATGAATTATATATATATATATATATATATATATATATATATATATATATATTGCTTTTGTTTTGTGAACTCACCCCTTCTGCTGGAATTGCCGCCTCGTGGGCAAGTGCAGGTAGCGATGGATAGATAGGAGTTGGCTCAATGTGTCGTAGGCTCTGATACGTAACGGGATGGGATTTATGTTTTATAATTTCATTCCTTTATGTATCATTTTTACTTGGAGAATTGTTTAATAATTATTTGAACCATGTTGGAGAATATTTTACTTGGTGAGGCCTTCGTGCCAGACATGTTGATGTATAAGGATTTTATAAAGATGATTTGATGACAATTATTCCGCTGCAGACTATTTTATAAAGATGTTGTTCGGAGGATTATTTAAATAGTTTTATGTTTCTATTTAAATAAATTATTTTTTTTGAGTTATGCATGTAATACTCCGTTGATTTTGGATTAACTCTGATGTTTGGATATTATTATATCATTTGGGAAACGGGGTGTTACAATTGGTATCAAAGCAAGTCGGTCCGTCCGACCTTTAGGAGAGTCGTGTCGAGCCAATAGTGTAGTGTGACAGGTTTTAAACTGTCTTGTTGTTGTTCTAATTCTTGTTGTTATGTAGAATTATCGAGATGGCCGGGAGAAATGATGCTGCTCTTGCTGCTGCTTTGCAAGCAATGGCTCAAGTTGTTGGACAACAACAAGGTGCTGGTGGAGCTGGTGAAGGTGTAAGGATGCTTGAGACCTTCTTGAGGAATCATCCACCAACCTTCAAGGGAAGGTATAATCCTGATGGAGCTCAAACCTGGTTGAAAGAGGTTGAAAGGATATTCCGGGTGATGCAGTGTACGGATGCTCAGATGGTGCGGTTTGGCACCCATATGTTGGCTGAAGAAGCGGATGACTGGTGGGTAAGCACTCAACCTATTTTGCAGAATGAAGGTGCTATGATTACATGGGCAGTGTTTAGGCGGGAGTTCTTGAGGAGGTATTTCCCGGAGGATGTTCGGGGTAGAAAAGAGATTGAATTCCTCGAGCTGAAGCAAGGGGACATGTCCGTTACGGAGTATGCTGCTAAGTTCGTGGAGCTTGCAAAGTTTTATCCCCATTATGCTGTGGAGACTGCTGAGTTCTCCAAGTGTATCAAGTTTGAGAATGGTCTGCGGGCTGATATCAAGCGGGCCATTGGGTATCAGAAGATCAGGGATTTCTCTGAGTTGGTGAGCAGTTGCCGTATCTATGAAGAAGATACTAAAGCTCACTATAAAGTGATGAATGACCGTAAAGGTAAGGGGCAGCAGAGTCGCCCAAAGCCGTATAGTGCCCCAGCTGATAAGGGCAAGCAGAGGATGCATGATGAGCGGAGGCCAGCACGTAGAGATGCTCCTGCTGAAATGGTTTGTTATAAGTGTGGTGTTAAGGGCCACAAGAGTAATGCCTGCAACCGTGACGAAAAGAAGTGCTTCCGATGTGGTAAGAAAGGCCACACTGTTACTGAATGCAAGCAGGGAGACATTGTTTGCTATAATTGTGATGAAGAAGGACATCTTAGCACTCAGTGCACTAAGCCTAAGAAGGCGCAGGCCAGTGGGAGGGTGTTTGCCTTGACTGGTACCCAGACTGATCAGGAGGATCGACTTATCAGAGGTACTTGTTTCTTTAATAGTACTCCTTTAATTGCTATTATAGATACTGGAGCAACGCATTGTTTCATTGCTATTGATTGTGCTAAGAGATTGGGTCTGTATATGTCTGATATGAATGGGAAAATGGTTGTTGAAACTCCAGCTAAGGGTTCAGTGACTACTTCCCTTGTCTGTTTAAGTTGTCCGTTGTCTGTATTTGGTAGAGATTTTGAGGTGGACCTTGTTTGTTTGCCGTTAGTGGGAATGGATGTAATATTGGGGATGAATTGGTTAGAGTACAATCATGTCCTGATCAACTGTTTTACGAAGACGGTGCGGTTTTCTTCTGCTGAAGAGGAGAGTGGAGCAGAATTTTTATCCACCAAAGAGATGAAGCGGTTAGAACAAGATGGTGTGTTGATGTTTTCTTTGTTGGCTTTCTTGTCGGTGGAGAACCAAGCTGTAATTGATGGGCTGCCTGTTGTGAAAGAATTTCCTGAAGTTTTCCCTGATGAGATTCCAGATGTGCCACCGGAGAGAGAAGTGGAATTTTCGATAGACCTTGTGCCGGGTACGAAGCCTGTGTCGATGGCTCCTTACCGTATGTCAGCTTCGGAGTTAGCTGAGTTAAAGAAACAGTTAGAAGACTTGCTTGACAAGAAGTTTGTGAGACCGAGTGTTTCACCATGGGGAGCGCCGGTGTTGTTGGTTAAGAAGAAGGATGGTAGCATGCGGTTGTGCATTGATTACCGTCAGTTGAATAAGGTGACGATTAAGAATAGGTATCCACTACCGAGGATTGATGACTTGATGGATCAACTAGTGGGTGCCCGTGTGTTCAGTAAAATTGACTTGAGGTCGGGATATCATCAGATTAAGGTGAAGGATGAGGATATGCAGAAGACGGCGTTTAGGACGCGGTATGGTCATTATGAATATAAGGTGATGCCTTTCGGTGTGACGAATGCGCCTGGTGTGTTTATGGAATACATGAACAGAATTTTTCATGAGTATCTGGATCAATTTGTTGTGGTTTTTATTGATGATATTTTAATCTATTCTAAGACTGAAGCTGAGCATGCAGAGCATTTGAAGATTGTATTGCAAGTGCTGAAAGAGAAGAAATTGTATGCCAAGTTATCCAAGTGCGAGTTCTGGCTGAATGAAGTAAGTTTTCTTGGCCACATTATTTCTGGTAAAGGTATTGCTGTAGATCCTTCGAAGGTTGATGCTGTGTCGCAGTGGGAGACACCAAAGTCAGTTACTGAGGTGAGAAGTTTTCTTGGGTTGGCTGGTTATTACCGCAGATTTATTGAAGGATTTTCGAAGTTGGCACTTCCTTTGACGCAGCTGACTTGTAAAGGAAAAGCATTTGTGTGGGATGCTCATTGTGAGAATAGTTTCAACGAGTTGAAGCAAAGGTTGACGACTGCGCCTATTTTAATTTTGCCGAAGCCGGGAGAACCTTTTGTTGTTTATTGTGATGCATCTAAGTTGGGTTTGGGTGGCGTGTTGATGCAAGATGGCAAGGTGGTCGCGTATGCTTCTAGGCAGCTGAGAGTGCATGAGAAGAATTATCCTACGCACGATCTAGAATTGGCAGCCGTGGTATTTGTTTTGAAAATTTGGAGGCATTATTTGTATGGTTCCAGATTCGAGGTGTTTAGTGATCATAAGAGTTTAAAGTATTTATTTGATCAGAAGGAGTTGAACATGAGGCAGAGGAGGTGGCTTGAGTTACTTAAGGATTATGATTTTGGCTTGAATTACCACCCTGGTAAAGCTAATGTTGTGGCTGATGCGTTGAGTAGAAAGACGTTGCATATGTCTGCTTTGATGGTGAAAGAGTTCGAGTTGCTTGAACAGTTTAGGGACTTAAGTCTTGTTTGTGAAAGATCGCTTCAGAGTGTGAAGCTGGGCATGTTAAAGATTAATAGTGATTTCTTGAGTAGTATCAAAGAGGCCCAGAGGAATGATGTTAAGTTGGTCAATTTGATGACTGCTATTGATCAGAATGTAGATGGTGACTTCAAGGTCGATGACCAAGGTGTGTTGAGGTTTAGGGGAAGAATTTGTATTCCGGATGATGAGGGTTTGAAGAAGTTAATCTTAGAAGAAAGTCATAAGAGTAGTTTGAGTATTCATCCTGGAGCTACTAAAATGTATCATGACTTGAAGAAATTATTTTGGTGGTCCGGTTTGAAGAGGGATGTTGCGCAATTTGTGTATGCGTGTTTGACTTGCCAGAAGTCCAAGGTCGAACATCAGAAGCCTGCAGGGCTGTTGATTCCGTTAGATGTACCTGAGTGGAAATGGGATAGCATTTCTATGGATTTTGTGACGAGTTTGCCGAATACTCCAAGAGGGCATGATGCCATTTGGGTTGTTGTTGATAGATTGACTAAGTCGGCACACTTTATCCCGATTAATATTACTTATCCGGTAGCTCAGTTGGCGGAGATTTATATCCGGGACATTGTGAAGTTGCATGGTGTTCCATCTAGTATTGTGTCGGATAGAGATCCGAGGTTTACTTCAAGGTTTTGGAAGAGCTTGCAAGATGCATTGGGTTCGAAATTGAGGCTGAGTTCGGCTTATCATCCGCAGACAGATGGTCAGTCGGAGAGGACTATCCAATCCTTAGAAGATTTGTTGAGGGTGTGTGTACTCGAGCAGGGTGGAGCTTGGGACAGCCACTTGTCTTTGATAGAGTTTACTTACAACAATAGTTACCATTCGAGTATTGGTATGGCACCGTTCGAAGCTTTGTATGGTCGAAGGTGTAGAACTCCTCTATGTTGGTTTGAGTCGGGTGAAAGTATTGTGTTAGGACCTGAGTTAGTGCAGCAGACTACGGAAAAGGTCAAGATGATAAGAGAAAAGATGAAGGCATCTCAAGATCGTCAGAAGAGTTATCATGACAAAAGGAGGAAAGCCCTTGAGTTTCAGGAGGGTGAGCATGTGTTCTTGAGGGTTACTCCGATGACGGGTGTAGGACGTGCATTGAAGTCGAAGAAGTTGACTCCAAAGTTCATTGGTCCTTATCAGATTTCCGAGAGAATTGGAACCGTGGCGTATCGGATTGGATTGCCACCGCATCTATCAAACTTGCATGATGTGTTTCATGTGTCGCAGTTGAGGAAGTATGTAGCTGATCCTTCGCATGTTATTCCTAGAGATGATGTGCAAGTTAGAGATAATCTTACTGTTGAGACTTTGCCTTTGAGGATTGATGATCGCAAGGTGAAGCAGTTGAGAGGCAAGGAGATACCTCTGGTTAGAGTTGTTTGGGGCGGTGTAACCGGTGAGAGTTTGACTTGGGAGTTGGAGAGCAAGATGCAAGAGTCCTATCCTGAGTTGTTTGTTGCTTGAGGTAATATTTCGAGGACGAAATTTTCTAAGTTGGGGAGAGTTGTAACACTCTAAATATTATTTTGTGGTTTGTGGTGATTTTTAGTTGATTTTGGTGTGCTTGGTGTATTTTATTTGAATTTATAAATGATATATGAAATATTTGGTGTGATATTATTGGTTATATTTATTTGTTGTATTTTATTAAAATAGTAGAAAATAATAATATTTGATAAAAAGGGATTAAGTAGAGTTAATAGAATTAAGGAGGGATTAAGAAGAAATTTAATAGAATTTAGTGGGGGGAGTAAAGAGAAAAAGAGGTTATGTTTTGGTAAGGTGAGAAAAGAGAAAACCAGTAAGGAAAGGAAAACATTTCACGTATCAGTAAAACAAAGAAACAGACCTTTGGGAAGAGAGAAGAGTAGAGCCAAGAGCCAGGGTGAATTGCTAGGAATTGCTGTAGATTTTGCTTATTTGAGGTAAGGGTGGGTTTTATGATTCAATTGCTGATATATATATGTATGTTTTCATGAATTGAATTGAAAAATGGTAGTTTTGTTGGATTAGGGTTAAAGCTATGAAAATGCCATGAATAATGAATTATATGATGATGATGATGTATATGTAAGTTGTTTCTGTTGTTTTGTTGTGCCATGAACCTGTGAACAATGTTTCTAAACCATTTTGGGTAATTGGGAAATCAAAAATGGGATTTTTGGATGAAATAGGGTTAGAAATCGTAAGTAGAAATTCTGCCCAGATGAGCACTCGCTTAAGCGAGATACCCTTCGCTCAAGCGAGCAACATTTTGCCACGCCCAGTTTGGATTTTTAGCCGCTCGCTTAAGCGAGCCACGAGCGAACCCCAAGCGAGCAAAATGCCAACCTTCGTCATTTGCGTCGCTTAAGCGAGTTTCCCGTCGCTTAAGCGAGAGACGCCCAGGATAGTGTATTTGGCCTGTTCGCTTAAGCGAACTAGGAGCGAGCCAGGAGCGAAGCAAAACCAAACTTACGTGTTTTGACTCGCTTAAGCGAGATGCTGCTCGCCTAAGCGAGCTGGGTCCTGTGCGACCCAAAGTGTGATTTTTCTAAGGTGTTCTAAAACCAAACCTAAGCTTTCTAAATGGTTTATTGGATTTTTAGAGAATTTTTGGAGTGATAATAATATAGAATGGTGATGTTTATGATGCACGTTTGAATGAATCTTATATGGAATGAAATGAACTATACTATGCTAAGTTTGCAAACATTCACGGTGTTGTGGTGTGGTTGAGTCTAGTTGGGGAGGTGTCCTAGTTGGTGTTGTTGTTGGTTGCATGGTGAAAATGCACCACTATTTTTGTTGTAGGGTTGTATGTAGATATACACCTTGAGTCTCATAACTCATTTGCATTGGTGGGGGCTCATGCCCCGGAATGTTTATACATTCAACTGGTGAGGGCTTATGCCCTGGAATGCTAGTCATTCACTTTGGTGAGGGCTTATGCCCTGGGATGCTTTAACCATCCAATTTGGTGGGGGCTTATGCCCCGGAGTGTTTAGCACTCAACGCGCGTAGTTGGTACCACATTTGCATAATGCATTGGTCGTTTATGGAGTCTTGCATTAGAAGTTTAAGGTGTGAGTTGTTGTTGGTGAGGTGTCACCACAAGTGGTGTTGTTGTCGGTGTTGTTATTTAAGGTGAATCTAAATATTATTTGTTGAATTGTTTATGAAGACTACTGATGATTATGGTGATGATGATTGTTCTTGTTGTTGTTGTTTTTCAATACAACTTTATGAATTATATATATATATATATATATATATATATATATATATATATATATATATATATATTGCTTTTGTTTTGTGAACTCACCCCTTCTGCTGGAATTGCCGCCTCGTGGGCAAGTGCAGGTAGCGATGGATAGATAGGAGTTGGCTCAATGTGTCGTAGGCTCTGATACGTAACGGGATGGGATTTATGTTTTATAATTTCATTCATTTATGTATCATTTTTACTTGGAGAATTGTTTAATAATTATTTGAACCATGTTGGAGAATATTTTACTTGGTGAGGCCTTCGTGCCAGACATGTTGATGTATAAGGATTTTATAAAGATGATTTGATGACAATTATTCCGCTGCAGACTATTTTATAAAGATGTTGTTCGGAGGATTATTTAAATAGTTTTATGTTTCTATTTAAATAAATTATTTTTTTTGAGTTATGCATGTAATACTCCGTTGATTTTGGATTAACTCTGATGTTTGGATATTATTATATCATTTGGGAAACGGGGTGTTACATCCGACTCATCTACTCTAGTGCAAGCTCTATCGTCTCTGGGCCATGGTGATTCGGAATTCTATGCTATTGCTTATAGTATTATTTATCAGTTATCTTTACATTCTAACTTCGAGATGAAGCTTTGTTAGCTAGGAGACAAGCGAACACGGTTGCTCATACTTTAGCTAGGGCGACATGTTCTTGGTCTAGTCGCTGTATTTTCTATTCTTATACTTCTTGTATTGAAGATTTATTAATTAATTATAATAGTTAACTTTGTTTCGGGCTCTTCAACACCCTTTTTTTTACCAAATTGCCATGTATTGTTTTTTTTACCGTATTTTCTTTGTCAATTAATTGATATAATTTGTTTATTTAGAAAAATGGTTACCTTTTATTAACCGAATAAAAAATACTATTCACAATTTGGTATTCTGGTACTTTTTACTGCAATGGTGTATTAGTACTTAAATAATAATGTTTAGGGTCGTGCTAACCGGTGCTTTCGAGGCACCGGTTAAGCATACCATAAAAGGAAATTACTAACGTAAAAAGAAGCTGTTTCTGACATTATTATAAATTAATTACACAATTTCAATTCATTAACTATTATATAATTTTATTTTTCATATCCATAACCAGTGTTCCGGGACACTAGTTAGCATTTCCCTAATTTATAATGATATCACTTGCATTTGATTGTGACTTTTAAAGAAAAAATATGATGTAAATTTTAAGGCCCATTATTTATATACTTGCATTTGATTATGACTTTTAAAGAAAAAATATGATGTAAATTTTAAGGTGCATTAATTAAAGGGTTAAATATGTTTTTGGTTCTATAAAATTGTGACCTTTTAAGTTTAGTCCTTACTTAATTTTAATAGTTTTTTTAATCCCTATAAAAAACTTCTGCACTCAATATTAGTCCTTACTCAATCCAAATTTGTTTAATTTATGCTTAAACTCTTAAGTTTTTCAAAATTTTTTATAGGCGTGTTAAGAACGTTATTAAAAGTTCCTCTGAAAAAAATATCGCAAAAATTTGATTTCTACGTCCATATTTTTGTTACTTATATCTTAAACTTTTGTGGTTTTAAAAAATTCATATTTAATTTATTTCATTTTAAAAAATTCTAGATTTTAGTAAATGAACCTTTCATAGTGTTCTAAACTTATATAAAAAGAATCGTTAAAAAATTTAAGAGTTTAAGGATAATTAAACAAAATTTATTTTAGCAGGGACTAAAATTATAAGTAATTTTTCTTTTGTAGGGATTAAAAAAACTATTAAAATTAAGTAAGGACTAAACTTAGAAGGTCACAATTTTATAGGGACCAAAAACATATTTACCCCTTAATTATATACTTAATCAATATTTTTTATTAGGCTTGATTACACTTTTGGCCTCCTAAGTTTCCTAAAGTTGTGATTTTGGCCCCCTAAAAAAACAATTCTATTCAAGCACCCTAAATTTACTTTCTATTGCAATTTTGGCACCCTAACCCAATTTTGACCCAGTCAACGCTGACGTGGACGTATTATTATGACTTTTAAAGAAAAATATGATGTAAATTTTAAGGTGCATTAATTATATACGTAATCAAAAAAAATTTGATTGTGACTTTTAAAGAAAATATATGATGTAAATTTTATGGTGCATTAATTATTACTTAATCAATTTTTAATAAAAGAAATACAAATTATTTATTCAGACCTTTTAATATAATTTAAATTCTCATTATGATTTCTCTTTTCTGAATTTTGTGTTTCATTTTAAACTTATTTATTTTTTGTTACAACAAATATTTATTTATTTATTTTAATTTATAGTAACTGTTGAGCTTTCTTAAAATAAATTCATTTTATTTGAAAATATTGTCAATCACTTTAACATAAAAAATATTTTAAAATAAAACGCAACGTTTATAAACAACTTTTAACTTTGTTTTTAAAACTCAGATTTTTACCTTTTAAGTTTAAAATTGCTTCTATGTCTAAAAAACTAATATATATTGCACCAAATAAATAAATAAATTAATATATATTAAAAAAATTACCATATCAATATTTTTCATTAAAACCTACCTAGTATGTTTAATATTTGTCATTCAAAAATTACCATACTTAATAAAAAATAATTAGTATACTCAAAAAACATATTGATATTTGTCATTAAAAAAATTACCATACTTAGTAAAAAGAAGTTAATATACTGTACTAATTTTTTTGCATCAATTTAGGACAAAAACATTAATTGATTTTGAGAAAATAGAACATTCATTATCATTGTAAGATTACATTGACATTTAATAAAAATTACAATATATTTTTACATGATACCATGGCGAGTTTCAATTGAATGATGCCATAAAACAATTTTCCACTTATCTATACTATATATCTAAAGGAAACTACCCATTTCAACATATTTTTGGGTTGAAATTTTCTTTTCAAAAATACCCTTAATTTTAAATACAAGCAACACATGTAACAAATACATAAGAATAAATTTAAATATTATAACAAATGTAACAAACATAATATATGAATACATGTATATATGTTTTTTTCCTTTATCATTTAAAAAATATAACAAACTAGATGAATATATTTATACTTACTTTTTCATTATCTTAATTATACTCTTAAATAATTTTTTGTATACTAAAGATTGTTGTTATATCATTAAGAAAAGTAACAAACATTTATATTTTTAATAAAAACTAAAATTTTATATAAAAAAAATACCGTTTATAATTTTCAAACGTTACCGCAATAAAAAAGCGAAAATATCAGCATTTTCGTCCCCTTTTTCGCTAGTGTCATTAAATTAAACGCATTAGATTCACCTTCACATTGTACTGCGCTAACTGTCATTCTCCTACACTAGCCGCACGGTGTTTACTCCTCGGATCACTGACGTGTACGGTTCAGATTCAATTCATAGATTCACCTTCTTAATCACATTCACATGTCCCTATAAACTCTCTTTTTCTTTCGTCACACTCATGTTAATATAAATTACTTATTAACTCTTATCGTATTCAATTCAATTTTTTCTCTCTTCATTTTTCATTCTTCAACGTTCGCGATTTGTTCTCATCGGATCTGAATTCCGTTCACCGGAAACTCGATCCGCCACCGCGAATAACGGATTTTGTTGTAACATTAATAGATCTAGAAGAATCCAAATCGGAAATTGAAAATTTGTAACCCTAATTTATTAATTATTAACCTAATTTTTTTTGTTCAATTTTGAATACGAAACCGATTAACGGTTTTTTTGTTTGTATTGTTGTTGTGTGATTTGTTTTTGTGTGTGAGTGGTTTATTATTCATGGTTTTTGGATCGTTATTGGATTTTGAGAATTCGAAGATTTTGATTGAAATGGGGAAAGAAGTTGAGGATGTTGAAGAAGGTGAGATTTCTGATTCTGCTTCATTGGAAGAGATTACTGAAGCAGATTTCAATAAGGGTGATGATGTTAAGGTGAATAATAGTGATGTAAAGGTGGATAATAAGGTTAAAACTGGTGGTGGTGGAGGTGGTGGTGGTGGTGATTCTAGGGTTTGGGCTGTTCAGGATTTGTATTCGAAGTATCCAACTATATGTCGAGGTTATGCGTCGGGATTGTATAATCTTGCTTGGGCACAAGCTGTTCAGAATAAGCCTTTGAATGATATTTTTGTTATGGAACTTGATAAAAATGCTAATGCTAATAGTAACAATAGTGGGAACAAAGATGGTGAGTTGAATAAGTCCTCAAAGGAGATAGTTGTAGTGGATGATGATGATGATGCTGATGATGATGAAAAAGAGGAAGGGGAATTGGAGGAGGGTGAGATTGATGGTGATGCTGATGATGATTGTGTTATTGTTGGTTCTGAGAATTTTTCAAATTCTGAGGTGGTTGGTGTTAGAGATGTTCTTGAGGGTGTAACTGTTGCGAGTGTGGCAGAGTAAGTGAAATTTGTTTATGGGTTTTTGTTGAATTGCTGACAATGGAGTTGCATTGCAAATTTGCAACTTTGAATTGACTTGTGTTTTTATTGGGTGATTTTTGTTCTTGTAGCTGACAATGGAGTTGCATTGCAAATTTGCAACTTTGAATTGACTTGTGTTTTTATTGGGTGATTTTTGTTCTTGTAGATCATTTGCTGAAACTTGTAGTAGGATTCAAGGTACCTTGCAGAGCAAAGTGTTTTCTGGATTTGATAGTTCTGAAAAAGATGATCTTGTTCGGTTGTTGTTTAATGCTGTTGAAGTTGTTTATTCTGTAAGACCCCTAAGAAGTTATTATTTGTTGCACTTTTTGATGTATCCTTTTGGTTTTTGCTGATGATTTTACTACAAATTTGTTTTTTGTGTGTCATTGTAGGTGTTCTGCTCTATGGGCGATTTGCAAAAGGAAGAGAATAAGGATAATATATCAAGGTTTTAAAAACATTAGTTCTTAGTTTTTAGTTTGTTATTCTTTCTAGGTTCAAAGCCATATATCTCTAAACTATTTTTTTGGTTATATTTTTCATGTTAGATTGCTTTCTTTTCTGAAGAAGGAACATCTATTTACTATGGAGCTTATGAAAGAGGTGATTTTTAATGCTAACTTGTTTAGGTGTCATGCCTCATTCCTTCATTTAATGCCCAGTTTATAAAATGAAAATTTAGGCAGAATCTAAAAGTTGTATGCTTTTTTGTACAGATTCAGGTCATGATTACTGCAATTGATTCTGTATATGCTTTGGGCAATAATGAGGTTGTTGGCAAGGAAGAAAAAGTGGAGGCCCTTAATACGACTGTGCAAATTCCTGCTGGTGAGTATATTTCTTCGGGTCAGCTTGTCCATGATAACTCAACATATGCATCCGAAGCTTTGCAATATGGACAGAGCAATGTTAAAGGAAGAGGGCTTATGCTCCCTCTGTTTGACTTACATAAGGACCATGATTTAGACAGTTTACCGTCACCCACACGAGAAGCTCCATTGTGTTTCCCTGTGAATAAATTGTTTTCGGTTGGAGATGGGATAGATAGATTTGGGTTGCCTCCTGCTGTTAGGACTGAGGCTGAGAATATGGAACTAGACGGGAAAGATTCTAAGTTGCACATCTATGAAACCGATGCTTTGAAAGCTGTTTCCACATATCAACAAAAGTTCAGTCGAAGTTCATATTTTACAGATGATAAGTTTCCAAGTCCAACTCCTTCGGGTGACTGTGAGGGAGAAGCTGTAGACACTAATGATGAGGTTTCTAGTGCTTCTGTAGCTTCTTCGCCAACGCCACCCCCCTTGGATCAGATTCCTGTTTCTTCTACTTCCCTCGATAGGTCCAGCATGCATGGATTAGTTGATTCTAGAATTGATGCAACAGGTTCTGGGTCTTACCCAGTGAAAAGTTCAGCGAAGAGTAGAGATCCTAGGCTTCGTTTCATTAATCCTGATGCACGTACTTTAGATCTTAACCAATCTTTAGGGACAAATAATATGCCTAAAGTGGAATTTGGTGGAAGAGTAATCTCAAGAAAGCAAAAGATTGTTGAAGAGCCTTCATTGGATGCTACTGCTCCCAAAAGACTTAGAAGGTCTTTGGAAAATTCCGAGCACAATACCAGGGAGGAAAGAGCTATGGCTGGAAAAGGTGGTTGGTTTGAAGAAAATACGGTGGCTGGATCTCAGTTGGTAGAAAGGAACCATTTAATGCAAAAATGGGAAACTGAACTCCAAAGGCCTATAAGTACTAGTTCTAGTAATTTGACTGTGACAAGTAATGGAAATGAGCTGGCATCTGTTACTAGTAGCAGCGCCACAGCTTCCTTACCCACTTCTTTATTGAAAAATATTGCTGTAAATCCAGCCATGTTAATACATATGCTTTTAGAGCAACAACACAATGAAGCAGAAGCCCAAAAGAAACCAGTTGATTCTGCAACAAGTACACTGCATTTAACAAACTCAAATTCAGCGAGGGGAACGGGTGCAACTGTGAACACTGGTCCAGCAATGACTGCCGGTCTTACGCAAAGTTCTGTTGGAATACTTCCAGCTTCATCACCAGCAACTTCCATGGTAAATTCCTTTTATGAGATTATTTCTCTTAACTAAACAAATCATAAGTTAATTCTTGATATTCTCTAGTGGCTGTGGTGTTATCTTCCCAATCATTCATTATTTTCTTTGATTTAAATCTGAGGATTAACATGAAAAGTTTAATATTTTGATCCGTCGTTATGATTTATCACGGAAGCCCCTTAAGGCTAACTGTTGTTTAACTTTTTGCATGTTTTTGATACTCAGACACAAACCCTACCGGAGGATTCTGGAAAGATTCGCATGAAACCCCGGGATCCACGTCGTTTTCTTCATGGAAGTAGCACTCTCCAGAAGAGTGGGATTTTGGGGAGTGAACAATCCAAAGCAATTGTATCCCCTACGCCAAGTAACCAGGGAACTGGGGACAATGTCAATGCCCAGAAGTTTGATGTCAGGGTTGAGACAAAATTGGCACCTATTCAGTCAATTGCACAACCTGATATTACTCGACAGTTTACCAAGAATTTGAAAAACATTGCTGATATTATGTCTGTTCCCCAAGAAACATCATCAAACCCTCCTGCTACTCAAAATGTTTCTTCTGCATCTGTTCCCTTTACGTCAGATAGAGCTGAGCAGAAATCTGGTGTACTCAACTCTCAGAACCTGAAAGATGGTGTAGGATCAGCTCCTGAAACATGTGCACCTGGTTCCTCTCGACCCCAGAATACATGGGCAGATGTTGAGCACCTCTTTGAAGCTTATGATGTGAAGCAGAAAGCTGCTATACAAAGAGAGAGATATAGGAGGCTTGAAGAACAGAAAAAAATGTTTGCTGCTAGGAAGCTGTGCCTTGTATTGGACCTTGACCATACACTTCTTAATTCTGCTAAGGTAATCTGCATAGAATGGGTTCCCTCCTGTCCCATGGATTAAAGTTTGGACAATGGCTTATTAACCTTCTGTCTTTCAGTTTGTCGAAGTTGATCCTGTGCATGATGAGATGTTGAGAAAGAAAGAACAAGAAGACCGTGAAAAGCCTCAGAGACATCTTTTTCGTTTTCCTCATATGGGAATGTGGACTAAACTCAGACCAGGAGTCTGGAACTTCCTGGAGAAGGTAATATAAATTTTATATTATATGTTAAGTATGATATTGTTCCAGGCTTAATTTTGTATCGAATCATTCACATCTTTTCCTAATGCTTTACAGGCTAGTAAACTCTTTGAGATGCATCTTTACACTATGGGAAACAAGCTATATGCAACTGAAATGGCAAAGGTGCTTGATCCAAAGGGAGTATTGTTTGCCGGTAGAGTCATTTCTAGAGGTGATGATGCTGAAACAGCTGATACTAAAAGCAAAGATTTGGAAGGCGTTTTGGGTATGGAATCATCTGTTGTAATTATAGACGATTCTGTGAGAGTCTGGCCTCATAACAAACTGAACCTTATAGTGGTGGAAAGGTCAGTGCGTCATAGCATGCAATTCTCTTACAAGCAATTCTTTAGTCTTTACTTTTATTATTTTTTAGTTGATGCATTCTCTCTGTATTAAGTTAAAAGATATTGCAGGTACACATACTTCCCATGTAGCAGGCGTCAATTTGGGCTTCCTGGCCCTTCTCTTCTTGAGATTGACCACGACGAGAGGCCTGACTCTGGAACTCTGGCATCCTCTTTGGGGGTAAGTTATATTCAATTTTTCTTTGATATGGGATTATTATTTTTTACAGTTGATAATTCCTTCTCTTCCCGGAGTAGGTGATTGAGAGAATACACCAAAACTTCTTTGCGTCTCAATCCTTAGAAGAGGTGGATGTCAGAAATATCCTAGCTTCAGAACAGAGAAAAATCTTGGATGGTTGTCGTATAGTATTTAGTAGGATGTTTCCTGTTGGCGATGCCAATCCCCACCTTCACCCATTGTGGCAGACAGCTGAACAATTTGGTGCTTCTTGCACAAACCAAATTGATGATCAGGTTACTCATGTAGTTGCTCATTCCCCTGGGACTGATAAGGTATACTGTAATTTTGAAACTTTCACTTTGTTATGGTAGTGCCTCCTATTTTATTCTGTTTGATGGTTGTATTAGAAAAACAGACACGCAAAACTACAGTAACTGTAAATAATCATAAAAGATTAGCACTTGATGGGATAGAAAGAATAACAACCCAATGCTTGAAGAAATTCATCGTAATTAAATTGATTGTTTTATTTGATTTTCATCTAACCAAAACGTGGATATCAAGGTGATCCATGCAGCTACCCCTGCCCGATTTACCATTTGCTAATATGGTAACTTAATTACTGAATATTTAGTGACATTTGTTGAAATCAACCAATAAAAAGTTTATTAACTCATCAATTGGAAAAATCCCTTCTGTTCCTGTCCCATGTTTTTCTCCCCAATTTTTTCATTGGGGCCAAACATATAGTAAAATCTTCATTACTGTGATAGATGGGACAGACGTGGTGTGCTGTGTAATAAATCTATTTCTGATGAGTGCTACTTTGTTTCGCACAGGTGAATTGGGCTATTGCCAATGGAAAATTTGTTGTCCATCCTGGCTGGTGAGTACCTTATAAGTTATATTATATTTGTCTTTTATCCTTTTCCGTCTTTTTAATTTGAATTTAATTTGTGCTGCTTCTTTCCTCCTCCCAAAAAAACAGGGTGGAAGCATCAGCATTGCTTTATAGGCGGGCGAATGAGCAAGATTTTGCCATTAAACTAGACAAATAACCACCTAATAATCCTCTCTGGTAAATTAAAATACGTGAAACGTAAATCTATCACATTGATTTCGGGTGTGTGTGAATTCATTAGGTTCGAACTGGTCAGGGAAAACAGTTTTAAATTGTGACCCCCTGTCCATTGGAGGTGGTTATTGGTGAGTGGGTATTTATTTGGCTGGCCAGATGCTGAGGAGTTGACAGAGCGATGTATAAATGCCCTTGATTGTTGGGATTTTCCTACTGGCTTTGGTGGCTACGGTGGGCTGAGAAAATGAGTTGACTTATGTGAACCTGAGATGGTGACAAGAGGGAAATATACATCTGCCGACAGTAAAACCAAAGGCCTCTGCATTTAGAGTGTTAAAATATGGAAGAATTCAAACTGAAGATATATTGACTAAACTAATTTAGGAAAAAAATTCCTTGATTAGTCCTTGAGTCTAAGGAGGTGAAGGCGCGAGAACGACAAAGTCAGGATATTTTTGGAGGTTGATAGTTGGCCCATCAAATTGAGTTTCTTATAAGTGAATTTGTATAACAAAATGTGACTGCATAAAGCATTTTAGGGGGACGATACCATTCACCATTCCCTCCCCTAAAACAAATAAAGTTGGTCAGGGAGGGAGAGGATAGAAAATGATAGAAATTGTGTCTAAAGTCTAACCACAAATGTAGTCAAGGTCATTTATCCCATTGGTTGCTTCAGCCTTCAATATATGCCAGGATTTGTCATTAAAACAAACCCAATTGCAAAATTTTGAGAATTTCTAAAAGCGGCAATATCATTCATTATGTTATTTTTTATGAGAATACCATTATGGCAAAAACAGTTTGAAGTTTGAAAAAACAGTATTGAAAAAACAGTATCTATATGTTCCCAAGGATAATAATGGAGAGATTCCTGTGAATTACTGAAAAAGAACTACACAAAGGTTACCCTGATGTTGTCTTTGTTGTGTTGCATGTTCAAATTTGGAAACATTAATGGTCCCGTATTCTCTGTCTGGTTCTCCTAGCTGGCATCTGTCATGCAGTTGTAATGTCTGTCGTATGGAAACTAGTCATTTCAATAAATTACTAAGTCAACTGTACCGTGGTTTTTCAGAAGCAAGAGATTCTAGTGTTGAGTGATAGCACCTTCAACAAACACTGGATAAGTGTGTTTCTATTGCTGTTTGCTTCTTACCCAAACCACTCTACATGTTTGAAGAAACATTTCCATTCTGCCTCCTGGCTCTGTTTTACCCTTCTACATGAAGACCCATCTTAAAGACACACCCTTTTCACTTAAGAAGTTTTGTTTTAGTGTTCATTGGCAATAAAAACACAAAAAGGGCTGCACACATCTTTTCTATCGTGATGCTAGTTACCTGGTTATTTAATGGATGCAACCAAAGGGGGATCAAGCAAAAGTCAATTTTCCCTTAATGTAACGAAGTTTTAATTTGAAAATAAAAAACAATGATAAACTTACAAGGTTCGATATCATCTCAAATGAATTGAATACAAGTTAATTGTCAAAACAATAATATAACACCTAAACATAGTTATTAAACAAGATATTTTCTTCGTACAAAAATGGATTTGTTTCTAATTTTAGTGGATTTTTATTTCATTAATACATGCGGGTTTCATAGACCTATTTTTTACTTGATAAATTCATATGAATTGATTAAATAGTTATTAGCGACTGAAAATGGTAATATTAGGTATGGATTTTAAACTAAGTGATTAATTGGATGTATTCCATAACAATAGCAAACTGCAAATATAGTGAAAGAGATAAACTTTGATTAATATTTTGTAATTTCAACTATCATTTTGAAATATTGATCACATGGGAGATCAGGTTGATTAAACCTAATAGTTATTAATATTTTATTTTATTACTACTACAGTTATTAATTTTGATGATTTAGACATTATTCCTTTGGGTGTTGATAAAACGTTTATTTGGAGCATGCCGACTTTGGATGTTATGGTGGTGCTGACAGAGGCAAAATATTTCTTTACTTTATTTTTCTCGAACCTTGTGCGATGGAATAAGGATGTCGTAGCCTATGAACGTGGAGCATGACTGTGTGTATTTATGGTATTCCCCTTCATGTATGGAATGCTAATTTCTTCAAGTTGTGTGTGTTAGACTGTGGAAGATTTTTACGGGTTGACAACAGTACAATTGCTAGGGAACGTTTTGATTATGCCCGAGTTCTGTTAGCTACTTCGTCTTTGGAAGTGATTAATAAAACAGATAAATTATTGGTAGATGGAGTGATGGTGGAGTTGAAAATAATTAAGGAATTGAGTTTTTCTATCGGGGAGGACGTTTGTTTATTGGAGGACGACGACGTCGCTTCTAAGGTATCCCATCTAGATATTAATATTGATCATGAGGCTCCTGATACTCGTGAGCATATCACAGAACTTGTTAATCACTTGGCCGGGGATTGGGCAGCGGAGGAAAAAGCAAGTCAACATCATTCCACACCTATTGATAAGGTAGCTCTGATGGAGGTGGATAATATACATAAGGAACCTATGGTTTGCAACTCTGGAAGAGACATGCTTTCACATGTGGTGGAAGAGGTGGATGTAATGCAGTGAAGGTGAATGTTGTGTTTGTGGCATCAGTATCAGAGGAATAAAATAATATTCATACACCGCAGTTAGGAGTGTTGCCTCTTTTGAGTGGGGCGGACATTATTGTTCCTGGTGATCAAATCACGGCGGTCACGCCCAATGCTAGTCATGAGTGCGTTGGACAGACAACATAAGGGGAGGTCGTGGATGATAGTGTTAGAAGTAGGCATCAACATTCTTGCCCTCCGATGGCAATTCGTTCAGTCACTTCAGGTCCGTGGAGCTTAGAGTGGCTTCATGACCATGTTCATGGAGATACGGTGTGGTTTTCTCATCCAGTAAAGAGTCGAAGAATAAGTTACGGGGTAGAGAGTAAGTTTCTAAAATTGCGGTGGCGGGTACTTTGGAAAAAGGAAAAAATCAAGTGGTTTGCTGAAACATATTGTTTCTAGTTTAAAAAAGATTGATTGGCTCCCATAGAAGGGTAGAAATCAGGTGCTTAACAAGAAGGCTAAAAGACGTTGTGGTGGTAAAAATTGTAACGACATCAAGGAAGCTTTTTGTAAGGGGACTCAGGTATCTGATTCTTCTTCATTGTCTGTTAATAACGATTGGAAAAATTGGGTTTTGTTACATGGTAATGAGAAGGTGGTCAAGGAGGATGTTGAGGCTATTGGAAAGGCGTTAGGTGTCAAATTTTACGGTGATAAATGTAATATGTTTAGTGTTCTGTCAAGAGCTAGGAAAGGAAATAAGGGGAAGGAGGAGGGTGGAGTGTGTGTGTGGGGGGGGGGGGGGGGGGGGGGTGATGTTAGTGGGTGCGATGTGTGTGTTAAGGGGTGGTGGTGATGCAAATCATTACTTGTAATGTGCGAGGGCTGGGTGGTGTAGAGAAGAAGCAGGAAGTCCGTAAATTAATTGGTCAGAAACGTCCTTATATTATTAGCCTTCAGGAGATGGAGTTGTCAGTTCTTGATGATTTTATATTTGCAACATTATAGGGTACTGTGTCACAGTATTATTCTTACCGTCTATCTGTGGGGGTGTCTGGAGGTTTGTTGGTTATGTGGGATTCTTCAGTTGTGGAGATTTGGTCTTCGCGCAGTGTGGAACATGTCTTGATTGTTCATGGTTGCTTTATTTTATCTGTTGAAGAATTTTATTTGTTCAATATTTATGCTCCTTGTGATAATGGGGCCAAGCTAGTGTTGTAGAATTCTTTATCAGTTTGTTTGTAAAAACATTTGTTTGTGCGGTGATTTTAATGTGGTTCGGAGTATAGAGGAGATACGGGCGAGGGGGATTGATGTTCGTTCTCTTGATAGCGAGCCTTTTAACAGTTTTATTAATGATAATATTCTAACTGATCTTCCTCTTCATGGTCGCAACTATACTTGGTTTAAGGGGGATGATAACTCTATGAGTCGTTTTGTTCATTTTTTATTGTCTGAAGATTGGTGTTTGAGGTGGCCAAATTGTTTGCAAATGGCGGCTCTGCAAGAGTTGTTTAATCACTGTCCGGTGGATGAGGAAAATTGGGGGCTGCGGCCAACTCGTATGTTGAAATGCTGGTCAGATATTTCAGGGTACCATAAGTTTGTGCGAGAAAAATGGCAATCTTTTCAGGTGCAAGGTTGGGGTGGCTTTGTTTTAAGGGAAAAATTGAAGCTTATCAAAATGGCTCTCAAAGAATGGCACCTATCTCACACTCATACTTCGCTTTGTAGAATTAATTCGTTAAAGGAAAGTATCTCACTGTTGGAGTCTAAGGGAGAGGTGGAGGTGCTTATCGAGGAGGAGGTTAATGGTTTACATGGGTTGTCTGTTGATCTTCATACTCTATCCAAGACTAATGCTAGCATCTCGTGGCAACAGTCGAGATTGTCATGGTTGCGTGAAGGTGATGCCAACTCTAAATACTTTCATGCAATTATGTCTAGCAGATGGCGTAGTAATGCTATTTCGTTTATTTTGGTGGAGCGTGCTCGTGTGGAGGGCGTCTTTAATGTTTGGGAGACACTCTTCAAACATTTTGAAAATCATTTTAAGTCCATTGACAGTCACAGATCGGAAGTGGAGAATTTGCAGTTTTGCACGTTGTCTTATGTTGAGGGCGCCACCTTGACTAAGCTGTTTTGTTTGGATGAAGTTAAGGCAACAGTGTGAGATTGTGAGAGTTTTAAGAGTCCTGGACTGGATGGCATTCATATGGGGTTCATTCAAGAATTTGGGCCAGAATTGAAGGACAATATAATGAGATTCACTTCAGAATTTCACCGCAATGGTCGTCTTTCAAAAGGTTCCAACAACACTTTCATTGCTCTTATTCTCAAGTGTTTGAATGAATTTTGTCCCATTGCTTTGTGGGGTGTTTGTATAAAATTCTAGCAAAAGTATTGGCAAACCGATTGAGGCAGGTTATAAGTACAGTTATTTATGAGGCTCAGTCGGCTTTCGTGAAGGATAGGCAAATTCTTGATGACATCCTTATAGCTAATGAAGTAGTCGATTTTGAGAAAGCTTATGACTATGTTGATTTGGGTTACTTGGATGATGTCACGGGTAGGATGATGTTTCCAACTTTATGGCAGAAGTGGATGAAAGAGTGTGTAGGTACAACAACTTCCTCGGTCTTCGTAAATGGGTGCCCTATTAGCGAATTTCCTATGAAAAGGGGGGTTAAGACAAGGTGACCCGCTTTCCCCCTTTCTTTTCCTTATACCTGGAGAAGGCTTGAATGTTATGATGACTGCGACAACGGAAGCAAATTTGTTTACTAGTTATACTGTTCGTTCGAACACTCCTATTGTGATCTCTCATATGCAATTCGTGGATGACACTCTTTTGATAGGTGTCAAGAGTTGGGAAAATGTCAAAGCCTTGAGGGATGTTCTATTTATTTTTGAGGTGATGTCGGGGCTAAAAGTAAACTTCCATAAGAGTGTTCTGGTTGGTATCAATATTGATGAGTCGTGGGTGCATGAGGCAGCCTCTCTTCTATCGTGTCTATATTTAGGCATTTGCCGTTTATTTATTTGGGCCTTCCTATTGGGGGTGATGTTGCTTGATTTTTTCGGAAACAGTAATTGACCCTATAAAGGCTAGACTGTCTGAATGAAAGAGTAAAAATTTGTCTTTTGGCGATCACTCGATTCTCCTTAAATTCGTCTTGTCTTCTCTACCTATCTATGCCCTTTTCTTTTTCAGAGCTCCCTCAGTATAATCTCCTCTCTTAGTCTATTTTAATTAAACTTTTTTTTGGATGGGAGTGAGGATAATAGGAAAATAACTTGGGTTGATTGGAACATTATTTGCATTAGGAGTCTGGGGATTTGGGGGAGCGGCGATTGAAGGAATTTAATATTGCTCTATTAGTTAAATGGTGGTGGAGGTGTTTGGTCAATCGAGAGGTTTGTGGTATAAGGTGTTATCGTCTCGTTACAGTGAGGAGAGGGGGAAAATTAAAGAAGAGGGAGGGTTGGGTCTGCTTGGTGGAGAGAGATTGTGAAAATTCGTGAGTGGATTGGTGTTGAGGGAGGAAATTGGTTTTAGGAGAGCATTCAGATGAAAATTGGTAATGGTTTTAATACCTTTTTTGGGTCTGATTGTTGGGTGGGGACGGCTCCTTTTAGGGAGGGGTTCATGAGGCTTTTTGATTTATCTGTTAACAAGGATACGATGGTGGCAGAGATGTACTCCTTGGTTTGGGAGGAAGGAGGGGCAGCTTGTGAGTAAGCATATACCCACGGGTCAAATTTCGAGTAAGCATGGTTAGAACATCATCAAAACCTTCACATGAAATTTTGAAGTTTTAAATGAAGGATGGATTAATTGCTAATTTCTTAAGAAATTCTTAATTATGGGGAACAAAAAAATCATAATTAATCTTTCCTTTGTTGAAAAATTCTAATTTCTCGTGGAAAACCTTATTTTAAAGTCATAAATATGTTTGCAAAAAATCACAAAAAATTCAGCATCTAGATCACTTTTTTGGACTTCGCGTATATTATAGGGTTAAAAATAAGAAGAATACCAAACTACAAGGCTAGAATACATGTTTTTATTTTTACATGTTCATTTTTCAGTCTTTACGTATATTACATGGGTAATTTGAACAATTAACCCTAAATTTTAAAAAGCTTAAAATTGTTCTATGCCTTCTCTCTAGATTTCCACCACTGCCTTAACTTTAGCGGAGCCTTTCACCATCCTTTATCCTCTTCCTCCTTTAATCTAAATTGTTCTGACGAGATGTAGCTTTGGTTACAGTGGTGCGATGAGTGACTTTGTCCTCCATACCACTTTTTTATTGATAGATCTACCGACAGCCCTGCCCTGTTTTCATCTTTTCCAAGGTCTTGTGTGTGGGTTTCTTAAACGTGTTGGTGTGTTGTTCGACCATCACTCGCGTCTGCTGTCCTTTCTTTGAGGATAAGCGTCCAATGCATTCCAAATCTTCAGAATATCCGTTGCTTTAGTCTTCTATTCCTTCTCCATATTTGTGTCGTCAAATATCCATAATAACTAACTTTAGATTCTTCATTCCAGCTTCTGATTAATCTTCAGACTCTGGGTGAACTTCAGACTCTGACAATCAGCTTCTGGATAAACTTCAAACTCTGACTTCTTCAGATTCTGACTAGCAGCTAAGCTTCTCTTGTAAATTTCTTTGCTCTAATTTATTCTTCCAGAACCAATGTTTTGCTTTAAGATATATAAATTTAGTATATGGTCCTGCACACTTGAACAAATATTAACATATCCAATTGAACTTTTGATACCTTTATATCATCAAAACTTAAGAGGCATTGTTAAGCTCATTTTGTTCCAACATGTTTGTTGGTTCGTTTGAAACGACGACGGTTGCGGCTTCGCTTCGTCGTCGTTTATCTATTCATAGAGGACCAAATTTTTTGATTTGGTTCTGGTTTCGAGTTCGCTCAGTTCAATATTGTCGGGTTAGAATCCTTTCAACTTTGGGCTTTGCTTCAGAGTGTAGTGCTCGAAATAGCGATGACTTTGCAATTTGGGCCTATTGTTTGAGGTTGATTCATAGCCGTAAACTTGCTATTGGTTTTCGTGATAGTAAGTGGTGGGTACATGTAGTTGCTTCCGTGTTGGTGGACAATTTCATTTACCAATTTTGATACGGAGAAACACTTGTTCCATTGATACGGAGAGGAACGCTCATACAAATTGTTTTGCAATTTGGTTTCGCGCCATGTGTTGGGTTCGTTGGATTGTACTTGTGGTGGTTTAGTTTGTTCACTTCATCTTTTGTTTCTTCGTTTATGTTTATTTTGTTAATTAACGTTTAGGAAAGCTCCTAAAATTGTAGCTTAACACTATTGTATTACCCATTAAGGGTTATTATTACACTTTTGTACTGCCCCCATACTAAAGTGTTTCTCATAGCACAAGCTTATACATGACCAATCTGCCTTCAATGTTTCATTTACATTCATTTTTCCCTTGTTCATATTCTTCTTGTGTAATTTTTACGCACAACGCGTATCCTTTAATGGTTGGAGTGAGTAGTTGCCTTGTTGGAACATACACTAAATTGGAGAGTACTTGAGCTAACAAGCATATTGGAGCATGTCGTGTTAGGGCAACAAACAGAGGCAACTGCACGAAAATCAAGGGAGAAAGAAGAACTGAAGCGGTGGTGAGTAAAGAAGATGAATGAGCTATTATTTTTTCATCAAGTTGAGAATGAAGGGTTAATAAAGAGAAGGAGAATGAGTTCAATTAAATATAGTCTTTTCACCTATGCAAAGAACACGTGGAAACCTTTTCCACGTACGAGGCTACACATCAACTTTACAACACTTTTTTAATGTCGAATATATATATATATATATATATATATATATATATATATATATATATATATATATAGAGAGAGAGAGAGAGAGAGAGAGAGAGAGAGAAAGAGAGAGAGAGAGAAAGGAGAAGATTACTATAAGAGTACAAACAAATATAAAAATTTGAGTACAAGAAGTACTCAAGTCAAGTGATATCAAAATCAAAAAAATTCCTCCCACGGTAAATACAAAAGCGAAGACTAAAACAACGTTAGAAAACCCTCTAAACTCCTATCATGAACACCCTACAACAACTGAACAAGAGGAAGACTTGGAACAGAACTCCCAAGACAACAAACCCCTATACAAATCCACCACAATACATTATTGTTTCCAACACATAATGGGTCCATGATCCCACTCATAGAAGGAACAGGTGTGACCATAATGTTTTCCTAAAAACCACTTCCAAGAGGTGAATTCAATCATATCCACCAACTAGATCACAACTGTCTCCTTCTTTGAAAATATGTGAGCATTTTCTAAATTAATAAGAAAGCTAACCTCTTTTTTTTCCCTTACCTAAGTGTAACAAAATAATAAGAAGACTCGCTAAATCTGAATCTAAAACAAACTTTCACCCTAACCACCTAAACACATGATACCACACCGACCTAAAAAATGACATCTAACAAAAATGTAACAAACTGACTCTACATGCTCATTACAAAAAACACAAGAAATACCACAAGGATCAAATATAATCCTCTTGGAAAAGAGATTACGTCAAGTTGGAATCCTATCCTGAAGCAACTACCAAGAGAAAACATTCACCTTGGGAGGAGACCATGACTCCCACACCCTTGAAAGAAGTTGAACAATTTATTTCAACATCTCGTCCACCATATTTTTTCGACATCTCGTCCACCACACTAGCTCTCATATGAAGGAATTTATAAGTTTATCTCACTGAATAAATTCTCCAGGAATCATTGATCCAGACCCAAAATACTACACCTTCAGAGAA
This sequence comes from Medicago lupulina, assembly GCA_958299785.1. NCBI lineage: Eukaryota > Viridiplantae > Streptophyta > Magnoliopsida > Fabales > Fabaceae > Medicago > Medicago lupulina. The sequence goes on from OY283140.1 coordinate 65,280,945, forward strand.
GGACGAACTCTCTAAATCTTGTCATCCAAACATGATTTTTGTTGTTGTGGGTTTTGTAGGTAATACGAAGGAGAGTACTTTTATGGTTGCAATTTGTTGAAAAACTTTTTGTGGTGGTCTAGATAAAACAATGAAAGTGGTGGTTTGAAAACTCAAAAAATATCTAATATCAAAAAATAAATTTATGATGAGATAAAGAAGGAAGAGAGGATGAATATTATGTATTTTGTTTGACAAAGGATGATTGGAACCCCCACATTGGATGGCCGAAAACAGTGGCCAGAAAAGGGGAAGAGGAAGGGGCGGCAATTATGAAAGAAGGAAGAGGAAGAAAGAATTGGGAGGAAAAGAAAGGAAAAGAATTGGGTGGTAATTATAAAAGTGTGATGGAGGCAATCCCGATATACCCAATGATGACTACAATTATTCCAAGAGCTTGTGTTGATGAGATTCAACGAATGCAACAAAGGTTTATATGGGGAGATACCGATGAGAAAGACGGTATCATGCTGTTGGGTGGGATACATTGACCAAGCGGAAAATTAGTGAAGGATTGGGGTTCAGAAGACTAAATGTGATGAATAAGGCGTGCATTCTCAAGTTGGGGAGGAAGTTACAAACTGGTTCTCAAGACCTTTGGTGTTCTGTTTTGTGGGGTAAATATTGTAGAGAAGCAGATCAAAATAGCGTTATCGCTAGAAGTACTGATTCGCATCTGTGGAAGGCTATTGTGAAGTTGTGGCCAATGCTTGAGGAGTACAGTTTTTTTGTCAATAGGTAATGACATGAGTGTGAATATTTGTAATGATGCATGGATAGATAAAGGTTTTCGGATCAGAGATCTTGAGTTGGATGTTCCCGAACAGCTGCAAGATGCTAAGGTTGTTGCTCTTCTGGATGAGTTTGGCATGTGGAATATGGGGTTGTTACATGGATGGTTGCCAACATACATTATCAACAAAATTGCAGCGCTACCTCCTCCTAATGATAGTGTTGGTCCAGATGTGTGTTATTGTATGGAGAATTCAGTGGGGTAAATAGTGATAAAAGAAATGTACAACGATTTGTGTGGTTTTGATGATGATTATGGTTATGACTTGCATTGGAAGAAGATCTGGAAGTTGCAGGTGCCCGAGAGGGTGAGATGCTTAGTTTGGTTTATGAAACATGAAAGGCTTTTAACAAATTCTCATAAGAATATGATGGGTTTAGGTTCAGCTATGTGTGATTTTTGTGGAGATTTACCGAAAACTATCTTGCATGTGATGCGTGATTGTCCTTTAGTTATGTCATTGTGGTTGATTGTGGTTCATAATAATGCTAGAAGTAAGTTCTTTTCCTATAATTTTCAGCAGTGGATTACAATGAATTTATGTTTGGAAGTGGGTTGGAATATTGAGGAAGGTTGGAGGAATTATTGGGCTACAGCTTGTCACTCTATTTGGAATTGGAAAAATAAGGAGAAACATAATGATAGTTATAGTAGACCTTATAACCCAGCTAATGTTGTAAGGAGAAGTTTACGCAATTACCATTTGGTTGTTAATGCAATAACAACTCAGAGAAAGAATTAGTCTCGTGTGGTGTTACTTCGGTAGAGTCCTCCACCGGCGGGCTGGGTGAGATTGAACACATATGGCATCATTAGAGGAAGCGATGGTGAGTGGTTGGGAGGTTTCTCCAAGTATATTGGAATAGGAAGTGCTTATTTGGCAGAATTATGGGGAGTGTTGGAAGGGCTCATGTATGCCAGAAGGTTGCAATTTCGTTTTATTCAGTTGCATGTTGACTCCTTAGTTGTTGTGGAAGCCATCACTTCACATAGGCATGGTAGTTGGAGAGGAGGTCGCTAGTTGACAAGATTCATCGCTTGCTTGCTCTTGAATGGGAAGTTGTTGTTCACCACTCTTACCGTGAAACAAACCAATGTGCAGACGCTTTAGCTAACTATGGTTGTTCGATGGATTCGAGGATCTGTTTCTTTGATGTATGTCCTAACAATATTAGTCTTCTGCTACTTTCTGATTTGATAGGGAATTCTACCCCACGTGTGATATCGTTGTAATCTCTTTCTTTTTGGGCTTAGGCCCTCATCGTTATCAAACAAAAAAAAAGGAGAGAGAGTAAAGAGACTCTCACTCATGTGCCTCTCCATATTTTCTTTCTTTTTTTGATTTTTTTTAATTCAAAATATACACGCGTGACAATTTTAATATTTTTTGATTAAAAATTTACACATGTGGCATGCCACACAACGTTGACTGATTCAAAATTGAGAAAAAAAGACTACTATTGAGAAAGGGGCTAAATATGAGGGGGAGGAGGGGACTTTGACTATTTTTTTTTAATAGCGGGCCAAAATCGCTATACTTTGAAAATTAGAGTGTGAAAAATACGTTTAAGTCTTAAAAATAAGAAGAATCTCAAATTACAGGGATAAAATATATGTTTTTATTTTTACAGGTTAATTTTTTAGACTTTGCGTATATTATATGGTTAATTTGAACAATTAACCCTAAATTTTAAAAAGCTTAAATAATGATAAAAGTCATTAAACAAATAAGGTTATGACATATTTTTTTTAACAAGGCAAAATAAATAAAAATTGCAAAAAAAACACTTCATCTAGAGAGAGGTTCTCTGCCTTCTCTCAAGATTTCCACCACCGCCTTAAATTTAGAAGAGCCTTTCACCACCCTTCCCGTTCCCCCTTTGATCCAAACTATTTTGGCGAGATGTAGCTCTGGTTTCGGTGGATACAACTTCGCTCCGTCGTCGTTGATCCATTCATAGAGGACCAAATTTGTTGATTTGGTAATGGTTTCGAGTTCGATCTAGTTCAACGTTGTTGGGTTATAATCCTTTCAACTTTGGGCTTTGCGTCAGAGTGTAGTACTCGAAAGGGCGATGACTTTGCAGTCTGAGCCTATTGTTTGATAGTTCAACGTTGTTGGGTTATAATCCTTTTAACTTTGGGCTTTGCGTCAGAGTGTAGTACTCGAAAGGGCGATGACTTTGCAATATGAGCCTATTGTCTGAGGTTGATTCATAGCCGTAAACTTGCTATTGGTTTTCATGATAGTAAGTGGTGGATACATGTAGTTTCTTTCGTGTTGGATGACATTTTCATTTACCAGTTTTGACACAGAGGAACACTCATTCCATTGATACAGAGAGGAATGCTCATACACCACTTTGTTTTGCAATTTGGTTTCGCACCCCGTTTTGGGTTCGCTGGATTGTACATGTGGTGGCTCAGTTTGTTCGATTCATTCTTTGTTTCTTCGTTTATGTTTATTTTGTTAATTAACCTTTAGTGAAGGTCATAAAAGAGTGGCTTGATATTGTTGTATTGTACAATCTCGCTGGGTCAGGTATACACCCCAATACTAAAGCGTTTCTCATATTACAAACTTATACATGACCAATCTGCTTTGAATGTTTCATTTACATTCATTTTTCCCTTGTTCATATTCTTCTTGTGTAATTTTTACACACAACGCGTATCCTTTAATTGTTGGAGTGAGTAGTTGGCTTGTTGGAACATACACTAAATTGGAGAGTACTTGAGCTAATGAGCATGTTGGAGCATGGTGTTGGGGCAACAGACAGAGGCAAATGCACGACTTAAGGCATATGCAGTGGCGGAGTTAGAAATAATTTTCTGGTGGACCAATTTTTGTAATGTGTGTAAATTTATATTTTTTATTAGTTAATTTAGTGGCTATTAATTTTTATTGTAAAACAAATTGTGCTTTGTTAATATATATATTATTAAAAGCAAGATAAAGATATGAAAGGTTGTTACCTTGGTGGAAAAGAAGTTTTAAAGTGCAGCGGTATGCACCAGTTCGAACCTTGATGGTCTTTTTAATGTATTTTAAAAAAAAATCGTAAGAAATTAAAAAAAGTGGAAAAAACATATATATAACATAGGGTAAATAGACCTTTACTCCCTGACTTTTGGTTTCCTTTTGTGAATTTTTTTTGTCAGATTCTATCCTTGTAAAAAAAACTTGTTTTAGAATACCCCCTAGGCCAGCTGACGTGTCACGCTGAGTCACCTTTTTCTCATGTCGTGGCGTGCTGACTATATAATTGATTTTTTTAAAATTTTTTATGGGTACACGTGACATTTATGATTTTTAAAAAAAAAATGAAAAAATGAATTAAATTCTAGAAAAATTAATAAAAATGAAAAATAATACCGAAAAATTTAAAAAAATTAATTAAAATTATTAAAAAATTTTAAAAATGAAAAAATTATAGAAAAATTAATAAAAATCTGGAAAATCTAATAAAAATTAAAAAAATCTGGAATTTTTTTTTAAAATTCAAATAATAATAATAATAATATATTTAAAAGTATAGTTAAAAAGGTGTGGTTATTTGATTATATGATACATATGGTACAATTGTTTTCGGACAATAATATAATACAATATATTATAGGCTAAGTTTGTATATAATTGTATGTGAATTTGATGTTTTAGTAGTCTTATATTACTCTTATATTTAATTGTTTCACCTTTCAACTTCCACAATGTAAAGAACTTTTATGAAATATGGGTTATGTTTTGAATTATAAATGCAAACAAAATAAAATTGATTATAGTGTTGTATGGCCTATTTAGAACACGACATTAAGGGTTTCATAGCAGTAACCACCCAACTGATAGAAATTGAAGAGATATTCAATCATTTGAATTTTTGTAATTTTTAATAATTTTTCGAAATTTTTTATATATTTGATTTTTTTTTTAAAAAATTTCCAGATTTTTTTTAATTTTTATTAGTTTTTCCATATTTTTATTAATTTTTCCTGAATTGTTTTCATTTTTTAATCATTTTTATTAAGTTTTCCAAAATTTTGTAATCATATTTATTAATTTTTCCAGAATGTTTTAAATTTTTCGGTATTTTTTTCATTTTTATTAATTTTTCCAGAACTTAATTTTTTTTTTTTTAAATTTCAGATTTTTTTAAAAAAAAAATCATAAATGTCACGTGCACCTATAATTTTTTTTTTAAAAATAATAATTATATAGTTAGTGCGCCACGTCATCAGAAAAATGTGACTCGGCGTGCCACGTCAGCGAAAATGTACAGTCAGCTGGCTTAGGGGGTATTCTAAAACAATTTTTTTTACAAGGACATAATCTGACAAAAAAATTTCACAGGAGAGAAAACCAAAAGTCACCTATATTACAGGAGATAAAGGTCTATTAACCCTATAATATATAATATAACATTGTATAACCGCTGGAACACGCTGCAGGACTGTTATTTCTAGCGCAACATAAAATATAACATCATACTATAATTTTTGTATATACATACCTGTTAAAAATTATTTTTTTAGGGTTTGGGGTGGGCCGTGGCCCATCCTGGGCCATGAGTGGCTCCGTCAATGGGCATATGGCTACCATGGCCAGCAATCCAGCCTTAAACAAAAGCAACTACAATCCAGCCTTAAACAAAAGTAACTGATATGAGAAGACAACGGTAAAACCCTAAGGACAAAAATATCAGCCAACCAAACCTCCCGGTGAGAGAAAAAAAATACAATTTTTTTTTGACGGGATTTCACATTATATTGTAAATACTAAGGACAAAATATATGTTTTTTTAGAAAGAAGGACAAAATATATTATATTTAAAGTTTTCACATAAAATATAATATTTTTTGTCATTAGTATTTATATAATCAAACAAAAAGAGAATACACTATTGTAAATACATTTAGACAAAATTTGTTTAATAGCAATTTATTGTTTCACAGTTAGAAAAGGGATATTATTATTTAATAATGCGATACTAGTGATAATTTTTTTCAGCTATCGATGACAAAATTTTAAATTATAAATCCACTCAAGAAACCAAACATTAGTAACTATCTAATAAAAAAGCAAATCTATAAAATTTATATTTTAAATGATAATTAGTATTGGCTAAACTTTCGTGATGTATATATTTATGTGTAGTCTATCCCTCTTATTTGACATTGTTCTAATATTTTCAGTATTGTACGTGTTTGAGAAAATATCATCATGAAACAAGCAAACATCCTTTTACTGTTGTGGTCTTTCTTTGTTCTCTTCAGTCTCACCAAGGAATCTGGTATTATTATTATTAAAAAATAAAATCTTTGAATTTTGGTCAAGTCTCTTCAAGTTTATTTATTATTATTTTATATATATATATATATATATATATATATATATATATATATATATATATATTTATTGTCGTGCTACAAATGACAGATTATTGTTTTGGGGTGCAAACATATATAGTTAGGATGTCAATTCTTTCTTGTGAACATTTGAACTCTAATTATTGCTTAAAAAACTTAAATCACTTGCAATATGTTTTTATCATAACTTTGTTTCCTGTAATGTTAGATGTAGGTTACCCCGACATCAAATATTGTGCTCGACCTTTGAATGGATTGAGTGGTACCTGTCTCACGGGGAAGATCGATTGCTATGAAGAATTCAAGAGAAAGTTTCCAGGCAGTGAACCTCGCCGTTGTAGATGTGACACTACTGGGAATACACACAAATGCACATGTTGTGTCATTTGTGGATTAAAAGATGAGAAGATTGTTTTTGCTGTAAACCAAGATGATTATCAATGTTAATTATTAAAATAATTTAATAATTAATGACCTCACATACCTTTGTATGTGTTATATTTTAGGCCTCAATCAACTTTATGTATGGATTTTTTTTTTGTCAAGTTGTCTATTTGTTAGAGAAATTCACATTTAAGGTAAATAAGTGGGGTATTTGGGGTTCGAATGGTTCATGTGATGACATGTCATCTTACGTTATTCTTAGCATGTTTTTCAATCTATTTTAGTAGGTTTTACCATCAAACCAAATAAGTATTATATCAATTGTCTATGATTTTGGGACATTTGTAATGTTTTCTATATTTGAGTATGTAATTTTATTCTTCCCGAAACATAGGAATTTTAGGGGGTTCTTGAAGTAAATCACGAAGAAATCAAGCAGATCAGGCAAATCAAGACCTCAAAAGATTATTGGGCTTTGGGAAGATGAAGAATGAAGATTCAAGAGGGCTCAGAAGACTTTACTTAGGCATGAAGTCGATTCCCAATGTCCAGGACAACATAACAACGAAGAAAAACCCTCAACAAACGAAGATTACGGGAAAACAGGAAAGTAATGCACTAAAGCGCCTGGCGCATGGAAAAAGCATCTAGCGCATGAAAAGCAAAAGACTAATATGCAAGGCGCATGGTCTGGGGCGCCTGACGCCTATAAGCTCTAGACACATGCTCGAGACGTATAGACCTAGGCGCCATGCGCTTGGTTCCTTGCAAAAAAAGTCGATTTTTCTGAATCCCCCCCACCCCCCCACCCCGAAAGCCCGTGTTTTTAGACCAAGTTAGGTGGAAACTTTCTCTATCTCGACAAGGGCTATACTTGATACTTCCCCTAAAGATAAATCAAAACCCTGACAATCATACTTATATTCAATTAAGAGATTAATTTAGAAAATAAGCAATATTGTTCTTGTTCGGGCACCAACATGACAATCAATCTTATACCTTAGCCTATAGATCAGGTCAACCGCTAGTTAAAAAGCAATGAGAATTCAACATATACAAATCAAACTAGGCAAGTGAATAGAAAACTTTATTTTATTTGAATTTGAAGAAAAATAAGAGGTCATTTAGAGTTTGTCAAAAAAAAAAAAATCTAAGAGATACATTGATACTTGGCATACTTTATCCTTTAGTTCTACTCAACAAATACTTCATCCCCACCAATCATTTTGATGAGTTGAAGGCACAACTTAACAAATACTTTGTTCATATTGATCAAAATATAGCTACGTCTCATGTATTTGTACAAGTACCATGCAAAGATATGAGGGAGGATAAAGATGAAGACCTCTGGAAAACTGTTTATTATCCTCGGGTTATTCAAAATGATGGAGATGTAACATCCATGTTTTCCTCGATGGTTGAAAATAATAAGTTTTTATCTTTGTGTTTGTTCCAACTGCAAGTGCACAAATTTCGAGTAGAGATTTTGTGTTAATTTTGGAGTTTTTTTATATATAATGTTGTGTAATATGTTGTTAAATTTGCATCATGTTGAATTTTTGGTAATTTTGAATCGTTTGTGTATTGTTAACGCAATGTCAAATTGATGTAATGTTATTGAATTATGCATTATTATGTATTGTTGTTGCTTATGAGAAGAGTGTTGTTGTCGAATTTGTTGTACAACTTCTGCAATTGTGTTTATGAGATACATGTCTTTAGATAGGCCATTTGTGTCCTTGTTGATATTATGAATGTTGTTGTCTACATAATAGAGCGTATTAGTAGTTAATTGTCGTTCTCCCCCAATAATAGTTAACTGCCATTGTGGACGACGTCAATTAACTGTTATTGGGGCCTAACGATATTTTGGTACTTTTAGAGTGTTAGCAAGCAAAATACGAAGCTAGAAGAGCAATTTTCCTTCACTAATACTATTTCACAAGACAAACCTCCTACCATAGTCACATAATTCTTCCCCTAACAGGGAACCGCGAATTGATTCACGTTTACTAGGTTGCGGTACTTTTGTGAATTGGTTCGTCAAAATTCGTGTGGAATTCATTGAATACAGCGTACCAGCAAGTTTGAAGATTGAACCTGTAAAATATCTCATAGTTTTTCACTTTCTATTTTTGAATCTCAATTTAGGGTAAATAAAATGGGCAATTTGTGCTCAACTTCCAACATTCTCTGATTAATTTCAAGTTGAAAGTGGAAGTTAAAGCAAATGCGCTAGATAATGAAAATCAAGGGAGAAAGAAGAACTGAAGCGGAGGTGAGCAAAGAAGATGAATGGGCTGTTATTTTTTCACCGAGATGAAGATGAAGGGTTAAGAAAGAGAAGGAGATTAGGAGAATGAATTCAATCAAATATAGTCTTTTCACCTACGCAAAGAACACGTGCAAACCTTTTCCACGTACGCGGCTGCACATCAACTTTATAACATTATTTGAACGTCAAATATATATTATATATAAAAAGGAGAAAACTCCTATAAGAGTACCAAAAAATATAAAAATTTGAGTACAAGAAGTACTCAAGTAAAGTGATATCAAAATCAAAGAATCCCTCCCACAGTAAATACAAAAGCAAAAACTAAAACAACGTTAGAAAACCCTCTAAACTCCTATTAGCAACACCCTACCACAACTGAACAAGAGGAAGACTTGGAACAGAACTCCCAAGACAACCAACCCCTATACAAATCCACCACACTACATTATTGTTTCCAACACATAATGGGTCCATGATCCCACTCATAGAAGGAACATGTGTGACCAGAATGTTTTCCTAAAAACCACATTCAAGAGGTGAATTTAATCATATCCACCAACTAGATCACAAATGTATCCTTGTCCAAAAATATGTGAGCATTTTCTAAATTAATAAGAAACCTAACCTCTTTTTTTTTTCCCTTACCTAAGTCTAACAAAATAATAAGAAGACCCGCTAAATCTGAATGTAAAACAAACTTCCACGCCAACCACCTAAACACATGATACCACACCCGACCTAAAAAAATGACATCTAACAAAAATGTAACAAACTGACTCTACAGGCTCATTATAGAAAACACAAGAAATACCACAGGGATCAAATATAATCCTCCTGGAAAAAAGATTATGTCGAGTTGGAATCCTATCATGAAGCAACTGCGAAGAGAAAACATTCTCCTTGGGAGGAAACCATGACTCCCACACCCTTGAAAGAAGCTGCACAATTTGTTTTGACATCTCGTCCACCACTAGCTCTCATATGAAGGAATTTATAAGTTTATCTCACTGAATAAATTCTCCATGAATCATTTATCCAGACCCAAAATACTACACCTTTAGAGAAGGTCGAACTCTCTAAAGCTTGGAGCAGCTCTCCCAAAATCACAAGTTCGTGCTTAAAAAGACCCCTTCTTCACTTAAGATCCCATACCCATTTAGATTCCTCCCTCACGGACATTTCAATCACTTTAGCTTTTTTTTTGAATAGAAACTTGAAACAACCTAGAGAAACGAATTGTCAAAGGAGTAGCACGAAACCAAGGATCTTTCCAACAATCTGTAGATCAATCATCTCTAACCTTTTTTTACTAAAGATACTATCATAGAACCAATCAGTAGACTAAGGCTGACATGTTCCCAAAAAGAAGATCTCCTTCCACCAGTTAGAAACACCTCTTAAGCCGATCCCCCACCTCTATGATGATCCCACAAAAACCCTTTCACATATCTTGCTCCAATAATATTCTCTAATTTATGTGGTTCTCTAATTTTTATAAATGATATCAATATTTTCTATCGTATTCTTTTACTTTTTAAACTAAATAACTTTTTTATTCAACTCCATTACGAACTCCTTTGGTCTGGTGGTATGTTCTCGGTTAGTATCATTGATACCCCGGTCTCCCAGTTGATGGTTTTAGTGCATTTTAATGCTATTGAGATTCGGTGCGTAGTTCATTAGATTTTTTATGCTTTCCTTATTACATAAAAAAGAGTCCACCAAAAACTCTTTCACCCAATGAATGAGAATAAAGGGTTGGAAATTTCAATTTTTATTTTATCTTTCATTTTTATCCTTGTTTTGTTTGTTTTTTTCCTTAAAAGCATGTGAATGTCGTCGATAAGGGCATTTATGTACATTAAAAAAATATAACGATTTTCTTTTTTTAAACAAGTAGTCTAGTGACTAGAATTCACTTTTTAAAATGAATATGTAAAGTGTTCTGTGTTTGAACCTCGACCCCTACATATAACAAAATATTGTCTCACTAAACTGAGATATACTCACATAGACAATACATCGATTTTCTATTATATCCAAACAATACATCAAATTTCTTCTATTTTTCATTTTTTTTCTTACGTCCAGTTGGTTGTTTTATACCAATAGTTGCTATTATTTGTTGTATTTCCCTTTTAGGGTTGACTTGTGGTTGCTTGACAAGGTTTATGTTCCCCCAACAACTTTTGTACTGCTCTTTTTAATTTATATATTTCACTTGCTTAAAAAAAAGCTGATAGTAAAATAAAAAGGTGATAGTATAATGTTGGGTTGTTTGGGTAGGATAGGGCGGATTTAGTGTTAGGCATGGTGTGACAGCTGCCACACCAGATTACAGTCCAATTTTATTTTATTTTATTAATTTAGTAGACCGAAAGGATAATATATATGACATAATTGGACAATGTTTTACAAATCAATGTGTGGTCCAGTGGTAGATAGTCCTTTATCTATAGTCACGTTTAGAGTTCAACTTCCAACGCCACCGTTGTATTATAAATCAAATGTACTTTAAAAAATTTCTTTAATAATTTTGTCACACCAAACGATCATGTCTAGATCCGCCCCTGAAGTGGGAAGTTAAAGAGTAGAGCAAGAAAGAGGTTCGGTCACAACATAATTCATAATATTATATTATGATTGTTTTGAATTGCAAATGAATTTTACTCAAGTGGAAAAAAAAGTACAAACGGTACTTTACCCATAACTCAGGATTAAAATTGGTATTCATTGTTGCTATATAATTTATTTATTTTCATTTTATTAATTTTAAAAATATATCTTAATTAAATTTATCACGTTTTAAGTAAATTGTGACACGTTTTTACCTTGTGTAGCAAGAAACTGAATTAGGGTTTCACCAAATCGTGTCACGTTTTAGCCATCGTGACACGTTTTCCTAAATGTCAAAACAATGCATTCTATCTTGTGGAATTGTGTCACGTTTTTAACAAATCGTGACACATTTTGAATCTTTGCATTTTCTTCAGTTTTTCTGTTTTCTTGCTGCTTAAGTTGCCTTGTGAACTTCAAAATGTAATGAAAATGACACTAAAAGTAGCGAATATCAAATTAAACTCTTAGAACATCTCAAGCAAAAATGTGTCGTTGGTACTTAAATTAAGACTTGGTTGTATAAAATTAATGGAACGAAAATGAATAATGGAAGTGAGAAATTGCTATCAAATTATAAAGTCATAAAACAATGAGAGTTGTAAAAGAAAATAAACAAGGAACAATTTTTTACACTAAAAGGGAACAAAATTAATAATTAAAAAAAATTAAAAACAAAATTGGTTCAGTCATAGATGATTTTCTAGAACTTTAACATGTGCCAAATATTTCTCATGGAGACGTGAGAGAGAATAAGTGAGAGAAAAAAGTTGTGTTGTTGTGTGGTAAAATGACCTAAAGGGATATGAATTTAGTTACTTTTGAAAAAAGAGAGGACGATATTTTAGTCAAAAGTGAAAAGGTGTAGCTTGTTAAGGCATACCTTCTAATTTTTGAGTGGGTGTACATTATCATTACCATATATATATGCGCGCACATGTTTTGTTAGAAGAAAAAACTGTGATTGTTTCAAATTAAATGAGAAAAGGGGCTTGAGAAAGAGATAAGGAGAGTTGAAGGTTGATCTACAAATGTTCTTAAAATTGATTTAGACCCCGTTGAAAGTTGTTTAAAGCAACTCAAATTAGGTTTACTTTTACAGATTCTCTTAGTGTCACTTCATTATTCTCCTGTGAAGACATGATTATTAACCAAAGATAATCATACTTATTTTAGTTATTTATATGAGCAAGGATCATGAAATTGGCCAAGAGGATTTCTCCAACGTGGATGCATGTATATGATTCCCTTTTGTGCTCCACTATAATTATTACACCAAAATGATGATATATAATGGATTATGGTGAAAGAGACAGTATTCTTGACGTTTATTTAAATGGACCAACAACAGAAAGGTAAGAATATATATATTGTGGTTGAACTCTAAGAACTTAATTTTTTATTAAAGGAGTTAAAGAACATTCTAGAAGGAAAACGTGGTAAAAATGCAAGGAGTTTTCTAGAGCTATGGATATGGAAATGGATTCCCTACTTCAAATGTGTGACCCAATTACAGACCTTGGCAGTCATACTTAAATTAGTGGCTAAGATCCTTTAAAAATAATTTATCAATGGTATACTTTAACTTTACTAATCAACATTGGTTAAGGTTCATTATTCCGTTAAACTTCTATTAGTGGGAATCCAAGTCCCACAATGTACATATTCGGATCTACAACTGTTGCACCAAATATAGATAAACACATAATCTGCATTCTTTGATTAAATATTAAAAAAAAAAAAATTGCGACCAAAAACTAGTGATTGTAAAAAAAAACCAACTCCTTTATCACAAACTTTAGTGACTAAATTAATGAGGAATTTGATGTTTTGGATCTCTAAATTTCCTTTGTTAATTTATGCTATTTTAATATGGATTTTAGGTTGAACAATTCTAAGATAATAGTAACGATACAGCAACCGGAAATCTATATACAAGCAATTAATTAAAAAGAAAGAGAGATACGCTCAAACAAAGACAAATTTGTTGTGCTCGTGAACTTAGCTCAGTTGGTAATAATATATTTAAGGTTTGAGGTTTAAATCCCGACAAAAAAAAAAAAAAGACAAACTTGTTGTCTTGCCAAGCAAGTAGGATAAAGCTTTTACCAAACATAGTCAAGTGGTAATGATAACCATTTTGATCATAATATTCTACTACATCATGCCTCAAAGAGAAAGAAAGAAGGTGCAATTTCCAATCCCCCTCCCTTTTACACACTTTTGCTTTACATTGTTCAATGGTTAAATTTTCAAAACTTGTGTTCATATATTTAGTCCTTTAAAATAATTTACGATGTAAATTAGTTTTGAGTTAAGAGAGAGAAATAAAGGAAGAGCTAAATGAAATTATACGGAAAGTTTACATCCTTTATCATATATAGTTAGTTATTTCAGATTGGATTGTCATAGAACTAGACTATAAATTAGTACAAGAAACGTTAGCAACTAGTCTTGAACATAAGAGGTTTCAAACATTTAAGATACTCATGATTTATATATGCGTGATCGGGTGTGGTTTTGATGAAACTACAAAGTATACTTTTTAACTGCACAAAATTTGGTAAACTTTGGGGCGGTTGGGGTTTAATTGTTCAATGTACAATAATAGTTTTTCTCATGTGATTGAGTTTGATGATATATCCCCTTTCAAACTCTATATTATATATCTCTTTATGAATTTTTGGTTTTGGTCCCTCTTACTGTGTGACTCATCGACAACTTCATCAAATCAGCTTTGTCTGTCACGTTAGCCACCGCCACATTATTCTCTGTTTGCCACATACATGTTTTTGTAATGGATGAAGACGGCAAGGACCGAAAACAGAATATTTTCAACTCACAAGATTAGTTTTAGAACAAAAAAAGTACAAGGACGCAAACAAAAAGTACGCGAACTTACAAACGATTTAACTATTTAAGCCTTTATGTTATATATGGTTGGCATGCATATATTTGATCTATTTGGAAATTCATTAATAATAAACAGATTTTTCGGCAAAATGAGAACAACCAAGAATTTAGTATTGACTTGGTAAAATTTCTATCATGGTAATGGAACAAAGCTAAGAATAAGATGCTTGGTTCTGCATTTGATCTTCATCACTGGAGGGCACACCCTCTATTATGTTCATGCAGAGCCATTTTTTGGCATAAGGAGCTCTACGAAGCCGAGCCTCTAATTTATGGGGACCTCAATTATTTGTAAGAGTATGAGTATAATTGTTGGGATGTAGGATAATATGTTTTTTTTGTTATGTAGGTTTAAATCAAACACTTATTATTTGACAAAAGTAAAGAGTAAATTGACAAGTTAGGTCAAACACACACATCTATCAACAACAAAAATTCAACAAAACAAATTAAAATCAAAATAATGCTTATTGTTAATTTTCAATTGTTTAAATTATCATTAATTATTTTTATTAGGGGTCATTTTTAATATTAGAGCCGAGCCCCTAATTTTATTGGAACGGCCCTGTGTTCATGTGTTGATAATGTTTAAGGCTTTGGTTCAGTTTTTTCTTTATTGTTGGGGTGTTAATTTTTCTTTTTAAGCAAAAGTAATGCTTTAAGCATTACATCATGATATATATAAATAAAAAGAGTAGATACAAAAAGAGAAGGGAACTAGGTCAAAACCCTCTCAGAAATAAACAAACCTATAGTTAGGCATGCCTAGTCTATTAGTAATATAATCTTTCCTAATTAGTCAGGGAGTGAAGGGAACCAAACAAATGAAGATAGAGCTAAACCAACATTAGCCATACTATCTGCACAGGAGTTCCCTTCTCTATACACATGAGTGATCAAAAAATTCATTTGCTTAATATTATCCAGACAGTTGAGCCATCGGTTCCTGAGGGACCAAGGAACCATCTCCTGTTTTTGAAAGCCAAAGTGACAAGTTTGAAATCAGTTTCAAGCCACAAATTAGTCCGGTTCTTCTCAATAGCAATATCAATTGCAGTGATTGCACCAAGGATTTCTGCATTGAAGGCTGAGTTTGTGTTTAGGTTTTCAAAAGCACCCAAAAACAAACTGTTATGATCTCTGAACACCCCCCCCCCCCCCCCCCCCCCACAAGAAGCTTTAAGGGGGTTTTTGGTTAGGGCACCATCAGTGTTGACCTTTATCCAATTTTGAATTGGAGGGTTCCAGATAACTTCCTTGATCAAAGGCGCCTTAGGGGGATGAATGTTAACTTTAAGAGCTTTCAAGAGGACAAACTCCGTCATGTCAACTACTAATGTGGGATTGGTCTTGTTACTTGTCAGAGAAACCTCAACAATTATGAAATTAATAGCAGATTTCAAAAGAAATTTTTTATCTTGGAAACTGGTTTGATTCCTGATGAACCATATATAATTGAGGATGTTAATAATCAAAGCTTTGATCACCAGTTTGCATTGTGGAGTCCAGTTTCTGTCACAGATCTTCCAAATATCTTCAATAGAGGAAAATTGGAAAGTAGTTTTAAGCAAGCTAGCAAACCAACACCAAATTTTCACTGCTATGGGACACTGGAAGAATATATGGAAGGTTGATTCAGGAGCTTTAACACAAGTATTACAAATAGAGGCAATGGAGCAACCTCTATTCATTGAGTGCTCATTTGTGGGGAGTCTATCATGCATTAGTCTCCAAGAAAGCATAGACTTTGAAGGAGGGATATCTGCAGACCAAATTGTTTTGGCTCAATGAAACTGCTGAGAGGCCGGAGTTTTGTGAAGAAAAGCATCTTTGAAAGACAGAATTCCAGAGATAGTAGAGGTCCAAATTCTCTTGTCTTCTGCACAAAATTTGGGTATTGTTACTTGCTTAACCAACTGTTTAATTGCGGGAAAAGTGACACTGATAGAGTCAGGAATATTCCATTGATAATCTTGAATAAAATCACACACTTTAGCTTGAAGATTGTCTAAAAGTTGGGAGATTGAACGAGTCTGCTAAGGGCAGTCCACGCCAATTGTCCCTCCAAAAATTGATTAAAGTGCCATTCCCAAATTCCAACTAGAATTTTGCAAAACAACTTCATTTTCAGCTTTAATGCTGCTCCAAAGAAAAGAATAAATGTGGTACCTGATGAAGTTTCTTCCTTTTAGAACTCTATTCTTAAGAATATCCGCCCAAGGTTCAGAAGAGTTGTGTAATTTCCAACACAATTTGAGGTTAGATGTTGGGGTGTTAATTTGATCTCACCGATTTTTTATACATTTTTTTTGTCTATTCATGACACTACTTATGTAGTGAGTAGTTTTGTATTCTTTATTCATTTTTGTCATCAATAAAAAAGTATTAGCAAATTATATAAAACATTAATTATTTGTTTTTATTTTTTATTTGATAGGTGAATGTTAGTAGTTAACAGTTTGTTAGGGGAACGGGAAAATGTGAGGAACATGTATTGAACCTTGGATCTTTTATATATAATTTCTTCAATGTACCTAGTTAACCATTAGGCTATTTTTTTTAGAGATATTTATTTTCTTTTCTTTTGGAAACTTGGTATTTGATTCAAAGAGCAATTAATTTTTAGGATCAATCCACCATTCATTAGAAGGGGTCGATTGAAGTCGAAGCCGCACTACTAAAAAAACAATAATTAGTGAGGGAAATTTAGTGATAGAAAACATGAAATCCCTCTTTAATATCCGTCATTAAATTTTGCGATCAAGGAATTTGTGAGAGATTTTATTTTTCCGTTACTAATTTTCCTCCCTAATTTTGCTTTTCCTAGTAGTGCCGCTCTATATGAATTGATCGAACACAATAATTATTAACATCGGAAGAATTCGATCAATAAACCTTGAGAGGAGTATACTCTAATATATTAAGTCTACAACACCTTCACAACCCTTGAGTTGACATTTATTTGTTTATATTGTCCATCCATCAAAATTTTATACATAAAAATGGTGGTATTTGTATAAAGAGTATTGCATTTTTTTTTTTTGGTTTGGTAGGGAAGTATTGCATTGTTTTATTCTGTATATTATATATATATCGTATTCATTAAAAAGTTGGAGGATATATAGAAGAATCTCAACTTACAAAAGGTTTTTAGGGTGTGTACAGTAAAAATGTGTGCTCAATTATTCCATGAGTAAACAGTCAATTATCTCTTGAAATTGTAAGTTTCGTCAATTACTTCTTTAAAATTAATAAAACTTCAATTACCCCCTTGAAATTGCACAACGTTAATCAATTTTCTCCCTCCGTCAAATTTTTCTGTTAGTCAACATGACGTTTTGCAAATACCCCTCCTGAAGTTTTGCACTTATGTGCAAAATGTCCCCTAAACTTAAAAATTTATATTTTTTTCTTATCTTTAAAAGTGATTGCATTATCACTGAATTGTGGAGCATATTAACTATGTTTTGACGATATACAACCATATATTGACAGTATGGTAGAACAAATTGGCAGTATTTGGTAAACCCTACAATAATGTTCAAAACTCAAGAATATTTACAAAACAAACATAAAAGTATTTCTTTGTTCCAACCTCAGATATTGTTTTTTCTTTTTCAAGTTGTCCTTCACCCCATTAGAGATCAAAAGGATGGTGGCTATCATGTTTTTTTATTCTCCTAAAAAAACTAATGAAATATACATAATATAATATTATTATCATTCCTTTGAATCCTAACAGGGGGAAGAAGACCATGAATCCTTGAAGATCCTTTATAAAGTGAGAGAAATAACAAGTTTTTGTATTTTTTCTTGAAAATGAGAGAAGTGTGTTAGTGGTGTGCAACGCTCACAATATAAAGGAAGTAGAAATTTTTGGTGTGGTTAAAATTAGCAATAGCAAAGCCATATATTTTGACATCTTGGTAATTCTTGGTCATGTCAATCATATATTATTTATGTGTTTCATTATGTATGACATGTATTAATTTTCCATCTGACAAATGTGGATGCACTTTACTATGCTGACTTTCATATCATTAGACTTTAATACATGGTTAATGTTTGATCATTTAAAGGAACATATTGAAGGTGGGAAAAACACAAGAAGGGGGGGTTGAATTGTGTTTTCAAAAACGTTTCTTTCTTACGAAAAAATAACACTGTTCTCAGGATACAGAGTCTGATGGAGTTCAGACTCTGATCAGAGTTCAGAGTCTTAGCAGCGGAATAAAGAACAGATGCAAGAAAGAAAGAAGACACAAGCAATTTTATACAGGTTCCTTCCACAAACCGGAAGTAGTCCTGTCCCCCTTGCACTTCCAAGGAGAGTTTCACTAAAATGTAATATCAAATTACAAGTTGCTCAAACACACAAGTATGAGACTTCCTTTGCTCAATCACACAAGAAAGAGACTTCAAATGCTCAAGCACACAAGCAAGAGACTTTAAAACAATTACAGAGAATTGAAAAGAGTTTTGAATACTTGATATACAATCAGAGGTATTCACAAGACAAAAACAAAACAGAACAGACTCTGTTTTCTTAGATACTTAGAAATTCTAAAGTGTGAACTTTTGTAAGAATTATCTAAGTTGTTGATAAGCAGTGTTTGCGACTTGGAATATGAGAGAGTAGCTTAATTCGCGTGTCTTTTTCAGTTGTGAGTTTTTCAAGTCTTCATCTCTATTTATAGAGGATTTGAGAGACGTTAGAAACTGCCAGCTCATCACTTTTTCTTTACCGAAGCTGATTTGACACCTTTGATCCTTTGCTTGATTTGAGGCTTGTACAATGAAATCAAATTCAAATCCATTCCATCAAATATGGAAAAGTTTCTGCTTTAGCTACTGTTATTCTTGTCGTGTATAGAAGACACTGTGCAGAGTTGGTGGTTGCAGGAACAGACGTAGGCATAGTGGTTGTACTTTTCGTACGTTATGCTTTGTCAACGCTTTTCAGTGTCTGAAGAATCTTTGTTTCTGATGAATCTGCCTCTGGATACCATTTGCTTCTGATGAGTCTGCCTCTGAAGAACTTGCTTCTGATGACGTCATCTTCAGAAGCTCTTTCTTCAGACGCATTCTGACTCTGATTTTCCAAGAGCGCTTTCATTCAGATGTTCTTCAAGCTTCAGTCTAAAATTTCTTTGCTTTTTAATTCATTCAATCAGAACCTCTTGTAAATAAATCTTTGATAATGGTCCTGTACACTTGAATAAATATTTAGCATATCCAATTGATAATTTTTAATACCTTGTTATCATCAAAACTCAAGTGGTATACTTGTGAAACACCCTTTGTTCCAACACATATATGGTTGTATACCGTCAAAACTTAGCTAATATGTTCTACAATTCAGTGATAATGCAGTCAGTTTTAATGATAAGAAAAATATATATAAATTTTTAAGTTCAAGAGGCATTTTGCACATAAGTGCAATATTTCGGGGGGTATTTACAAAACGTCATGTTGACTAACAGAAAAATTTGACGGAGGGGATAAATTGATTAACGTTGTGCTATTTCAGAGAAGTTATTGAAATTTTGTTCATTTCAAAGAGGTAATTGACTATTTAAAGAGTAATTGACTATTTACTCATTATTCCATTTGTCTCACAATAAATATATCATTTGAGTTTTAGCCTGTTACTATAAAAGATGACATCTAATGCATGCTTGGTGCCTGTTACTATAAAAGATGACATCTAATGCATGCTTGGTGGGGTAAAGTTTTTAAAATCTGGAGTGAAAAACGACAACAAAATGGAAGACTTTACCCACTTTGCATGTTTGTTTCGTGAGGTAACAGGGACTATGGGAAAATGAAATGAAGCTCCCGTTGAAATGTGTGCTTCTAAACACCAATAGAATATGTGAACTTTAGGTGTTAGTTTTAAGAGAATCTTATGTATCATTTGTCTGTAATGATAGTACATGTTTTCCTCGAATATATATTTGTCTTTAAATATAAAATTAATCATGGGATTGAAACTCATAATATTTTATTAAGAGGAGATATATTTTTGGGTTGAATATATAGATTTAATATTCATAAATTTGTTTTTAGTCATTACAAAAAAAAATTGCATTTTTTTAAGTCTCTAAAATATTTTTTGAGATGACAAAGGGTGTGCTTCCGCTATTTTGTATATTACAGAAGTATGGTATGCTTGGTGTTGGAGAAACAATAATATTTTGAGGATCAACATTAGCGTATTCAAGATGTGGTGCGAAAGACCTTTTTGTTACATGATGAATGCATTTATTACTATCTCAATCTTGGTTTGGACCCACACTCATCACACATCTTAGCTTATTGGATCCCCCCTCCGGAAGGTACACTTAAACTCAATATTGATGGTAGCTTTCTAGAAGATTTGGGTTGTTTAGGTGCTGGTGGTGTTGTTCGCAACCATGGTGGAGATTGGATAGCTGGTTTTTCTCACTATGAAGCTGGAGGTGATGCGTTATTAGCTGAGTTACGTGCTATCCAGATAGGTCATGATTTTTCTAGTCTAAAAGGCTATGTCAACATTATTTGTGAGAGTGATTGTTTGGAAGTAGTTGATTTGATTATTGATGGTCGCGATCATACCTTGCACACTTATGCTACTAACATCCTTTATATTAGAAATGCTTTATATGAAAATGGTAATACAACATTCGTGCATGTTCTTAAGAAACAAAATATGTGTGCAGATTTTATTGCTAAGGAAGAATCACATGCAATGTACTCTGATCGCTGAAACGGCACTCCGCCTAGCATGGAATATCTCATTCTAAAAGAAAAGCTTGAAACTTAATTTTGACTCTCCCTCTTTTTTTCTTTTTCTTTTTGCCTCGTTGCTTGGTAACACTACCAAAAAAAAAAAAATTCTTGCATTAACATCCAACGTTGTGGATGCTGCCCATAACCAGTGCAGTGATTTAAGTAAACTACTTACAACTTTATATATGCAAAAATCACAAGAAATATTCTAAAAAAATAATAAAAAATAAAAAAATCCCCACAAATCATGGTTTAGTGTTATTACTTTTAAAAGAAAGATTTGATAATGAAAAATAATTTCAAAAATGGCATGATAGTGACATGGATGGGGACGCAAGGCAACAATAGTGGGTGGGGACGCAAGGAATGCAATGCATAATTCAAATTGCAAAGCATGAATGAACCAGACATGATGGGAAATCACTCTTCACTTTACTATGGATCACTATTGCATTCCATATGCATGCTAGCTAGCTAGTCAGCTAGTGTTATTATGTTAGTGAGTTTTCTGATTATTTGAGAGATAGGTCAAACAAAACCAAACTTCAAACAAAACCAAACTTCATCGGTACTTTTAGGCTCGGTGTGTGGGCCGTCCTTATGTAATTGGAGGTCCGACTCTCATATCAAAGATACTTTTTTAAAGAGAAAAAATTAAAAAGAAAAACATGTTTTTTTTTAAAGAAGAGGAAAATATGTTTATATGGTTTGTTTTATTTTATTTTTTGAGAGAATAATTATTATATTTGTTGTTAGAGCTTTGGTATTTTCTAGGACAATTATAGACCAAAAATTACAATAAGTGCTCTGAAAAAAGAAGAAGAAGAAAGTTATTTGATGTTTTTACATGCATTATATATAAGCAAACCCTCATTTTCTTTTAAGTGTGATACAACGCATACACTGTAGGTATTCTAGCCGTTACATTCATTCATTAGAGATAGAAAAGACTAAAAAATGTCAAAAATTTCACGTGCACTTGCAGATGCTCCAAGTAACCTTTTCTCTCTTCACTATTCTGTCTTCTTCTGCTCTTCACTTTTAACTATTTTCTTTCTAGATTATATTTTTTTACCCCTTCCATTTTCGAGGAAATGGGTCATGGGATAAAAAAAAAAATTGTTGTTCACACATGTTGTTTGACTGAGAAACATTTGTAAAAGACGAAAATACATTTCGGTAATTAACTGCCGAGGAAGTAAATCGGCTGCAGTTAACTACTGAGAAAAACTGAAAACTTCGACAGTTAATTGCCGAAGAAACCTCAAACCTTTTTTTTTTGACAAAAATCATAAATTATCATTATTAATATTTATTTATTTTGAATGTTTCAATTATTATTTTGGTACGTTTCAAACAATTGCAGTATTATACTTATGTGTATATATCTTAATAAGAATATCATTTAAATCAGTGTAAAAATTAAGCATTTGAATATTGTTTTGCATATTAGTTAAATAAAAATAAAAAAAATAATCGTTAAAATAATTGTGCACAACGATTTTTTAAGGTATAATATGTTGTTATATTTTCTACATTAAAATAATTGTGCACAAAGATTTTTTTTATTTAAGTAATTTGCAAAACAATATTCAAATGCTTATTGAAATGTTTTTTGAGGACTTAAATGCTCTTTATTTTTTTTGTCAAGATTTAAATGATATTCTTATATATATATATATATAATACTGCAATTGTTTGAAACGTACAAAATAATGATTGGAACATTCAAAATCAATAAATATTATTAATGACAATTTATGGCTTTTGTCAGGAAAAAAAAAGGTTTGAGGTTTCCTCGGCAGTTAACTGCCGAAGTTTTCAGTTTTCCTCGGTAGTTAACTGCAGCTGATTTACTTCCTCGGCAGTTAACTGCTGAAGGGTATTTCATCTTTTACATGTGTTTTTTAGCCAAACAACACGTGTGAACAACAATTTTCTTAAAAATAAAATAAAAATAGTCTACTGCAATAAAGCTTTTGCCTAAGTAGAATATGGAAAATGATCCCATAATTTTTGCGTATTGTATAAAGTTTTACCGTATTTTTTATACAAGAGGTTGTTTTCAATACTTGAACTCGTGATATTTCACTTATGTGACAACAATTTGATCGTTGCGACAAGACTTTCTCTTCTTTTCCATACAATTATCTTTCCATTTTCATCGATAAAAAACTTCTTTTAAGGATTGATAATTCATTTGGTTGAACTCTCTCTCAAGTGGAGTTTGCTAAAAGACAAACAAATGTGGTTGCACATACTCTTACAAAAGAGGTCACGTTTCTCGTTAATCCCGATGTCACTAATTGAAACCATGGAACTAAGAATTACTAGACTAGATGAGAACAAAAGGTAAAAACTTTTGTACTTTATTTATATACACACAACAGAACAGATGCACAACACTTCTAATTAAACAAACAAGTAGCTGTTAAGCTTTTTGAGTACTTCCTGCAACTGAAAAAGACAAAGAACAAACCATGTCTTCACTACTTTGTTGTTCCATTGCAATGTGTGTTACTGCAATTCTACTTCACCAATGTTCCTTTGCAGTTTCACACCCTAATAAGATCACAAATTTACCTGGTCAACCACATGTTGATTTTCATCAGTTTTCAGGTTATGTAAATGTTGATGATCAAAACAAAAAAGCATTGTTTTTCTACTTTGTTCAAGCTCAGAATGATGCTGTTTCCAAACCTCTTGTTCTTTGGCTCAATGGAGGTGGTTCTTAGTTTTTGTTTTTTTTAGTAACATTGATTCTCATAACTCACATAGATAAAAAAAATTGAAGTTGTGTGAAAAACTGAACTTTGTTTCATGTTTTTTTTAAGGGCCTGGTTGTTCTTCTCTTGGTGTTGGTGCATTTTCAGAAAATGGACCTTTTAGGCCTAAAGGAGAAGCTTTGGTTAGGAACCAATTCAGCTGGAACACAGGTTTGTACTTTCATCAATCAAACCTTGTATACACTAATTTTGTATTAAGGCTAAATATGTTTTTAGTCTTTATAAAAGCAAGACTTATGAAGTTTAATTTCTATAAATTTTGTTCCATTTTAGTCCCTATTTTTAAAACTTTTTACGAAAATGCATGGTTTAGTTTATCTGAGCTTATTTAGTAGATAAGCACTTGTGTCCTTCAACAAAAAAAAAAAGCACTTGTGAGACTGTTTGGAAGAATTTATGGAAACAACTTATGAAATGTCCATAAGTTGTTTCCATAAAGTTCTTGGAGATAGCTTTTGAAAATAGCTTATAGTGTATACAAAAGCAATTTAACATTATTTTATCTTTTGTTATAGAATTAACCTATACATGAACATTTATATGATAAGTGCTTGATTGATTAAGTTGTTTATTCAAACATGGCCAAAATAAGTGTTATTAGCCCATGTATTTAGTCCTTATAGAAGCAAAATATACTATCAATGAACAAAACTTATGTAGAACTAAACTTAAAAAATTGTGGATTTGATAAGACAACAATATTTAACCATTTATAAATATTATAGTTTTCCAATTTCCATTAATGGGTTGGTTTCATTTTTAGCTTAACAATGACAAGCTCATAAGCATTGTGTGTGAATGTGAGTTGCAGAGGCAAATATGTTGTACTTGGAATCACCAATTGGAGTAGGATTTTCCTATTCAGCTGATACTTCATCTTATGAAGGTGTAAATGACAAGATTACAGGCAAGTTTTCAATTTTCATCCTTCTATTTGATCTTAGAATGATTCTAAATTTTATTCTTTTGAATGGTCAAGCACCATTTGATTCAAGCATTTTTATGATACTAAAGATAAATTTATTGGTTTCTCTATCTCTCTTTTTCTTTTCTTGTACTCTTTACCTTTTAATAAATTCTGTCATGTCCCTTTCTTCTAAAGTTTTGCATAACATAATGTTATTTCACTATCTACTCTTTTACTTTAATGTTATGTTATGTTATATATGTATGTTATGTCCACTGCATAATAGTGTTGTTTTTCTTGCAGACATGTCATGTACCTTAAAGATTGCCTTGGTTTTCTGAAATTATTTTGTCTTTCTCTTTATAGCCAGGGATAATCTAATCTTCTTGCAAAACTGGTTTGTGAAGTTCCCTGAATACAGAAACAGAAGCTTGTTCATCGTAGGAGAGAGCTATGCCGGTAAAACAATAATTTATTATTGAAGAAATGTCCAACTTGCATCAATCTAGTCCCTTACGTTATGAATATTTTAAAATGATCATGAAATTGTAAAATTTCAATCAAGTCCGTCCCTCCGTTGGTAACAATGTCAAGGACACATTTGATAACAAATCAAGACGGATTTGATTAACATTTTACAATTCTAGGCATCGTTTTGAAATATTGAATATTACGGACGAACTTGAATATTTACTCATTTATTATTACTTGTATATTTCTTTGTGGAAGTTGAGATAATACCATAATTATGCAGCTAATGATGTGTTTTGTAATTTATCATTAGGTCATTATGTTCCTCAATTGGCTGAGCTTATGCTCCAATTCAACAAAAAGGAGAAGTTGTTTAATTTAAAAGGCATTGCTGTGAGTTAAAGCACAAACTTCCAATTATTCTTCTTTTCTTATTCCTGATAGTGCTAGGCTTCATCACCTTTTTCTTTATGTTGGTGCCAGCTTTTTCTTTCGGGTTTATGTAAAAGAAACTGAAGAAAACTAGGCAAAATAAATAATCAGCTAAATACTAAAATTTAGATCGAAGACATGTCCGGTGTCAAACATGTGTCACAGTGTCAGTGTCCAACACGATATTGATACATGTGACAGGTGTTTACATTCAATCACTTTTATTTTCTTAATTTATTAGGAGTGTTTATGTGTCAATGTCAGAATTGTGTTTGTATCAGTGCTTTGTAGCTAACGAGTTTTCTTTCATGCAGCTTGGTAATCCGGTTCTAGAATTTGCAACAGATTTTAATTCAAGAGCTGAGTTCTTTTGGTCTCATGGATTGATCTCAGACTTAACATTTAAAATGTTCACTTCAGTTTGTAACTATTCAAGATATGTGAGAGAATACTATAATGGTGCCGTTTCTCCCATTTGTTCAAGTGTAATGAGCCAAGTTAGTACAGAAACAAGCAGATTTGTTGACAAGTATGATGTAACCCTCGATGTTTGTATATCTTCCGTGTTTTCACAAACCAAAGTCCTCAATCCTCAGGTGAGTTTATCATCGGATTTGGATTGTGCGCTATCACTATCCCGTGACTGCATGCAGTCAGGCACATTGGCGGTCGTTTGATCAAATATCACATAGTCCAAATTTGAAGTTCGTATTTAAGAATTTTAAAATAATGCAAATAAATGTATACATTGAAATCTAGACCACATGATCTTGATCGGTCGATCACCAATGTTTTTAAATGTGTGGATGTCCTTCAATTACGGTTTTTACAAACAAGTTTAAAGTACTGAGGTATGACATGATGGTCTTGTTTTTGTTGTCATTTGTCAAATAGCAAGTGACTGAAACGATTGATGTATGCGTTGAAGACGAAACTGTCAATTATCTTAACAGGAAAGATGTTCAATCAGCTTTACATGCACATCTGATTGGAGTACATAGATGGTCACCCTGCAGCAGGTAATTCTCTTTGTATATTGTGCTTACAAGAAACATGATTTTAAATTGTGGTTGCAATTGCAGTTGCGATACAGTACAAAATATCTTCAAATCTGTATTATGTGACCAGAATTGCAGTTACACACCTCAATTTAAGCCTTATTGATGTGTCTTGCCTCTTGAATTCGGATTGCCTGCAGTCAAAACAATTCCATGCACTCGTGCAGTCAGCACATCAGTGATCGTCCAAACGGTTCAATGTTAACCAATGTGCTGACTGGGTGAATGTGTGGGAGTTCCTTTCTTCTCATAAAACATGTTTTTGTTTTTTATGGTATATATATAAGACGGAAATACTTACAATTTTGCTTATGTCAATCAGTGTGTTGGATTATGAGTTGCGTGACTTGGAGATACCGACAATCACGGTTGTAGGCAAGCTAGTCAAGGCAGGAATTCCAGTTTTGGTCTACAGGTACGTGCATGCATGATGTAGTGTTTTTGCATCAAACAAGATAAGTATTTATAAATCGTCTCCTCAGGGACTAGTGCGATATCAAACACCGTTTGACACCAAATATCATTCTAAGTTAAAAGATAAAAGTTGTTTGTTTGTTTATAAACTAAATTAACTAAATTGCAAGAGTAAAAGTTGAGAGTAATAAGGCATAAAAGCGTTGGAATTAGAGTTCCTTGATTAAGCGTCGAGCATAACCTAATAATCACATATATGGATTCTAGCATTTTACCGATGTTATCACGTATCGCTCAACAAGATTATTCGTGTCCAAATAATCCTATGAAATCAATTGTATTGTTCAATAGTTGATTTCCCAAACTATTAAACAATCCAATTGTCGATCGTATCGTTTAATCGACGATTTCTCAATCTATTCAACGATCCGAAAGTTTTTACGTTCCGATACCTTGTGTGATTATCAAAACATCAATCCTATGTCTAGAATTGTTGTTTTGATAGATGAATATTCTAAACCTAGATTCAAAAGTACTTTTCAATATCAATTAAATCAAAGATAGGAATTGAATTGCAAGAATAACTTCAACATCATATAAATTGCTAGAATCATATATTACAAGATTAAAGATTACATTCTAGGCTCAATCAAGTACCTCTAATCCCAACTAAGGAGATTTAGTTCATCATTGTCATGAGAACTTTACAAAAGTGGAAGAGAAGTTGAGAATACATGCAAGGAACTTGATTTCTCCAAGGATCTTGATGAATCCACACTCAATCACTATTGCCCAGTGAAAATAGTAAATTTTCGCCCTATTCTCTCTCTAAGATGTGATAAGATCATGTCTGAAATGAGGGCAATTAGCTTTTATACAGATCTGAAAAAGTAACATTTCGCTTGGCCAAATTTTCCTCGTCTGGCGAATTGAGCTTCCTTTGCCAGTGGATTTCTGCCACGTCATCAGGATTAGATGAAACCGCCTTACTTCGCCTGGCAGGATTTTTGCTCGCCACAGCGAAGTACCCTTGTCTTGAACTTCCAACTTTCTGGAAGTCTTCGCCTTTCAGCTCGCCATTGCTTCGCCTGGCAAAATTTCTCGCTATGGCCATCTCTGTGGCGAAGTAGCCTGGAGCTCTCTGGAAGTTCTCGCCTTTTAGCTCGCCTTTGGCTCGCCATGGCGATCTGGCCTTTGCCCAATTTTGTTGTTTTTGGTTCTTGCTTGATGTCTTGACACTCATTTCCTGCACAAATGGGTAGAGTAAGATGACTAAAGCGTAATAGGTCAAAATTCATTTTTCTCTCGGCTTTTCCCTAGATAACTTGTGAAACAAGTAACAAACATGTCGTAAATAAACATTAAAAATACTACTTCCTGGCACTTATCAAACTCTCCCCAACTTAATTCTTTGTTTGTCCCCAAACAAAATATTGAAAACATAACAAGTTTAAGACAAGACATAAGTACGAAATGCTTTGAAATTTTTTGCAGATGAATGATTCAAAATGAATGCGCGGGCAAGTCTGAAGTTTCCAACTTATCTAGCAATCCACTGCAAATGTGAAATAAGTTCTAAGCACAAAGTACATGTCAAATAGTTCAAGTCAATAACACATTTATTCACGAACCACACCTAACACACTTCTTTGTAAGTAGATAAACAATTGAAATCAAATGAGTGAGGGTTATGAACACACATCCGGCAATCAAGTTAACATTCCAATCAAGTTATGTGTCCATCCAACTATTATTTCAAAAGGCATGAAAACATGGATCAAAAGGTGTTTAAGGGTTGTAACTTGGCTTGGCCACAAAAGAAAGGACATTTGTGGGTCAATTGAATTCAAATGGCCAAGCATAAGGGAACATTCCTTCTATTTCCATTCAAAAGACAAATTTACATGAATCCCCTTAATTCTACACAAACCCTTGATGTTTAAACATGATATACCTTGATCTTGACAATTTATTTTGTTTTTGGATTTTCCTTTCTTTTTCTTTTTCTTCTTTTCTTTTTATCATGTACACATTTCTTTTCTTTTTCTTTTTCTTTTGTATTTACACAATAATGTTGTCTTGATCAAAAATAAAAATACATCAATTCACTTGACAAATAATTCACATCTACCCTTTTCTCCCCAACTTGAATCCAAACATAACCCTATTTTGAATGTTCCCCTGTTCTATGGCAAGGGACAATAAACATGATGGTTTAAGGTTCAACAATTAAAACAATATCAAAGTCCTATAGTGCGTCAAAAATGAACTGGATTTTGAAAAACTTTAGGGCAAATTCATCAAGCATTGTGCTTATGAATTGACAGTTCATAATTGAGGACTCTGATTTATTTGGCTCAGATGGGTTAACAAATACTCGCTCTTCTCACAGGATAGGCTATATATGGTCAAGTATGTTCCGCTCATTAACAAAAATATGCCTTGATCATTTCCATGCATTCACACAATTCAAAACAATTATTGGGTTTAACATAAATCGACCGAGTTAAACAATGAATGTCGGTCTCCTTGCATATAGTACAAACATTTGAGGTTTCCTCACTATTTGGCTAGAACTAAGTGGTTCACAACCAAACACATTATCGCGGAGAACTAAATGACATGAAATTTGTACAAAGTATCCGTTTCACATTCAAGTAAAAATCTAGAAAAACCGGAAACTTGTACCTAGGCTATGCGCTTTATCACAACTGTCTATCATTACCATTCATCTGAGATTTTGCTCTTGTTGACTATCTTTCAAGCACTTTGCAATTTGAAGCTTGAGCATTTTTCAATTTCTTTCAAACAAGCAATAGTAATGAACCAAAACAAACTTCCACAATTTTCAAATTAATTCAAAATGAAGTACTTGATAGAATTAAAACAACACAATACGTTATTAAACAATACAAACACGTCGTAATTAAACACATTGTCTTGAACAACATCACAATACAACATCCCACAATACGAACACAATACATAGTTTAAAACATCACAACTAAAGTCACACATAACAAAGTAAACATCAAACAGAAGCAAATAGTTCAAAGAGTAATTAAAGTAAAGCAATAAAAGATGAATCTAGAAATAAAGAATTGACTGAAAGCATCTTAAAATATCACTCATTTCAGGTGTGCTTTCAAGTCTTTTCTTTACTTCTCTTCAGTCCTGCTCCTCAGAACTCGTGCTCTTCATAACTCGGAGTGCCTTCGCTTGAATTTGCACTCATCACCTCGTCTGGATTATCTAAATCTGCTCCACCCTGATCATCATCAACTAGATCATCAACTGGCTCATCAACCTGCATAAATGAAGAACCACCCCCTCCATAGACAAATGGTCTGTCCCCAGGCCAAGCACAATAAGCCAGGTAAGCTTCCGGTGTAGGAACTTGATGGGCTGCTTCTTGTGGGTATCCGGCATGTAGCTGCATCTGGTACATGGAATCATGCAATGAAGTCATAGCCCGCTTGTTCGCATCCAAGAAATCCCAGGTATAGGTGAAACACTGCCTTTGGCATGGGTCCATGTGGGATAAATCACCACCAGCTGGCTCTGGAACTTGAGGTTGGTGTGATGAGGAAGCTCCAGTACCTTTCTTACCCCTTTTCTCTTTGTCATTATGCCTGGCAATGATTGCATCAGTGATTGGATTCTGCAACTCCTCATGGACATGGTTAGGAATTTTGATGCGGAGGCTAATGATCAACCCCATAATCAACCCAGGAAAGGCTAGAGGGACCCTATCTTTGTTGCTTAAAGCAACATCCTTAAGCTCTTCAGCAATGATCCTAGCAATGTCAACTGGTTGATCGGTGAGGATGTAGTACATGAGGGGTGGGATATCTATGGTGCAAGTAGAGAGGTGACTCTTTGGTTTGACATTGAACAGAATCAACTTCAAGAGGGTTTGAGCAATGGGGGTCATGTTACATTTTTTTACGGTATCACGCCCGGTCACACTCTTCTCATACCCCTTCCCCGGTTGCAGAATTGTTGCTTGAATGGTTGCATGATCCCAATTCCCTTTGTTTTGCTGAAGGTGGAAGGGACACAACTCATCAGGGGTTTTGAGTTTATATGGTTTCCCGATGTAGTCATTGATGCCTTGGCGATCAAAGTTGATCACCCTGCACCTGATCATGGTTTTGAAGCTAAATTCCTCTCTTTCTAAAGGCATGGCGTTCGCATAGAACTCACGCACGATTTCAGTGTTGATTTGAGGGTGAGGGGCAACCAATTGCTCCCATTTCCGCTTCTGAATGATGGCAGCAAGCACTCGGTATTTTCCTTCAGCTGAGATTTGGAATTGCTTGTCATGCCAAATCTTCCGGCTACAGAGTTCCTGATACCTGTCCTGATGGGCGACGCTAAAGAACCTGTGCTCGTCAAATGGCCTTGGAGCCGGTGCATCTTCAGTTTGTTTCCTCTTTCCCTTAGCGGAAGCTGATGCCTTTTGTTGATTCTTTGGTGCCATGCCTGTAAGAAAACACAACCAGGAAATCCATACAATTCATAGGAAAATTGATTAGAAAGGAATAAGTTAAACACTTCTAATAAGTGTTTTCTAAGGGAAAGGCATCAGCTTCCGCTAAGGGAAAGAGGAAACAAACTGAAGATGCACCGGCTCCAAGGCCATTTGACGAGCACAGGTTCTTTAGCGTCGCCCATCAGGACAGGTATCAGGAACTATGTAGCCGGAAGATTTGGCATGACAAGCAATTCCAAATCTCATTTGAAGGAAAATACCGAGTGCTTGCTGCCATCATTCAGAAGCGGAAATGGGAGCAATTGGTTGCCCCTCACCCTCAAATCAACACTGAAATCGTGCGTGAGTTCTATGCGAACGCCATGCCTTTAGAAAGAGAAGAATTTAGCTGCAAAACCATGATCAGGGGCAGGGTGATCAACTTTGATCGCCAAGGCATCAATGACTACCTCGGGAAACCATATAAACTCAAAACCCCTGATGAGTTGTGTCCCTTCAACCTTCAGTAAAACAAAGGGAATTGGGATCATGCAGTCATTCAAGCAACAATTCTGCAACCGGGGAAGGGGTATGAGAAGAGTGTGACCGGGTGTGATATCGTAAAAAAATGTAACATGACCCCCATTGCTCAAACCCTCTTGAAGTTGATTCTGTTCAATGTCAAACCAAAGAGTCACCTCTCTACTTGCACCATAGATATCCCACCCCTCATGTACTACATCCTCACCGATCAACCAGTTGACATTGTTAGGATCATTGCTGAAGAGCTTAAGGATGTTGCTTTAAGCAACAAAGATAGGGTCCCTCTAGCCTTTCCTGGGTTGATTATGGGGTTGATCATTAGCCTCCGCATCAAAATTCCTAACCATGTCCATGAGGAGTTGCAGAATCCAATCACTGATGCAATCATTGCTAGGCATAGTGACAAAGAGAAAAGGGGTAAGAAAGGTACTGGAGCTTCCTCATCACACCAACCTCAAGTTCCAGAGCCAGCTGGTGGTGATTTCTCCCACATGGACCCATGCCAAAGGCAGTGTTTCACCTATACCTGGGATTTCTTGGATGCGAACAAGCGGGCTATGACTTCATTGCATGATTCCATGTACCGGATGCAGCTACATGTCGGATACCCATAAGAAGCAGCCCATCAAGTTCCTACACCGGAAGCTTACCTGGCTTATTGTGCTTGGCCTGGGGACAGGCCATTTGTCTATGGAGGGGGTGGTTCTTCATGATCTAACCCGGCAAAAGGATGATTTGAGACAAGTTGTATAGTTCCAGACTTAAGCTCCACTTGTTTC
Source organism: Medicago lupulina (assembly GCA_958299785.1). Lineage (NCBI taxonomy): Eukaryota > Viridiplantae > Streptophyta > Magnoliopsida > Fabales > Fabaceae > Medicago > Medicago lupulina. The sequence continues at coordinate 65,313,967 of OY283140.1, forward strand.
TCCTTGTCCTTTCCAAGATGAGCCAACCGTCTTAGACTTGTCCAAGAGGGCATCACACTTTGATTGTTCTGATCAACATTTTGATTGTTTCCAGCCATGTTTTCTTCTTCTTCAAGTATGGTGAATAAAGAAGGAGTGAAAGTTGAGGTTCCTTCTTGTTGCTTTTGTTTAGCTAGTTCTTGTTCTTTCTTTTTCCTCAAACTGTTGTTCTTGCGGGCCGTCTTCTCAATCTCAGGATCAAACTTTAGTTTCTCTGGTGGAACTGTACCTCGCATAAACGGATTTCAAGAGTCTAACCACAAGATTAGCAACACCAAGGATAATGAATGAATGATATATATATATATATATATATATATATATATATATATATATATATATATATATATATATATATATATATACAAAGTAAATATGTGCAAAATTGCTTAAAACGATAAAATAGTCGTACTATTTATGATATCTAAACGCCAGTCCCCGGCAACGGCGCCATTTTGATGTAGTGTTTTTGCATCAAACAAGATAAGTGTTTATAAATCGTCTCCTCAGGGACTAGTGCGATATCAAAGACCGTTTGACACCAAATATCATTCTAAGTTAAAAGATAAGTTGTTTGTTTGTTTATAAACTAAATTAACTAACTTGCAAGAGTAAAAATTGAGAGTAATAAGGCGTAAAAGCGTTGGAATTAGAGTTCCTTGATTAAGCGTCGAGCATAACCTAATAATCACATATATGGATTCTAGCGTTTTACCGATGTTATCACGTATCGCTCAACAAGATTATTCGTGTCCAAATAATCCTATGAAATCAATTGTATTGTTCAATAGTTGATTTCCCAGACTTATAAACAATCCAATTGTCGATCGTATCGTTTAATCGACGATTTCTCAATCTATTCAACGATCCGAAAGTTTTTACGTTCATATACCTTGTGTGATTATCAAAACATTAATCCTATGTCTAGAATTGTTGTTTTGATAGATGAATATTCTAAACCTAGATTCAAAAGTACTTTTCATTATCAATTAAATCAAAGATAGGAATTGAATTGCAAGAATAACTTCAACATCATATAAATTGCTAGAATCATATATTACAAGATTAAAGATTACATTCTAGGCTCAGTCAAGTACCTCTAATCCCAACTAAGGAGATTTAGTTCATCATTGTCATGAGAACTTTACAAAAGTGGAAGAGAAGTTGAGAATCCATGCAAGGAACTTGATTTCTCCAAGGATCTTGACACTCAATCACTATTGCCCAGTGAAAACAGTAAATTTTCGCCCTATTCTCTCTCTAAGATGTGATAAGATCATGTCTGAAATGAGGGCAATTAGCTTTTATACAGATCTGAAAAAGTAACATTTCGCCTGGCCAAATTTTCCTCGCCTGGCGAATTGAGCTTCCTTTGCCAGTGGGTTTCTGCCACGTCATCAAGATTAGATGAAACCGCCTTACTTCGCCTGGCAGGTTTTTTGCTCGCCATGGCGAAGTACCCTTGTCCTGAACTTCCAACTTTCTGGAAGTCTTCGCCTTTCAGCTCGCCATTGCTTCGCTTGGCAAAATTTCTCGCTATGGCCATCTCTGTGGCGAAGTAGCCTGGAGCTCTCTAGAAGTGCTCGTCTTTTAGCTTGCCTTTGGCTCGCCATGGCGATCTGGCCTTTGCCCAATTTTGTTGTTTTTGGTTCTTGCTTGATGTCTTGACACTCATTTCCTGCACAAATGGGTAGAGTAAGATGACTAAAGCGTAATAGGTCAAAATTCATTTTTCTCTCGGCTTTTCCCTAGATAACTTGTGAAACAAGTAACAAACGTGCCGTAAATAAACATTAAAAATACTACTTCCTGGCACTTATCAATGCATCATGTCTTACTAATTGCATGTATTTGAAATAAAGATCTTATAGTCTGTTTATGTTTTTCTCATAACATAATCACTTATATTAATGGCTGGATACACTTGTAAAAGTAACTTGTGATTTTTACTGGCCTCAGAATAGTTTGTGAAAATAAGTACTTAATTAAGATCTTTAGAATAATTTTGTGAATAGGTACTTACTTATTAATGACGCGTCCAAAAGATGTTTTCAGCCTATCTTTATAAGCTCTCCAATATTGCTTATGAAAATAAATTATACCATGTATGAAAATAGTTTGACTTTATTTTATCTTTTGTTGTAAAAATAACTTGCATCTAAGCCCTTATATGATAAGTGTTTATGCTATAAGTGCTTAATTAAGTTATTCATCTAAGCGAAGCCTAAGTAATCAATTAAACTTCGTCCTTAGTCCAAACGTAAGCTTAACTTTTCACTTAGCATAAACTCGACCATGTCTAGTTCTAGTTGTCTACATAAGCCTTCATAAATCATAATTAATTGAAAAATTTGTTTTGCAGTGGTGATCAGGATTCAGTTATCCCATTGACCGGAAGTAGAACTTTAGTACATCAACTGGCAAAACAGCTGAGAATGAATACCACTGTGCCATACAGGGTGTGGTTTGCGGGGCAACAGGTGAATCCTATCGTGTTATGTTGATATTGAACGTGTGTCCAATGTCCTACACAACACCGACACATATAGTTAAATGCCCTTATTCTATTGTTTATTCAAATTATTAATGGTATCGACGTATCAGTGTCATGTTTGGTGTCTTTGTTGTGCTTAAGAATAATCTCGCTTTTATTTTCAGGTTGGTGGTTGGACTCAAGTTTATGGTAACATACTATCATTTGCAACAGTTAGGGGAGCATCACATGAAGTACCCTTTTCACAGCCTGAGAGATCACTTGTTTTGTTTAAGTCTTTCTTAGAAGGAAGAGCTCTACCAGAAGAATTTTGATTAGTGTTGTCTCTTGTTAAATCAAATCTTCTCATGTTAAAATCTAGAAAATTTTGTAAAGTTCTCAAGCAAGGAGAAAAAATGTGTGCTGTTGAAAAAAAGTTCCTTTCCCAGTCATGTTACATTTTTTTTATCTACTTTTATATTTAAAGTTGTGTCATGTAATTGTGCAGTAACTTCATGCTCTCTTAATCATTTTTTAAGTAAATTGACATGCAAAGCATCATAGTAGCACCATAAATTGAAATTAACAAAACAAAAACATGGGGGCATGCACCTAACTCCCTGAAATCAGTTATATATTAACTTGTAAAAGAGTTTATTAAGCATCTATTATGTCATGGTGTGTATAGGCTGCTGATTCTTTGGACATACAACTTAATTATGTTGTCCAAACAATTTGGCTGCTGATTAGTTTATAGTTTATAGTTGTATAAGCTCTTAATTAAGTTGTATGTCCAAACAAATACTCTAGCTTATTTAGCTGTTTCATTTGGTAGTTTGGATCACTGAAATGCAACACAGTTTGTGTGCATGACAGTTGTGGGTGTGAATATATTATTCGTACATGTAAATTCATGAATAATTTGGATTTTTAAGTGTTTTTTGTTAAGTGAAAAGATTGTTGCATGAGGTATAATGGACTTGTGTTGAAGGCAAAAGCGTGGCTAGTGGTGACAATAATTTCCATGTTCTGCGCATTTAGACCCACATCGCCCGTTTGTGAAAAAAGATGAGGCTGAAGTCCATATATAAACAAGCATAGGTCAGGTTGTAGAACTATCTTTGCGCTTGGGGCAATGACGCAGCTAATGAGGTATTAACCGAGGCGCGTCTATTGCTGGTTGAAAACTATTTCCAAACCCCCTCTTAGGCTTAGGGAAACTTAAGCCTTTGAGAATTTCTGGAAGGACTCCCTTAGGGGTAAAGTCCTCCAATTTTAGTTCAATTTTTTATTATTTTATAAATCAGAATGTATTTGATTTTAATTTAAACTAAACATTTTGATTGGTCATGTATTTGATTGTAAAAAAGAAGATTACGCTTAAATATTTATTTGTTAATGGCTCTTAATTGGTCATATATTTAGCTGTACTCTACATCGGCAAGTACCCAATTTATATTATAAAAAGAAGAAAAAAAACGTAAATACCCAGTTTAGCTCCCTTGAACATTTTGAATTCCAACTTGGTTTCAACTATGTGACCAAGTAACAAATGACACCAAAGATAGGCTTCACAATTGATGGGAAAATTTAGTTAGGGTTTAAAAGAAAATGGAAGAATGAGCAAGAAGAGAGCAAAGAGAGATATTGTTCCTGACATTTTCATCTTCATAATCAAATGGCATAGAGCCTACATGGATAGTTAAATGTGCAAGAACTTGGCAATTATAGATTATTTTAGAAATTTGGTTGATACTAATGCACCATTTGAAGGACTAATTATTTCGTGTAATTTCTGCACTCTGGCTGTATAAGAGTTCAAGCCCTCTCTTGAATTTTATTGCTTTCTTATGCCTTATAAAAAAAATCCCTCAGACAATTTAGTTGACAGTTTGTTATCTGGCAATTTACTCTTCGCAAAAATTATCTCTCGACAATTTGTTATCTGCCAATATTGTTCCTTGAGTTGTATATTGTCTTCTATAAACCCCTGCAGAAGGATGCTCCAGCATGGTTAGTCTAGCATGTCCTCTTAGTTTTTGCCCCTCAATGCACATTAGAGGCACTCCACCAATAGAATCTGAATGGTGTAGCTAGAGCTATAACACCTCACACTTATAAAACTATTCTTATCGTTTACGTACAAAGCAGAGAAGCAGATGGAGATGGCCTTATTATGTGTTTCGAAAGCACTAGGATCCGGCTTTGATCGAGCTACCACTACATTTCGACAATACTTGTCTACCTCTTCTCAATTTTTAAATGAGATAGAGGAAGACACAAATATTAATAGAGATTTGTGAGCACTAACTTGATGCAAGTTACTTACATGGTATACCATTGGCTATGTATCATCTATCTGTACCATGACGTGTCTGACTATGAAAAAGATGACACGTTACCATCTCTTGACTCTTTAAGGTGGAAATACCTACCTATAACATGTTTACCATTTCTACTGTGTTGAAATTTTCGTTGGGGTGTTCAAGTGAGTATCGGTAAACAGTTGTGTTTAGTTCAATTGTTAGAGTCGTGCATTCATTCATGTTTCTCGTGAAACATTAATTGAATTGCAACATATCTAAGTGCTTGGTTTGTCGTCTGCCCTATATTTGTTTCAATGCAATTTCGCCGTGAAAAGCAAAAGCCAGAAGTAGTGGCTTCTACGAGTCATGCATTTTTACGTGAGTCAACACAAACAAACATAACATAAGCAGACAACTACATACTAAAATTGCAATATAAGTAACATTGTCAGTTATCTCTCACATTAATCAAAATGATGCGACAACAAAACATTCAACATCACCAAAATGTCCTTGTTAAAATTTCAAGTCACGTTCAATTTTACTTCACTAAATTTTACCGTAGGATAATTCCGCCAACAATAATTGATTGTTTTTCTCCCTATCACTCATTAATTCTCTAAATGTCAAGTCATCCTCCATACTCATTAATTCTATGAAACACATTAATTCTCATTTATCACACATCCTAAATCCTAATATTTAGGCATACAAGGTCAACATTTCACTAGTATTCATCCTCCACTTAACTAAATTGATACTTTTGGTGTTTCAATACAAATTCAATGTCAACTATCATTTGCAAGCCAACGCAGATAACAGACATTAAAGATCAAACTGAAATATTATCTATATAGAAATCAGCACAATGGAACAAAAATTGCAGTCAAAATTACTCAATGCTCAATCAACTGGGATACCCAAAATAACAAGCATCGTACACCATAGTCTACAACTAGAATTTCTTTCGACAATGTCTAAACAACATAGAATTGAAAACATCATGGGAAAATCTTTTACTACGTTTACTGATCTCCAGGAATTGTCTTAATGATGTCAGAATCACCTGAAAACACCAAATAAAATTAGAGAGGAAAGAAAAACTAGTTTTTAATACTGAAACAGTTAAAGGAAGCAACATATACCAGGATCAACAATGCTGAGGCAGCACACTCTGTAGTACTTTCCGCAAGCAGTGCCCAAGTCAACATTGTCTATGATAATATATAAAAGTTCAACTTGTCAATATAAGTGTCTTACAAATATATGTGCAGAAACCTTAAAAGAGTCAATTAATAACAGACATCATTGTATTTGACAATTAACATCAATAGGAAGAATTCCAACAATTTGGGGAAACAACAATACAACAAGAACAGTAACAAGTGCTGATCAAGGTCTGCCAGCAATAGCATATCCATGATCATCAAACTAAGCATATGCATACTCATCAAACTATGCATATGCAGTAACAGGTGGATGTATACAATAGTTCCACATACAACTACTGAAAGATTATTATAATTTCTAACAAACATTGCAAAAGTGTATACAATAAAAATGTGCCAATCAGATGCGCAAGATCAAATCATATTAATTCATTTACCAGAATCTTAAAAGTTAAGTCAAACAACACTATTGTACGACAGGGTTCATTGTATCCCATTTTTTCAAAAATGTATAATGTTCTTTCAGTACGACAGGGTTCAATGTATAATATTCTTTCAACACTAACAAGTCAATGCAGCCATTTATTACGTGTGACCATAAGGGTATACATACGCAATTACTACAATAATGATATAGAGTGGAATAACATCCATTTTTAAAGTACAACTAACTTGTTTCATTTCAATCTACTACATTTCATTTCATTCTCCAGATACAAACATACACTAAAGTTCAGTTAAAAAATTGATTCTAAACAGTCATGCAATGCATATCAAACATTGAAAAATTACCGACACGGAAAAGTATAGGAGCTAGACAAACAACTTACTTCCATTGTAATGGTGGACTCCAACCTTAGCCAACATAGCATAGTACTCAATTTCAGATTTCCTCAAAGGAGGACAGTTGTTAGCAATGATAATCAATTTCCCTACAAAATAATCAAATCAAAAATCACTTAATTCCACTACCAAATCAATCTAAAACAGCTCAAATTACAAAACATCTAAACAATTTCAAATAAGTCCATGCAATCTAATTAATTCATAGCCTATCATCAAAACAAAAACGACCCAATACATATTTCAACAACAAAGTGAATAAAAAAATTCACCTTTAGAACTCCTAAGGGATTTGAGAACAGTTTTATACCCAAGGGTATACTTTCCACTCTTCATGACAAGAGCAAGCCTGTTGTTGATGCTCTCATGAGTCTTCTTCTGTAAAAATCAAACAAAAATTCGATTCAGAATCAAAAACCCTAAATCTGAAACGAAACCATAATGAAAATTTGACAAATGCTGAATGAGAAAAGCTTACGGTCTTCTTTGCGGCCACCATTGTTGAAGGTTTGGTGTGAGATGCGCAGAGAAGAAGAAAATGCGGCGAGTGAAATGAATGTGTAACACTGCCTCTAGGGTTTTGGTTTTTGGGATGGATCTATTTATATATACAAATGGGTATTGGGCTTAGCCAATTTCATTGAAGGCCCATATATTAATCATCGATGAATGTTTCTTTCTCCACCCTCCGCACTTGCTTCGTATTATATAATCTGAAATGTCGTAGAACGTTGAAATCTGTTTTTAACATGTTTTTACACCTTTTGGATTATATAATATGAGATGTTGTGGAGCATGTGAGAATTAATATGCTTGAATAAGAAACTTTCATATCATGGATTACTAATTGATTTTGTTTTGGACCAGAAAACATATATTTAAATCTTTTTTGGATTATACAATTTTGTTGAATAATAGTATAAAATTTATTTAAAATGATCAAACATATGTTTAAATCTTTTTTCTAGTACATTCACCTTCTTGCTAAATATATTTTTTTCCTTCAAATATTCTCCAAATATAAGTTTGAACATCATTATAATATTCGTGACTATTTATTTGAATGAATAAATATATCATTTAAAGGCAAATGATACATGGTATTTATAAAGTTGATGTCATCATCTACATCTCTCTTAATATATAGTTTTACAATTATTTTGATTTTTTTCATTTATGTTTGTTTCTCCTAAGTTATGTATGGGTGTTTCACACCACTCTTTCTTGATTTTCTTTTACACATCTTATTTATGTATATTTTTGGTATCCTTCATGACCCTTTCCCTGTCTAAAGTGTCACATTATCATGATTTTTGGGAATTGGTTTTGATTGTCTGAGAAAGACAACGGGTGATTTAGAGGCCGAGGTCTCTTGACAGAGTCTATTTTTTAAGCTAAAAATTGGATATTTTCCATCATCAAAATGTTTTTCTCCCTAGTCTCTTTATATTTTTTCTTAACTTCTTCTTGATGCTTAATTTTTATCGACGTGAAACATTCTAGCAAGTGTTCTTCAAAGTTAAGATGCCTAGAGAATTATTGGGAGGTTTGGCATTCTAGCAAGTGTTCTTCAAAGTTAAGATACCTAGAGAATTATTGGGAGGTTTGGTTAGGCGGGGGGTGTTGGTTAGGGTGATAATGATGACCCCTCTATCCATGATTATGGAAATGATTGTCTCTTGGAGAATTGTTGGAATTACTAACATTTTCACGATTAGCCATCACAACTAGGTTGACCTTTAATTTATCAATATTTTCTATAAAAATAACTAAATTAATAACGATGTAATCTAAATCATCTATGTCCTCTTTCTCGAAGGTGTCTTTTGATTTCTTACCACTTAATTGTGTTGAATCTTCAAGGGGAGAATATAAGTTACTTCCACAACTTCTAGTTGCTCCTTCCTACGTTGGTCGACAAAATTCTGTATATATGGTATTTGTTCACTAATCTCTCAAATCTTTGGTGGATTGGTTGTTGACCATAAGAGTATGTCACCTTATGGAGGATGACCACTTGCCATATCAATAAAAAATATACTAAAAAAAAAAATTAAAAGTAAACTAATTAGAAATACTACCTTAATATTCAACAAGTCTCGACAACGACACCAAAAATTTGATAAATCTGCATGTGTATGATTTTGTCGTTGTGGTAAAATATCGATCCACATAAACTTGTGAATATCAATGATATTTTTCTAAGATTTTAGTTAGATGTGTTCGAATGATCAGCGGTTTAATGATTGATTGTTTTTGAAAATATGTTATTCAATAAAAAAAATGTCGTAGTTCATCACAATAATGTTTTGGGAAATCACAATATGTTATTCAATCCTTTCTAATGTTTTGGGAAATCAAAGCCTAAGACTCAAGTAAATCTAAAGTAACCCATGTCCTATTTCAAGGTACAACGGCGTGTCTTACTGACATTGCCCCATATTCTCATGTATCCTCTTGCGCTAAGATCCATCAAGTCTTATTAGCTATGTCACACCAAGGATCATTATACTATTATTATGTTTCAAACTCGTTGTCTAATACTACAAGTCAATCAACATCTTTTGTCTTTCAACGACGGTTGTTGCCTTGATTTATCTTTAAAGAAATAAAATTAGATTGCGAAATCCCAAAAATAAAATATTATCTAAAGCTTATCTTTGTATTACTCTCCATAATCCCAAAACATGAATAGAAACTGCTCTCTCATCATAGCGATGAGCTTAACTAATCAAATAGAAGAATAACAAGGAGTAAAAAGAATAAAAAATTATTGAAATGCAAATATAAATTACAAGAACTTTTATAAGTACTGAATTGTGACATTTTCAACTGTTGAAAAGGCTTAAGTGTAACAATTATACAAGACCTACAAAATACACAAATTGTAACAACAAAAATTAAGTAACCAACATTGTTACAACATTGCTACTTTGACTCTTTGCTCATGGTCAACCTTATTAAGGATGATCTTTCTTCGTTCTCAGTACCATGTTTATGTTGTTCGTATTCAGAACATTAAAGACCTCCTGAACATTAGAAATTTCTCTCTTCAGCATTCACTTAGAGAAGGTAATCAATGTGTAGACTTCATGATCTAACTTGGAGCTTCGAATGATGTCGTTCTGTCTATTCATTCTACCCCTTTGGAGGACTGCTACCACTGATGAATTAGGAACTCTTTTTGTTAGGCACTAGTTGCCTTTATCTGCTTTCTGTTTTATTTCTTTTTTCTTGATTCTTTCCGTTTATCCTTTTTATACACATGAATAGTACACAATTTTTTTTTGTTAGAATCTCAAGGTGTAAAAATGTCTACTTCATTTCTCAGTCATTCTTCAAACATCGATCAGGTGTAAAAACTTGAAAAAAAACATCTACCAAGTTCATATAACTAGTCTCCAAAATCATTCTTCTTAAGCAACAATCTTTAGAAAATTCAATGGTTTGAACATCGGTCTCCGTCTGCCACCTGGAGCAGATCAGGTAAGCACAAAGAAAACTTGCATTAAAAAGAAAGGGGTGAGGGAGTAGGATCTAGGCGACAAGTGCATGTTTCTACCGCGTAGTAAAATATTGATTCCATATAGACTATGTTTGATTATCAATTTCTTTTTCTATGATGATTAGATAAAACAATTAATAATTTGGAGAGATGGTTTTGATAGAAAATATGCAATAATATAAAAATGCCTCAAGATTATGATTTTATCACAATGATCAAAACTCCAATCCCAGCCCTTCTTATTTTTTATGGAAATTAAATTTCTAAAAATGAGGTCAACTAATGTAACTAATTTCTCCTTTGAGAGATGTAATCAACCAACAGTCATCCTATTTTGATAGGAAATTGTTGAAAAAATCTATTAAGATCGGTTACGTTATATTACCTTAAAAAAATGTAGGCTATTTTCATGTTTTGGAATTCTTTTCCAATCTTATATACATGACACCAACCTTCACCTTTTTGTCCATCGGTTGATGTCTACAATCATTAGATTATTTAATCCTATTTGTCAATATCAAGTTTCACCTTTCAATCCATCGTTCAATATTTAGGATTAGACAATCACACTTCTATAATCATACACACAAAAAATGATAAGATTGAATTAGAAGGTTGTAAAATTCCATAGCAAAAAGAGATAATTGGTATTATAGAAAATCTATCATTGAATTTATGTTTACAATCCAAATACTAAAGGAGTTTATCTTATTTTCTTTTAAAACAAGAATAATGAAAAGAAAAAAAAATCAAGATGTTTGGGCTCCAATGACAAGGAGCTCATTCCAATGACGTATCCGGGGAATACTGAGTTCGATTCTCAGGAGTAACAACGCTTGTCCAGTGTGCATACCTCTATGCAAGAGCCGGATTTGTCGCTCACCATTAGTCGGTCAGAAACCGATGCGAAAGCCAAAACAAAACAAAAATAATGAAAAAAATGGCGACATTATGGCCAAGTCACCGCCACCTCAACATTTTTAAAATAAAAACGAAAAAAAGGATTTATTTGCGATTATAAAAAATAAATGACTTAAAAGAAAAAGAAGAATAAATGACTAAAGTGTTGCAAATAAATAAGATAAAAGATCCATGCAATGATTTTGTCTTCCTATTTTTGTTTTTGTATCATGTAATTGGTTTTGGATCTTCCAATGACTTTCATACGATCCTAAAATTGAAAAGAAAAAAAAAACACTACACTAAAACTTCCCTCCATATATATAATTAATGAGGAATTTACTGTCTAAAAATGTGACAGCAAAATGTGACATAATTATAAAATAATTAATGATGGTGGAATTCACGGTCTAAAAATGATGGTGGAATTCTACTTTTGTGTTTATCTCTCTAAAAATGACATCGCTCATAAGAGAGAAAAATTACCGTATGAATCGCTCATAAGAGGATGAACAGAGTATCTCCCACATTTGTATTACATTTTCTTTTATAATTAAAAATCTAAAATGAATGAATGGTGTTCATCTCTAAGACAAGAAAGACATTACGTCTCAAAGAGTTCTTATAAAATAATTTACATTTTCTCTCCTTCAATGATATTAGCAAAGCTCAAACCCTTTTTTTTTTGGGAGCAGAGCTCAAACCTAAAATCTCCAAATCTAAAATATATCTTTTTATCATTAAACCAAATTTAGAGTTATGCTCTATTGCGTCTTTGATTGAATGAATTAAACGCGTTAAAAAGAAAATCTAAATGTACAATCACGTGCATATAATCCATAACTTATTGGTTAAGTAAACTTTTACATGTTTAACTTTATTTTCCCCTAAAAAAAACTTTATTTTTGATTCATGTAAACCTGTCTTATCCTTATTTATTAATTTTGTTAAGTCTTAACCTAATTTTTACCTCCACTAATCTCTTATTAGGTTTGCAACAACTCTATCCTAAAATTTTGGCTTTAAATTTGCATCATATATGTTTTTCATTTCTCTCTTTAATAACCGTGAATATTTTTCAAAGCAAAAATTTAATAGATGTCTTAATCTTTATCCTTATTATTTATTAATTTTATTAGGTCTTGAGCAACTTAACCTATTGTTTTTGTAGATTATTTTTTTTGACAAGTTGTTGTACACTTATTTAATACGTTTACAAACATAATACTCTAATTTCCATGCAAACTCGGCTACCCTAAATAATTTGTTAGGAATGACGAACTGCATTAATTTTTTATGTTTAACTATAAAAGTAATAGATAAAATTGACCCGTGCAACAATATAATTTTGTATTCTTTTTATCTTTTTTCTTTATAATTTTTTCATTATCATTTGATTGTAATATTGTATCTCTAATAATCTAATTTGTGTTTATTGATCGACCCATAATCTCACAAGTTAAAAATTATTTATTAGTCTATATTATAGTCGAGAAGATCCGTGCGTTACACTGGCCAAAAGTCCTGTACTTGTTGAAAATAGTAAAGTGGTGACTCAAAAATTTTGTCGGTTGTATTATGAAAGTGCCGTACTTTTTGACTTCCTTAAGACAAAGCAAGCAATATTCGATTTTGCAAACCAACCGAGCTGGGTTGTCCCACTTCTCTCCATGCGCGTTCATCCATACTCATTATCTATACCCAAAAAGTTTATATTAAGCTTATCCCATATACATTGAACAAAAAATATTTCCAGCTTTAATTTGAAAATGTTAAATGTAAGTGTTCATGGTTTGATCTGAATTGGTTTTGAGATGAATATACATTTAAAAAAACATTAAAATATTATATGGTTTAATTCTGTTTGACTGACCCTACAAATCAACACAAGTCTTTCAACGTGTTTTATCTTTTTTTTTTAAATCAGCAAATATTATTAAACGTCATCCCCGCAAGATGCAACGTATGGACGAAACAAGATACAAATGGTGCCGCATATTGACGGTACATCATAACCATCAAACAAAGCCCTAAAGATAAACCGGCCAAAACACATCACCACCTAACACGGACACCTTAAGAGAAACAAAACACATTAAACACAGTATCAACATGTTTTATCTTTGCTCGCACTTTTTCTTGAAAACTTCTCAGAAAAATGTCACGCATTCCAAATTACTCAAGTCAAATATGCTTAACTATAAAGTTTTTATGATTTTGGTTACAAAAAAAGAAGATGTTTCTTGTTGATTTATGTAGTATCAAACAAGTCTTATATGTTTTGCTTCAACCATTTGTTCCATGCCTGAGTGGTCACAAGATCCATCTTATTCTGATGTGAATTCCATTCATCCAAAAGCTAACAAGAGACGTTTATTGTCATGCATTATAGATCGACGACCACTTCTCATCCTCGTCAGTTTTAGATGTTACATGTTCCTCTAAAAAAATTAATTTATATAATATCAAATAATATATAATATTTTCCAATCAAATGAGTAATACGAATCGATGTTATTGAAATCGCATTGGATCGAGTTTTCCGCTCTTTCACTTCCTTTATTTTTCACTCATATAAGTCCAAATAACATATCAAAGAGCTCAAGCATTTCATGAAGACTGGTTAAAGACAAATTATTTAAAAGAAATAAAATTAAAATCCTGACTAAAATAATTATTGAATATATGTATTAAGAGTTTTGATATACAAACTAGTTTTTTTGCACTTTTGTTTCTCTTCTTTTTTAGAAAAGATAAAGAAACAATAGATGAAAATGAAAAATAATTAAAATGTCTTACCGTTTGAATTAAATCAGGATTCTCCCTAATATGTGTAACATCCCGATTTTTCGTTAGTTTTATTTTTAATTGTTTAATATGTGTTTATATGTGCTTGTGCGTGATTATTTATCCTTGGGTGTATTTTCTTGGGTTTTCGTGTTAGAAGGGTATTTTAGTAATTTGGTGAGCAAGAGTGATTTAGTAATTTCATAGTGAAGGTTATTTTTAGTGTTAGTGTGAGATATTATTTTTACTAAGTTACTAGTATAGAAATTAGTTGGACCGTTAAGTTTCGATAACTTTAACCGTAGGCGAGTAATTAATTGTGGGATAGTGAATAAGTGAATTGAGCCTATTAAGACATAACATGTTAAGCCCAATCGAGGTGAGCCTTTTTAAACCTTAGTCTTTGAGGAAATTAGGTCACATAGTATCATTTGTTCATTTCACACAACTTTTGAGAGAGGTAGAGAGAGAGAGAGAAGACTTTGGGAAGCAAGAGAAGAGGAAGGTAGAATCTCAAGGGTTGGAGCTTAGATTGTGGAGAATTAAGGTAAGGGGGATAGTTTTCACACATAATCTTTTGCTTAATCTTTTTTTTTTCTCCTTAACCCATAAGTGCTTATTCATGACAAGTGATTAATTCCTTGGTGTGTGCTAAATGTCCCGTTAGTTTTGGTTGTGTTGACTTTGACTTGGATTTGGTTTGCTTGCCGTTGAAGCATATGGACGTGATTTTCGGAATGGATTGGATGTTGACTTTTAATGTTAACATCAATTGTTTAACCAAGAGTGTAGCATTCTATAAACCAGTGGATGAAGTAGGTGGGAAGTTCTTGACTGCAGAGCAAGTGAAGAGGTCCTTGGATGGTGAAACTAGTGTTTTTATGATGTTTACTTCGTTGAAAGAGAGTCGTGAGAAGGGTGTTGGCGATTTGCCGGTAGTGCAAGAGTTTCCAAAAGTGTTTTCAAACGACATTACTGACTTATTGCCGGAGAAGGGAGTTGAGTTTGCAATTGATTTGGTGCCAGAAACGAGTCATATTTCGATTGCGCCGTATCGGATGTCTGCATTAGAGTTGGGTGAATTGAAGAAGCAGTTAGAAGAGTTGCTCGAAAAGCAGTTCATTAGGCCGAGTGTTTCTCCGTGAGGTGCTCCAGTGTTGTTGGTGAAGAAGAAGGATGCTAGTATGAGGTTGTGTGTGGATTACCGGCAGTTGAACAAGGTTACTATCAAGAATCGGTATCCGCTTCCGAGGATTGATGATTTGATGGATAAGTTGGTTGGTGCAGAGGTGTTCAGTAAGATTGACTTGAGATCAGGATATCATCAGATAAGAGTGAACGCGGAAGATGTATCTAAAACTGTGTTCAGGACAAGGTATGGTCACTATGAGTATTCTGTGATGCCATTTGGTGTGACTAATGCACCCGGTGTTTTCATGAAGTATATTGAAGTAGATAAAATAGTCACAAGGAAGGGAGGGTTTGAATTGTGACCCTTTAAAAATTAACCTGTAACTTAAGAAAGAAATTCTCAAGTTGTGAACTTGGAATAGTTAAGTTAACAGACAAACTTCAGAATGTTCTGAAGTAATAGTGTGAAAACAGTTTAAGCAATTAAATGTGTTTGTGTGTGTTTGTGTTTACTGAATGTAAAGAGTATAGAGAATAGAGAAAGAGCACACATAAATTTATAGTGGTTCCCCCAATGTGGGTTAGTCCACTCCTCACAATCTTGTGAGAGTTTCCACTATGATGCTTGAGATAACTTCTCAAATCCTGCACCTTACAACTTTGTTCACCTGAACAATTACAACCCTGTATTCTCTAAGCCTCAACATGCTTACACATTTCTTGCTAAGTTACCCACTTAGACTTTTATACTTTCTGCTCAAGCTAACACTTTACTACCACTAAAGCTATATGAGACTTTTACAATTTGTATGGAGGTTTGAATGATTGAAATCAGACAAGAGAAGAATGAAGAGAAGAGTTTATCTTTTGGGAAGATAAGAGAGGTATTGATTCACACTTTTAAGACTTCTTGGAATCTTTGTGTGATCAATATTTTTGCTAAAGCTTTAAGCACTTCTTAGGTGTTTTTCGTTTCTGCTTTGCAAAGGTGTGTTTGATGCTGAAGCTTTGATCTCTATTTAAAGAGTTTCTTGAAGTCTTCTAGCCGTTGGAGCGTGACCAATAGTCTTGTGCCACGTGTCCTGGGACCCACCAACTTTCACTTGAAATTCTTGGCAAATTGCCATACTTCAGAATGTTGTTGTGTTCATCATGATCTTCATCTAGGTTCATGTAGATGAACGGTCAGATATGCATATGGGATTTTGCAGATGAATGTCACATGAATTTCTGGGTTGTACTATGAAGATTATCTTTGTATGACTTCAGAATGTTGTTAAATCAGATCTTCTTTGAAATATGTCTTGGTGCCCGTGCAGGATCTCATAAAGTGGAGCTGTCACTTCATTTCCATGGTTTACGGGATTTGGTAAGCTTTGTACAGTACCGACTCCCTTATGTGTCGAAATCTTGTTGAATCAGACTTGATCTTGCTTTTGGATTTGCTTTTTAATTTCCAACTACTGTACTGTTCATGTCAGAAAAAGCATGGAGCAGGATCAAACTTTTTGAACTCAGGGGAGTTCAGAATGTTTCTTTTGTTTCACTTAGGATGATTTGTAAGACTCTTATTTGATGTAATCAAATCCTAATAATGAAATATTGATGAAGTGCAGTATGGAGAACATCTAGGATCATATTCATAATGGAATATTCCTAATGTTTTGTACTTCAAATGTTCATAGTCTTGAATGAACATTGAAGATGCCCTTTTTAACTTTAATCAAGTAAATGCCTTTATTCCTTGATTGATCTTAGTCAAAGTACTTTACTGGGCTTTTATTTAAGTCACGTGAACCTTGCATGTTCTTCATTTGGTTCATGAATTTCTGGGCTTGGTTCTTGATGTTCATCATGAACAACCTTCTGAACTTTGTCCAACCTTCTGAAATCTTTTTAACTTTCTAAACTCTGACTGAGTTCCTAAGTCTTTATGTCCTTTGATTTCTTGCTTCTTGGTATGAATTTAAACTTTGTTCCTGTCTTAGTTAAACACTCAAGAGCACAAGTTAAATACCAACAAATTAATCAAAGTCCTCATCAAGGTTTGTTATCTTTAAAATTTAATTAGGGATTTTGCCTCAACATATATGAATAGGATTTTTCATCCTTATCTGGATTAGTTTGTGGTGGTGTTTAGAGATGATACTTTGGTGTATTCGACGTCAGAGGAGGAGCTTGCTGAACATTTGAGAGTCGTATTGCAAGTCTTGAAGCAGAAGCGGTTGTTTGCTAAGTTGTCAAAGTGTGAGTTTTGGTTGCGGGAAGTGAGTTTCCTTAGTTATGTGATTTCGAAAGGTGGCATTGCGGTGAATCCATCGAAGGTTGATGCGGTGATGCAGTGGGAATTGCTGAAGTCTGTTTTTGAGGTTAGAAGTTTTCTTGGATTGGTAGGGTACTATCAGAGGTTTATTGAGGGGTTCTCTAAGTTGGCGTTGCAATTGACGCAGTTGACTCGGAAAGGCCAAGCTTATGTTTGAGATGCTAAGTGTGAGAATAGTTTTTTAGAGTTGAAGAAGAGGTTAACTTTAGCGCCTGTGTTGATTTTGCCGAATCCGAAGGAATCGTTTGTTGTGTATTGTAATGCTTCGAAGATGGGTCTTGTTGGTGTGTTAATGCAGAATCGTCAGGTTGTGGCTTATTCATCGAGGTAGTTGAAAGTACATGAGAAGAATTATCCGACTCATGATTTGGAATTGGCAGCAGTGGTGTTTGTGTTGAAGATTTGGAGGCATTACTTGTATGGTTCTAAGTTTGAAGTGTTTAGTGACCACAAGAGTTTGAAGTACTTGTTTGATCAGAAAGAGTTGAATATGAGGCAGAGACGGTGGTTGGAATTTCTTAAGGATTACAATTTTCAGTTAAGTTATCATCCATGAAAGGCGAATGTGGTGGCAGACACTTTGAGTAGGAAGTCTTTGCATGTGTCGGCTTTGATGGTTAAAGAATTGGAGTTGATCGAGCAGTTTCGGGATTTGACTTTGGTTTGTGAGATGACGCCTGAAAGTGTGAAGTTGGGAATGTTGAAGCTGACGAGTAACATTTTGGAAGAGATTAAGAAGGGTCAGAAAGAGGATTTGGAACTTGTAGATCGTCTGGTGTTGGTTGACCAAGGTAAAGGCGTAGACTTTAGATTGGATGAGAACAGTGTTTTGATGTTTCGTGATCGAGTGTGTGTGCCTGATGTGCCTGAACTTAAGAGGCGTATTTTGGACGAAGGTCAAAGGAGTAGTTTGAGTATTCATCCAGGAGCGACAAAGATTGGTCGTGATTTGAAGAGGTTGTTTTGGTGGCCTGGAATGAAGAAGGAGATCGCCGAATTCGTTTTTGCTTGTTTGGTTTGTCAGAAATCGAATATTGAACATCAGAAACCGTTGGGTTTGATGCAACCGTTGTTTGTGCCTGAATGAAAGTAAGATAGTATCTCTATGGACTTTGTTGGAGCTTCGCCTAAGACTGTGAAGGATTTTGATTCAATTTGGGTGATTGTTGATCGGTTGATGAAGTCAGCACATTTTATTCCTATCAAGACCGGTATGTCTGTGGCAAGATTGGCTGAGATCTACATTGAGTAGATTGTCAGGTTGCATGGTATTCCTTCTAGTATTGTATCAGATCGGGATCCAAGGTTTACTTCTAAGTTTTGGGAGAGCTTGCAAGCTGTTTTGGGAACTAAGTTGAGGTTGAGTTCTGCTTATCATCCTCAGACTGATGGTCAGACGGAGAGGACTATTAAGAGTTTGGAAGACTTGTTGAGAGCTTGTGTTTTGGAACAGGGTGTCAGTTGGGTCGAATGTTTACCATTGATTGAATTTACCTGCAACAACAGTTTTCATTCAATTATCGGGATGACACCGTTTGATGCTTTGTATGGTCGGAGGTGTAGGACGCCGTTGTCTTCGTATGAGTCAGGTGAAAGTGCTTTGTTAGGACCTGATGTTGTACAAGAGACGACTGAGAAGGTCAAGATGATTCAAGAGAAGATGAGAGCGTCTCAGAGTAGGCAGAAGAGCTATCATGATAAGAGGTGAAAGGATATTGAGTTTCAAGTTGGTGATCATGTGTTCTTGAGAGTGAACCCTGTGACCGGCATTGGTCGTGCTTTGAAGTGTCGGAAGTTGACGCTGCGTTTTGTTGGACCGTTTGAGATTGTTGAGAAGGTTGTAGCTGTAGCGTATCAGATTGCGTCACCGCCGTCGTTGTCGAATCTTCATGATGTGTTCCATGTGTCCCAGTTACGGAAGTATGTGTATGACGAGTCTCATGTGATTCAAGTGGATGAGTTGGAAGTAAGAGATAATTTGACGGTGGAGACTTGTCCAGTTAGGATTGAAGATCGAGAGGTCAAGCGTTTGAGAGGCAAGGAGATCGTTTTGGTGAAGGTGATTTGGGTTGGACCAACTGGTGAGAGTGCTACTTGGGAATCAGAGAGTAGGATGAAGGTTTTGTATCCGGAGTTGTTTCCTTTAGGTAATTTTCGAGGGCGAAAATTCTTTTAGGGGGGGAGAGTTGTAACAACACGATTTTTCGTTAGTTTTATTTTTAATTATTTAATATGTGTTTATATGTGTTTGTGCGTGATTATTTATCCTTGGGTGTATTTTCTTGGGTTTTCGTGTTAGAAGGATATTTTAGTAATTTAGTGAGCAAGGGTGATTTAGTAATTTCATAGTGAAGGTTATTTTTAGTGTTAGTGTGAGATATTATTTTTACTAAGTTACTAGTATAGAAATTAGTTGGACCGTTAATTGTGGGATAGTGAATAAGTGAATTGAGCTCATTAAGACATAACAGGTTAAGCCCAATAGAGGTGAGCCTATTTAAACCTTATTTTGAGAAAATTAGGTCATCTAGTATCATTTGTTCATTTCACACAACTTTTGAGAGAGAGAGAGAGAGAGAGAGAGAGAGAGAGAGAGAGAGAGAGAGAGAGAGAGAGAGAGAGAGAGAGAGAGAGAGAGAGAGAGAGAGAGAGAGAGAGAGAGAGAGAGAGAGAGAGAGAGAGAGAGAGAATCTCAAGGGTTGGAGCTTAATTGACCCATAAGCTTAGATTGTGGAGAATTAAGGTAAGGGGGATAATTTTCATACATAATCTTTTGCTTAATCTTTTTTTTTCCTCCTTAACCCATACTCCATCCGTCCTATAATATAAGCAAAAAAAAACTCATTTTCTTTGTCCCAAAATATAAGCAAAAAAGACAAACTTTTATCCTATTTAATCTTGTTTTTTTAAAAACCTCTTTTTCAAGAAAAAAACTTTTGTTTATTCTCATAAAATTAAATGCAAATTACATTCAATTTTCTCTCTCTTTCATTTTTTCAATAACCAATAGCCAATGAAAATTGTTTTTACATCTTCCTATAAAACTTTTTTCAAAGAAAACACAAAAAACAATACTCCAAATTCTTATGTTTTAGATTTCTTAATAAGTGTGATTTTTTTTTCTTATAATTTGAGATGGAGGAAGTAAGTGCTTATTCAAGATAAGTGATTAATTGTGAATTATATGTTGAAAATTCTCTTGAATTGATGAATTGTTTGGGTATGTTAATTTGTTGATAATTATGTTGTTGATGATGAAATTGCATGCGCAAGTTGTATATTCATGAAAACCTTGTGCTTTGTTAAAAATTGGTGATGTATGAAGTTGTTGTTGTTCATTCTTTGATGAATTCATGATTATTTGGTGTTGTTGTTGTTATGAGATGTTGTGGTGAATTGATACCATGGGTTTTCATAATTATGGAGTTGTTGTTGAGAGTTTTTATGAAAAACGGGTTTAATTATGATTTTGGATGTGAACTTAATAATTTGAAGTGGTGTAAGTGTTTATTACAAGTGTTATGACCGTGGATAATGTTTTAAACTAATTTGAGAGTGTTGTTTTTGAGTTTGGTGACTTAAGAGTGTTTATTAAGTGAAAAACATATTTTTAAGCTAATTTTTGAACTGCTGTGAAGCCCAAAATCGGCCATCGATTCTGAGATGTTTTTCTAGCATTTGGTTCAACAAAAATCGGCCACCGAATGTTCAATTCGGCCACCGATTTTCTATCCAATGGTGTAAACTTGAAAGTTGTATATAATTGAGTTAGCTATCCAATGACTTTGGTTTGACTTGAAATGATTTTTAGATTTTGAGTTATAATGAAAATACTCCAAATAGGTCTTGGAAGAATTTTACGAAAATTCAACATAACTATTTCCAAGTCAGCCCAAAACTTATGGTTTGTTTCCAAACTTCAAACTTGAGTATTAGGAGTTTATTTAAGGTGTTTTAAGAGTATTTAACCTATGTCATGTTGGATCAAACTTAATTTTCTTTTGAAAATGTATTGGTTTTTGCAAAATGCTAAAGTGAGACGAACTTTGTGGTTTTTATGATTTCGTCGTATTTGGCCGGTGAAACGCACATGTATGCACAACTACACTCATATATGATTAATGTGTATACATAGTTGAGGCAATTGAGTTTATTTGTTTAGTTTTGGTTCGATTGTCATAGTGCTTTAAAGTTGTGAAATATGAGACGAACTTGGTTGAATTTAATCTTAAAGCTCGATTACCTTTGTCATACCCTCATTTTGGACCTAAAAATACTCATTCAAATTCCTCTGCTATTTTCTAATGCTTTCAAATTCACCGTGTTTTCTACTGTGCTCCAACTGCATACATTACTGCTTCAGTCTCTTGAATTTTTGCATAAAATCATACAAAAGGGTATTTTGGTCATTTCCCACAAAGGAACCCATTTTCAGTCCCTACAATTTGTCCCTGAGTCTTTTCAATTTGTTTGCATGAATCATTAATCAAACTTTGCACAAAAATCATCTTAATTTGCATCCGAGTCAGTCTGAGTCGTTTTTGCCCCAGGGGCATTTTAGTCTTTTCACATTATTTGAATTTTGGGCAGAGAGGTATTTTAAAATACCTCATTTTTGGTAGTTTGTTCGTTTTAGTCCGTTTTGTCAATTTTAATTGTTTCACTTTACGTTGCATTTCAAATTACATTTTTTAGCCAATTTTATTATTTTTACATTTTAGTCCAAATATTTTCAAAAATTGCAATTTAGTCCAAATTTTATACTTTATTACAAATACGCCCCAATTTCTTTTTAATTCTCAAAAAAACAGTCCAATTTTTTTCTTCTTTTTTATTTTGCAGTTTAGTCCCAAATTCTTTAAAATTTGCAGTTTAGTCCTTTTTCAGATTCAGTCCAAGAGGCCACGCAAGCAGTTCCAAGTCCACGTGGCACGAGCTCATTGGTCAGAATCACACATGGCAGGCTATAAATAGTACACAGTGTCAGAACTTTCACACGATCACGCGCCACATCACAAACAGATTCCATTTTCTCTCTCTTGGCAGTTAGGATCAAAATCATAACAAACTCAGAAAAGCAAGAACAAACACGAAACCCTAACCGTTTTCCAGAAACAAAATTCAAGCTAAAACCATGGAATTAGTGTGAGCTCTCAGAGATTCAAGCTTAAATCTTCATCATTGAGCCTTGCTCTCTGCAATTCAAGCACTGAATTCATCACCAGAAGCGACGAACTCAGTACGATCACAGTGAGAAGATTGAGAAGAAGAAGGAAAGAAGAATTCAAGGAATCCGAACCGGTTAAGGAGAAAAGGAAAGAAAATCACCAGTCTCATTTCAGAATTCAAGCCAAGAATCAATAAAAACAGCATCAAATCGAAGTATTCCAAAGATCCGAATCAAATCTCTGAACAAAAATCAGGTAATCATCAAAGAAACTTACCTCTTTTCATTCATACACGGTAACAAACACTAGACCGATGCGGATTAACAGGATTCGAAGCTTTTTCATTCGAAAATGGTGAAACCCTAACTTTTTTTTTCAAAACAACAGAGATTCTGAGATTGACAACGATTTTTAACCGTTGGAAATCAACGAATCCATAAGGATTTCACGCGAGAAAGCTTCGAATCAGACGAATATGAAACGTTTTGAAACCGTACGAGAATCAACAAATCCACATAGATTCGTTGCATGCTTACGGATTTCAACATCAGAATCATGTTTAGAAGCAAGATTTAAGACGATTAAGCCAAGATTCTTTCATTCCTGGGTAGATTCAAGTGGATTAGGGTTTGTAAGAGAGGAGAAGAGAGAGCGGCGCAAGAGAGAAGAAGAAGAAAGAGAAACGGATTGAAAAATGAGGGGAACCGGGCCAGGATCCTTTTATGTAAGCGCTAGACCGGGTCGGTTTAGATCCGACCCGGCTTCCCTGTGTGTTAGGTCGTTAGATCTAGGTTTTTGTGGATCCGGATCAATCCAACGCCCCAGGGGCGTTCTGGAGATCCGGATCCATCTGTGTGTTTGGGTGTTGGGCTTTTTACCCGCGGGTTTTGTCTTTTTTTTTAGTTTCTTGAATTTTGTTGCTAATTGCACCTGCATCCTTGCTATCTGAACCCATATGTATGCCAAATTTCTTGCAAAAAATCCCAAAAAAATTTTACTATGTATTCTTGATGTGTTTTTGGCTGATTAGTGATATTTTCACATGTTCAGAACTGATGGAAATAATATGTGTCAATTTCATTCTTGATTCGTATATTTTGTGCGGTTTCGCGTGAATTTTCTTGTGCAATTTTTGATCCGAAACTTGTCATGTGATGTTGATGTTTGACATTTAATTTTATGATAAGTTTGCTCCTGATTTTGTACTAATTCATTTAATTGTGTTAGTTAATTGATTTTGCTTACAATTCTTGCAATATGTTCAAGTGTGTTAGTTAATTGATTTCGCTTACAATTTTTGCGATATGTCTAATTGCGTTAATTGATTTTGCTTACAATTCTTGCAATATGTTCCATTTTTGATTAGGTTTGATCTTTGTCCACGATTTTGCGATATTTTCAATTTTGTTAATAGGATAGCTTTTATCTTGCAAGTTTAGGTGCTAGTTTCCTGATTTTGCAAGGTTTAGCTTTTAATTTCTTGTTTCATAAGTCATGTTAGTTAGCACGCATTTCTTCCTCACATCCTTCCATATTTTGTTGTTCTTGTTGCCTAACATTTCATTATCATTGCATATTGCTTCACTAACCATTTTGTGTTTCATGCCTTTTGAAAGCTCCCATTCATCCCCATTCTCTGAGTTTAGGTTCCATTCAATTTCTCAATGTTTAGGTAGTTTACTTTTCTTTAATTTCACGCAAGACTATAGAATGTAAAATAGGACCCGATGTAAAAGACTATGGACTATGATGATGTACACCGACACATGCACCGACACCTGCACACACGTTGTATGACTTTCCGCTAGATGTATGCGTAGGAAGCGTAAAACCTAGGAAAACTTATAATTTCTTCATCAAAAATCAAACATAACTCAAACTATTTTGCAATAAAATGAGGTCAAAACCTCACCTCCTTTTTCTTTCATTTTCTTAAGACAAAATCAAAACTAGTGCTAATTTTCAACTTTAACCATTCCTTGTAAATAAATTGGACTAACCTCACTTGTTTTCAATTCTAATGCCTACACGGCCTCTTATCTCTTTCTTCAAAACCATTTTCAAAACTAAAACTGAACCAACCCACAAAAAGCATTTTGGAAGAGAACTACATGGAATTTTGATCCCTTAAAAGGGTATGTAGGCAAGAGACTCAAATCTCTCCAAGTCCAATAAAATAAAATCCCATCTTCTCCTTCTCATTCTTAAAACCAATCTCTTTCACAAGTAGCGATAAAAGCAACGCATAAACGTAAAGCATAGTAAAACGGTTCCTATAGGATACTATAGTCATTACGGGTGCCTAACACCTTCCCGTAATGAAATCAGCCCCGAACTTAGGATTTCTAAGGTTTTTTCTCGATTTTACCTTCCCCAAAAAAAATAGAGACATCAATGATCGAAAGGTTCAAATCCAATTAATGATTTGACACCCGAAAATCGCGATGACAGAAATGGCGACTTCACTGGGGAATTTAGGGCTACACCTAGTTTTTCATGCTTTATATTTATGCTTTGCTTTATTGCTACATGTAAGATTTTCTTGTGTACGTGTGGGGTGAGAATGTCAAAAGCCCTATACCCGGGCTGAGTGAACTTAAGATTAGGGGAGATATAATCGACAATCCATTCCGAGGGTTGCCTCGTGCATTGGATTACGCGATCAATCTCACATAGCTGAGGCATTTTGGAGGTGATGTTGTCGGCGTGTGTTGTCATGCTTAGACACTCTACTTCCAATTGACCGATGAAGGCTATGAACCGTAGTTACCAAACCCATCCTTGGCCTTTCTTAGGACGTAGTGCGGTGGCCAAACCGAGCGTTGTCTCGAGATTTAGTCGTCACGCGATACTACACCCAAACTAAACCTTCTTACGGATAATCATGGACAAGCGTCGCTTTGTACTACCATGATATACGCAAGAGAGGTTGTGGTTTGGGAACTTTGTAGAACCTTGGTTACTACTATCAAAGCCTTAGTTTCACCGGACACCGTGTCCACTTGTTACCTTAGCCCACCGTGCTTTCCTTATTAAAACCATGCATACATGCATTCATGCATAAATTTTCTACATGCATTTATCAAAGGGTATAGACAAACTAAAATTCTTTGCAAATATGATCGGGCATGAAGAGGACTAAGTCTTACAAGTTCAAAGAAGTTAATTTGGCTAGCCTAAGGGAGTTGGCACTCAAGGTTAAAAATCCGACTGGGTTTCGTCTCCGATACGGTGGTTTGCTTGGTATTCTCCGGACTAATGTGGAAGAGAAGCTGGTGCACACTCTAGTGCAATTCTATGACCCGGTTTTCCGTTGCTTCACTTTCCCGGATTTTCAGTTGGTTCCTACGCTCGAGGCTTATTCTAGTTTATTGGGTCTACCTATAGCCGAGAGGGTGCCTTTCACGGGCCCAGGGTCTTCTCTTACTCCTCTGGTTATTGCTAAGGATCTTTATCTCAAGACTTCCGAGGTGTCTAAGAATCTCGCTACCAAGTCTCACATCCAGGGTTTCACTTCAAAGTACTTACTTGAGCAGGCTAATCTCGAATCTACTTGTCAGGACACCCTTGAGGCTATTATTGCACTACTCATCTACGGGCTTGTCCTCTTTCCGAATCTCGACAACTTTGTGGACATGAATGCTATTGAGATCTTCCATTCCAGGAATCCGGTTCCTACGTTGTTAGCTGACACATACCATGCTATCCATGATCGGACTCTCAAGGGTCGTGGGTTTATTCTTTGCTGCATACCTCTTCTTTATAGGTGGTTTATTTCTCACCTCCCGACTTCTTTCCATACCAACACGGAGAATTGGTCTTATTCGCAGCGGATTATGGCTCTTACTCCCGATGAGGTGGTTTGGATCACTCCAGCAGCTCGCGTCAAGGAGATCATCACTGGTTGTGGGGATTTCCTCAACGTACCTCTTCTTGGTACCCGGGGGGGAATCAACTACAATCCCGAGTTAGTCATGAGGCAGTTTGGTTTTCCTATGAGAGCGAAGCCCATTAACCTTGCTACATCTCAGGAGTTCTTCTACTATTCCAATGCTCCCACCGGGCAAAGGAAAGCTTTTACAGATGCATGGTCTAAGGTTCGTAAGAAAGATGTGAAGCATTTGGGTGTGAGATCCGGTATTGCTCATGAGGCCTATACGCAGTGGGTGATAGACCGAGCTGAAGAGATTGGCATGCCTTACCCTGCTATGAGGCATGTATCTGCAACTACTCCATCTAGGCCATTACCGTTGCTTCCCGCGACTCAGGAGATGTATCAGGAACATCTAGCTATGGAAAATGAGGAGAAGCGAGCATGGAAAGCCCGTTACAGTGAGGCTGAGAACTTGATCATGACTTTGGATGGCAGGGACGAGCAGAAGGACCATGAGAACCGGATGCTGAAGAAGGAACTAGCCAGAGTTAGGAAAGAGCTTGATGAGAAGGATGATCTGTTGAGGAGAGACTCCAGGAGAGTCAGAGGTCGTCGAGATTTCTTTGCCAGTTATTGTGGTTCAGCTTCAGACTCGGATTCCGAATACTACCCAGTCACTCCTTAGCCCTGGATGATAGGATTGCTATTGATTATGTTGTTTGTTCAGCTTATGTTTCAGAAGCCTACTCCCTTGGCTCAATGTATCAAGACAATTTGCTTTGAATAATTTGTTAGTCCAAAAATGTTTGTAAAGAATTCTAATTTGTCTAAAAAACCCTTTGGTAATAAAAGAGTCATTTTGCATCCGCATCTGCATATCATGCATCATATGCATCATTCATCGGTCACAAAAAAAAAAAGAACTTCCAAGTGTTCATTGCCTCCTGGTTCTTCTGCCGCAGAGTGAAAAGTGGCTCGTGCTCGGAGGGCTGATCAACCTACCAGAGTACATCAGACCAGACAGTACAGAAGGAGAAATCAAGTAGCTATGGAAGAAGAGAATGCACAGCTCCGCACTGAACTAGCCTCCGTGAGAGAAGAGTTAGCCAAAGCTCTCGACGCCATGACTGCTCTGATGGCCGCTCAAGAACAGCCGGTCGTGTCCACTCAGGCAGCTACCGAAGAGATTCCCGCCGCATCTCTTGTTATGCCGAGGGGATACCCCTATGGGCTCCCACCTTATTACGCTCCCAATACTGCAGCCGGTGTTTCAGGAACCGCGACTTCAGGTGCCGCTAATGTTGGTCAAATACCCCCACCAGATTCCACATCTCTTCACACTACCTTGCCTCAGTCAACGATCTTCACAGTTCCGATTGTGCACTCTACGCCTCAGGGCGCCAATGCTAATGATTACCGTGGAAAAACTCCTGTATTGGGAACTATGGAAGAAAAAATGGAAGAACTTGCCAGAGAACTCCGTCGCGAGATCAAGGCCAACCGTGGGAGCAGTGACCTCGTCAGAACCCACGACCTTTGTTTGGTGCCAAGGGTGGATATTCCCAAGAAATTCAAGGTCCCAGAATTTGACCGCTACAACGGGCTGACTTGCCCCCAGAACCATATCATCAAATACGTCCGGAAGATGGCTAACCATGCAGACAATGATTCACTTATGATCCATTGCTTCCAGGACAGTCTAATGGAAGATGCCGCGGAGTGGTACACCGGTTTGAGCAAGGATGATATCCGCACTTTTGATGATCTAGCTACTGCTTTCAAGAACCACTATGGGTTTAACACCAGGCTCAAGCCGAATAGAGAATTCCTCCGGTCTCTTTCTCAGAAAAAGGACGAAAGCTTTCGCGAATACGCACAGAGGTGGAGAGGGGCAGCTGCCCGTATCACCCCCGCCTTGGACGAGGAAGAAATGACTCAAACATTCTTGAAGACCCTGAAGAAAGATTATGTTGAGAGAATGATTATTGCTGCCCCAAGCAACTTTTCT
Source organism: Medicago lupulina (assembly GCA_958299785.1). NCBI lineage: Eukaryota > Viridiplantae > Streptophyta > Magnoliopsida > Fabales > Fabaceae > Medicago > Medicago lupulina. Next base: position 65,342,493 of record OY283140.1, read on the forward strand.
GAGATGGTCACTATGGGGACCCGCTTGGAGGAAGCCGTCCGAGAGGGAATTATCGTGTTTGAGAAAGGTGAGTCCTCGAATGCACCGAAGAAGTACGGCAATGGTCACCATAAGAAAAAGGAATCAGAGGATGGAATGGTGTCCGCCGGAACCAATCAGTCTGCCACTGCCGCTCCTGTCAATGCTATACAACTGCCTCAACCGTATCAGTACCTACAGTATGCCCAGCACCCGTTCTATCCACCGTTCTACCATCAATACCCTCCTCTACCGGGCCAGCCTCAGGTCCCTGTTAATGCCATCGCCCAACAGATGCAACAACAACCATTAGCTCAGCAACAACCGCAACAACAACAACAAGGCCCTCAATCTAGACCATCTTTCCCGCCGATACCAATGGCGTATGCCGAACTACTCCCAACTCTGTTACATAAGGGGTATTGCAGCACTAGGCCTGGTAAGCCTCCGCCAAACCCATTGCCTCCCAGGTTCCGCTCCGATCTCAGATGTGATTTCCACCAAGGCGCCCTAGGTCATGATGTAGAAGGTTGCTACGCTTTGAAATACATTGTGAAGAAGTTGATTGACCAGGGAAAGCTACCTTTTGAAAACAATGTCCCACACGTACTTGATAATCCACTCCCCAACCATGCCGCTGTAAATATGATTGAAGTCTGTGAAGAAATCCCTCGTCTCAGTGTCCGTAATGTTGCTACTCCCCTAATACCGCTACATATCAAGCTGTGCCAAGCTGCTCTGTTCAGCCACGACCACGCTGCTTGCTGTGAATGTCTTCAGAACCCTATGGGTTGCAGCGTAGTCCAGACTGATATCCAAAGATTGATGAATGACAACTACTTGACTACCAGTGATGTTTGCATGATAGTGTCGATCTTCCACGATACTCCAGTCAAGAGCGCGCCCGTCAGGAAGGACGTTGAACCATTGGTCATACGGTTGCCTGGTCCAGTACCATACACCTCTACGAAAGCCATCCCGTACAAGTACAGTGCAACTATGTTGGAAAACGGGAAAGAAGTGCCTTTGGTGTCCTCAAGCACAGTAGGCAGTATCGCTGAAGTGACGGCTTTGAGGAGCGGCAAGGTCCGACCCCTTTTGTTTCAGAAGAAGGATGATGTACAAGTTACAATTCCTGCTGATAAGACTGCTCCAGTGACAATCCCTCCTGTTGATGAAAGTACCAGCCGTCCAGGCCATTCCATTGGTGATTCCAATCTGGATGAGATTTTGAGGATAATCAAGAAAAGCGATTATAAGATCGTTGATCAGCTGCTACAGACTCCCTCAAAGATATCCATCTTGGCCCTACTCCTCAGCTCGGAGGCTCACATGAATGTGTTATTGAAAGTGTTGGAACAAGCCTATGTTGACCACGAAGTCACAGAGGATCAATTTGGCGGAATAGTGGCTAACATCACTGCTTGCAGTAACCTTTGGTTTGGTGAAGATGAACTTCCAGAGGCAGGAAAGCACCACAACTTGGCCCTGCACATTTCCATGAACTGCAAAACAGATATGCTGTCCAACGTGTTGGTAGACACTGGGTCGTCGTTGAATGTGTTGCCTAAATCGACTTTGGATCAGTTGAGTTGCCGAGGAGTTCCCTTGAGGAGGAGTACTTTTCTAGTCAAGGCTTTCGATGGCTCTCGTAAAACTGTGCTCGGAGAGATAGATCTCCCCATGACTATTGGTCCTAAAACATTCATGATTACTTTCCAGGTTATGGACATAGATGCCTCTTACAGTTGCCTACTCGGGAGACCGTGGATACACGAGGCTGGGGCAGTTACTTCTACCCTCCATCAGAAGCTAAAGTTCGTAAGGAATGGTAAACTTGTGACAGTGCATGGAGAAGAAGCTTATCTGGTCAGTCAGTTATCATCCTTCTCTTGTATCGAAGCTAAGTCTGCCAAAGGAACTGCATTCCAGGGTTTGACTATCGAGGGTACGGAGCCCAAGAGAGCTAGTGCTGCCATGGCTCCATTAAAGGATGCGCAGAGAGCCGTTCAGAAGGGTCAGGCCGCTGGTTGGGGCCAATTGATACAGCTGCAGGACAACAAATACAAAGAGGGTCTCGGTTTCTCCCCGACGTCAGGCATGCCAACTGGAATGTTCCGTAGTGCTGGATTTACCAATGCAATTCTTGATGGTGCTGCTGAAAGAGGGGTCAGACCCGCATTTGTGATACCAAGAGGCATTGCAAAGAACTGGAACGTTATCAATCTCCCTGTGTTTGTGCATGATTCTAAGTAATATGTCTTGCTGTTTAGGCTTTATTTTCAAAATAACAATCCTTCCGCCTTGCCCGAGGCGGAAGTGACTCTTTTGTAAAGGGCGTGTTTGTTCCGACATCACCATTATCAATAAAAGACGTCGTTTCTTTCACGACTCTTTTTCTTTCTTTAGTGTTTTTCCCTTGGAAATAATGGTAATGCCAAAAAAAACCAAAACATCTGCATTTTCTTATTAATTTCAAAGATCTGCATGAAAATTATTTTCTAAGAATCATCCAATCATGTCACGCAGATCGAACCAAAGTAAACCCGTTGAACACAGTAATTCTATGTTTCTCCAAACTGTTGAATCCCCGGTATTCGAGACCGAGGACGAGGATAGTGATGACATACCAGATGAAATTGCCCGACTGCTTGAGCAAGAAGAGAAGACCATTCGGCCTCATCAGGAGGAGATCGAGCTAATCAACTTGGGTACTGAGGATAACAAAAGAGAGATCAAAGTCGGTGCTGCATTGGAGGAAGGGGTCAAGAAAAGGATCTTCCAGCTTCTCCGGGAGTACTCGGACATTTTTGCATGGTCGTATGAAGACATGCCTGGTTTGGATCCTCAGATTGTGGAGCATCGGATACCGACAAAGCCAGACTGCCCTCCTGTCAGGCAAAAGTTGAGACGGACTCGGCCGGACATGGCTCTGAAGATCAAAGCGGAAGTGCAGAAACAGATCGATGCGGGTTTTCTCATGACGGTTGAATATCCCGAGTGGGTTGCTAACATCGTGCCAGTGCCGAAGAAAGATGGTAAGGTTCGGATGTGTGTTGACTACAGAGATTTGAACAGAGCGAGCTTGAAGGACAATTTCCCACTGCCTCACATTGATGTGCTTGTTGACAATACTGCCCAGTGCAAGGTGTTCTCCTTCATGGACGGTTTTTCTGGCTATAACCAAATCAAAATGTCACCCAAGGACAGGGAGAAGACGTCGTTCATCACTCCATGGGGAACTTTCTGCTGCAAAGCAATGCCGTTCGGTCTAATAAATGCTGGTGCTACCTACCAAAGGGGGATGACCACTTTGTTCCATGACATGATTCACAAGGAGGTTGAAGTGTATGTAGATGACATGATTGTCAAGTCAAGCGATGAAGAGAAACATGTCGAATATTTGGCTAAAATGTTTGAAAGGTTGAGGAAGTACAAGCTTCGGCTGAACCCAAACAAGTGTACATTCGGTGTTAGGTCAGGGAAGTTGCTAGGCTTCATTGTCAGCCAGAAGGGCATTGAAGTAGATCCTGATAAAGTCCGGGCTATCCGCGAGATGCCGGCCCCGCAAACCGAGAAGCAAGTCAGAGGGTTCCTCGGGCGTTTGAACTACATTTCCAGATTTATATCCCACATGACTGCGACCTGCAGGCCGATTTTCAAGTTACTCAGGAAGAATCAGCCTATGGTATGGAATGATGAATGCCAAGAAGCTTTCGACAACATCAAGAGTTATTTGCTAGAACCTCCTATCCTCGTTCCGCCGGTGGAAGGAAGGCCATTGATCATGTATCTGTCAGTGTTGGATGAGTCCATGGGATGTGTGCTCGGTCAGCAAGATGAAACTGGAAAGAAAGAGCATGCAATCTACTATTTGAGCAAGAAATTCACCGATTGTGAGGTTCGGTATACAATGCTCGAGAAAACCTGTTGTGCACTAGCCTGGGCTGCCAAACGCCTGCGCCACTACTTGATAAATCATACGACTTGGTTGATATCCCGGATGGATCCAATCAAGTACATTTTTGAGAAACCGGCTGTCACTGGAAAAATCGCACGTTGGCAAATGTTACTGTCAGAGTATGATATTGTGTTTAAAGCTCAAAAAGCCATTAGAGGGAGTATCCTGGCAGACCATCTCGCTTGCCAACCACTTGATGATTATCAACCTTTGAAGTTCGATTTCCCCGATGAAGAAGTTATGTTTTTAAAATCAAGAGACTGTGAAGAACCACTGATCGGTGAAGGTCCAGACCCTGATAGCAAGTGGGGATTGGTCTTTGATGGTGCTGTTAATGCCTATGGCCGAGGAATTGGCGCAGTAATTGTGGCTCCGCAGGGGCATCACATTCCTTTCACAGCCCGGATTGTGTTTGAATGCACCAACAACGTGGCCGAGTACGAAGCGTGCATCTTTGGAATTGAAGAAGCCATCGATATGAGAATCAAGCATCTGGACATCTATGGAGACTCTGCACTAGTCATCAACCAGATAAAGGGAGAATGGGAGACCCATCATGCCAATTTGATCCCTTACCGTGATTATGCGAGACGTCTGTTGACGTATTTTACAAAGGTTGAGTTGCACCATATTCCCCGAGAGGAGAACCAAATGGCCGATGCTCTTGCTACCTTATCTTCCATGCTTCAAGTAAACCATTGGAATCACGTGCCGATGATCAAAGTACAACGCTTAGACCGGCCTGCCCATGTGTTTACTGTCAGTGATGCAATTGTACAGACAGGTTCAGGCGGAGCCGACGTCAAACCCTGGTATCATGATATCAAGCAATTTCTGCGAAGCCATAAGTATCCGCCAGGTGCTTCCAACAAAGACAAAAAGACGCTGCGCAGGTTGGCTAGCAAATTCCTGCTGGATGGTGATGTCCTGTACAAAAGGGATTTCGATATGGTGTTGTTGAGATGTGTCGACGAAGGTGAAGCAGAACAGCTAATGCACGATGTGCACGACGGCACCTTTGGGACCCACGCATCGGGGCATGTTATGTCTAGAAAGCTGTTGAGAGCCGGTTACTACTGGATGACCATGGAGCGTGATTGCTATCAATACGCTAGAAAGTGCCACAAATGTCAAGTATATGCTGATAAGATCCATGTGCCTCCGCGCGCCCTCAATGTTATGTCTTCTCCATGGCCTTTCTCTATGTGGGGCATTGATGTGATCGGAAGGATTGAACCAAAAGCTTCAAACGGTCATCGTTTTATCCTGGTAGCAATCGATTATTTCACCAAATGGGTCGAAGCTGCATCTTATGCCAACGTGACTAAGCAAGTGGTAGTCAAATTCATCAAGAACAATATCATCTGTCGGTATGGTGTCCCTAGCAAGATCATCACTGACAATGGTACCAACCTGAACAATGACATGGTGCAGGCCTTATGTGAGAAATTCAAGATTGAACACCACAATTCTTCTCCTTACAGACCTCAGATGAATGGTGCAGTCGAGGCCGCCAATAAGAACATCAAGAAGATTGTGCAGAAGATGGTAACAACATACAAAGACTGGCATGAGATGTTGCCCTATGCTCTACACGGCTACCGTACTACAGTTCGTAGTTCAACTGGGGCAACGCCTTTTTCTCTTGTGTACGGCATGGAAGCAGTCCTCCCTTTGGAAGTAGAGATCCCGTCTCTCCGTATGATTATGGAAGCGAAGTTGACCGAGGCCGAGTGGTGCCAGAGTCGGTACGACCAGTTGAATTTGATTGAGGAAAGACGACTGGATGCTTTGGCTCATGGTCAGATGTATCAAACGAGGATGAAAGCTGCTTTTGACAAGAAAGTCCGTCCTCGGGTATTCAAGGAGGGTGAACTCGTGTTGAAAAGAAGAATGAGTCAGCAACCCGACCCAAGGGGCAAGTGGACGCCTAACTACGAGGGACCTTATGTTGTCAAGAAGGCTTTCTCCGGCGGTGCTTTGATCCTCACACACATGGATGGTGTAGAACTTCCGAATCCTGTGAATGCCGATATAGTCAAGAAATACTTTGTCTAGATATGAAAAGAACAGCGTGGTAGGTCGAAAACCCGAAAGGGCGGCCTAGGCAAAAATGCGCTTCCCGGTGGATCGAAAACCCGAAAGGGCGGTCCAGGCAAAATAAGGGACAAGAAACAAAAATGTAAGAGCTCGCTGAGATTACATGTAACTCAGGCAAAAATGAGCGTCTCGATGAGCCGAAAACCCGAAAGGGCGGTTCATGCAAAAATGAGATTGAAATAAAAGACAATTGACTATATCTGGCGAATTACCATTCCCCTTAGGATCTTTGCAATTGATGTTTGGTTGTTCTCATCCGAGGTTCCGACGCCTGTGGATTCAAGAGTTTCAGATACCATAGCAGTTACTGTGTTCAATGTACCACCAACCAATAAAATTACCATTTTTCAGGATTTGTAAATCTGTGGGGTCGCGCTTTTGGCCGACTACCGCCCTTATACATCGATTTGAGCCTATGCTTTTGTTTGGCACTCATTTTCCGTTCTACTTTCAAAGCTTTATACAAAAGATTTCTTCTATGTTAATAATGATGTGTCTGGAATAAACATTATGAAAATTGAAATTTTTAAGTATTTTGAAAACAAGCCTGAACAGCTAGGTACATTCAAATGAACATGCATGAACAAATCTACATTGATATCAGTTCCAATTCGAGTTACTAGCAAGTCTTCCCAGTGACGGTATGTGGTCAATGGCAAGAATGAAAAAACAGAATGAAAAGCATGAAAAAATGAATACGCTCGCTAAGTTGAAAACCCGAAAGGGCGGCTTAGGCAAAAATGAGCACCCCGATGGATTGACAACCTTCAAAGGCAATTCAGGCAAAAACAGGGGCAACACAAAAAAAAAACTATTCCCCGGTGGGTCGAAAACCCGAAAGGGCGATCCAGGCAAAAATGGGATGATGAAAGAAAAAATGAAAAATGAAATGAAAAAAAACAAACATGCAAAAGCATTGACCACAGATGCGATGTCCAAAGCACTTGCATGACCGTTCCAACGAGCAGCAATACTACTCAGACTATTTTTCTCTATAATTTTACAGCTTCCTGCCTTCAACGATGGTCTCGACGTATCTTCAAACGACGGCATCCCCAGGAGAGGAACTTTTGCAAGTATATGTCCGAGCACGAGCCATTACGTGCCCAATATTCCAATGTTTTGTCTGTCTCTGCGGAATTGTGTCTACAAATTGCCAATCATCATGCATTCCAAAACATTCATACATGCATAATCATGCATCCTATGTGTTCATGCATTCGATAAGATTGTCATGCTATTCATACGCATCTGCATTCTCAATTCCTATGTTAATCTCGATCAAAATCAATCTTGTCAACTTCAAATTTCTTCTGCTGATAACAAATGTCTTCTGTCATGTCAATTTCAAAGTTCAACAGTCTTGTCAACATTCCTGTCAAATTCAAGCTCCTGCAGTTATGTCAATCAAATTCAATTCTTTTTCAAATACAATTTGTTTCTGTTAACGGCCAAGTGGCTAGTTCGCACCCAAGAACAGCTTGTGCCTGTCAATTTGTTTCTGTTATCGGTCAAGCGGCCAGTTCGCATCCAAGAACAGCTTGTACCTATCCTTTTGATACCCGCCGAGCGACTAGTTCAGGTCCAAGAACAGCTTGTGCTTTCTATGTTGTTTCCTGTCAGCCAAGTAACTAGTTCGCGTCCAAGAACGGCTTGTGCTTTCTACCTTGTTTTCTTTCAGCCAAGTAACTAGTTCGTGTCCAAGAACAGCTTGTGCTTTCTATATTTGCTTTCAGCCAAGTAACCAGCTCAAATACAAGAGCAGCTTGCGCCCTTTGTTGTCAATATTATCGGTCAAGCGGCCAGTTCGCATCCAGGAACAGCTTGTACCTGTCAATTTGCTTTCGAGTCTCCCCAGTGAGTCTTGTTATCTGCTATTCTGTTAATGTCAACCAGTCCCGCAATGGATACGACATATTCCTTTTTGCTATTCTGTTAATGTCAATCAGTCCCGCAATGGATACGACATACTCTGTTGTTTGCTATTCTGTCAATGTCTACCAATCCCGCAATGGATACGACATATTCTGTTAAATTCAATTCTCAGTTTGTCTTGCATTCATAACACAAATGTTGCATGGCATGCATAGCATCTACAAATGTATTTTTACGCCCAAAATCAGTGCTAATGTCGATATTCAAGTATCTTCGTCATGTCAAGCCAAAGACTCCGTCTCTTGACTCTCCAAACGAAGAAACTTAAATAGGGGCAGCTGTCATACCCTCATTTTGGACCTAAAAATACTCATTCAAATTCCTCTGCTATTTTCTAATGCTTTCAAATTCACCGTGTTTTCTACTGTGCTCCAACTGCATACATTACTGCTTCAGTCTCTTGAATTTTTGCATAAAATCATACAAAAGGGTATTTTGGTCATTTCCCACAAAGGAACCCATTTTCAGTCCCTACAATTTGTCCCTGAGTCTTTTCAATTTGTTTGCATGAATCATTAATCAAACTTTGCACAAAAATCATCTTAATTTGCATCCGAGTCAGTCTGAGTCGTTTTTGCCCCAGGGGCATTTTAGTCTTTTCACATTATTTGAATTTTGGGCAGAGAGGTATTTTAAAATACCTCATTTTTGGTAGTTTGTTCGTTTTAGTCCGTTTTGTCAATTTTAATTGTTTCACTTTACGTTGCATTTCAAATTACATTTTTTAGCCAATTTTATTATTTTTACATTTTAGTCCAAATATTTTCAAAAATTGCAATTTAGTCCAAATTTTATACTTTATTACAAATACGCCCCAATTTCTTTTTAATTCTCAAAAAAACAGTCCAATTTTTTTCTTCTTTTTTATTTTGCAGTTTAGTCCCAAATTCTTTAAAATTTGCAGTTTAGTCCTTTTTTAGATTCAGTCCAAGAGGCCACGCAAGCAGTTCCAAGTCCACGTGGCACGAGCTCATTGGTCAGAATCACACATGGCAGGCTATAAATAGTACACAGTGTCAGAACTTTCACACGATCACGCGCCACATCACAAACAGATTCCATTTTCTCTCTCTTGGCAGTTAGGATCAAAATCATAACAAACTCAGAAAAGCAAGAACAAACACGAAACCCTAACCGTTTTCCAGAAACAAAATTCAAGCTAAAACCATGGAATTAGTGTGAGCTCTCAGAGATTCAAGCTTGAATCTTCATCATTGAGCCTTGCTCTCTGCAATTCAAGCACTGAATTCATCACCAGAAGCGACGAACTCAGTACGATCACAGTGAGAAGATTGAGAAGAAGAAGGAAAGAAGAATTCAAGGAATCCGAACCGGTTAAGGAGAAAAAGAAAGAAAATCACCAGTCTCATTTCAGAATTCAAGCCAAGAATCAATAAAAACAGCATCAAATCGAAGTATTCCAAAGATCCGAATCAAATCTCTGAACAAAAATCAGGTAATCATCAAAGAAACTTACCTCTTTTCATTCATACACGGTAACAAACACTAGACCGATGCGGATTAACAGGATTCGAAGCTTTTTCATTCGAAAATGGTGAAACCCTAACTTTTTTTTTCAAAACAACAGAGATTCTGAGATTGACAACGATTTTTAACCGTTGGAAATCAACGAATCCATAAGGATTTCACGCGAGAAAGCTTCGAATCAGACGAATATGAAACGTTTTGAAACCGTACGAGAATCAACAAATCCACATAGATTCGTTGCATGCTTACGGATTTCAACATCAGAATCATGTTTAGAAGCAAGATTTAAGACGATTAAGCCAAGATTCTTTCATTCCTGGGTAGATTCAAGTGGATTAGGGTTTGTAAGAGAGGAGAAGAGAGAGCGGCGCAAGAGAGAAGAAGAAGAAAGAGAAACGGATTGAAAAATGAGGGGAACCGGGCCAGGATCCTTTTATGTAAGCGCTAGACCGGGTCGGTTTAGATCCGACCCGGCTTCCCTGTGTGTTAGGCCGTTAGATCTAGGTTTTTGTGGATCCGGATCAATCCAACGCCCCAGGGGCGTTCTGGAGATCCGGATCCATCTGTGTGTTTGGGTGTTGGGCTTTTTACCCGCGGGTTTTGTCTTTTTTTTTAGTTTCTTGAATTTTGTTGCTAATTGCACCTGCATCCTTGCTATCTGAACCCATATGTATGCCAAATTTCTTGCAAAAAATCCCAAAAAATTTTTACTATGTATTCTTGATGTGTTTTTGGCTGATTAGTGATATTTTCACATGCTCAGAACTGATGGAAATAATATGTGTCAATTTCATTCTTGATTCGTATATTTTGTGCGGTTTCGCGTGAATTTTCTTGTGCAATTTTTGATCCGAAACTTGTCATGTGATGTTGATGTTTGACATTTAATTTTATGATAAGTTTGCTCCCGATTTTGTACTAATTCATTTAATTGTGTTAGTTAATTGGTTTTGCTTACAATTCTTGCAATATGTTCAAGTGTGTTAGTTAATTGATTTCGCTTACAATTTTTGCGATATGTCTAATTGCGTTAATTGATTTTGCTTACAATTCTTGCAATATGTTCCATTTTTGATTAGGTTTGATCTTTGTCCACGATTTTGCGATATTTTCAATTTTGTTAATAGGATAGCTTTTATCTTGCAAGTTTAGGTGCTAGTTTCCTGATTTTGCAAGGTTTAGCTTTTAATTTCTTGTTTCATAAGTCATGTTAGTTAGCACGCATTTCTTCCTCACATCCTTCCATATTTTGTTGTTCTTGTTGCCTAACATTTCATTATCATTGCATATTGCTTCACTAACCATTTTGTGTTTCATGCCTTTTGAAAGCTCCCATTCATCCCCATTCTCTGAGTTTAGGTTCCATTCAATTTCTCAATGTTTAGGTAGTTTACTTTTCTTTAATTTCACGCAAGACTATAGAATGTAAAATAGGACCCGATGTAAAAGACTATGGACTATGATGATGTACACCGACACATGCACCGACACCTGCACACACGTTGTATGACTTTCCGCTAGATGTATGCGTAGGAAGCGTAAAACCTAGGAAAACTTATAATTTCTTCATCAAAAATCAAACATAACTCAAACTATTTTGCAATAAAATGAGGTCAAAACCTCACCTCCTTTTTCTTTCATTTTCTTAAGACAAAATCAAAACTAGTGCTAATTTTCAACTTTAACCATTCCTTGTAAATAAATTGGACTAACCTCACTTGTTTTCAATTCTAATGCCTACACGGCCTCTTATCTCTTTCTTCAAAACCATTTTCAAAACTAAAACTGAACCAACCCACAAAAAGCATTTTGGAAGAGAACTACATGGAATTTTGATCCCTTAAAAGGGTATGTAGGCAAGAGACTCAAATCTCTCCAAGTCCAATAAAATAAAATCCCATCTTCTCCTTCTCATTCTTAAAACCAATCTCTTTCACAAGTAGCGATAAAAGCAACGCATAAACGTAAAGCATAGTAAAACGGTTCCTATAGGATACTATAGTCATTACGGGTGCCTAACACCTTCCCGTAATGAAATCAGCCCCGAACTTAGGATTTCTAAGGTTTTTTCTCGATTTTACCTTCCCCAAAAAAAATAGAGACATCAATGATCGAAAGGTTCAAATCCAATTAATGATTTGACACTCGAAAATCGCGATGACAACCTTGCATATCTTTTATGATCAGTTTGATATGACTATGTGGAGATATGTGAATGATTGATAGGTGTTGAATATAATGTCTATCATAATGTGTTGTATCTTTCTCCTTTACTTGAATTGTAAGAATTTTATGAAGGTGTTGAATTATTATGGTGATGTTGTTTGTGATTATATATGTGTATGTGCATATATGTTGTTGGTGAATTTTCTTACATGCTATTGGTGATGATTTGATGGTGTAAGCATGTATTCAAATATATTGGTGAATTATTTATGTATAAGTGCATATATGTTGTTGGTGAATTTTCTTACATGCTATTGGCGACGATTTGATGGTGTAAGCATGTATTAAAATATGTTGGTGTTGATTTTGGTGTCGATTGTGTCATATGTACATGTGTTCATGACTGATGGCGACATATTATATATCCATATTGGCGACGATTATGATGTGTTTGTTGCATCATGAGGTGACGACCTCGAAGGTGATTTGGTACCACGTGCATATAGGTGTCGTGTCTAGGTGCATTGCATAAAGTTGATATGTGTCATAAATGTTTAAGTACTTGGTGAATATTTGTGATCAATGAATCATTTACTTGTTGAAAATTGTTGGTGACAATTTGGTGATTATGTGAAGATGTGCATATGTTGGTGTTTATTATGAACTATGAAATACCATGATGATTGATTATTCCTGTTTGCATATATTGATTATGTTTGATGTGAAGCTAACCTCCAGTGGTCTGTGGTGGACCGCCTACCTGTTTGTATGAATGGGTAGACGGCATGCAGGACTAGTTTGATTGCTTGGTGGTGAGTTGCTTGAGGATAGAGGGAGCTTCCTTTGTTTTTTAGTAGAGTCCTAGATTAGGCTCTGATTAGGTGTCTGTTCTTTTGATTTCCGGATTTTGTTTATGTTGTGGAGTTTTGCCCATACGTCGGGATTTAGATATTATATTTTGTGGATGTATTTATTGTTGATGACATGGCTACTTGATGTGTATGTTATATTTCCGCTGTGATGTTTTATTGTTGAAATTTTTATGCACGTCAGTTGAGAATTATTTGAAGACGTGACGTCTATTTCTTAAATATTTATTATATTCGCATGTTTTATCGCTTTAATAGAAGTAGGGCGTTACAATGTGCACTTCAAAAAAGAGTTTTAAATGGTGAACCTCTTAAATTTTATATGTAACATTAGGTTAATAATTTTTTTTTTAAAATAATATATTTATGCCAAAAAAAGAGTATGTTAACCTTTTATAGCTAATAAAACTGAAGAGGTCGACCACTAAACCTCTTTTTTGGGTGCTTATTAGAGGTACACTGCGTTACACTCAATTGCACACAAAATACTTACTTATAAGTTTTTTTATGGCAAATGGGACACACAAGAAGAACCAACTGTAACATCCAAAATATATATAGAAAATAGATAAGAACAAAAGGAGGCAGGGGGAAATAAACCAAAACCTTCTCAAAAGATAAAAGCGAACAAAAAAGGTAAAGAAAAAAACCAAGCTAAAATAAATGGAATAACAAAAGAAACATAATCCAAGACAGAACGATTCATAGCTACCGCTCTCTCTTTCTCATAAGTATAAATCCAAGACAAACTAGCACTGACATCTTTTATTAGAGCAAGACAAAAATGAGAAGGAAGAAGGAGTTTAGAAAATAAGCCATAGATGACTTAGAGGGCAAGTTACATCTTGAGAATGTGAATTTCATGTAAATTTCAGTTACATTTAAATAGTAGGTTTATTACAAGTTAGTTATACTGAGGTGTCATTTCTAGCTTGTACATATACCATGATATGTAAGTGAATTCATTCATTCAATGATAATCACATTTTCTTAGTTTTAGCTTTTCATGGCCGTGAAGTTCTTAGATCTTTGCCCTTCCAATACGACTGCAGAATCTTTAAGTTATCCTCTCGAATTTAGTCCAAATTTGTCATTGCGTCACTCCAAGTGCCACTTATAAGTTGAGAATTGTTTATCTATACCATTTATAACAATTATTTTGGATTATATATGCAAAATACACAATAAAAGTCGTTCCAAAACCGACCCTTAACAAGTGTTTGAAAATGTGAAAAATCTTGCTAAATTGCAATCCCCTCTAGTCCACATACTTCATTGGATTGGAAGTAAGAAAATATAGTATTCGGACTCAAACTTTACTAGAGATATATATGATCCTAATGATACACGTATAAAATTTAAATTTGAAACAATTTTCCAATAATCCATTTTCATAAGACACATAAATTTGACTCTAGTTTCTAGAACAAAATTGACATAAATATTTTGGATGTGGCTACCATGCACTACCATGCAGTGAGGGATTTCCGACATTTACAAGTCGCCATATCATGACAGTTCGACGATCAAGATCGACTGGTTTATATTCAAACTTGGTATTTTGAATTATATGCAACTTGCATTTTTTTTTTTTTACCGTTCAATCTTGATTGTACAACCATTGATATCTCAACTACGTGAATGCGAGATTTCCTGATTGCAGGGAATCTCTAGATTCTACTGGCCCGGTGGGTGACGATCTCCTTGTTGTTGTTGATTGAAAAGATGAGATGCATAATAAGGGAATTCAGCATCACTTTCTAGAATCTGAGCATACTGAAACAAGTTTGGGAAAACTTGTTGATCATGAGAACTAGAAACATAACCACTTTGTTGAACTGCACTATTAGCACTAGAACTAAAACTAGAACTGTTGCATTGAACAACTCTTTCAGGGAAATTAAGTTTAGCTTTTGTGCCTTTGAATTTGAGTGCAGCTTTGTCATATGCAAGAGCTGCATCTTCAGCAGTATCAAATGTTCCTAACCAAACTCTAGCTGCTTTTTTTGGGTCACGTATTTCAGCTGCCCATTTTCCCCATGGTCTTTGTCTCACTCCTCTATAGTGCGGTTTCTTTTTGGTCTCTTTGATTTCCATAACATGCAAAACAAAGGAGAATGATGAATTATTTAAAATTTACTTTCATTGAAAAGATCATATGCATGCATATATGATGGAGTTATGTATGCTTTTCTATATATTCAAGTAGAATCAATAAGGATTACTCGAGTTCAACCCTGACCGAAACAATATACTTCATTAATCGGACTTTACTAACAATTATCAAACAAAACTCTTTTTTCAAAATATGTTTTTTTACCTTGTATATATTATGCATTGTTCCTACCAATTGAGTTAAACTTACGAGGACGAATGTGAAATGCTTAATATAGATGTATCACAAATGACGGGTGGTAAAGCGGGGAATATATTTACTTTCATCTCACTCATGTTTTCCGCTAAGCATGAGATCTAACGGTAACAAATGATTCAGCTATACCTTCGTGATAAAATCATATATATATATATATATATATAAAATAATTTTGATGATTAAAATATAAATACAAGATTCAATCATAGGAGAATTCGATTGATTAGTTGCTACATGTAAAAATCTATTTTTATTGATAGATGAAGGCTGTTAACGCTAACTTTGTGTTAGATGTTCAATGTTGGTTGTCATGCCTGCTTGTATGTTTGGACATCAGTTAGTTTGCCTTTTTTTTTTATTATTATGTTAGGACATTATTGTAGACTTTAGTTTTTTTCTTTGACACATTTTGTACTAGAGAAGTTTATACTTTTGGTGTTAATATAATTTCATTTTTGTTTGTTAACAAAAATATAAATACAAGATTAATCGGTATGTATAATGTTTATTACTAGTCAAAGTTGTCCATCATGTTCCAAATAAGATTTATATGGTTATAGTTTGATTTGTTCCCCTTCAAAGTGTACATATGTCAGTGTCATCGGTGCTATATTTTTCTATTTTATTTTGCGCATGCCTTCGAATAAGATAATTAATAAACCAAAAAATAATTAGCTTACTTGACTTGGTTATAATTTTTTGAAATATTCCTTCTTTTAAAAAATGACTTTAACTATCCAGAATGCGATTGAGCAAACATATAAATTATTTAACGTGATATTCATTTTGTGCAATAAAACTGTACCATCATATCCTTCAAAAAAAAAAACTGTACCATCATATATGTGGATCATCGAATAATATTTTAATCTATATATACGCAGGAAATTAGCCTAAAATTGATTTAGTATTAGTGTTAAAAAATATTTATTGAATTTCCAAAGTTGAACTTAATAGCTAGGCATAAGAAATTGCTAATTAAAAAATCACGACTCATTTATATTCATTCAATTTAACGATTTTAAAATTAAAATGGATTATTAAACTCTTTTTTTTAATGAAGTGATAAATTACCTCTGAGACTTATATACAACTGTAAAACTTTTAATTCAAACTCTGATAAATGTTCCGTCTAACAATATCGACATTACTGATTTAGTATACCTTACAAACCAACTCTAATTTTTTATTTTTTTTTAAAGATAGGAGTTAGACTATAGTTTTTCAACCTAAAATAGAAAAAGTATATATCATATAATTGTAACATCTCAACAAAAGAATAACATAATTTGTCCTATATTAATTATTAATAGTATATTTAAGGACATGTAGATCAATGGTCATGGCTTGCAGAAGATAAACACATTTTCATTTATAATAAGACTAATGTACACCTATCCGTTGTTCTTGTGAGTTTAACCCAATGGATAGAGACATTATATAATTTATAGTCAATAATCTACTTGTAAAAAAAATAAATATATTTACCCGTAAAGAAAAAAATAAGCACATATACTTTGAAAGTAACAAGTATAAATAGTTGGCTCAGAATTTAACTTTAATGGGTATAATGTAACAAAAATGAACTCAAAATAAGAACAAATATTTTAAGAAAATCCAAGTTTGAATCATGATCGAAGCAATCGGTGATAAAATTTTATTGGGAATCATGACTATTTTAAAAGGTTTACACCAATTTTTTTGGGAAATTAGGTTAAAAAAAGTGTTCCACTTTTTCCCCAAAAATGGACAAGCTCCAACAATAGCATAAATTTGTCCCATTTAGAAAATGGATCAAACATATGCTAAATTTAGATGAACACAAGAAACAAACATACAATTTTAGAAACAAACCTTGATCTAGAGGAGGTTGAGGTGGTTGAGATTCTTCATTGACCATAGTAGTCGAGGTTGATTGTTCCATGTGTGGGTTATTATGATTGGTAGATGTTCCAATGACTTGAGAGAGAGCAGAAACCATGGTAGACAAATCAGTGTCTGGACACCAATTAGAATTAGATGCATAGTTATAAGCATCCAACTCATTATTTACTAATGCATACTCCTCTTTCTCTTTAACCTCTGATGTTTGTGAAGATAGTGGCAGCTTTCCATACCTTCTTGGATCCACTTTTAGATTTGATTTTCTCTTTTACTCTCTAAGTTGTTGGCATGAATATGATCTTGAGGTATTAGTGCATGTACTTATACTAGCTAGGTCTTTATTTATAAGAAAACGTTTGAGTGAATTGTTATAGGAATAAAGTATTAGATAATTAATTTATTTCAAATACACCCTTTAATGTTAAAAGAGTAAAATGACATAAGATAAATATTATTTAAAATAAACTAATTATCTTACACTTTATTCCTATAATATAACAAGAATTGATAGGGTTTCTAGAGTCCAAAAAAGTATTAAGGGACTGACAAATATACTTAAATATTATCTATTAATGAGTTTTTTACCTTCTCATTTTGAAACGATACACCATGTATATTATATTATGGTGTTTTGAGCCGCCGGCATTCACAATTTTACTTTCCTTCTTTTCCCCATTTTTCTTAGAAAAATCCTTCCATATTTTTTCATTAATTCTTTAATTCTTTTCATTTCTTTTTCCTTATCCGTAATTCTTTTCTTCCAGAACCCTTTTTTAAGGTGAATTCTTACCAACTGAACCAACTTATGTGGCTATTAGTTAGGTCATTAATTTAATGACTTCCGTTTAAATTAATAAATGTTGAGTCATGAATCTTATTCAATATTTTTTTATAGGAATTAATGGACTACATGCAAATGTGTTTTTTTTTTTTTTTATCCTCGCGAGCTTAGCTTAGTGGATAAGACAATGCATATGTTCGAACCCCAACCACAAAGAAAAAACGTTCTTTTTTTTCTTTTTATAGGAACCTTAATGTCATTTGTTCCCATTTATGGGAGACTTCTTAATATTCATATTTAATCGGGCCTCTTTTTTTAATTTGTTTGTGACTTTTTCTTAAGTAAGAAAACAAGGATATTTCAATATTTTAGACATTTTGAACTTGCAACAAAAATGCTTCACATGGTCAAGTGGAGGATAAAAATTTCAATTTTTGTGGTCTCTTGCCCTTCAATCTCAAACATAGTCTTAAAATCAAACAAATACTAATGATATCTTGGTTTTTATTGTTTCAAATTATGTGAGACTTCTTATCTCCAACAGTTTTCTATAAGTAAGAAAAGTGCTATCATGATAGCCATTTGCACCGCCGTAATTTTAAGTAGTTGGTGTGGTTTGTACTTTCCTTTGTACATCGAATATAGTCTAATTGTCTTCATTGATATATATCTACGCATGATACTTTGGTCGTTTCCACACAACTATTCTGCTTTCAATATATACAATATAATATATAATAAGTAGAAAGAGATTGATTATTTTTTATTTTTAACAAGTCAAAGAGATTGATTGTGTTCTATATTATATATAATTTTTGGGTTGAAAGTATAGCGAGCAATGAACGTTCCAGGGACATTCTTGTTGGAATAAAATCTGGTTTATATCTTATCTTAATCATTTGACAAGCCGAAACATAAGTGTATAAATTTGTGCGAGGGTTCTGTGGCTAGGATCATGCTACTTTTCACACCTATAGATACCACTATCAACCTACATGCCTTGCCTTGGCTTTACTATTAGGGGCCTTTAAGATGGATTTTACATATCTCATTTTTGAAATTGCTCAAAAACTACATCAACGGCAGTTAATTGTCTCTTGAATTTTTCAACAGCAGTTAACTGTCGTTGATTATTTTTAAGATAAAAAAATTGATCAAAATTTTTTTCCAACATATGAAAGAATATAACTTACTTATGATTTTACCATTTCAGTGACAGTTGATCAAGGCTTGAAATTTATAAATAGCCACATTGTATATTGTTATTATTTTTAGCTATTTTCAATTTGATAATGACACGCAACTTACAAGATTTAAATTATGATAATGAAACCAACTTACCAGATTTGAATAGTCTTTTATGTCGTATATTGTTGTCAATTGCGTTCTCTTATAGTTCTTTTGCAGCTAATGGCAAATGGAAAGTAAACGGTGGAGGATTAAACTATTAAGATCATGTAAGTAACAACCTTAGAATTTGATCACGACCATTTTTAGGTTTATTTTGATCACAACTTATTGGACTCCATATTTTATACAGTTTACATATATGTGCCTACTTCTTGCCGATGAGTAGTTTTGTTAATTCAGATTCCAAAAAAATTCTATGACTATAGTTTTCTAAAAATGAAGTTTTAATGCTAAATATGCACTATAAATGTTCAAAGGTATACAACGGATATTGTTACCTCTATTTCGTATTGTGTTTTTAAATTTGACCCAAACATGTTGACCTCACTACATGAGTAATGCCAAGCTCTATTTGCTGACTTTTTTTTTTTTTTGACAACTAAAGAATCAAACATTGCAAATTGATTCTGCTGTTTTTAGAATGAAAATCTGTTTTATATGATATTGGATTACATGGCTTTTATAATTATTAGATTGAAATGTGGTTGTTGTGATTTTGTAATTTAATATCAGAATTTCAAATCGAAACTTAACAAATGGAATACAATTAGTTCTTTGTAAAAAAATTGCATTTTAAAGGGAGATAGAAACTCAACTTTTGAACCAAATTCACATTCTTTTGCAATATTCACAATTTTGTACTCCTCCATGTTTTTATTTTATGGAAATCAATGCAGTATGGATCCTATAAAAATAAATATGATTATGTCAAATAGAATGTCTGCATCTATTTCAAAAAAAATTATAAGCAATTATCCATAAAAGTTAATAATTAGTTGTCTCTGAGAGTATTACTATCTCTAAGCTATTACCGTCACTTTTTTGAATTTTAATTTGTTCGTTTAAAGTGACAGCTAGTTCCAGACCCATTTAACACTTCAGCAACAAACTCACGACTAGATAATGAAGATGTCAAAACCTTTGATTTGTCAAAGTATTTTCGATGATAGTCATAAACGATACCACTAAGGACAAAGTCCAAAAATTCATCATCACTTGCATTAGAAGTAGAATCATCACTTTTTTCAGTATAAGTTTTAGTTATAACCTGTTATACAAAGTAACAATAAAACTTAAAAACACGATACTCAAAAAGAGGAAAATAGAGAGAAGTAAACAATCATAAGGAACCTAAACAAATACTAAGATAAGTATGTCTGATCACTAAAGATAAGTATGTCTCATCACTAGAACCTAAACAAATAGGTCTTATATCCTTAGAGCCTAAGTACCCATCCACGCTTCCTCTCATTAGGCATGGCGATAAACATTTCCCTCCAATCAGAATCCTTAAACTTTTCCAAAGCTTTTCCATAAGAATCATCTGAAATGTCTACTAGTCCATCAAGAGCAGCCACACACTTGGTAAGAGAACAATCCGAAGTTACACGCGAAGTAGCCTCTGCACTTCTATCCCTTCTTAACCTATCAGCTCTTACCAAAGAAACTTGAGCCCATGCTGCAAGTGCCTCATTCATATGATGTGATGTAGACTCCTTCTTGGATCTCCCATGAACCTGTCTCTTTTCAATTCGTGTGATGCGTTCCACTTCATGTAGATCATCATCTGAACTATCCTTATCAACATGCACATGATTAGCACTCCCATTATTAATGTATTGATCATCCAACTCGTTTTCTTCATCTGTGTTTGGTGGGTCTTGGGTAGATGAATGATGAAGTACTCCACTTGCATTATTTTTGTTGAATATGATTTCCAGCAACTTGTAATGGTCACACCCTTTCTTTTGAAATTGTGCAGCTTTGGGATGTGCCTGAAATGACATATATCATCATTGAATTACTATAAAACACACTTAGAACTAGTTTTCACAAGAACTCATTAAAACACACCACGTTAGATATCGACATCATCATTAACAGCAACATCTAGACAAACTCTGGGACGGTCACAATTAAGACACGTTATAGAAAGCAACAATATTTACAAAATGGGAGTAGATGAGTACACAGTTAAGCGGGTATAATACTATAATATTCAGTCGAAATAGTAGGGGTCTAAAAAAAAAGATTGATTTGTCAGAGACTAAATTGTGTTCGTCGGAAAATTGTGAGACCAAAACAAACCTTTATTCTCATTTCACGAATTAAGATGAACATTTTTAAAAGACTTTGAACTCCAATATTTATATTGATCCAATATTTGACTAAAAGTGGCATTTGGTATTTATTGTGAACAGGTGGTATTTTATAAAAGACTGCACAAAGTATATTTTGTTCATGCAATTCCAAAGTCTCCTGCAGGAAAGATATTGAGGAAAGACCTGAGAGCAAAGCTAGAAAGCTAGAAAGCTTTATCATTCTTTTATTGCTAATATATCTTCCTTATTGGTTCATTTGTATATTTAGGTTTCAGCAATAATTTATGTTCTGATAAATTCAAGATATAAAGACAGTCCAAGAAATAGTTTTTTGTACAAACCGCTCAATTGTAGTTTTAAGCCATTGCCTAAGCTTTTTTGTGGTTCCTTGTGCTTGTAATGTGATTTGAGAGACAGTGTTAGTTTGTTACTATCAATCTTTGTAGTCCTTGTTCATCAAAGAAAAACTTTTTACTTCCTTCATTCTTATAAAAATATAATTGTAAAGTGCAAACCTAAGACAAAGATAGCATGTTTCATTGCAAAGACATGCTAAATATGGAAGGATATGAGTTTATAAAAACACTAATAATCAATTTTAGTGTAGATAAAACCACTATAGCGACTATAGTTAATTAGCTTAGGATTAACTACTACAATTATTTGCAGCTAAAGTTAATAGCAAGGGGTAAGATTTAATTTAAATATTAATAAAGGATGGTTTTAAGATAGATATTGGTAACATTTTGAAAAATAAAAGTAGAGTTAAGTGTTGCCAAAAGGTCTAAATATACTAGTGAACCATGTATTACTGTCATATATATCATTCAAAGCATTTTGTGCAACAACAGAAATATTCACATGATATACTCAAATGGTCTTGCAAAAAGTGTACTTAAATTACTCATGAAGAGTATGAGCTTTTCACTTGCCTTTAAAAAAACAGGAGTAGAATTGTAAAACAACACAGTTACTAAGCAATGATAAGTTGTCACTAATGTTTCAAAAAAAATCTAAATAGACCTCAAGAGTACCATTAATTAATTTCTTAACTAGAGTAAATACTACAATCAAAGAGAATGTAGCTCCAATTAGCCTCTTTCATCATACAATCTTGAAATGTATCATCAATAACATTAGATTTACTCAGAGTTTCGGTTGTGGGTCTATAACTCTAAAAGGACTCATGTTGGACAAGAGTGTGAAACAACAAAACATAAACAGGAAAAAGACGCAAAAGAGAACTGAATGCCTAATTCTCTATGGTCAAGCCATATCCCTTTATGAAACAAAATAAAGAAACTAGCTTCAGCCATGATTTTGAAAAATTAAATAAATGAGCTTCTACAATGATGCAATAATACTGGTTTGTACAACGGGTGACACAAGGGCTATGTTATAAGAAATTAGATGCAATAGCAGTAAATCATTATCAGGTATAGAAATAAAATAACTCACATAATCATCATGGGTGTACTTGAATTGGTTTGATCAGACCAAGAAGAATATTCAATATATGTTGCATAAAAGCCATACCTTCAGATAATTTTTCCAGACTTCTTCAGTTGCAGTAACAATGTTTGTTTCAGAATTCCAGCCAAATCCGGTGTTCTGCTTCAGTGAATAGAACTCGCGATACATGGCTTGCAACCTATGCAACTTTGCCTTTAGTTTGTAAGCTTGCAACGTTCGTTTAGTTATGGAATTCAACTTATACATCATTGAGGACCATGTTCTAGTATGAAACACACCATTTGGCATATTTCCTTTTGTAACTTCATCAACCATTATGTCAATGAAAACTTTCGTTACAAAATCAGACCAAACCTTTGGGTCATTAATGTCAACATCAGTTTTCATCTATCATAAAAATAAGCACTGCAATTAACGCCACCTCTATAATCCATTACTTTACCAACCTTACAAAACAATATTAGATTGAACCATATCCCAATACTTACATATACAAGACACAAATGCACACAACAACATAGAAAAGAAAATGGGAGAGTGCACCAATGAATATTATTCAAGCTTATATGAGTGAGTTTACATTCATACTTAATAATACTATCCTGGAATGCCAAAGTCCAATATGTCAGACTAGCACAATTAACAGTTTAAGTTTGCTAGCACAAACCATGAAGCCTACTTTTTGAGAGTAACACTGAATATGAATTAGTTATATTAAAGTTTAAAGCAGAAAAATATGAATTAGTTAATTAAGTTATTAACGGAGCCAATCCTATCCTATAAAGAAGATTTATAGGTAGGTTACCTGTGTAGCAGTTGTAACGCCCATTTTTGATTATTTAGTTATTTGATTTATTTGAGACATTGCTATATATTTTTATATATATTATGTGATGTTAAGTGAAGATTTTAGATGTTTTTATGTGACGTGGCGACTTATTTTATTGTTAAATAAAATAAGATTTAAAAATAAAATAAAATATTTAGTTGTGGGTTAGTTCTGGATTTTAGAGAGTTATGTGGGAGAAAGAGTAAATAAGATAAGATTTGTTGGGAGTATATAAAGGGAAAATTAGGTCAAGAGAGTCAGTACGCGTTGTCAGAGTTTTGGAAAAAGAGAGGAACGGCTGCGTGAAAGGAGAAGAGCATTAGGGCTGCGATTTTCTGCTCATAATCAGGTAAGGGTGAGCCTAGCACTTGATTATATTGATCTGTAATGCATCTAATCAGAATTAACAACATAGGATTGAGTTTTGTGAGAATTGAAATTAGGTTAAAAAGTGAGAATAATCATGAAGTAGGCCATAAAGCTGTAGAATAGTTGTTTAGATTGAGTACAGAACGTAGATTAACCTTAATGATGATGATTCTGAGAGTTTAGACGTTTAAGATGATGAATTTGGGACTTTTTGGGTGAAATTTCGTAGAAGCCGTAGCAGACTGTTCGTCGCTCGCCTGAGGCGAGCTATGCAACTCGCCGTGGCGAGTAGACCTAGTTTACTCGCGAGGCGAGCATCCCAGCTCGCCATAGCGAGCGTTACCCTAGAGCTCGCGAGGCGAGCAATCCCAACTCGCCATAGCGAGCAAGGCCTAAGTTACTCGCGAGGCGAGCTTTCCCACTCGCCATAGCGAGTTAAGTCAGAACCCAGAACCTTGTGCTGTTTGCGAACTGTTTCGCATAGAACCATGAGAGATGACCTTTGGGTAGCTTCTGGGACTTTCAATGATGTTTAATATGATCTGTAATGATGATACATGATGATTGAGATTGATTATGATGATTTTATGAAGCTTATGTGTGATATATGAATTGAATAAGTGATGAATGCTAGAATTACATGCGATGTTTGCCATATTAATGTTATACTTTATGAAGTACTTGCTGTCATGTTGCTGTCTATGTATGTATAGTTGCTGCATGTGTCAGTCCTTGATGATTAAGATGTTTTGCGACGTTTAAGATGTTAACTTGTTTAAGTTAAAAGTGTTGAGTCTCATGCATACTCATTCTAAGATGGGGGCTTATGCCCTGGAGTTTTTACTCACCAGCGACGAGGGCTTATGCCCTGGAGCTTTTCTCACCAGCGACGAAGGCTTATGCCTTGGAGTATATTTATGCTCATAGCGACGAGGGCTCATGCCCTGGATTGGTACCACATGCATATAAGACGTAGGGTTGCATAGTCAAGTGATGATGTCGAGTCGTGTCGTCTAAGATGTTTATGATGTTGATTATGACGCTGCTAAATGATGTGTTGTTTATGTTGATGTTCTAAATGTTAGATGTTTATCTGTGATATGATGAATTATGTTTGGTTGTTGAATTGTGATTATTTAATTACATGTTTAATATAATTATTTGTGAATCTCACCCCTTCTGCTGGAATTGCCGCCTCGTGGGCAAGTGCAGGTAACCAAGATTAGGTGCAGACGTGTGAGGATTTCTGCAGTCGAGTCTAGGTGCTCTGATACGTAACGGGATGGGGAAACTTTGCTTATATTTTCTCTGTTCCTTGCGTATTATGTTATTTTACATGCTTATGTTTATTTCGAGGTTTTTGCTAATAAGATGTTGATGAGGCCTGCGTGCCAAAGACCTTTGAGATGTTTATTTTATATGATTATTCCGCTGCGATATTTTATGAAGATTTAATGTCTATTTAATCATTAACATGAGATGTTTTAAGATATGTGATGCCCTGTTTACGTGTTTACTCTGATGCATGCTATTCTTTTTAAAGAAAATTTTTATGTTGGGAAAAACGGGGTGTTACAATTGGTATCAGAGCAGGTCGGTCCGTCCGGCCAAGTAGAGAGTCGAGTGACGTTGTCTTAGAGTTAGAATAGTATTATTGTATTATTCTAACTTATGTTTGTTTTGTTAAGGATTAAGATGGCTGGAAGGAATGACGCTGCGATTGCTGCTGCCTTGGAAGCCGTTGCTCAAGCTGTGGGACAGCAGCCTAATGCAAATGCTGGTGCTGGTGCGGAGGTCCGTATGCTGGAGACCTTCTTGAGAAACCATCCTCCTACCTTCAAGGGGAGATATGATCCGGATGGAGCCCAGACGTGGCTCAAAGAGATAGAGAGAGTGTTCAGGGTGATGCAGTGCACGGAGGTGCAGAAGGTGCGTTTCGGTACGCACATGCTGGCTGAGGAGGCGGACGATTGGTGGATTAGTCTTCTACCTACCCTGGAGCAGGACGGTGCTGAGGTGACCTGGGCAGTGTTTAAGAGAGAGTTCCTCAACAGATATTTTCCTGAGGATGTGCGGGGCAAGAAAGAGATTGAGTTCCTGGAACGAAGCCTGTGTCTATGACGCCTTATCGTATGTCAGCTTCTGAATTGGCAGAGCTGAAGAAACAGTTAGAGGATTTGCTTGATAAGAAGTTCGTGAGACCAAGTGTTTCACCGTGGGGAGCTCCAGTGTTGTTAGTCAAGAAGAAAGATGGAAGTATGAGGTTGTGCATCGACTATCGTCAGTTGAATAAAGTAACGATAAAGAATAGGTATCCACTTCCGAGAATTGACGACTTGATGGATCAGTTGGTGGGTGCTTGTGTGTTTAGCAAGATAGATTTGAGATCGGGTTACCATCAGATTAAAGTGAAGGATGAAGATATGCAGAAGACGGCGTTTAGGACGCGCTATGGACATTATGAGTATACGGTGATGCCTTTCGGTGTTACTAACGCACCCGGCGTATTTATGGAGTATATGAATAGAATCTTCCATGCTTATTTGGATCGTTTTGTTGTGGTATTCATTGATGATATTCTGGTTTATTCTAAGACTGAAGAAGAGCATGCTGAGCATTTGAAGATCGTCTTGCAAGTGTTGAAAGAGAAGAAGCTTTTTGCTAAGTTGTCTAAGTGTGAGTTCTGGTTGAAGGAAGTAAGTTTTCTTGGTCATGTTATTTCTGGCGATGGCATTGCGGTTGATCCGTCTAAAGTTGAAGCGGTATCGCAATGGGAGACCCCTAAGTCGGTTACTGAGATTAGAAGCTTTTTGGGTCTAGCTGGTTATTATCGAAGATTTATAGAAGGATTTTCTAAGTTGGCTCTTTCGTTAACGCAGTTGACGTGTAAAGGTAAATCTTTTGTGTTGGATATGCATTGTGAGAACAGTTTTAATGAGTTGAAGAAACGTTTGACGACGGCTCCAGTCTTGATTTTGCCGAAGCCTGACGAACCTTTTGTGGTATATTGTGATGCGTCCAAGTTGGGTTTAGGTGGTGTACTTATGCAAGATGGTAAAGTGGTAGCTTATGCTTCAAGGCAATTGAGGATTCATGAGAAGAATTATCCGACGCATGACTTAGAGTTGGCGGCTGTGGTCTTTGTATTGAAAATATGGAGACATTACTTGTATGGTTCGAGGTTTGAGGTGTTTAGTGATCACAAGAGTTTGAAGTACTTGTTTGACCAGAAGGAATTGAATATGAGACAACGAAGGTGGCTTGAATTGTTGAAAGATTATGACTTTGGTTTGAATTATCATCCGGGCAAAGCTAATGTGGTTGCGGATGCTTTGAGTAGGAAGACTTTGCATATGTCTGCCATGATGGTGAAGGAATTCGAGTTGTTGGAACAGTTCAGAGATTTGAGTTTAGTTTGTGAAAGAACGCCTCAGAGTGTAAAGCTGGGAATGCTGAAGATTGATAGTGATTTCTTGAAAAGTATCAAAGAGGCGCAGAAAGAAGATGTTAAGTTTGTGGACTTGTTGGTTGCTAGTAATCAGACGGATGATAGTGACTTTAAAGTGGATGATCAAGGAGTGTTAAGATTCCGAGGTCGAATTTGCATTCCTGATAATGAGGAAATGAAAAAGATGATCCTTGAAGAGAGTCATAGAAGTAGCTTGAGTATTCATCCGGGAGCTACGAAGATGTATCATGATTTAAAGAAGATGTTTTGGTGGTCTGGTTTGAAACGTGACGTGGCACAGTTTGTTTATTCTTGTTTGGTCTGTCAGAAATCGAAGGTTGAGCATCAGAAACCTGCTGGTATGATGGTGCCTTTAGATGTGCCAGAGTGGAAATGGGATAGTATATCCATGGATTTTGTGACGAGCTTGCCGAATACTCCTAAAGGGAATGACGCTATATGGGTGATTGTTGATAGATTGACGAAGTCGGCCCATTTTCTACCGATCAATATTACTTTTCCTGTTGCTCAGTTGGCAGAGATCTATGTCAAGGTGATTGTGAAGTTGCATGGTGTTCCTTCGAGCATCGTATCAGATAGAGACCCGAGGTTTACTTCTAGGTTTTGGAAGAGTTTGCAAGAGGCGTTAGGTTCTCAGTTGAGGTTGAGTTCGACTTATCATCCGCAGACAGATGGTCAGTCGGAAAGGACGATTCAGTCGTTGGAAGATTTGTTAAGGGTGTGTGTACTTGAGCAAGGAGGAACTTGGGATAGTCATCTTCCGTTGATAGAGTTCACGTACAACAACAGTTATCATTCGAGTATTGGGGTGGCACCCTTTGAGGCTTTGTATGGGCGGAGATACAGAACTCCGTTGTGTTGGTTTGAGTCAGGCGAAAATGTGATGTTAGGACCGGAGATTTTTCAACAGACTACTGAGAAAGTAAGAATGATCCAAGAGAAGATGAAAGCGTCGCAGAGTCGACAGAAGAGTTATCATGACAAGCGTAGAAAGGACCTTGAGTTCCAAGAGGGAGATCATGTGTTCCTGAGAGTGACTCCTATGACCGGTGTTGGTCGTGCATTGAAGTCAAAGAAGTTAACCCCGAAGTTTATTGGTCCATATCAGATATCAGAGAGGATTGGGGCGGTGGCCTATCGTATTGGATTGCCACCTGTCATACCCTCATTTTGGACCTAAAAATACTCTTTCAAATTTCTCTGCTATTTTCTAATGCTTTCAAATTCACCGTGTTTTCTACTGTGCTTCAACTGCATACGTTACTGCTTCAGTTTTTTAAATTTCTGCATAAAATCATACAAAAGGGTATTTTGGTCATTTCCTACAAAGGAACCCATTTTAGTCCCTATAATTTGTCCCTGAGTTTTTTCAATTTGTTTGCATGAATCATTAACCAAATTTTGTACAAAAATCATCTTAATTTGCATCTGAGTCAGTTTGAGTCGTCTTTCGCCCCAGGGGCATTTCAGTCTTTTCACATCAAATAAATTTTGGGCAGAGAGGTATTTTAAAATACCTCATTTGTGGTAATTTGTTCGTTTTAGTCCGTTTTGTCAGTTTTAATTGCTTCACTTTACGTTGCATTTCAAATTACATTTTTTAACCAATTTTATTGTTTTTACATTTTAGTCCTAATATTTTCAAAAATTGCAATTTAGTCCAAATTTTATACTTTATTACAAATACGCCCCAATTTCTTTCTTTTTCAAAAAACAGTTCAATTTCTTTTTAATTCTCAAAAAAAACAGTCCCAATTCTTTTAATTTTTCAAATAAGTCCAATTTTTGTTTAATTGCAAATCAGTCCCAAGTTTCATAAAATTGCAGGTCAGTCCTCAGGATGCCACGCAAGCTAATTCAGGCCACATGTCAGCCTATATAAGGCTGCGCACTGTACAAATCAGAAAAAAGAATCCACAGAATCAATGCCAAGTCACAAACAGAGTCAGGTTTTTCTCTCTCATGTCAGTTAGATCAAAACCATAACAAACTCAAGAAATTGAAGAAAAATTCCAAACCCTAACCATTTCCGAAGAAAATTGAGCCAGAATCAATGGATTTTTCGTGCAAGCTCTCAGGGATTCAATCGAATCATCATCACTGAGCCATTTCTCTGCAATTCCAGCGCCAAATCCATCGCCAGAAGCAACGAATCCAGCGCGATCACAGAGGAAGAAGCTGAGAAGAAAAGGGAAAGAAATTCAAGGAATCCGAACCAGTTAAGAAGGAAAAGAGGAAAATTACCGGTCAAAACTCCAAATTCAAGCCAAAAAACCAGTGGAACAGAATCAAATTCGAAGTTTCCGAAGGTTTCGACTCAAATCTCCGGTTAGAACTCAGGTAATCCTCAAACCCTACCTTCTTCGCACTGAAAAGCATCAATAGGTCTTAACCGGTGTAAATCAATGAGGTTTCAAAACGTTGCATTCAGAAAAGGGGTGAAACCCTAACAAACTTTAAAAAGAACGTGAAAACTTCAAGATTCACACCGGAACCAAACCGGAGTGGATCTACGAAGCATCACGAAGTTTCGATGCAAAAAACGGAAGAACAAAAGTCCAAAACCGTAAGAAATCTCAAGATTTACACCGATTACTTGTTCGTATGCAATTTCGTATGGCAGATTCATGTTTAGGATAGAGAATTGAACCAATTGAAGCATGATTCGAACGGGTTTAGGTTTAGATTCAATGGATTAGGTCTAGGGTTTCAGAGAGAGCGGCGGAGAAGAGAAGGAGAAAAAGAATGAAAGAATGAAAGAATCCGGGTTTTCGCCTTTTTATATGTGTGATGGGTCGGGTCGACCCAAAACCCGGTCCATCTCCTCTCTTTACTGACCGTTTGATTCAGATCCTGATGGATCTGGATCAATCCAACGCTCCTGGAGCGTTAGCTTGATCCGGATCCATCAGATCCGTGGATTTGGGCCGGGTAATTCTGTTTCTTTTCAGTTTCTTTGCAATTCCCAGATATTTTGCTATGCACACCCCTCATGCTTGCTATTTGAGCCCCCTGTTCATCCTTATTTTTTTTACAAAAATCCTAAAAAATTACCATATGTTTCTTGATATATTTTCATTGCTTTGTGGTGTTTTCACACTTTAAAGTGAATAAAAAGCATGTGCGTTAATTTTTTATTGGATTTACATGTTTTAATGACTTTTGTGAATTTTCTTGCACTATTTTGGATCCAATTTTTGCTCTATGGTGTTGATATTTGATATGTGATTTTTGCGATGTGTTCATCTCTGAATTCATGCTATTTCTACATTCTTGCATGCCTAATTGTTAATCCTTTGGTTTTCGAATTTAACAGATCATTTCTTGCTTTACAAATTAACTCCTAGTCATCTAGTTCATATGCTCAATAATGACCCCTTATTTTACATGTTGCTTACAATCCACAATGCTACAATTTTGTTTGTTAATTTCTCTTTGCGAGTTTAATTGAAAGCTTCTCTTTGGTCAAGTTTAGTTGCTAATTTTGAGATGTAATTTGTTGTTGAAATGTGTGGATTTTAGGGTAAATGTGACTCATAAATTCTCTTTAATTCTTGAAGCGTTTCCTTTGAAAGGGGGGGGCTGTTTTGGTAAAGATCATAGGTTATAGATTTTAGCTTAGATTCTAGGTCTTAGTTTGGTGTCATTTGCATTATTTTTGATATTAGTTCTTTTGCAATTTGCTTGATATTTTTGGTTATGTTCATTTCACCTTTTTGTCATTTGTTTAAGTACTTGCTTGTGCATTCCATCTTTCATGCATTGCTACTCATCCTATCATTTCCCTACTCTTCATTGGCCATCTTATTTTGTGTCTTAAGCATATCATTAGCATTGCATTATTTTCACCTTTTTCCTCTCCTTTAGCCATTTTTATGCAATTTTCTATGTTGACTCATGTAATATTTTAGGTTAGTTTTTACTTTTCTTTAATTTCATGCAAGACTATAGAATGTAAACTAGGACCCGATGTAAAGGACTATGGACTATAATGATGTACACCGACACATGCACTGACACATGCACACACGTTGTATGACTTTCCGCTAGATGTATGTGTAGGAAGCGTAAAACCTAGGAAAACTTATAATTTCTTCATCAAAAAAATCAACATATAACTCAAACTATTTTGCAACAAAATGAGGTCAAAACCTCACTTTTTTCTTTCATTTTCTTGAGACAAAATCAAAATTAGTGCTAACCCTCCACTTTAACATCCCTTTTGCAAACAAATTGGAATCACCTCACTATTTTTTCAAATCATATGCTCTTGAGGCCTCTTATCTCTTTCTTCAAAACCATTTTCAAAACTAAAATTGAACCAACCCACAAAAAAAACATTTTGGAAGAGAACTACATGGAATTTTGATCCCTTAAAAGGGTATGTAGGCAAGAGACTCAAAATCTCTCCAAGTCCAATAAAATAAAATCCAATCTCCTCTCTCTCATTCTTAAAATCAATCTCTTTTTTACAAATAGCGATAAAAGCAAAGCATATACGTAAAGCGTAGTAAAACGGTTCCTATAGGATACTATAGTCATTGCGGGTGCCTAACACCTTCCCGTAATGAAATCGGCCCCGAACTTAGGATTTCTAAAGGTTTTTCTCGATTTTACCTTCCCCAAAAAAGATAGAGACATCAATGATTGAAAGGTTCAAATCCAATTAATGATTTGACACCCGAAAATCGCGATGACAGAAATGGCGACTTCACTGGGGACTCTTTAGGGCTACACCTAGTTTTACATGCTTTATGTTTATGATTTGCTTTATTGTTACATGTAAAATTTTCTTATGTCCGTGTGGGGTGAGAATATCAAAAGCCCTATACCCGGGCTGAGTGAACCTAAGATTAGGAAGAGATATAATCGACAATCCATTCCGGGGGTTGCCTCGTGCATTGGATTACGCGATCAATCTCACGTAGCTGAGGCATTTTGGAGGTGATATTGTCGGCGTGTGTTGTCATGCTTAGGCACTTTACTTCCAATTGACCGATGAAGGCTATGGACCGTAGTTACCAAACCCATCCTTGGCCTTTCTTAGGACGTAGTGCGGTGGCTAAACCGAGCGTTGCCTCGAAATTTAGTCGTCACGCGATACTACACCCGAACTAAACCTTCTTACGGATAATCATGGACAAGCGTTGCTTTGTACTACCATGATATACGCAAGAGAGGTTGTGGTTTGGGAACTTTGTAGAATCTTGGTTACTACTATCAAAGCCTTAGTTTCACCGGACACCGTGTCCACTTGTTACCTTAGCCCACCGTGCTTTCCTTGTTAAAACCATGCATACATGCATTCATGCATAAATTTTCTACATGCATTTATCAAAGGGTATAGACAAACTAAAATTCTTTGCAAATATAACCAGGCATGAAGAGGACTAAGTCTTACAAGTTCAAAGAAGTCGATTTGGCTAGCCTAAGGGAGTTGGCACTTAAGGTTAAGAATCCGACTGGGTTTCGTCTCCGATACGGTGGTTTGCTTGGTATTCTCCGGACTAATATAGAAGAGAAGCTGGTGCACACTCTGGTGCAATTCTATGACCCGGTTTTCCGTTGCTTCACTTTCCCGGATTTTCAGTTGGTTCCTACACTCGAGGCTTATTCTAGCTTATTGGGCTTACCTATAGCCGAGAGGGTGCCTTTCACAGGCCCAGGATCTTCTCTTACTCCTCTGGTTATTGCAAAGGATCTTTACCTCAAGACTTCCGAGGTGTCTAAGAATCTCATTACTAAATCTCACATCCAGGGCTTCACTTCAAAGTACTTACTTGAGCAGGCTAATCTTGAATCTACTTGTCAGGACACTTTTGAAGCTATTCTTGCACTACTCATCTATGGGCTCGTTCTTTTTCCGAATCTCGACAATTTCGTGGACATGAATGCTATTGAGATCTTCCATTCCAGGAATCCGGTTCCTACGTTGTTAGCTGACACATACCATGCCATCCATGATCGGACTCTCAAGGGTCGTGGATTTATTCTTTGCTGCATACCTCTTCTTTATAGGTGGTTTATTTCTCACCTCCCGAGTTCTTTCCATACCAACAAGGAGAATTGGTCTTACTCACAGCGGATTATGGCTCTTACTCCCGATGAGATGGTTTGGATCACTCCAGCAGCTCGCGTCAAGGAGATTATCACTGGTTGTGGAGATTTCCCCAATGTACCTCTTCTCGGTACACGGGGAGGAATCAACTACAATCCCGAGTTAGCCATGAGACAGTTTGGTTTTCCTATGAGAGCGAAGCCCATCAACCTTGCTACATCTCAGGAGTTCTTCTATTATTCCAATGCTCCCACCGGGCAAAGGAAAGCTTTTACAGATGCTTGGTCTAAGGTTCGTAGGAAGGATGTGAAGCATTTGGGTGTGAGATCCGGTATTGCTCATGAAGCCTATACTCAGTGGGTGATAGACCGAACCGAAGAGATTGGCATGCCTTACCCTGCTATGAGGCATGCATCTGCATCTACTCCATCTAGACCATTACCGTTGCTTCCCGCGACTCAAGAGATGTATCAGGAACATCTAGCTATGGAGAGTGAGGAGAAGCGAGCATGGAAGGCCCGTTACAGTGAGGCTGAGAACTTGATCATGACTTTGGATGGCAGAGACGAGCAGAAGGATCATGAGAACCGTATGCTGAAGAAGGAACTAGCCAGAGTTAGGAAGGAGCTTGAGGAGAAGGATGATCTATTGAGGAGAGACTCCAAGAGAGTCAGAGGTCGTCAAGATTTCTTCGCCAGTTATTGTGGTTCAGCTTCAGACTCGGATTCCGAATACTACCCAGTCACTCCCTAGTTCTGGATGATAGGATTGCTATTGGTTATGTTGTTTGTTCAGCTTATGTTTCAGAAGCCTACTCCCGTGGCTTAGTGTATCAAAACAATTTGCTTTGAATGATTTGTTAGTCCAATAATGTTTGCAAAGAATTCTAATTTGTCTAAAAAACCCTTTGGTAATAAAAAGAATCATTTTTGCATCCGCATTTGCATATCATGCATCATATGCATCATTCATCGGTCACAAAAAACTTCCAAGTGCTCATTGCCTCCTGGTTCTTCTGCCGCAGTGTGAAAAGTGGCTCGTGCTCGAAGGACTGATCCACCTACCAGAGTACATCAGACTAGACAGTACAGAAGGAGAAACCAAGTAGCCATGGAAGAAGAGAATGCACAGCTCCGCACTGAACTAGCCTCTGTGAGAGAAGAGTTAGCCAAAGCTCTCGACGCCATGACCGCTCTGGTAGCCGCTCAAGAGCAACCAACCTCGTCTGCTCCAGAGACCACCGAGGCAATCCCAACATCGTCTCTCGATAGCCGCTTCGCCATGCCAAGGGGATACCCGTACGGGCTCCCACTTTTCTTTGCTCCGGATCCCACAACAGTTGCTTCCAGTGCTGCCAACAGCAACCAGATCCCCGTCTCAGGGCAAGCCTCTCTTCACACTACCTTGCCTCAATCAACGGTCTTCACAGATCGGATTGTGCACTCTACTCCTCAGGGCGCCAATGCTAATGATTACCGTGGAAAGACTCCTGTGTTGGGAACTGTGGAAGACAAAATGGAAGAATTGGCCAGAGAACTCCGTCGCGAGATCAAGGCCAACCGCGGGAGCAGTGACCTCGTCAGAACCCACGATCTTTGTTTGGTGCCGAGGGTGGATGTCCCCAAGAAATTTAAGGTCCCGGAATTTGACCGCTACAACGGGCTGACTTGCCCTCAGAACCACATTATCAAATACGTCCGGAAGATGGCTAACCATGCAGACAATGATTCACTTATGATCCACTGCTTCCAGGACAGCCTAATGGAAGATGCCGTGGAGTGGTACACCGGTTTAAGCAAGGATGATATCCGTACTTTTGATGATCTGGCTACTGCTTTCAAGAGCCACTATGGATTCAACACCAGGCTCAAGCCGAATAGAGAATTCCTCCGATCTCTGTCTCAGAAAAAGGACGAAAGCTTTCGCGAATACACACAGAGGTGGAGAGGGGCAGTTGCCCGTATCACTCCCGCTTTAGACGAGGAAGAAATGACTCAAACATTCCTGAAAACCCTGAAGAAATATTATGTTGAGAGAATGATTATTGCTGCCCCAAGCAACTTCTCTGAGATGGTCACTATGGGAACCCGCTTGGAGGAAGCCGTCCGAGAGGGGATTATCGTGTTTGAGAAAGGTGAATCCTCGAATGCACCAAAGAAGTACGGCAATGGTCACCATAAGAAAAAGGAATTAGAAGTTGGAATGGTGTCTGTCGGAACCAATCAATCCGCCGCTGCCGCTCCCGTCAATGCTACACAACTGCCTCAACCGTATCAGTACCTACAGTATGCCCAGCATCCGTTCTATCCGCCGTTCTACCATCAATACCCTTCACTACCAGGCCAGCCTCAGGTCCCTGTCAATGCCATCGCCCAACAAATACAACAACAACCGCAACAACAACAACAAGGCCCTCAATCCAGACCATCTTTCCCGCCGATACCAATGGCGTACGCCGAACTACTCCCAACTCTGTTACATAAGGGGTATTGCACCACTAGGCCTGGCAAGCCTCCGCCAAACCCATTACCTCCCAGGTTCCGCTCCGATCTCAGATGTGATTTCCACCAAGGCGCCCTAGGTCATGACGTAGAAGGTTGCTACGCTCTGAAATACATTGTAAAGAAGTTGATCGACCAGGGAAAGCTATCTTTTGAAAACAATGTCCCACACGTACTTGACAATCCACTCCCCAACCATGCCGCTGTAAATATGATAGAAGTATGTGAAGAAATCCCTCATCTCTGTGTCCGTAATGTTGCTACACCCCTGGTGCCACTACATATCAAGCTGTGCCAAGCTTCTCTGTTCAGCCACGACCACGCTGCCTGTTGTGAATGTCTTCAGAACCCTATGGGTTGCAGCGTAGTCCAGACTGATATCCAAAGATTGATGAATGACAACTACTTGACTACCAGAGATGTTTGTATGATAGTGCCGATCTTCCACGATACTCCAGTCAAGAGCAAGCCCGTCAGGAAAGATGTTGAACCGTTGGTCATACGGTTGCCTGGTCCAGTGCCATATACCTCTGCAAAAGCCATCCCGTACAAGTACAATGCAACTATGGTGGAGAACGGGAAGGAAGTACCCTTGGTGTCCCCGAGCACAGTAGGCAGTATCGTTGAAGTGACAGCTTTGAGGAGCGGCAAGGTCCAACCACTTTTATTCCAGAAGAAAGATGATGTGCAAGTTACGGTCCCTGCTGACAAGACTGCTCCATTGACAATCCCTCCTGCTGTTGAAAGCACCAGCCGTCCAGGCCAATCCATTGAAGATTCCAATCTGGATGAGATTTTGAGGATAATCAAGAAAAGCGATTATAAGATCGTTGATCAGCTGCTACAAACTCCTTCGAAGATATCCATCCTGGCCCTACTCCTCAGTTCGGAAGCTCACAGGAATGTGTTATTGAAAGTGTTGGAACAAGCCTATGTTGACCACGAAGTCACAGAGGATCAATTTGGTGGAATAGTGGCTAACATCACTGCTTGCAGTAACCTTTGGTTTGGTGAAGATGAACTCCCAGAGGCAGGAAAACGCCACAACTTGGCCCTGCACATTTCCATGAACTGCAAAACAGATATGCTGTCCAACGTGTTGGTAGACACTGGGTCGTCGTTGAATGTGATGCCTAAATCGACTTTGGATCAGTTGAGTTGCCGAGGAGTTCCTTTGAGAAGGAGTACTTTCCTAGTCAAGGCTTTCGATGGTTCCCGTAAAACTGTGCTTGGAGAAGTAGATCTCCCCATGACTATTGGTCCTGAAACATTCATGATTACTTTCCAGGTTATGGACATAGATGCCTCTTACAGTTGCCTGCTCGAGAGACCGTGGATACACGAGGCCGGGGCAGTCACTTCTACCCTCCATCAGAAGCTAAAGTTCGTAAGGAATGGTAAACTTGTGACAGTGCATGGGGAAGAAGCTTATCTGGTCAGTCAGTTATCATCCTTCTCTTGTATCGAAGCTAAATCTGCTGAAGGAACTGCATTCCAGGGTTTGACTATCGAGGGTACGGAGCCCAAGAGAGCTAGTGCTGTCATGGCTTTGTTGAAAGATGCGCAGAAAGCCGTTCAAGAGGGTCAGGCCGCTGGTTGGGGCCAATTGATACAGCTGCAGGACAACAAACACAAAGAGGGTCTCGGTTTCTCTCCGATGTCAGGCGTGTCAGCTGGAACGTTCCGTAGTGCTGGATTTGCTAATGCAATTCTTGATGGTGGTGATGAAAGAAGGGCTAGGCCCGCATTTGTGATACCAGGAGGCATTGCAAAGAACTGGAACGTTATCAATCTCCCTGTGTTTGTGCATGATTCTAAGTAATATGTCTTGCTGTTTAGGCTTTATTTTCAAAATAACAATCCTTCCGCCCTGCCCGAGGCGGAAGTGACACTTTTGTAAAGGGCATGTTTGTTCCGACATCACCATTATCAATAAAAAACGTCGTTTCTTTCACGACTCTTTTTCTTTCTTTAATGCTTTTCCCTTGGAAATAATGGTAATGCCAGAAAAAACCAAAACATCTGCATTTTCTTATTAATTTCAAAGATCTGCATGAAAACTATTTTCTAAAAAATCATCCAATCATGTCACGCAGATCGAACCAAAATGAACCCGTTGAACACAGTGACCCTATGTTTCTCCAAACTGTTGAATCCCCGGTATTCGAGACCGAAGATGAGGATAGTGATGACATACCAGATGAGATTGCCCGACTGCTTGAGCAAGAAGAGAAGACCATTCGGCCTCATCAGGAAGAGATCGAGCTAATCAACTTGGGTACTGAGGATAACAAAAGAGAGATCAAAGTCGGTGCTGCATTGGAGGAAGGGGTCAGCTTCTCCGCGAGCACTCGGACATTTTTGCATGGTCATATGAAGACATGCCAGGTTTGGATCCTCAGATTGTGGAGCATTGGATACCGACTAAACCGGATTGTCCCCCTGTCAGACAAAAGTTGAGACGGACTCGGCCGGACATGGCTCTGAAGATCAAAGCGGAGGTGCAGAAACAGATCGATGCGGGTTTTCTCATGACGGTTGAGTATCCCGAGTGGGTTGCTAACATCGTGCCAGTGCCAAAGAAAGATGGTAAGGTTCGAATGTGTATTGACTACAGAGATTTAAATAGAGCAAGTTTGAAGGACAATTTCCCACTGCCTCACATCGATGTGCTTGTTGATAACACTGCCCAGTGCAAGGTGTTCTCCTTCATGGACGGGTTTTCTGGCTATAACCAAATCAAAATGTCACCCAAAGACAGAGAGAAGACGTCGTTCATCACTCCGTGGGGAACTTTCTGCTGCAAAGCAATGCCGTTCGGTCTAATAAATGCTGGTGCTACCTACCAAAGGGGGATGACCACTTTGTTTCACGACATGATTCACAAGGAGGTTGAGGTGTATGTAGATGATATGATTGTCAAGTCAAGCGATGAAGAACAACACGTCGAATATTTGGCTAAGATGTTTGAAAGGTTGAGAAAGTACAAGCTTCGGCTGAACCCAAACAAATGCAC
The DNA here is from genome assembly GCA_958299785.1 of Medicago lupulina. Taxonomy (NCBI): domain Eukaryota; kingdom Viridiplantae; phylum Streptophyta; class Magnoliopsida; order Fabales; family Fabaceae; genus Medicago; species Medicago lupulina. The sequence continues at coordinate 65,381,296 of OY283140.1, forward strand.
GTTCGGCGTCAGATCAGGGAAATTGTTAGGCTTCATTGTCAGCCAGAAGGGCATTGAAGTAGATCCTGATAAAGTCCGAGCCATCCGCGAGATGCCGGCCCCGCAAACCGAGAAGCAGGTCAGAGGATTCCTCGGGCGTTTGAACTACGTTTCTAGATTTATATCTCACATGACTGCAACCTGCGGGCCAATTTTCAAGTTACTCAGGAAGAATCAACCTGTGGTATGGAATGATGAATGCCAAGAAGCTTTCGACAACATCAAGAACTATTTGCTAGAGCCACCTATCCTCGTTCCGCCGGTGGAAGGAAGGCCATTGATTATGTATCTGTCAGTGTTGGATGACTCCATGGGATGTGTGCTCGGTCAGCAAGATGAAACTGGAAAGAAAGAGCATGCAATCTATTATTTGAGCAAGAAATTCACCGATTGTGAGACTCGGTACACAATGCTCGAGAAAACCTGTTGTGCACTAGCCTGGGCTGCCAAACGCATGCGTCATTACTTGATAAATCACACAACTTGGTTGATATCCCGGATGGATCCAATCAAGTATATCTTTGAGAAACCGGCTGTCACTGGAAAAATCGCACGTTGGCAAATGTTACTGTCAGAGTATGATATTGTGTTTAAAGCCCAGAAGGCCATTAGAGGGAGTATCCTGGCTGACCATCTTGCTTGCCAGCCGCTTGATGATTACCAACCTTTGAAGTTCGATTTCCCAGACGAAGAGGTCATGTTCTTAAAGTCAAGAGACTGTGAAGAACCATTGATCGGTGAAGGTCCATACCCGGATAGCAAGTGGGGATTGGTCTTTGATGGTGTTGTTAATGCTTATGGCCAAGGAATTGGCGCAGTAATCGTGGCTCCGCAGGGGCATCACATCCCTTTCACAGCCCGGATTGTGTTTGAATGCACCAACAACGTGGCCGAGTACGAAGCGTGCATCTTGGGAATTGAAGAAGCCATCGATATGAGAATCAAGCATCTGGACATCTACGGAGACTCTGCACTAGTCATCAACCAGATAAAGGGAGAATGGGAGACCCATCATGCCAATTTGATCCCTTACCGTGATTATGCGAGACGTCTGTTAACGTATTTTACCAAGGTCGAGTTGCACCATATTCCCCGAGAGGAGAACCAAATGGCTGATGCTCTTGCTACCTTATCTTCCATGCTTCAAGTGAACCATTGGAATCATGTGCCGATGATCAAAGTACAACGCTTAGATCGGCCCGCTCATGTGTTTACTGTCAGTGATGCAATTGCACAAACGGGTTCAGGTGGAGTCGACATCAAACCCTGGTATTATGATATCAAGCAATTTTTACAAAGCCGTGAATATCCGCCGAATGCTTCCAACAAAGACAAGAAGACGCTGCGTAGGCTGGCTAGCAAGTTCCTGCTGGATGGTGATGTCCTGTACAAAAGGAATTTCGATATGGTGTTGTTAAGATGTGTTGATGAATGTGAAGCAGAACAGCTAATGCACGATGTGCACGATGGCACCTTTGGAACCCACGCATCGGGGCATGCTATGTCTAGAAAGCTGTTGAGAGCTGGTTATTACTGGATGACCATGGAGCGCGATTGCTATCAATATGCCAAGAAGTGCCACAAATGTCAAGTATATGCTGATAAGATCCATGTGCCTCCGCACGCTCTCAATGTTATGTCTTCTCCATGGCCTTTCTCTATGTGGGGCATTGATATGATCGGAAGAATTGAACCGAAAGCTTCAAACGGTCATCGTTTTATCCTGGTAGCGATCGATTATTTCACCAAATGGGTCGAAGCTGCATCTTACGCCAACGTGACTAAGCAAGTGGTGGTCAAATTCATCAAGAACAATATCATCTGTCGGTATGGTGTTCCTAGCAAGATTATCACTGACAACGGTACCAACCTGAACAATGACATGGTACAAGCCTTATGCGAGAAATTCAAGATTGAACACCACAATTCTTCTCCTTACAGACCTCAGATGAATGGTGCAGTCGAGGCCGCTAATAAGAACATCAAGAAGATTGTGCAGAAGATGGTAACAACATACAAAGACTGGCATGAGATGTTACCTTATGCTTTACACGGCTACCGTACTACGGTCCGTAGTTCAACCGGGGCAACACCTTTTTCTCTTGTATACGGCATGGAAGCAGTCCTCCCGTTGGAAGTGGAGATTCCGTCTCTCCGTGTGATTATGGAAGCAAAGTTGTCTGAGGCTGAATGGTGCCAGAGTCGGTACGACCAGTTGAATTTGATTGAGGAAAGACGCCTGGAGGCTTTAGCTCACGGTCAGATGTATCAAACAAGGATGAAAAATGCTTTCGACAAGAAAGTTCGTCCTCGGGTATTCAGAGAGGGTGAACTCGTATTGAAAAGAAGAATGAGTCAGCTACCCGACCCAAGGGGCAAGTGGACGCCTAACTATGAGGGACCTTATGTTGTCAAGAAGGCTTTCTCCGGCGGTGCTTTGATTCTCACACACATGGATGGTGTAGAACTTCCGAATCCTGTAAATGCCGATATAGTCAAGAAATACTTTGTCCAGATATGAAAAGAACAGCGTGGTAGGTTGAAAACCCGAAAGGGCGGCCTAGGCAAAAATGCGCTTCCCGGTGGATCGAAAACCCGAAAGGGCGGTCCAGGCAAAATAAGGGACAAGAAACAAAAATGTAAAAGCTCGCTGAGATTACATGTAACGCAGGCAAAAATGAGCGTCTCGATGAGCCGAAAACCCGAAAGGGCGGTTCATGCAAAAATGAGATTGAAATAAAAGACAATTGACTATATCTGGCAAGTTACCATTTCCCCTTGGGATCTTTGCAATTGATGTTTGGCTATTCTCATCCGAGGTTCCGACGCCTGTGGATTCAAGAGTTTCAGATACCATAGCAGTTACTGTGTTCAATGTACCACCAACCAATAAAATTACCATTTTCCAAGCCTTGTAAATCTGTGGGGTCGCGCTTTTGGCCGACTACCACCCTTATACATTGATTTGAGCCTATGCTTTTGTTTGGCACTCATTTTCCGTTCTACTTTCAAAGCTTTGTACAAAAGATTTCTTCTATGTTAATAATGATGCATGTTTGGAATAAACATTATGAAAATTGAAAATTTTTGAGTATTTTGGAAGCAAGTCTGAACAGCTAGGTACATTCAAATGAACATGCATGAACAAATCTACATTGATATCAGTTCCAATTCAAGTTGCTAGCAAGCCTTCCCTCCAGTGACGGTCTCTGGTCAATGGCAAGAATGAAAAAACAGAATGAAAGGCATGAAAAATGAATATGCTCGCTAAGTCGAAAACCCGAAAGGGCGGCTTAGGCAAGAATGAGCGCCCCGATGGGTTGACAACCTTCAAAGGCAATCCAGGTAAAAACAGGGGCAACAAAAAAAAAAAAACTATTCCCTGGTGAGTCGAAAACCCGAAAGGGCGATCCAGGCAAAAATGGGATGATGAAAGAAAAATGAAAAGAAAAAAAATGAAATGAAAAAACGAACATGCAAAAGCATTGACCACAGATGCGATGTCCGAAGCATTTACGTGACCGTTCCAACAGGCAGCAATACCATTCAGACTGTTTTTCTCTACGATTTTACAGCCTCCTGCCTTCAGCGATGGTCTCGATGTATCTTCAAGCAACTGCATCCCCAGAAGAGGAACTTTTGCAGATATTTGTCCGAGCGCGAGCCATTACGTGCCCAATATTCCGATGTTTTGTCCGTCTCTGCGAAATTGTGCCTACAAATTGCCAATCATCATGCATTTCAAAGCATTCATACATGCATAATCATGCATCTTACATGTTCATCCATTGGATAAAATTGTCATGCTATTCATACGCATCTGCATTCTCAATTCCCATGTCAATTTCAATCAAAATCAATCATGTCAACTTCAAATTTCTTCTGCCAACAATAAATGTCTACTGTCATGTCAATTTCAAAGTTCAACAGCCTTGTTCTAACATTCCTTTCAAATTCAAGCTCCTGCAGTTATGTCAATCAAATTCAAGTCTTTTTCAAATACAATTTGTTTCTGTTATCGGTCAAGCAGCAAGTTCGTACCCAAGAACAGCTTGTACCTGTCAATTTGTTTCAGTTATCGGTCAAGTAGCAAGTTCACATCCAAGAACAGCTTGTACCTACCCTTTTGATATCCGCCGAGCGGCTAGTTCAGATCCAAGAACAGCTCGTGCTTTATATTTTGTTTCCTGTCAGCCAAGTGACCAGTTCGCGTCCAAGAACAGCTTGTGCTTCCTACGTTTTCCTTTCAGCCAAGTAACCAGTTCGTGTCCAAGAACAGCTTGTGCTTTCTATATTTGCTTTCAGCCAAGTAACCAGCTCAAATACAAGAGCAGCTTGCGCCCTTTGTTGTCAATATTCCCGGTCAAGTGGCCAGTTCGCATCCAAGAACAGCTTGTACCTGTCAAATTTGCCTCCGAGTCTCCCCAGTGAGTCTTGTTATCTGCTATTCTGTTAATGTCAATCATTCCCGCAATGGATACGACATACCCTGTTGTTTGCTATTCTGTTAATGTCTACCAATCCCGCAATGGATACGACATATTCTGTTAAATTCAATTCTCAGTCTGTCTTGCATTCATAACACAAATGCTGCATGACATGCATAGCATCTACAAACGTATTTTTACGCCCAAAATCAGTGTAAATGTCGATATTTAAGTATCTTCGTCGCGTCAAGCCAAAGACTCCGTCTCTTGACTCTCCAGACCAAGAAACTTAAATAGGGGCAGCTGTCATACCCTCATTTTGGACCTAAAAATACTCTTTCAAATTTCTCTGCTATTTTCTAATGCTTTCAAATTCACCGTGTTTTCTACTGTGCTTCAACTGCATACGTTACTGCTTCAGTTTTTTAAATTTCTGCATAAAATCATACAAAAGGGTATTTTGGTCATTTCCTACAAAGGAACCCATTTTAGTCCCTACAATTTGTCCCTGAGTCTTTTCAATTTGTTTGCATGAATCATTAACCAAATTTTGTACAAAAATCATCTTAATTTGCATCTGAGTCAGTTTGAGTCGTCTTTCGCCCCAGGGGCATTTCAGTCTTTTCACATCAAATAAATTTTGGGCAGAGAGGTATTTTAAAATACCTCATTTGTGGTAATTTGTTCGTTTTAGTCCGTTTTGTCAGTTTTAATTGCTTCACTTTACGTTGCATTTCAAATTACATTTTTTAACCAATTTTATTGTTTTTACATTTTAGTCCTAATATTTTCAAAAATTGCAATTTAGTCCAAATTTTATACTTTATTACAAATACGCCCCAATTTCTTTCTTTTTCAAAAAACAGTTCAATTTCTTTTTAATTCTCAAAAAAAACAGTCCCAATTCTTTTAATTTTTCAAATAAGTCCAATTTTTGTTTAATTGCAAATCAGTCCCAAGTTTCATAAAATTGCAGGTCAGTCCTCAGGATGCCACGCAAGCTAATTCAGGCCACATGTCAGCCTATATAAGGCTGCGCACTGTACAAATCAGAAAAAAGAATCCACAGAATCAATGCCAAGTCACAAACAGAGTCAGGTTTTTCTCTCTCATGTCAGTTAGATCAAAACCATAACAAACTCAAGAAATTGAAGAAAAATTCCAAACCCTAACCATTTCCGAAGAAAATTGAGCCAGAATCAATGGATTTTTCGTGCAAGCTCTCAGGGATTCAATCGAATCATCATCACTGAGCCATTTCTCTGCAATTCCAACGCCAAATCCATCGCCAGAAGCAACGAATCCGGCGCGATCACAGAGGAAGAAGCTGAGAAGAAAAGGGAAAGAAATTCAAGGAATCCGAACCAGTTAAGAAGGAAAAGAGGAAAATTACCGGTCAAAACTCCAAATTCAAGCCAAGAAACCAGTGGAACAGAATCAAATTCGAAGTTTCCGAAGGTTTCGACTCAAATCTCCGGTTAGAACTCAGGTAATCCTCGAACCCTACCTTCTTCGCATTGAAAAGCATCAATAGGTCTTAACCGGTGTAAATCAATGAGGTTTCAAAACGTTGCATTCAGAAAAGGGGTGAAACCCTAACAAACTTTAAAAAGAACGTGAAAACTTCAAGATTCACACCGGAACCAAACCGGAGTGGATCTACGAAGCATCACGAAGTTTCGATGCAAAAAATGGAAGAACAAAAGTCCAAAACCGTAAGAAATCTCAAGATTTACACCGATTACTTGTTCGTATGCAATTTCGTATGGCAGATTCATGTTTAGGATAGAGAATTGAACCAATTGAAGCATGATTCGAACGGGTTTAGGTTTAGATTCAATGGATTAGGTCTAGGGTTTCAGAGAGAGCGGCGGAGAAGAGAAGGAGAAAAAGAATGAAAGAATCCGGGTTTTCGCCATTTTATATGTGTGCTGGGTCGGGTCGACCCAAAACCCGGTCCATCTCCTCTCTTTACTGACCGTTTGATTCAGATCCTGATGGATCTGGATCAATCCAACGCTCCTGGAGCGTTAGCTTGATCCGGATCCATCAGATCCGTGGATTTGGGCCGGGTAATTCTGTTTCTTTTCAGTTTCTTTGCAATTCCCAGATATTTTGCTATGCACACCCCTCATGCTTGCTATTTGAGCCCCCTGTTCATCCTTATTTTTTTTACAAAAATCCTAAAAAATTACCATATGTTTCTTGATATATTTTCATTGCTTTGTGGTGTTTTCACACTTTAAAGTGAATAAAAAGCATGTGCGTTAATTTTTTATTGGATTTACATGTTTTAATGACTTTTGTGAATTTTCTTGCACTATTTTGGATCCAATTTTTGCTCTATGGTGTTGATATTTGATATGTGATTTTTGCGATGTGTTCATCTCTGAATTCATGCTATTTCTACATTCTTGCATGCCTAATTGTTAATCCTTTGGTTTTCGAATTTAACGGATCATTTCTTGCTTTACAAATTAACTCCTAGTCATCTAGTTCATATGCTCAATAATGACCCCTTATTTTACACGTTGCTTACAATCCACAATGCTACAATTTTGTTTGTTAATTTCTCTTTGCGAGTTTAATTGAAAGCTTCTCTTTGGTCAAGTTTAGTTGCTAATTTTGAGATGTAATTTGTTGTTGAAATGTGTGGATTTTAGGGTAAATGTGACTCATAAATTCTCTTTAATTCTTGAAGCGTTTCCTTTGAAAGGGGGGGGGCTGTTTTGGTAAAGATCATAGGTTATAGATTTTAGCTTAGATTCTAGGTCTTAGTTTGGTGTCATTTGCATTATTTTTGATATTAGTTCTTTTGCAATTTGCTTGATATTTTTGGTTATGTTCATTTCACCTTTTTGTCATTTGTTTAAGTACTTGCTTGTGCATTCCATCTTTCATGCATTGCTACTCATCCTATCATTTCCCTACTCTTCATTGGCCATCTTATTTTGTGTCTTAAGCATATCATTAGCATTGCATTATTTTCACCTTTTTCCTCTCCTTTAGCCATTTTTATGCAATTTTCTATGTTGACTCATGTAATATTTTAGGTTAGTTTTTACTTTTCTTTAATTTCATGCAAGACTATAGAATGTAAACTAGGACCCGATGTAAAGGACTATGGACTATAATGATGTACACCGACACATGCACTGACACATGCACACACGTTGTATGACTTTCCGCTAGATGTATGTGTAGGAAGCGTAAAACCTAGGAAAACTTATAATTTCTTCATCAAAAAAATCAACACATAACTCAAACTATTTTGCAACAAAATGAGGTCAAAACCTCACTTTTTTCTTTCATTTTCTTGAGACAAAATCAAAATTAGTGCTAACCCTCCACTTTAACATCCCTTTTGCAAACAAATTGGAATCACCTCACTATTTTTTCAAATCATATGCTCTTGAGGCCTCTTATCTCTTTCTTCAAAACCATTTTCAAAACTAAAATTGAACCAACCCACAAAAAAAACATTTTGGAAGAGAACTACATGGAATTTTGATCCCTTAAAAGGGTATGTAGGCAAGAGACTCAAAATCTCTCCAAGTCCAATAAAATAAAATCCAATCTCCTCTCTCTCATTCTTAAAATCAATCTCTTTTTTACAAATAGCGATAAAAGCAAAGCATATACGTAAAGCGTAGTAAAACGGTTCCTATAGGATACTATAGTCATTGCGGGTGCCTAACACCTTCCCGTAATGAAATCGGCCCCGAACTTAGGATTTCTAAAGGTTTTTCTCGATTTTACCTTCCCCAAAAAAGATAGAGACATCAATGATTGAAAGGTTCAAATCCAATTAATGATTTGACACCCGAAAATCGCGATGACACCACCACATTTATCGAATTTACACGACGTGTTCCATGTGTCGCAACTGAGGAAGTATGTTCCGGATCCGTCTCATGTGATCCAGAGTGATGATGTGCAAGTTAGGGACAACCTTACGGTCGAGACCTTACCAGTGAGGATTGATGACAGAAAGACGAAGACGCTGAGGGGCAAGGAGATACCTCTCGTTAGAGTCGTTTGGTCGGGAGCGACTGGCGAAAGCTTGACGTGGGAGTTAGAGAGTAAGATGCTAGAGTCGTACCCTGAGTTGTTTGCTTGAGGTAATTTTCGAGGACGAAAATCTTTTAAGTTGGGGAGAGTTGTAACGCCCATTTTTGATTATTTAGTTATTTGATTTATTTGAGAAATTGCTATATATTTTTATATATATTATGTGATGTTAAGTGAAGATTTTAGATGTTTTTATGTGACGTGGCGACTTATTTTATTGTTAAATAAAATAAGATTTAAAAATAAAATAAAATATTTAGTTGTGGGTTAGTTCTGGATTTTAGAGAGTTATGTGGGAGAAAGAGTAAATAAGATAAGATTTGTTGGGAGTATATAAAGGGAAAATTAGGTCAAGAGAGTCAGTACGCGTTGTCAGAGTTTTGGAAAAAGAGAGGAACGGCTGCGTGAAAGGAGAAGAGCATTAGGGCTGCGATTTTCTGCTCATAATCAGGTAAGGGTGAGCCTAGCACTTGATTATATTGATCTGTAATGCATCTAATCAGAATTAACAACATAGGATTGAGTTTTGTGAGAATTGAAATTAGGTTAAAAAGTGAGAATAATCATGAAGTAGGCCATAAAGCTGTAGAATAGTTGTTTAGATTGAGTACAGAACGTAGATTAACCTTAATGATGATGATTCTGAGAGTTTAGACGTTTAAGATGATGAATTTGGGACTTTTTGGGTGAAATTTCGTAGAAGCCGTAGCAGACTGTTCGTCGCTCGCCTGAGGCGAGCTATGCAACTCGCCGTGGCGAGTAGACCTAGTTTACTCGCGAGGCGAGCATCCCAGCTCGCCATAGCGAGCGTTACCCTAGAGCTCGCGAGGCGAGCAATCCCAACTCGCCATAGCGAGCAAGGCCTAAGTTACTCGCGAGGCGAGCTTTCCCACTCGCCATAGCGAGTTAAGTCAGAACCCAGAACCTTGTGCTGTTTGCGAACTGTTTCGCATAGAACCATGAGAGATGACCTTTGGGTAGCTTCTGGGACTTTCAATGATGTTTAATATGATCTGTAATGATGATACATGATGATTGAGATTGATTATGATGATTTTATGAAGCTTATGTGTGATATATGAATTGAATAAGTGATGAATGCTAGAATTACATGCGATGTTTGCCATATTAATGTTATATTTTATGAAGTACTTGCTGTCATGTTGCTGTCTATGTATGTATAGTTGCTGCATGTGTCAGTCCTTGATGATTAAGATGTTTTGCGACGTTTAAGATGTTAACTTGTTTAAGTTAAAAGTGTTGAGTCTCATGCATACTCATTCTAAGATGGGGGCTTATGCCCTGGAGTTTTTACTCACCAGCGACGAGGGCTTATGCCCTGGAGCTTTGCTCACCAGCGACGAAGGCTTATGCCTTGGAGTATATTTATGCTCATAGCGACGAGGGCTCATGCCCTGGATTGGTACCACATGCATATAAGACGTAGGGTTGCATAGTCAAGTGATGATGTCGAGTCGTGTCGTCTAAGATGTTTATGATGTTGATTATGACGCTGCTAAATGATGTGTTGTTTATGTTGATGTTCTAAATGTTAGATGTTTATCTGTGATATGATGAATTATGTTTGGTTGTTGAATTGTGATTATTTAATTACATGTTTAATATAATTATTTGTGAATCTCACCCCTTCTGTTGGAATTGCCGCCTCGTGGGCAAGTGCAGGTAACCAAGATTAGGTGCAGACGTGTGAGGATTTCTGCAGTCGAGTCTAGGTGCTCTGATACGTAACGGGATGGGGAAACTTTGCTTATATTTTCTCTGTTCCTTGCGTATTATGTTATTTTACATGCTTATGTTTATTTCGAGGTTTTTGCTAATAAGATGTTGATGAGGCCTGCGTGCCAAAGACCTTTGAGATGTTTATTTTATATGATTATTCCGCTGCGATATTTTATGAAGATTTAATGTCTATTTAATCATTAACATGAGATGTTTTAAGATATGTGATGCCCTGTTTACGTGTTTACTCTGATGCATGCTATTCTTTTTAAAGAAAATTTTTATGTTGGGAAAAACGGGGTGTTACAGCAGTGGCAGGCGCACCAGAAGAAGCAGGAGCGACCGAGGAGGAGGCATGCGCGACGGATGAAGAGGCTGCAGGCGCAACAAATGAGGAGGCAGGAGCAGTGAAACGTGGACGGTGGCTAGTGTTCTTCATACTACTTCAGTGATAAGTTCTGCTAAGCATAAATTACAGAATTCAAGAGGTCATAATCTTCTGAGCGGTCTCGAAGCAATTAGAAAAATAATTTAACGTTATTTTCTCTTTTGCTATAAAAATAGCTTATGCAAGCTTATAAATAAGTGCTTATGATAATCACTTATGCTATAATTTTTTTTATCTAAACAGGAACTTAATCCAGATCTATAAGCTGAAAATATCAATCATATAAGCTGCAAACAAGTTTTTTATAAAATGAATCAGAGTTTATCAAACACAACAACATATAAAAAGCATTACAAATCTCAAATTCTACTACAATCTCAAATTTACAAATTAACCTAATATTGAAAATCATAGATCTAAACGCCAATAAACACAAAATCAGTGAAAAATCGCTATAAAAAGTGTAAAATTCTGAATCGAAGAACAAAAAGCAATTCAAAAATGAAAAACAATCAGGTGTGAGATGTAACCTGAAAAAACCACGACGAAGAAGAAGCGCGGTGGAGAAGAAGAAGAGCGGTTTAGATCGAAGAAAAATCACGGCGGAGATTGGAGAAGAATCGCGAAATCGCCATTTTCGTTCTCTCTGTGTTCTGCGTTAGTTTTTCTGCAAAATGAGAGATGATTTTTTGATCCAAATTTTTTTGATAAACAAATGAAAATACCCCTGGACTTCAAACATATTCACAACTATGCCATTGAAGAAAACTGGCACTTCTCTCTCTTGTTTTCCTTTTTCTTATTTTTTCTCTATTTTAAAAACTCAAAACTAAAATTAGAAAAGCAAAACCCATTTTATCTCTTTCACTTTTTTAGTTCCCAAAACTAAAAAACCCAAAACACTTTCCAAAAATTATATTTTAATAATAGGTAATCAAACAAGTTTTTAATTTTTTTAATTTTTAAAAACTAAAAAAATGTTTTTAAAAAGTGTTTCAAACAGGCCCTACTCTCTTTCTCAATTTTGTAATGATATCCAATCAAGTATATGGATTTTAAACAATGTTTTAACCAAGCTAATATATTCATATGTAGAATAATGACTAGCACTTGACTGATTGCTATTATTTAAAAATTAATTTTGTCATGTGCTTTTATGATTTCAAACTCAACAAATATTGATATCTTTTTTCCTTCAACTTACTTGACTTTTAGTTCATTTTAGGACTAAGCATGGTGACATTCTATAAGACTTTGAAAAAAAGATAAAAAAAATGCCCAAAAATGGTTCATCACTCTATGTGTTTCAGTATATTGGTAAGTTTTTTTTTTTTTTTTGCTTTGATAGTTTAAGGAGAGAAAATGAGTTCATTTTTTTAGTTCAACTTATATATTGTCGGTGGGAATTAAATGATCTCTATCTGTTTCTTCTTATGATTTTGTTTTACACTGTATTGTTTGAATTTTTATGATTAGAATTAGTTTTAAATTCAATTGAACATGGAATTGGTGATTGAAAAACTTTTTATTTCAGTTATGTTGTTCGACTTCCTTCAATTATTTCTGCAACTCATTGGTTCAAATCGTTTTATTTTTATTTCTTGAAGCTATTTTTTATGCTTGGTTTGAAACAAGAGTAATTGTTTTTCAAGTAGTTTTAAAGATTTTTTTCTCTTTTATGTTTCCACTTATGATTATATTTTTAATCTCTTATCACTCACTCTTTTTGTGATTGTCAAATTTGGAGTTATATGATAGAGTTTATACCTAATTGAGTTTTATTCAACTATACTTGATGATGAGTTGTGGTACTTATCATGTGTATTTTTACTGTTTACCTGTTTTATGACTTTTTTGACTTTGATATATTTTTTTTCTTCTTCTTTCAATTAAAGATGATTGTACATTAAAGAACTGCATGAATTTGAATCAAAGAAGCTACATTTATTTAATTTGGAGATGACTAACATATCAAGCTGTATTTCTTGGTTACTTTGTTTCAGAATTATATAGATACATTTTTTCTTGACTAAGTTATTGACATTTTTTACTTTGATAATTTGTGGATATAAACATGATATGTTAGGTGTACAGTGGAACTTTACTTAGGTATTCACTTTTTAAACTTTGTCAAGTGGTTTACAAAGATGAAACTTATTTGGATTAAAACACACATAAATTAATTTGGCTCATAATTGCAAAAGCCCTATACAAAGTAGGGGGCATATGGTCTCTTTCTAGGGAAAAAACAAAAAATTTGCAAGTTTAATTTTTTATATTTTCTATTGAATGTGTAATATTTTATATTTTATATATAATTATCATGATTAGTTATTTAATGATTGTGTAATTTGGTAATTTTTTGGGTTAGTAAGATGATTTAAATTTTGAAACTAAAAATTTACCCCCTTTTACTTTTCAAAATTCACTATATCATTTGATTTGAATTTTATTTCTTTTTAGATTAAAACTCCTGGGTGGTTTTTTTAATAGCAATTTTACAAATATTAGTTGACATGTTACTTATATCTTAAGTGAAATAACTTTATAATCTTCTCTTATACATAGTATATTTTTCAAAATTGAAATGTCTGACATCTTTTATACTGATTTGTAGAAAACATCTCTCATTACATATGAAATAACGTCTTTATTTCAAACCAAAGCTAAAAAAGAATTGCAAATTGCAAATGATCGCTCTTATTGTTTTTCTTTAAGTATGTTATTTTCCTGAGAGAACTTTTGTTTTGTAGTGTTTAACAGAATAAGATATTCTAGAAAGGCTTTGTATATTAATTAATTAGTGTACATGTGAAGTTATGTGCATGTGGAGTTATGTGCATGGAGGATGTTTATCTATGGAGGACCAAGTTCAAAGTGCACAATTGCTTGAGAATATGTTGTTATTTAAGTTTAGATTTACATATGCAATGTCTCTATACTCAACATGTAATTAATGTCTCTATGTATCAATAAGGACTATAAAATTTGGAAAATGTTACTTTCGTTCCTCTTCTTTTAGGTAAATTATCATTTTTATGTACTTAATTATTTTAGACCATTTATAAATGTTATATGGACCTGTTGTACACAAACATGTTTCAAATCCAGAAGATGAACGAAAGTTAAAACAAAAGAAAATAAAAGGGAAGAATTGAAAAGGATGAGAAAAATCACTACAAAACTTAAAAAATGTTTTTAAGTTTGGTGCATTATCAAGGTTCCTCTCTTGGTTATTTCCAATTAGCCACGAGTCTTTAGTAGCATGAGAAATTCTATTTGTTTTATCCATCATTATATACAGCATAGGCTGAGTGCTCCTTTAAAATCATGCAATTTAGTTTTAGATGACTCAGGAAGGAAACTGGAAGTTAGGAAAATTATATGGCTTTCTTTCATCAATGCTAAATAATATATGAATAATAGATGGTCTCTATTAGTTAATTTTCTACGACTTTCTAATTCCTCTACTAACATGAGTCTACCGTCATATCTTACGTTATTGTATACAGTTAACTAACTAAATATTTTTCCACTTTGTACTTATCAATTTATGCATCACCGGAGGCTATAAAGTATTTGATTTAAATTTCTATTAAATGTCCAAAGTTTCATATTCCACTGAAACATCGAGTTACTTGTGCTATATATATATATATATATATATATATATATATATATATATATATATATATATATATATATAAGTTTATAACAATACATTTTAATATGCTAATATTAAAAAAAAACATGAATCCCACCGAAAGAGAGAGCTTCACAAAACATATTTCTCTAATAAATACTTTTTTTTTTGCTCCACAATAAGAGTACCTTTTAGGTACCAAGTCTTGAAGGACAAGACCCTCTCATTGCGGATGATTTTATGAATTAATGACTTCATTCAATTTTTTGGATCAATTATTCTATTTAGTATTCATATTTTCTTAGCCTCTCTGTTTGATTTGCTTGTAATGAGGATGAGATTAGTTTAACTTTTTAAGTCTCATTGCCTCTCTTTCTCTTTATTGTTTCCTTTTGGAGGGTGTACATTTTGGACTACTCTGAATAAAAAAGAAATTAAATAAAAAAAATTCGTACTTCAGCTAATTCCTCGTGAACTGTTCTGTTTATGTGTTAGAACAACTGAGTTGTACTTTTATTTCTATTTTAGCATTCAAGCTAATTCCTCGCGATTTTGGACAATTTTGGGGGGTTTTTAATCACAATCACAATATACTAAAACCCATAAAATATTAAAACATTTTAATGCTAAAAATATCATACAAAATTTAAGCAGTCGACAAACACTTACCAATATTAGTCAAAACTGAAACCCGAGGCATTTCCGTTCATAACTTTCGAACTGATATATTATGGTTGGTGAATTATCTATTGAATTGTTTTGTGATATATATATATATATATATATATATATATATATATATATAACCTCAGGTTGAACCTTCCATTGTTTCAAACCAGATAATATTGAACCAGAGGTCTATTCTTTTGATAGTGTGGATGAACATTTAGATTGCGTGGTTATTCTATGGCATCAAAAAACAACGGAGTCTTAGTGTTGCTTTTGGATTGCATAATCATAAGATGCAGTCAAAGTTAGAAGAAAATACTATTTAACGGTTGCAAAACAAGTTTACAATGCACATGAGAGAATAAAAAAGGGAAAAAGATACATAGACACTCATTTTCTTGTACCACTCTTGTACACCTACCCATGTGGATGACAGTTTTGTAATTTTGTTAAAAAAGCAGGGGCAAAGTATGTCCATTTGAGAAAGAGAAGGCCACATGTTGCATTTTCACATGGAGGTACAAAGGTGTATGCCACCTAAGTATGTCCATGTATCATTGCTCATAAAAAAGACTATTCAAGCTTAATGGAGCATTTATTGAAGTGTTCAGATTATAACAAGTATTTGATTCAAAAGTTGTTCAAGACATATTTGGCGCATCTTGAATTTGTGAAATTGTTCAACACTTTGTCTATTGTTCATTGATGGATTCCACATATAAACCAATCACTACGAAAAACCATTGTTGGATATAGTTAGATTCACCGCAACTTAGTTGATATATTTTGCTGGGTTTTCTTTTCTGAAGTGTGAAAAAGATGATTATTTCACTTGAGTTCTACATGAATGTATTAATCTTTAAAAGTGTAAAGAAAATATGCCAAAGGTATTTGTTACTATCAAGATACCACACTAATGAATGTTGTTGTTAATACCTTTGTAACATGTACTGCTTTAATGTGTCAATATCATATTTTGAAAAAAGTGAGAGCTAGATGAAAGACGGATTTTGCAAAGTTAAATATGTCGAAGTAAAAGAAGTGAAGTCGATAGATTATATGAATTGGATGTAAGAAAAGAGAGTATTCGGTCTCACACTAATTGGAGATATATACGGTCAAAACAATACGCTTATAAAATTTAAATTTGAAACAATTTCTCAATATATAATACATTTTCATAAGACTTATAAATGACATAAAGATTATGGATGGCTACCATGCAATTAAGGATTCCTAACATTTACAAGTCACGTCATCGCGACCGTTTTTTTTCTTTTAAAATACCGTTCGACAATCAAGATCGGTCGTTTTACATTCAAACTTGGTATTTTGAATTATAAAACTACAACCTGTAATTTTTTTTACCTTCAATCTTAATTGTACAACCATCAATATCTCAATTACGTAAATATGAGATTTCCTGATTGCAGGGAATCTCTAGATTCTACTGGTCTGGTGGATGACGATCTCCTTGTTGTTGTTGATTGAAAAGATGAGATGCATAATAAGGGAATTCAGCATCACTTTCTAGAATCTGAGCATACTGAAACAAGTTTGGGAAAACTTGTTGATCATGAGAATTAGAAACATAACCACTTTGTTGAACTGCACTATTAGCACTAGAACTAGAACTAGAACTGATGCATTGAACAACTCTTTCAGGGAAATTAAGTTTAGCTTTTGTGCCTTTGAATTTGAGAGCAGCTTTGTCATATGCAAGAGCTGCATCTTCAGCTGTATCAAATGTTCCTAACCAAACTCTAGCTGCTTTTTTTGGGTCACGTATTTCAGCTGCCCATTTTCCCCATGGTCTCTGTCTCACTCCTCTATAGTGAGGTTTCTTTTTTATCTCTTTCATTAACATCACATGCAAAACAAGGAAAAATGAGACTCACAAATTAATTCATTTTTACTTTCATTGCAAAAAGATCATATGCATGCATATATGGAGTTATGTATGCTTTTCTACATATTCGGTCGAATCAATAAGGATTTCTCGATTTTAACCTTGACCGAAACAATATATTTTATTGATCAGACTTTACTTACGATGACCAAACAAAACTCTTTTTTCATGGGGTAAGAAAAATTAAGACTAAAAAAAAATATGTTTTTTTACATAAATATATTCTTACGTGTTCATTGTACACATATGCGCGGTTTTACCACCCTGCGAGCCCAGACATGTATCACTACAAGAAATTTGACTTATGGTGACAACCGGAATCCGTCACTATAGCGCAAATTTCCATAGCTAAATATGTTTGTCATTGTCAAATGACTGTCACAACATGTTTTCCACCTTTATCTACGAACAAAACCGTAGGTAATTCTAAGGATATCATTTTAAAAATATTTAAGGACCTCTACCTATGGTTGCGACTGTAACTAAAACTTATCATTGTTTAATTTACCTCCTAATTTTATTTAACACACTATTGACAAGTTATATTTCATCTCTCTTATTTTAAATAGTGCTTTTATAGACAAAATGGTGAGCCTCTTTTATTTTGATTTATGACTATGTATATATTAGGTTACATGTGAATTTGTGAATTTACGGTTAAAATTTTGCCCATAATCTAAAATTTTATTGCTCCGCCACTGCACATATGTGTGAATCTAAGATGCTTAATTTAGTGAATGTATCGCGAATGATGTGTGTGGTAACTAGCGGGCAATATATTTACTTCCATGTTTTCCACTAAGCATGAGATCTAACGATAAGAAATGATTTACTATGCCTTTATGATAAAAAATCTTTGGCTGCAAATAGCAACACTCTTGATGTGAATATATATATATATATATATATATATATATATATATATATATATATATATATATATATATATATATATATATATATATATATATTATATTATGTCACTCTTTCTTCGTTGGTGATGATGACACTACTTTTACTTAAGTTATCATGGTATTAATTTTTGATAATATATAATTTTATCGTAGAAACAAAATATGATTTTATTTTGATGATTAAAATATAAATACAGGATTAATCGTTATGTCTCTCAAGAAAGAAAAAAAAAAGATTAATCGGTATGTATAATGTTTATTACTAGTCAAAGTTGTCCGCATATTCCAAATAAGATTATATCGTTAGTTCGATTTGTTTCCCTTCAAAGTCTACATGTCAGTGTCGTCGGTGCTATATTTTTCTATTTCATTTTGCGCATGCCTTCGAATAAGATAATTAATAAACCAAAAAATAACTAGTTTACTTGACTTAGTTATAATTTTTTGAAATATTCCTTATTTTTTTAAAAAAATGACTTTGACTGTCCAGAAAGGGATTGAGCAACATATAAATTATTTCACGTGATATTCATTTTGTGCAATAAAACTGTACTGGTATATATTAGCAACAAGAACTTAAAAAACTGTACTATCATATATGTGGATCATCGAATAATGTTTTAATTTATATATACGCAGGAAATTAGCCTAAAATTGATTTTGTATCAGTGTTAAAAAATATTTATTGAATTTCCAAAGTTGAACTTAGTAGCTAGGCATAAGTAATTGCTAATAATCCTTACAAAAAAAGTAATTGCTTATTAAAAAAATCACGACTCATTTATATTCATTCATCGCAGCTTAATTTAACGAATTTGAAATTAAATTCGATTATAATTAAACTTTTTTTTTTAATGAAGGGACAAATTACTACTGAAACTTATATACAACTATGAATTTTTGAGTTCAAACCCCTATAAATGTTTCTTCTAACAATATCGGCATTACTGGTTTAGGTAGACCTTACAAACAAACTCTTGTTTTTTAAAGATAGGAGTTAGAATATAGTTTTTCAAAATAAAATAGAAAATATATATATGATATAATTGTAACATCTCAGCAAAAGAATAACATACTTTGCCTTATATTAATTATTAATAGTATAAGGTCATGTAGATAAATGGTTATGGCTGCAGAAGATAGGCACATTTTCATTTATAATAAGACTAACATATACTTACTCGTCATAATTTTGAGCTTAACTCAGTTGATAGTGACATTGCATAGTATATGCAGTGGTCGAAGTTCGAACCTCGAGCATCCTCACTTATTTATCTTAAACGTTGAATTTATAATCACTAGATTACATGACAAAAAATATGGTCGAGGTTCAAACTTCGAACACCTCCACTAATTTCTTAAAACGTTGAATTTATAATCACTAAACTACGCGACAAAAAAACATATTATCCGTAAAAAAAGAAACATTACTTTGAAAGTAAAGGGTATAAATAGTTAGCTCATAATTCAACATTAATGAGTATAATGTAAAAAAGAAAAAAACTTCAAATAAGAACGAATATTTCAAGAAAATCCAAGTTCGAATCATGATCGAAACAATCATTGATTAAATCTAATTTATCTCACGATTAAATTCCAGATTATTATGACTATTTTAAAGGGTTTACACCAATGTTTTTTAGGAAATTAGGTAAAAAAAAGTCTTCCACTTTTTCCTCAAAAATTGACAAGCTCCAACAATAGCATAAATTTGTCCCATTTAGAAAATTAATTAAACATATGCTAAATTTAGATGAACACAAGAAACAAACATACAATTTTAGAAACAAACCTTGATCTAGAAGAGGTTGAGGTGGTCGAGATTCTTCATTGACCATAGTAGTTGAGGTTGATTGTTCCATGTGTGGGTTATTATGATTGGTAGATGTTCCGATGACTTGAGAGAGAGCAGAAACCATGGTAGACAAATCAGTGTCTGGACACCAATTAGAATTAGATGCATAATTATAAGCATCAAACTCATTATTTACTAATGCATACTCCTCTTTCTCTTTAGCCTCTGATGTTTGTGAAGATAGTGGCAGCTTTCCATACCTTCTTGGATCCACTTTTAGATTTGATTTTCTCTTATACTCTCTACGTTGTTGACATGAATATGATCTTGAGGTATTAGTGCCCTTACTTATAGCAGCTAGGTCTTTATTTATAAGAAAAAGTTTAAGCCAATTGGGTCACTAGAGTCAGAAAAATTCATAAAATAACGAGCATTGACAAATGTATTTCCATTTACTTATTAACGAGATCTTTACACCAACAACGAAATTTAAATCTAGATCCCGGTTGGATCTGAGCTTAATCCTTTTTTTATACTAAAAATATGTTAGTTTTTATTGTTTCAAATTATACGAGACTTCTTTAATCTCTAATAGTTTTTTTTTTTTAACCCTCCAATTCTTAGGAGAAAAGAGTCAAGGTAATTCAAAGTCGGTCACAAGATAAGTGTAGTCGTGGAGGCTAAGTCGTCCTCTCTATTGATCGAACCCTACAAGAATTATTCTATCTAAAAATTAAATCCGGGTTCTCTCGAACAATTTGTCATTTAAACTACATCATGATATGAGAATTTCTACTAAAAGATCCTTTCACTTGTCCATATCCGATACTCCAATTTAGTTTCCTTCACATGATGAGCATTTGCACCCGCCGTAATTTTGAGTAGTGTAGTTTGTACTTTGTATACACCGAATATAGTCCAATTGTCTTCTTTGATATATATCCACGCATGATCTTTGGTCGTTTCCACACCACACTATTCTCCTTTCAACATATAGAAAGAGATTGATTGTTTTTGTTTTGTTTTTAACAAGAGAAAGAGATTGATTGTGTTCTATTTGTATCTAATTTTTGGGTTGAAAGTATAGCTCGAGCAATGAACGTTCTAGGGCCATTCTTGTTGGAATAAAATCTGGTTTATATCTTCTCACAATCATTTGACAAGCTGATACATAAGTGTATAAATTTGTGCGGGTTTTGTGGGTAGGATTATGCTGCTTTCCACACCTACAGATACCTCTATCAACCTACATGCATTGGCTTTACTTTTAGGGGCTTTAAAATAGCTCTACAATGGTATGAGAGACCGTCTGAAGCAACAACGGGCTAATGCGTTTTAAGATCGTTAAGAAATTAAAACATTACATCTTTATCCTAAAATTTAAGCATTGCAAATATGAGTAAACTCTCTCTTATATATTTAATATTTTGCTCATCCATATATAATTGATGACATCGAAGTAATCACTCATACATGAACTCAATAATCCTTTCCCCAAGTGCAAATCTTCCGCAACATGTACTTGCACCACTGTTAATACCAAGAGAACATACCTCTTTAAATTGTTGGGAAGACTTTTGAAACAATGATCTAACACATTAATCCGCTGCCGCTCTCCCTCAAGATTGTGATACCACTTGTTGGGGAAGATCAACGGAGTGTCAGAAGCAACGATTGATCATTGATTCAAGACTAGAAGAGAGCTCGCGATCAAATCTCCATCCAAAAATACAACACATTAGATATAAATCACCTTTCTTATATATTCCACATTTGACTCATTTATAGTCGAAGTAATACTAATCACTTACATTTGAAATCCAACAATATCTCAATATTACATTGACACTCCCCCAATGTCTTTATACTAATCACTTGTCATAATAATAAATGTCACATTTACTTGATTTCACATATTTATTTAAGACACTTGTTAACTTGTTTGCAAGTAAATATTAGATGGTTATGTTCCAAGTATGGGAATCACTAATATGACCTATTTCCCTTACTTTTGTAGATATTAAAGATCAATCGACGCTTGGACTAAAAGGTCAAGGATTCGAAGTCTACTGGAATTTGCTAAGCGATCAACTAGAGAGCAAGAAGCGAACAAGTCGGGGAGTTGGAAGGTGGAACAAGGCACGAGGACTCGTGGAGCTATCCAATAGAGAGCTGGCAATGAACAAGTCAGAGACTTTAGGGAATTGTGCAAATAGCAACTATCTTAGTGAGATACGATTCACTAAGCGGGTATAAAGGTGGTTTAGTGACCTCATGGATAATATGACAGTTACCCTTCCACAGAAGAAACTTCAATTCTCTTATCGAGCATCAATCCGCTAAGCAAGTCTCCCCTTTTAAGAAATATGTAGATAGAGCTTCACTTCCTCAATTTGACGCTTTATCATATTGGAAGGCAGAGAAAAATAGAGAAAAATATAGAAGAGAAGGGAGAACACAATAAACATAGGGTGGAGCATTTGATCTTGGTCATTCAAGCATTTGATGCAACATTCAAGTTTTCTACATCTCTTGTTGTATGCTATCATGAGTGTGCATAGCTAATTTTCTCATTATCTTGTAATTATGTGTTGTTAGTTATGATTTTGATGTAAATAATTGACATGACTGATTATATATAAGGTTTGTTTCATTATATCGATGAGTTTAGTCCCGTACTTAATGTTTTTTCAACGTTTAATTGTAAAACTGAATATTTGATTTAGAAAATGTAAGACATAGACTTTTTATCTAAGGAATATGGAATAAAATTGTAGATGCTAGTTGCAAGACATAAGACTAGATTTAAAATCACAAACCATTATCGAAACTTAATGATATCATATCATTTAATTGAGAGAGACATCAAAGTTAATAGGTAAGATAGATCTCTCATTATCTGCTAGACATGAAGATTATGAACTAGTAATATTAATTGACTTTTTTTTGTAGTTCACTAAAAACATCAATTGACTTTTATCTTCTAGGATAAACTAGTAATATGAATTTAAAAAATATATTTTAAAAATAACAATAAATACATCTAATAATTTGTAGGAACCATCAAACAAACTCATCAAACTAATAAGAAATCGATCATGTGTTAACATCCATCTCAAATAAAGCAAAGGTAACTTTGATAATCGTGTGCACAACTCAGTTGATATGAACAATGTATTGTAATATGTATGGATTAGAGTTTAAATTTCGGATTACTTAATCACCTTAAAAGTAAATTCTAACTAATAAACTACTTTGAAAAAACAAAAACAAAAACAAAACCAAAGGTAAACTTGAGGAAAAAGAAAAATTAATGAAAATTTGTAGCATTCATGACTGATAGATATCAATGTTGTATAAAGTACATGCGAGCCGTGTTTAGTGTTGTGTTGTGGTGATAAAAGTTTTTTTTTTCCGTTGTGGTGATAAAAGTTAATTTTATATGAATCAATTTTTGATTTTAGTTAAAAATGGGTCTAATATTAAATGGTTTGTATTCATTTAAAAGAAAATGAATTAAATAATTAATTTAAATGAAAAAATAAATAAATGTATAAGTTGTGTGTGTATATATATTTTACAAGATGTAGAGTTTTTTTTTTTTTAAGAAGCTAAATAACCCACATAAATTGATCCAGAGAGAAACGAATCTGAGACTTTGAGGAGGAACACACTCTCAAGTCTCAAGACAATACCACTAGACTAATCTAAGTTGTAGTTCAATTTTACTTGAATACATCTAAATATGTTAAAATAATTTTATTTTGAAGGGGTGTTAAAATAAATTTTATACATCATGTAAAATCAATTTCAATTTTAAAGCATCCATAAATAAAACCAAACCTATCTAAATGATATGATATGAATGCAATTTGCGCATGCATTTGCATGTGGTTGTCACGAGAGATTGTTCTTTTCTTTTCTTTTCTTTACCATTTGCAGACTGCTCGCATGCTATGACCGTCCTCTCATGTATATATGCAACTTGCTAGCTTTGTTTCCTTCCCACTTTCACACCTTCTTTTGTCAACATCACACACACCACATGCAGGGTGTGGGGCCATAATACAAGTTGCAACTGGAGAAGGTCTTGATTGAGTGTATACAAGACAAAAAACTTAAAAATAACAAGAACAAGAGCATTTATTGGGCTCCAGTGACAAGGAATTCCTTTCAAGGACGTACCAGGGGAATACGGAGTTCGATTTTCAGGGGAAACAACATTTGGCCAGTGCGCATGCCTCTACGCATGAGTCGGATTAGTCGTCCATCATTGGTGGATCGGAAACCAGTGCGAAAGCCAAAAAAAATGATGATTTTTAAAAATCGTGGTTGAATCTTTCATAACCTTATAAAATTGAGATGTGAGGTGAGGATAGTCCCACGTATACATACATTCTCAGAACATATTTTATCGGGAGATTCTTTAACACATATTTTCACATTTAGGATTTGGATATTTGGAGTGTCCAAACGAATCTTGGAGGAGGTTTTAATACCATTTGGAAATCGTGGTTGAATTTAACACAACTTTACAAAACCAGCTTGTGAGGTGAATATTGCATTCACTTTCGATGTGAGACTTGTTAACTATAATTATTTCTTTGTAGTTCTTATAATCACTTTTAACTAAATACACGTTAATACTATCTCTTTATTAATAATTGATTAAAAAAATTATGTAACATCTTAAATATTATGTAAACAAATATGTAAGTTTCCAAAGATTCTTTAAGAAAAACTTAGTGATTTTTATAAACCACAAGAAAACAGTGAATGTTATTTAATTGATTCATAATTTCTCAACAAAAAAAAAATCAAAATGTTTTAGATGCTTGTATGTGTTTTTTCTTTAATCGGACCTGTTGTATATGCCTTCAAATTGTGTTTTGGAATAACAGAAAAATCGTGACACGATTTTATAAGCGTGTCACGATTTTGGCAGGCACTGAGCATGTTTTTCAGATGTCCAAATCGTGACACGATTTGGGAAAACGTGACACGATTTGTGGATAAGTTTTGTGTGCTTTGGGTCATACACAAGGAAACGTGACACGATTTTGGCAACCGTGACACGATTTTGTCCGGATCTGAACACTATGTAAGCACTCCATGACCCATTTGTTGAGTAAGCTTGGTGAATCTCATGGAAACCAAAGGAGGGAGCTTTTAGGGTTTTAGATACTAAAGGTTGAGGGTCTTTGGGTGAGGTTCAAAGCTTCAAGATGTGAATCTTGGAGAACCAAAAGAGGGGGGCTCTTGAGAAAAGGGTTGGTGCCTTTTGGGGAAGATTCATGGGGATGGGAAACACATGAGTGGAGAGCCTTTTGTGAGCAACATGGGTGAGTCTTATGAAACCAAAAGAGAAGATCCTTAGTGAAATCAAAGGCTAAGGGTTGGTTCTCTTTTGGGGGTTAGATTCTAGTGTTGGGAAACAATTGTAAACACCTTGGGAGAGTGAAAATTCATGAGTGTCTTGTTCATTGGTGAGATTGGGAAAATGGGTAGAAATTAGGGTTGTTCTTTGTGAGCTTGTTGAAGCTAATTTCTTGTAACCCATTTTGTATCTCTTTGTAAGAACTCATTGATAGTGGATTGGAGAGATCAATCTCTCCTCTAGAGTAGATCATTGTTGGACCGAACTGGGTGAACATTTCTTGGTGTTGTTATCTTTTCTCTACTCTCTTTATATTGTTTATTCTTTGATTTGATTGTGGTTTTGCTATGCACTTGATTCCTAGATTAGGTCTAGATTGTTGTTGTTGCTTGTGGTTATTTAATTTGGTTATTGGTTGCCATTGGTACTTGCTCCACGGATCTAAATTTCATTGGTGTGAAATTTGAGATTTGAGTCCGAAATTCACAACAGGACCATATCCCTATTTTTTATATCGGGACCATTATCTTCCAATACAAGAACCGTTCCTTAAGAATTATTATTTATATCGATGAATTAAGGAAATATTGTAAATTTGGATATTTATAACTTTTGATTCAATTCAGATTAAAGAAATAAAATTAAAGAATCGATTCAAGAAACCCAGCTCTTTGACACAATTATTCAATGTTCCAATTATACAATTCGTGTGTGTGAGAGAGAGGGATTTATTAAAAATACTCCTTCTAAAAAATAACTAGGTGTATTTGGAGTTGCAAACTTATACATGTTTAGTTTTTAGAAGGAGTGTTTTATCAACATGTACTTCAAGATGTATTTAATCATTTTTTAGTTATATCTTTGCTAAAATATTCCTTCTAAAAAAACAAGTGGGTGTATCCTAGTAAATATATATATATATATATGATTTAAACGAAAAAATTGAGATTACAATATAAATTCCTAGTTAATGTTGATTATAGTGTTAACCTATAGAGTTTCATATTAAATAAGAAAGAGATGGCTAGAGTTTTATTCATATGAGCAAAAGTATCAAGAGTAATAGTTACAATAGAGTATAAATATTACACTTAGAAAAGACTAAAATACATAAGATATAATAAAACAATATAATGATATTATCTAACATCTCTTCTCAAACTCATGATGCATTAATCGGGAGTATCAAGAGTTTGTTTATCAACAAACCAAAAAGTTTGATGGGATGCGTATTTTGTGAATAAATCAGCAATTTACAAGGAAGACGAGACGAACGGTAGAGTAATTGTTCCATCCTGAAGATAATGATGAGTGAAGTGACAGTCAATCTCAAAGTGTTTAGTTCGTTAATGAAAGACCGAGTTATGAGCAATTTGAATGGCACTCTTATTATCACAATACATAGGAGTTGGTTCAGAAAGAGTGACACCCATATCAGAAAGTAACCAACACAACCAAACTATTTCAGTTCCGTAGTCCTACTCCATATCATGATACTGAACTTCTGTAGAAGAACTGGGGTACAATATCTTGTCTCTTACTCTTCCAAAAATTAAGAGAGTATCCAAGAAAGATACAAAACCCTATGGTAGACTTACAATTTGTGGGATCACCAGCCCAATCAGCGTCAAAACAAGAATGTAACTTCAATGAGGATGATGATGGCAAAAGAAAACTAGGAAATTATGTTCCTCGAAGATAACAAAGGGTGTGAAGGACAACTTCCCACTATATTGTAGTGGGAGCGACAATAAAACTAACTGACAACATGAACAACATAAGCAATAACAGGTCTGGTAATTAAAAGGTATTCTAGGCTGCCAACTAAAGTACAATACAAAGTGGGATTTTCTATAAGAACACCATCATAAGGAGCATATTTCTCATTCAACTCAAGAAGACTATATACTACTCCAGTATCAGCAATGTCAGACTATTCATGAATGTTGGCGATTTACGTGAATTGAGAGAGAAGGTAGCCTCTGGGAGAATAAACAACTTAAATCCCCAAGAAGTAGCGAAGAGTACCTAAGTCCTTCATCTCAAACTGTAGTTTCAAATCATCAATCTCATCAACATCATCACCTATAATAATTGTAGCATCAACATACAATGAGAGTATATGACATGATAAGTGGTCCTGAAAAACATAGTAGAATCGTGATCACTAGAGCAGAAACCAAAAGATGCAATCACAGTAGTAAACTTCTCAAACCAAGCTTGTGGATCTTGTTTCAGACCATATAAAGTTTTCTTTAACTCACACACTTCCCCCATATTATGAGAAACACCTTATGGAGGTTCCATATAAACTTCCTCTTGAAGTTCACCATTTAGAAATGCATTTTTAACATCCATTTGAAAAAATGCCATTAGTGAATAGATGCATCTCAATAGGAGTGTGAATAGTAATCATCTTAGACACCGAAGCAAAAGTTTCTTCATAACCAATACCATATTTTTGAGAAAATCCTATAGCAATAAGACGTGCTTTGTAGCACTCAACTGACCCATCAGACTTAGTTTTAATTTTGTATACCAAACGAAGAAGGAAGAGGTATTAATTCCCATGTATCTATCTTGTGCACAACAGAAAGTTCTTCTACCATAATCTGCTACCAAAGAGGGTCTAGTATAGCCTCTTTATAAGAAGAAGGCTCAGATAAACTGTGAATAGAGGTTAGAAAAGAAGAAAAACAAGAAGAGTAGGTAATAGACAAAATCAGACAATTGAGTAGGCTTACGGTGATGAGAGGGATAACGAGGAGGAGAATGAAGGGGAGGAGGATCAACAATCATAGGAGGTTGTTGGGTATCCCTTGGGACAAGAGGGGTGTCAATATGTGGAGTAGCGTTATCATTAAGACCAAAAGGATCAATATGAGAATTAGAGGAAATGGAGTAAAAAGGAATGTGTTCAAGAATAACAACATGACGAGAAACATAAATTTTCCTTGTATAAGAATCATAACAACGATAACCCTTGTGACCATCCCCATAACTAAGAAAAACACATACGGTAGAACGAGAAGACAACTTATTACATTCTACTTGTGGACGAAGAACAAAACAAGTAGAACCAAAGACTTTCATAGAAGAATAATCAGGGACTGAATCATACAATTTTTCAACGGGAGACAAACTTGATGTGACAGACGATGTGATTCTATTAATAGCATAAACATCAGTAAGAACTGCTTCACCCCCAAAACTCATTGGGAACTGAAGCAGACAACAAAAGGGATCGAGTCGTCTCAACGATGTGATGGTGTTTCCTTTCAGCAACTCTGTTGTGTTGAGGAGTACCAATGCAAGATGTTTGGTGAATAGTACCATCATAAGCAAGTACTTCAGTGAATATATTAGAGGTATAATCACCACATAAATCATAATGAAAGCACTTTATAACAACATTATGTTGACTCTTAATCTTAGCACGAAACATATGATAAATGTAAAAAAAGATAGAGCGGTTTTTCATATGGTAGACCCAACAATGTCAAGTATAGTCATCAATAAACGACAGATAATATCTAGATCCACCTTTGGTAAGAACCAATGATGGAGCCCGTACATCAGAGTGAACTAAATTAAAAGGTGCATTTGAAATGGTAACATTTTTACTAAAAGGTAAAGTTGAAAATTTAGCAAGTTTACAACCACAACAATCTGAAATATCAATGGTTTGTAACTCTCCTAAAGCTCCAGTAGAAGCCAAATACTTTAATCTAAAGGCGGAAACATGTCCAAGACGGGAATGACATAAATAAAAATTAGAAGAAGAATAATTCAAACAAAAAGGTGATAATAATTCAGTAGCGGAAGTAGAAGCTGAACTAGAAGTTGAGTTTGCGTTTATGAAGACTCTCAACTCATCCTAAACATAAAAGCCCCCCTTGTCTATGACATTTCCCAATTAGCCTCCTTCGTTATGAGTTTAAAGTGAAATAATTAAAGAAGGTGAATCTAAATTGTTCATTTGATCATATGACTATGGTTTGTTTGACTGTGTGACTACGTCATTTTTTTATGACAATGAATCACAATCCAGGTGAGTGGAGTGTGGTTATGCTTTATTCTTTGATCAAAACATGTATATGAGAGTTGCGTGAAAAAGTGGACCACCTTAGTTGATCAAACAAATACTCCGTATTTTATTATAAGTTATTTTGAAAGAAAAAAAAAGTGTGTTTTATTATAATTTATTTTACACTCTTAATACATCATTAATTATTATTTTCCTATCGTACCCTTTATTACTCTATTTTATTTCCATTCCTTTAATCTCTTTTTCAAACATTACTAATAAAATATAATTTTATAAAATCATTTATAATTTTTGTTTCCAATACAAAATGGAGTAATTAAAACTTTTTCAATACAAAACGACTTATAATAAAATACGGAGGAAATAACTTCTAATAGACAAAATAAAATGCTATTAAAAAGTCACTATTGTAGTAGAGTTTATCACACAACATATAGTAAACATGTGGAGTTGCGACATAATATGAAAGAGTTGTCTAGTGACATTCTAGTGACACGGTCTATAGCTACATGCTTCCCAGATCCTATCATTATTATTCAAACACACATATATTTGTTTTATCAAGAATATTATCACACAAATTTTTATCAATAAATATATAAAGATGTCGTAGCATTTCTCACCGTACGGTAGGTACTAACCACCTTGAAGCTATTTTGTCTGTAGTAGCAATAAAATGATAATTTAAACCTAGTTTGGTTCATGCACTTTGATGGGTCTTTTTAATTGTTAATTCTCATATGTGACGAACTAAAGAATTACCGAAAGAAGTTGCTTTCTTTTTTTAATTGTTTCTTTTTTTTTTCATAAGCAAACTTTATTGAGGAGTATTAGCATACCCAAATCCATAATTCTTTTTAATAATTATTGATTCAATGGTCAATAAATAACAACATTAATATAAGTTTCTTTTTTTCCGAATATAAGCTTTTGACAAGGCATGAAACATGTTGTAAACCTTTGTAGCCTCTAAATATACATGTAGATTTCCCTTTTTCTGATCTATTTTTTCAACAAAAAGAAAAAGAATGCAACATAACATACATACTTTCACTAACAATTTAATAATACAATAAAACCAATTTCGTTAGCTTTTCGTATATAAAATAGCAAAATAAAATAAGGCCATCTCTAAATTGTTAGGTAAATATAGGAGATACAATTTGTTATAGTTTTTCTCTCATTTCTATGTCACAAGTGTCTTTCTTCTCTCTTTCACAAGATTATTTTGTCATTTTGTACACATGTGACATTGTGGTTGGTTATGCCACCAATGTCACCAACCACAATGTCATCCAAGTGCTACCCCTAGTTATGAATGGGTAAAGTATATTTTGATAAAGCATGCATATATTTTTATATAGCTAACTTGTGTTCTAAGAAAACAAGTTAAGAAGGTAAAAAAGAATTAAATGAAAATGATATTGAAAAAAATATGGATATATATTGAAAATATATATTTATATATATGCAATATCTATATATTCTCAACTCTCAAGTTTTTGGTTAGTATCAAGTTTGAATGTTAATATTGGAGTAGCTTAATAGGAATAAATATGGATATGATTCTTTGCTGGTTAAGGCTTCAATTTATTTGAAGAGCTATGCTATTTACAGCAACAACAAAAAAAGGCTTCATGAAAGCATCTCGATGAAAACTTTGGCCAATTAAAGTTTACAGCTAGCGGAATACATAGGTGTGGTGGGTGGATAATAACGAAATAAACAATAATCATACAATAAAAATATGGGAGTTTCGCTAGGTTGGTCAGATGGTGGTGAGGCGTGGAAGTGGAAGCGTAGATTATGGGCGTGGGAGGAGGACATGGTAGTGGAGTGTAGGCTTTTACTTGATGGTTTTGTTTTGTACTCTGGTATTTATGACAGGTGGCAGTGGGATCCTGACATCGCTGAGGGTTACATTGTGAGCGGAACGTATCAGATCCTGACTAGTCAGGCCGCTACTTCATCTGATGTTTTGGGAGATCTTGTTTGGCATAAACGGGTTCCTCTAAAGGTGTGGATTTTGGCGTGGAGATTGTTACAAGACAGGTTGCCAACTAAAAACAACCTTGTGAGGCGCGGCATCATCCAGTAGGCCACGGCCAGGTGCATGGCGGGGTGTGACCACGAAGAAATAGCATCTCATTTGTTAATCCATTGTGATTTATTTAGTTCTTTGTGGCAGTATATCAGGTCTTGGTTAGGTGTTGCAGGTGCTAATCCTCGCTCCATTAGCGACCATTTCACCCAATTTATTCACTGCACAGGTTATTCAAAGAAACATAGATTTTTTCTTCAGCTTATTTGGTTGTTGGGAGTTTGGTTAGTGTGGAACGAGCGTAACAACAGGCTCTTTAATAACATCCAAACCCCAATGGCTCAGATTCTAGACAAAGTTAAATTTCATTCATATTGGTGGCTTAAAGCTAAAAACGTCATGTTTGTGTACGGTTCTCAAAGATGGTGGTCGGACCCTATGGTTTGTTTGGGTTTCGACTGACCCTTGTTTTGTAATTATGTTTTGACATTTGGCTAGGTGGAGTGGTCCCATTAGTACACCTTGTGCTAGGGATATTACACTATCGTGTTAATATAATCCATTTTTACTTCTTCAAAAAAAGATGTACCGGTACACTTATTTCATAAATCAATAAGTTAATGATCATTTTTATGCAATAAAGAGATATTTGTCGACTTTTATATTTTAGAAAATATTATTTCATAAGAAAAAACATCATTTCATTCTTTATAAGAATCATACAAATTTTTTAAAATTTTATCGAAAAAATAATCAATATTCACTATTAGGAGTTATAAAAATTAAAAAAAGTTGAATTTTGATTTCCAACACTTTTGAGAAATAAAATATAATTATTATAATTGTAACTGATAGAAAATATATAGGTGTACTCTCAATTTTGTTGAATGTACCGTAGGAATTGCCTAAAAACATTTCACTCAAGGTTTCCCACTTATTATTCGTTAATAACAGCATTTCTCCTTTTTTAATTGTAATAAGTTTTGTACTTTTCAAAACCACTTTGGTTAATATGGTGGTGTTAACTTCGGACTTTAGAGTATGTTTATCTCAAGATTCCAGGTTTGATTATCCCTAATTTCAATTTTGATGGACTAGTTTGACTTCTTAAAAAAAAATTGTATTTTTCAAGTTCCGATGAACATTACTTGTTCTCCCTAATTCTCT
Source organism: Medicago lupulina (assembly GCA_958299785.1). NCBI lineage: Eukaryota > Viridiplantae > Streptophyta > Magnoliopsida > Fabales > Fabaceae > Medicago > Medicago lupulina. The sequence goes on from OY283140.1 coordinate 65,413,524, forward strand.
CTTAGGGTGTGTTTGGATTGAGGGTTTGGGAGGGGAAGGGAGGGGTGAGTTCACTTTTATTTTTCAAATTACGAACAATGTAAAATGTTTTTTTAAAATAAATTAAGTTTTTTGAAGTATTATATGATTATTTATCATGTTAATTCAATTTTCTAAAAACTTTTTATAATGTCCATAATTTAAAAAAGAAAACTAAGTCTCTTCTCCTTTCCCCTCCTAAACCCTCAATCCAAACACACCCTTATTTAACGTTTGAGGAACATTACTTGTTCCTTTGTGCAAAGGAAAAGGAAAATTCCTCATTAAAGAGGATACAAAAACATTACACGATGATACTAGTTTGATTACATTGTACTGTTCGCAAGAAAGAGCACCTTCAAATTTTGGTTTTAAAATCTTAACTCATCAAAATGAAACTTAAACTTTTGAAGAATTGTTGATTTTCCAATCAATGATTATAATCCCATAGTTTATTTTTTGAAATGCAACTTTCAGTTCTAAGAAGCTGAGTTCTTAACATCCAGATACATATTTTGCATACATACTAAATATTAACAATGATGAACAATTATAATGTATACAAAAGAAGGACTTAGCAAAAGCAAATTACATAATTAGCTCATCAAAAATTACATTAAAAAAATGAGAGGTGGACACCCAATCTGATAAAGGCAACCTAAAATTTACAAGAAAAAAAAATACCCTCAAATCACTATACAAGCCTCCAATGTTCATAATTCAGAAACTCTTGTACATGTAATCTATGACTTGCATGCTAAAAATTGAGACAAATCCTATTGATGTCAGTGAAACACTGACACAAACACTAGACCCGACATTGACACTTAGTGTAACATGTTTTGGATTTAATAACAAAAGATACATGAAATGGAAAACTTCGTGGCTTCGGTGAAGTATTGGAACTATGTACATATACTCCTAATATGAGAAGCTTTATTAGTGTTACGAAATCACTTTGATGTATATGGTTAATGATTCACTTTGATAAACAAATGTTAATTCCTTAGTCTGAATCATTTGAAATACTGTCTTCCTCATGAATGTTGCTTCTCAATCTTCCAGGTTTCGTGGCGATTGGGAAAGGGACCTGTGTTACTAGCAAAGTTAGTAGCCAATCCATAGTAATTTCCTTACTCTTAGTATATAGTAATAGTATACAGTATTTTTCTTATAAACAGCAAAACAAATCATGATAATAACCAAGTAATATGGAAACTAATCTTAGGAGATAAGTATCGGTTTTGTACCTGATCACCAGTATTAGTACCGGTTTTGTAAGGATGAGTTTGACTAAATATAAAAACCTAATAAAGAATGCATGTAGCGTAACTGATAAATAGATGTTAAAGAAAATTTATACCTGATCACCAGCATTTGGACCATCAGTGTCGATGAGGATAGGCCTGCAGCGCTTATCCTCATTCATCAAGCTTGAATTCTGGAAGTGAGCAACGAGAGCTGATTTTCCTTGTATGCGAGCATATGCGAGTGATGCAACTTTTTCACTATTGAATTTCTCCCACTTTTTCCCATTGAAACCCTGCAACAATTGCATCACAGGCTTTAGTCTATCGATACATGGCATGTGCGTCTGATGTATATGATTAATTTTAGCCACAATCATTAACATTTTCTGTATCTAACCTGATAGAATGGTACAATCAAGCTAGGACTAGTCATGTTGATGAATGCATATCCAACATTGCACTTGTTCTGCAATCAATGTTGATTCCATGTGAATAATTAACAAAAATAAAAGGAATGCCAAAATAACTAAACATTAAAAGAGAAAAGCACATACTCTGAAATCAATTGGTAGATACACAAAATCATAAGCTCCTTTATGGTGTTCATCGATTGCAGCCAACAGCATCTTGGAAGTATACCTGCAAATGATGAAAGTCGTAGTCAAGAGAAATGAGATTTTAAGAAAATGATTTAAATCACAGAGAACATGAAAAACATTGATACTACTTACTTGTTAGGAATGTTCTTAATCATAAGTGTTGTTCGGTTATCTTCGCCCCTTTTAATGCAGTCAATATCAAGTTCATACCGTTTCATGTCAGCCAAGTTTGACGCGCCAACATTTCTACGGCTTCGAACGCGTTTGTATGTATCAAATGAATTAATCGTATGGTTTCTACCAGGAAAAACCATGCCTCTTTGGTTATGGACATTGAATCCGAAATGAGGGAACATGTTATGAGGAACAAAGTCAACACAATGTGGTGTTATAGGTTCAGCTGCATAGGTATATCTTCTGTCCCAAAAAGGAGGTGATTGAATATGATGATTATTTGTTGGTAAAACAGTGGTTATCATATGTGATGGTGACATGGGAAGTTGGTTCAACCTTTGAAGGGTAGGTGCTGCATAAATTCCATCGAAATATGACGGTGAATTCGGCCACATTGTTCGAGGAGGCGGATAGGAGTTGCTCCATTGTTCATGATGGACAGGAAGTGGGAAGCTTGAACTTACTTGGCAAAACTGCGTGTTATCTATTCTTTCCGGTGTTTGGAGATTGATGTTTGCAGCCTCTTCATGAGGATTGTGGTGAACACCGCTAGTAAAACCATGATGTCTTTCGGGGAGGGAATGAGGATGAGAAGTTAATGCAGCTTGAGCATCAAAGTTCAACTGGCCTGATGAACTAGATTCAGTAAATTCACATTGGTTTCCAACTGATTTAACTTTCATTAGAGACGGTAACATGTTCGGAACACTTGAAGAGATACCATTCAAGCCTGCTTCCAATATTGTAAAAACGTCAGTGGAGGAAAATATATAACTTTGCTTCTAAATTGATATTTCATGAACATGTTCTCTACCTTGGAAGCTAGTTGTTGGCTTAAGAAGAGGACTCTTCTGATGAAGACAGAGGTTGCATTCTTGCTTGAATTCGGGATGCATCGGTTGAATGATATTGCTGAAAAATAATAGAAGAGAAGAATCAGCAGACGCTTTTAGGAGTTTTTCATTTGTTTGTTACGGTTCTTTTCAAAAACGAGAATCTGAAGAAAAAAATGCCTACTTAATGTGATAGTAGCAATTTTCCATGCAAAATGAAACTGATATTGTTATGTAACAGTAGCAAAAATAAAATTGGGAAAACATGTGCCGAGAAAAAGTGCAGTTGAAAGTTTACAAATTACAATACTACCTTTCTGAGTTTATCGATTGGCTTCGATCAACCTTTAACCTCTTCATGGTAGTATCATTTCTATTTATACCATGGAGAGCTGCCTCTGCAGCCCTAAAGTCGTAAAATTCGATCAACTTGTGACGCTGACTGGGAGGGTTTTCATGAATCTGCAGTTGTTCGTCAAGGTTAACCAATCACATATAAATTATCTTGATCAATATTTATGTAACTGTAACAGATAAATTTGTAACCAAAATTACCTCTTTGATTCCTCCATAAACATTAAATATATGGTGAAGTTCAGTATTCGAAATTGATGAATCATCTAAAAATACTTCAAGTGCTCCTTGATTCACACCATTTTTGGAAGGACTATCCTGAGAAATTTGCAAGATAAATAGGAATTATTGGCGAACTCTAAGCAAATATTACTCAAGTGTTACCTTATGATGTATCAGAGTCTTAGCACAGTTCAATGTAGTATTATCAAAGTCCATTAAGTCTTTGTTTGGATAAACGACTTCATTAAACACTTACAGAATAAGAGCTTATCATATAAGTGTTTATGTATAAGCTATTTCTACAACAAAAGATAAAACAAATTTAAACTGTTTTCTTATAGGCTATAAGCTGTTTTCATAAATATGATGCAGAATTTATATAAATAAGTCGAAAACAACTTATGGACATGTCGTAAGATTGTTCCATAAGTTCTCGCAAACAATATACAAATACTTATATCAGTATTCAGTAGATAAACTCAAATAAATAAATTGAAACAATCTCTAACTATTAGTAGTTACCATCACAACTGATTCATGCAGACACAAAAAATAATTAAGACCAAGTTTCAATGAGGAATTAAAAATGTGGCATCAAACCTTTGGGATAGAATAATGAATGTCGAATTTCCTGCGGCCGAAGAGTCTATTATGGAGTGCTCTCATTGCATTTTGGGCAGCTCTAATATCATAATATGATATCATAGCATTCCCTTGATGCTTGCAAGCTCTATCAAAAGTGTGAATATCTCCAAATTGCTTCAAAAAGAAGAAGAAAATAAGTTATTTAAATATGAAGGAAATGTCTATACAAACTAAAGGACAAAGAAAACAAGAAAAAGCATACCTCAAAAAGTGCTTTCAATACAGAATCTTTAACATCACTATCAATATTTCTCACAAATAATGTTCTAGAAGGGTGTTCGCCATAAGGTTTTTCTCCAGCGATTGAGCTATTACGAACTCCACTGATGAATTCAGAATTCCTTTCAATAGAGGATGAATTTTCAACATCTCCAAGATCAAAACCTCCATTATTACTGAAAAGGTCTAGTTCATCTATGTCATCGCCATTGCTATCACAGATGATGTAGTTGTTCCCATCGGTCACTCCAGAGAGTAAATCATCCTCGTCTGGGAGAAGATTTCCAATAATTTGAGCCTCGAGTTCTTCAAGAGAGTCAGAAAGCTTCTCTTCCTCATAATGTGATGCAATTGTATCCACTGAATGTCCATATAAAGCATTATTCGCAGATAATCGCACTACACAAACAGAAGCATACAAAGACATAGCAGATTAGCCAACAATTTTCACAATAAACTTTAACATACAATTCTGCAAAGAAAACATACATTTCTTGCTGAACAAATCTGACAGAGAACTTGAGAAGAGGTTGCTTTCGTGCCGAGAGACAGTTATATCATCTTCTTTACTATCTTCAAAGGGTTTTATTCCTTTATCAGAATCTACATGACATAACAAAGTCAAAGAATAACTGGATGTGTCATTTTTACCAACAAAGCAATACATCAATGCATGTGTATGACTTTATTTCTGCACAATCATAACAAGAATCTATACCATAATACAAAGGAAACTTTGAAAGTAACCGCCAATTTTGGTCGAATGTTCTTATGTTCAAATTTGCCTTAACAACACGACCCTTTTCCAAATTTTAGTTTAAATTTATAAAACATGCATAAATAAATATGTTCCAGTAACGTAAATAATATGAAACGCAACAAAATATATATACAACGAAATGCAAAAGAAAAATAGACGGACATATTAGCGCTCGTCTTTCAGCTAGTAATACTTACCATGGCCTTTGGAAGGTTTATCTGATTTCCACCATCCAGCTTGACTCTACAAATAACAGAAAGAGAAAATAAGAATGATTAAGGACTTAAAACACTAGCATTGTTATATGTCTAATATAAAATGGAACATATTTTAACATAAACATGAATTTACCTCAGTAGAAGAACAAGAATCTTCAGAGGAAAACATTGATGATGAAGAAAAACATTTGAAATCCATTGTTTCACAAGGCATGATTATCCTCAAAATGTGCAGATATATGTAACCAAAAAGTAAACTTATAAACTTGTTATATATATCTTTTGATCACAGCATAGAAGGGTAGAGTAGTCAATTCAGTAGTTTTGCTTCCTAAAGATGAACACTACAAAGAACAAACAGAACTTGTAAGCAAAATCTTCCAAGTTATCACACAATTATAAAGAATAACTTCAAGATTGTTATGTCTTAAAAAATACTTAATTAAGAAAGATTATGAAAAAATAAAGACTCATTAAACTAAAATAAATAAATACAATCATGCAACCTGTAATCAATCCACTAAAGTGGAGGTAGTAATCACACATTGACACATCATAATACTAATTGCAAAATCCACTAATATTGTAAAAGATTAACAAGATCACAAACATCACGCACTAATATTAAATCATTAATTTTATTAGATTTAATTAGATTATCACCCGCAAAAAAAAAAAACAAATGAAAAAAAATTCTCCATTCTTATAGACATAAATAAAAAAAAGTTCAAAGCAATATTAACTATATTATTTTATTTTGTCAAAAAAACTATATTATTTTATTAATAATAGTCTTAACTATTCATTATATAGACATAAATAGATAGAATGAAACAATAAGTAGTTAAGGGTATTTGAGGAAAAATGAAAAGGAACAAAACTTTTTTTAAGAAGATCAGGGGATTTCACCCATTCAAAACATTGATGGTCGTTGTATGGTTCAAATTCAAAGTTAGTATTTTGAATTAAACGTCCATCAATGTCTTGAATGCATGAACGAGGGATTAAAAAATGATCGTATAGAATCTGAATTCAGAAAAGAAAGGAGGGAATAATAAATACCTTAAAATCATGCATATCATTTCTCATATCATAAAGAAAAAAACAAAGCATGAAAAGTAAATGTACGTACAAATAGAAAGTTGAAAACCAAAGCAAAAGCACAAAGCTTATTGAAAATCTTCTTAAGAAATAACAAGAATGGAAAATGGTTATATATATGAAATATGAAGAAGAATTGAGAGAGAGAAAAAGAATAAATTAAGGAATAAGGCAAGATGAGAAGTTGCAGAAAGGAAGGATCTTTGGATAATGTGTGCCGTACAAGATCTTCAATCCAAAGCTTTTTCCTGCAATGCACGTTAACCCCTTAATCAAGTTATTTAACTTCTTAACTCATCTTTAAAATTCAGAAACTGGGTTTGTTAATTAGGTGTTGCGGTGCCGGAACTGTGAGTTTCCCGGCGAGTAGGTGGAGTGTGAGTTGGTAGTTATTTCAAAATTGTTTGTCAAGTAACTTTTTTTTTAACAAGTTTGTCAAATAGTTTAGTGGTAAAAAAATAGTTGTTTCAATTTTATTACATAGTAAAAGTGTCAAAACAGTTTCAAATCTTTTTCATGTCATTTGATAAACAATAAATTAGTCTTTGGACAATTTTGTTTTTTTTCATATTGCATGTTACACCCAATTTTAATTAAAATTAAATATGATAATACCAAAATTGTTTATGTACATATAATTTTTTCAAAATTCCTTTTTCATCATCACTTTAAATCTTCACCTCCTCTTATACTTACTTGCAAACATTTAGGGATGTGTAATCAATCACAATGTAATATCAAAAGATGAGAAATGTTAAAGAGTGTTCTTAGGGTACGGTGAAAAATAGAAATATTGCATTGGGAAACGGTGAAAAATGATAAATTTAAATTTTTAAAATTTAAAATATTGTTGAATCCAATGCAAACCTACTACTTTTAATTTCTTTGACAAGTACCCTAACATAATCCTTAATGGATTGAGTCACAAGGTGTAACCAGAATTTTAAGGGTGTTTTGGTTATTTCAAGGGTGTAACCAAAATTTGCTAAACTGTGAGTAGAAACTGTTAAATCTTTGTCGCGTCGTATATCATTAAAAAGAGACTGTGTTGATTTATTTAACATTTGTGGAAAATATTGTTTTCCCACTTTTCACAATGATATCGTTGGCATGTTTGATTGTTAAAATAAGATAGAAGATAGTATAGACTATTTTATATTGCGCCTAAATCGACGAGCAAGCATCATACGATAATTAATTATGTATATTTACCTTATCTTATTTATGTGTTTGAAATAATAGGATACACTCACGAGAACAACATTAGGAGTGCTCTCTTTCCAACATTCATTCTAACATTCACTTTTTTATTGACACGAATGTGTGTGTGTCTCATTTTAAAACTGAGTCGCACATTAGGTGATGAGACCCACTATGTTTTACCACATAAAAAAGTAAGTATTAGAGTGTGTGTTGAAGAAGCACTCCTCTATGAACAAGTAAGATTAAAGAATTGAATAAAGATTGATAAAATACGAATATCATACACTTTTATTGTATTTAATATTTGATGCAAATAGAATCTATTACATACCTATATATCTATAATTTATAGTATACATAAAGGAAATCCATGGTTTTGATATGACTTTTTTACTTCAAATTATACTCTTAAACAAATACACATTGCGTCTAATAAATTATTTCATATAAGTTCAAATTTAGACGCAATATAAAGAGTTGTGGCCTCGGGGACACCGGTTAGCATTTTCCGAGTTTATATTAGCATTAAGTAATTGGACATTTATTTCATTTTAAGGATATTTTAGTAATTTTCGGGTGTAACCATAATTGTTTTAGGTGTGATTAAAAATTATCAAATCTTTCTCGTGTCACATATATCACAAGTAAAAAATGGTGTTGATTTGTTTAATATTTGTAGAAACTATTTTATTGCCTTGTTTTACTCCCTTTGTCCATTTTTATAAGACTTGTTGGAACAAAACGAGTATAAATAATGTCTCTTAAGTTTTGATGATAACAAAGTATTAAAAGCTTAATTAGTTATGTTAATATTTGTTCAAGTGTGCAGGATCATAGACTAAAATTTATGGTGACGTTTAGCATGGGGAAATTGTGATCTTTCCCCATCTTAAGTCAATTTAACATGAGCCTTTGATTTAATATTAACAAATACCAATGGATAGGATTGTTCTAAAATTTTACCTAAAACTTTGATGAATTTTAATAATAAAATATTAATATAATTTTTTTTAAATGGTACCAAGTCACCTATCTTTTATATATTTGGAACGAATAAAAAACTGTTATAATTTTTATTTCTAAAAAAACTATGTTATTTGTTTTTCAAAACCAAATTTGAATATTATTTTTTAACTTTCCTAAAATAAACTCGACTTTTTTTATTACATATATATGTTGTCTATAATTTATAAGAGAAATGATATTTGTATAACTATTTTTGACAACTTTCTTTTTCATATTCATATTATTTTCTCTCTCTATTGTTTTGATTTTTGTGCCAATAACTCTTTTTCTTTGTAAAATTATGGTTGTATCAAAAATTGTCAACCAAATGGTTGTTCAAATAACACAACTCAATTTATAATTCAACTGATAAATTTTTTAAAATTGTTAAATCAAATGTTGTAACGGGTTCGAACTCTGACTTTTTTACTTATGTTTATTAGTATCTAATAATTATTGTTACTTCGTTTATTTATGAAAAATAAATACATTTACGTTAATAAAAAATTGTAGATCAGTTTTGATTAGTGACATTAAAATTTGATTGTAATGTTAATAAGGAAAGCACGAGAGGGTAACAAAAAAAAATCAACTGTAAAGGAATAAAGAAAACAATATAAATCATGTTTTTGAATTCGAGTATGAATTGGAATATAGCAAAACAAACAGGTTGTACAAGTAATAATAGATAAGACAAAATTGATCTAAGATGGGGAAGTTTTTCCACTGCCTCATGCTAAAACCCGCCAAAGTTTATATCTCTTAAAACAAAATATTGGTTCTGAATGAACAAATTAGAGCAAAGGAATTTTCAAGAGAAACCAAGTTGCAAGTCAGAGTATGAAGACCACCCAGAAGCTGAATGTCAGAGTCTAAAGATCACCCAGAGTCTAAAATTTATCAGAAGTTGATGTAAAGACCCTGAAGTCAGTTATTATGGTTATTTGAAGATACAAAAATGCAAAAGGGATTAGAAGACTGGAGCAACGATGGTTCTGAAGAAATTGAAGGTTTTGGATGCTTATTCTTAGAGAAAGGACAATGATGGACAAATAGTACAATTATACAACCACTATTTTCACTACTCCAACATTTAATGCGCAAAGTACAAGCTACAGTTGTGTCTCTACTGGATTGGAACGGTTAATTCCCTATCAAGGAATGATTTTCAAATTATTTCTTTATAGGACATTAACCAAATCAAGCAACAAATCAATGATGTTTGATCAAGCTTTTCTAACGAATCTTTGATGTGTTGGCACATCTACATCATCTTTTTCCTACCTCTATATAAAGGAATGATGACTTGAAGAAATGTAGAAATTCTGCAATATTTTCCTTGTGCCAAAACTCTATCAATATCATTGTGCATCAAAACACTTAGAATTTCTTATAAACTTTCATATCTTAGAAATTATTAAGTAATAGAGTCTGAACTGTTTTGTATTGTGAACACCACTGATTGTATATCAAGTGTTCATCCAAACAATTATTTCTTTGTAATTCTTGTTTGTTAGAAGTCTCTTGTTTTTGTGCTTGAGCATGTGAAGTCACTTACTTGTGTACTTGTGTGCTTGAGCATTTGAAGTCTTTTGGTTGTGTCCTTGAGCATTTGTAATCTGAGTGATTATAATGAAAAAACCCTCTTATAAGTAACAAGGGGACTGGACTACTTCCAGATTGTGGAAGGAACCGGGATAATTGGTTGTGTCATTTTCTTCTCTCTCAATCTCTTTATTATCCGCTGCATTTGACTCTAAACATTGTTTCAGACTCTGGACTTAGATAAAAAGAAGAAAAAACTAAGACAATTCAAACCCACCCACCCCCCCTGCTTGTGTTTTTTTTTTCACCTTTAAGAATATTTTACAAAAAAAAAACATGATTATTAAGAAAAGTTGTTGAAGTAATAAATTGTCACAAATGTGTGTGTATTTTATCAAATTGTCCTTTGGGTATAGGTATTTTTAATGTTAGGTTTAAACACACTTTTGACACCTTAACTTTTAAAAAGTTGCGATTTTGGTCACGTAACAAAGAAAAAGCAATTTTGGCCCCTTTCGTACCAAAATTGCTGAGAAGATGTCAGATGTCCAAAACATGGGTCATAATTGCAACTTTTGTAAAAGTAATGGGTCAAAAGAGCATATTTCCCTTATGTTAGGGGGTCAAAAGAGCATATTTCCCTAAACATAGGGGGTCACTTTTCCCATTTTTTTAAAAGGGAGCCAAAATTGCTACTTTTGTAAACTTAGGAGGTGAATAGTGCATTTAAGTCTTGATGTTAATATTTCATATTTCAAGATATACATTGGTAGTATTTTTTTTTTTTTTGAATAAGCTAAGAAAATTTTATTAAAGAAACAGACAGGTCCTCAAGCACAAGATGTGCTTAAGAGAACTGAAAAGTGCAAATTACACAAATGTCATGCCACAACTAGCCAGACAAAGGAAAAAAAAAACAATTACAGTTACACTATCGCTTGAAGACAACATAAAAGATTTAACCTCCAATAGGGGTAATCAAACTCGAACAAGACGTAGTGCGATAAAGGATATATTTGGAAAACGAGTAATAAATGCATCTAGAAATTCGTAGATGGTCTTATATTTTGGGTCAAAACTTTTTCTGTAAATAGGCTTATGATTAGGGAAAGAGATTCGAAAGGGATCGTTAAGCCAAGCAAAGATTTGAGTGTCGGTCTTTAATGCAATAGGTCGTCAGGCAACCAAGGGAAAGATTCGACAGGGATTTGAGCTTGGGTTTTGTTAGATACACAATGTCATGAGTGGATTTAATTAATAATGGAAGGGAAGAGCTTATGAACCAGGAAGTTACCCCTACATGTGGTTGAGGCATCAACATAGCTCTTGCCGGGTGGAGAATACGTCGTCACTAATGACTTTCCTGCTTGACTTCCCGCTACTCCCCTTAGCCATCTCTTTTCTTTAGCATCCTATAAAACACTCCTTATCCTTAGGCCGAGAGAAGGCATTGGTATGTGTTCTTTCTTTTGCCAGCAAGGGAGTAAGAAATTTTCTTTTTCATCCTTATTTTTATTGCATTTAGTGGATGTTGACTTTACTATACTTAAGACATGGAATTCATTTACCAACTTTTGTCCAATTGCCTCCAACTGCAGCCTTCCAGTATTATATATAGTAGTCCAATCCCCTTGTTGTCGTATAGCGAAGAATAAGAATGTAGAAGGTATGGAATGATTAGATAATGGCTCAAGCAAAAAATTATTGCCTCACTACCAAGACAATTAACTGCTCTTAATAAGAAGGGATTAGATCAAGAAAAGGAAATGGGACCATAACTTGTTAAGAGGCTAGGCTAGGACCTTCAATCAATCAATGATAATTTAGTCCTTGACGGATGAGGAGTTTTTCTAACTAAAGGAAAATCCAAGGGGGGCCTCATAAATCCACCACTTATCAGACTGTGAATGCTAACAGTATCGAAGCTCACCAAGAGATTCCCCTAACCTAAAGGTTGGGAGGCTTAGAATGATTAATTGCTTCACTATGGATCAACAACTACAATAACTAAAGAAAAAACCATTGCGCCACTTGGGCTATATTCAGGAACTTATCTGATAGTCTCGCCACTTGGGTTGAAGGGAACAAGAACACTAGTAGGAGAGGTGTGCCTGGTAATATGTCTATCTAATACTACGCAGACCAGTCTTTCCTTTGCTCCGTGTGCTCCCTGTCAGAAAGTAATCTTTTCTCTTTGGTAGGTATTGAATATAACAGAAAGCTTGACTCATCTCCCCGAGTGGGGCTTCTCCTTTCTGTCATAAATTGTATAGAATAACATGTGGGAAGAAAGTCCCGAAAACCAGGACGTACGATCAACTTTCCCTTTCTTTCAGTTTTCAGGAGATTAGTCCCGCGAGATCGAAGAATCATTGTTATCAATGCATTACCCAACAGACCCAGAAAGGAAGAGTTCTTCTTTTGCAAGAATGGGCATTACCGCAGCTTTGACTCTGTTGCAGGTATGAAGCGCCATGAAGAAAAAAAAAAGAAATGGCAAATGATATTATGAGTCCATTTAATTTGTCAAGATACGACAAATATGATAGAATAATATATATTGTTTTATTTGATGAGTGAGCATAATACAATAATTATTATGTCTATATACCTTCTATTATTTATGTGTTTGAGATAATGGGAAAGACTCACAAGAGAAATGCAATGAGTATTTTCTTTTCAACACTCACTTTAACACTCATTTTTTTTTATTGAGTGAAATGCATGCATGTTCATTATTTTGAAATGTATGAGTCCTACATTAGGTGATAGAATCCATGTGTATTTTACTCAATAAAAAAATAAGTATTAGAGTGACTGCTTAAAAGAGAGTACTTCTAACATCACTATAGGAATAAATAAGATTGAATTGTTGAATGAGGATAAATAAAATGTACATATTGCTTTTATTTTATTCTATATTTGATGCACATGGAATAATATATAATGTTTGTATTTGATTTCATGAGTCAGCGTGATATGATAATTATCTATCTCTATATTTAAATTAAGCATGGTTAGTAACCTTAGTTTACGTACGTAATCTAAATTTTCAAGTGCAACATGACTTTGAGTACTATTGAAAATCTATTTTATTTTAAGGATATTTTGATAATTTTAGGATGTAATTCGAACTTCTTGGGTGTGATCCGAAGTTCCCAACTCTTAGTTGGTGTTAGATTTATTTAACATTTGTAGAAACTATTTTTTTTTTTAATAACCTAATGGCTAGATCACACATTTTTTAAAGTGTGGAGAAGTGGGAAATTCGGGTTCGAACTTCAGCCCCTGCAAATATTTGTAAAAACTATTTTATTGGCATTGTTTACAATGATATTATTGGCCCAATTAATTGTCTGGATAAGATAGTTATGATAGAATAGTCTATATTATGTTTTATTTACCGAGTCAGCATGATGCAATAATTTTTTTTTAAACTAGCATGATACAATAATTATTTCTCTTTTTAACTTATCACATTTATCAGCCTCGTTTTCTCATTTTATGGGCCTTAGACAAAGAGTGAGAAAAGGTCCCCTTTACAAAATATACCATAATGTTTACTTCTTTTTTTATCAATAATGAATGCTACATGCATTAATTATGGTGGTTGACATCTCTGCTATGCTGACACCCCAAGTTACCATAATACGATGTTTTGAAATTCAAGTTATGTTAACAACTCAAAATATTGTGCTTCAAATGCACCTCTTCATATATATTATTAATAATAAAGAATAACAAAACAATTAGGGTGGAGGGATCATGATCCCGAATGCGTCTCGCATCGTGTGTTCTGATCCTAAAGGTGTCTCATAGGATATTGCATTATCAAATCAAATTCTGCAACCAATGCAATTAATCCAGGAAAATTGACATTACTATCTTAATGGAATTTTTATTTGGATCCTCTAAAGACAAAATTATTCTTACCAATACACTTCACAACTAAAAATATTATATGTAAGACTTGTCTTCAACGCTCTTTCTCATCCATAATTTCTTTTTGTAAGTGTTTATCAATCGTCTGATTTTTATCTAATCTTATTCTCAATTATGAAGTAGATAAAATAGTCACAAGGAAGGGGGTTTGAATTGTGACCCTTTAAAAATTATCCTACGACTTAAAATTACTTCTCAAGTTGTTTACTTTGAATATTTAAGTTAGTGAAATGACTTCAGAACGTTTTGAAGTTCTTAAGCAAAAACTACTTAATAAAGTAAACGTGCTTGTGTGTGTTGTGTATACAGAAATTAAAGAGTGTAAGAAAAGAAAGAACACACACAGAGTTATAGTGGTTCACCCAATGTGGGTTAGTCCACTCCTTACAGTTTTGTGAGAGTTTCCATTATGCTTGAGATAGAGTTGAGATAACCTCTCAATCCTGCACTTTACAATCTTTGTTCACCTGAACAATTACAAGAACTGTATTCTCTAAGCCTCAACAGGCTTGCACCTTCTAGCTAAGTTACTCACTTAGACTTTTACAACCTTTGTTCAAACTAACACTTTAATACCCCTAAAGTTAGATGAGACTTTGATTACAATTTGTATGGAGTTTGGATGTTTGAAAACAAACAAAGAGAAGAATGGAAGAAGTTATTTTTAACAAGATAACAGAAAGAATTGATTTACACTTCAAGAAGATATAAAGAATCTCAATGATGATCAATTCAAATTGCAAGAGCTTCAAACACGTTTCAAATGTTTTCTTGTATGCTTTGCAATAGTGAAAGTAATGTTGAGTCTTTGATCTCTATTAGTAGAGTTTTTGGGCTCATATAGCCATTGTAAGGTGACCAATGGTGTTATGCCTGTGCCCAGGGGCCCACTAACTTTTACTTGAAATTCTGGGTAAACATTTTGAACTTCATAATGTTGTTGTGTTCTTCAGGATGAACTTCAGAATCTTGTTTTGTTCTTCATCAGATTGTTGATGTTCATCATGGCATTCATTTGGGTTCATCATGTATGAATGAACACATGAGTTTATGGGCTTGTCATATGCGTTTCATATGAATTTATGGGCCATATCCATGAGTGGTGACTTTTCCACATTCATCATAATGTTGCTGATAAAAGCTTTCCCAGATTTGCCTTGAAAATTGTGCAGGAGAGATAAAGTGGATTTTGCATCTTCAGGTCCACGCTTCTAGGAGATTTGCTTGATATTGAACAGTACCAAATCTAAAACGTGTCCATCCATCTCTAATTGATTAGGACAAGATCTCATTTTGATTTTCCTTTTTGCTTTTCAACCACTTTACTGTTCATAAAGTGAAACATGAACTGAGCTGAACATTCTGACCATCAAAATGTTCCAATTGTTTCACTTAGTATGATTTGTAAGACTTGTACTTGATGTAATCAATCCTAATAGTGAAAACAAAACTGAAGTGCAGTGATTGCAACATCTAGGATGATATTCTCATTGGAATATTCCTAGTACTTCAATGTTCATAGTCTTAAATGAACATTGAATATCTTTTTAGACATTAACCTTGTAAATGCCTTTAATGCTTGATTGATCTATGCAAATGTACTTTCCTGGACATATATTCATGTCACGTGTGATTTGCATGTTCTTGATAATGTTCTTGAATTTCTGGGTTTGTATAAGAACAACCTTCTGAACTCTGCTTGAACATTCTGATAAACCTTCTGAGCAACATTCTAAACTAACTTTCCGACCTCAAAATTAGTTCATGAATCCAAATGTCCTTTGATTTTCTTGTAACTTGGTATGCTTTAAACCTTGTTCCTGTCTTAGTTAATACACTCAAGAACACAAGTTAAATACCAAGAAATTAACCAAAGTTCATTAATTCTTTAATCATAAAGGTTTGTTATCTTTAAAATTAATTTAGGGATTTTGCCTCAACAAATTCATCCAAAGTATTCATATTAGTCATATGTTTGGCACTACTTTCGTGTTTTTTGAGTCTTTGGCTAATATGCTTTCAATCATTTAAGTCTTCACCTGCTAAAAAATTCAAGTTACTAGAAGTAGAAGATTTAAACAATTTACAACAAAAACAATATAATTTGTCAACGTATTCACAATAAACTAACCATCTTCGATAACTAATCTCACCATTGTTTATTTTCTTGAATAATTCCCAATGAGAAATTCCTACGATATTTTTCATCAAAAAAATTAAGATTTATTTCTCCAGTATCATCATCACCAAATATTTTGTATCAAGATTCTCTATAGTTCTTGGATAATAAATATCAAAATGAGAAACTTCTTGTTCATAATCATCACCAAGATTTCTAATATTACATGCATTTGACACATTATTAGGAACAAGCTTGTGGAGCCCATACCTGTAGGGGCAAAAAAAAAACTAATTATAGTGAGGGTGTGTATAGAAAACTTTGTTTTTTAGAGGATATATATAACATATTTCACCAAGAGGGCCCAAACATTAATAGGCTTTAGCCCAGTCCTTCAACGGTCAATGTTTATGCCCTCTTGGTGAGATTTGCTATATATAACCCCTGTAAACCAAGACTTGCTATATACACTGTTAAATGCTACTCGCTAAGTGTTTCCAGCGACACAGTTAACTATTGTTGCATTCTAGTTTGCTCTAGAACGACAATAGTAGTTAACTCATTTCTTCAAGACTCAAAATCTCAACGTTTCTCTCTCCATACTCCCACAACCAATGTCTTCAACTTTAACTACAAGTAAGTGTTCATGATTTCATTGCATTGAGTTTTTCTGTTTTATATGTTAGATTTTATTATTTAAATTGATAAAATGTCAGGGTTTATGTAAATGTTGATTTTTATTTTGTAGTAAATGATCAAATGATTGTATGTTTGCAATATGAATGTTATTTAGACTAGGTTTGAGTTCAATATGGTAGTTTAAAAGTTGAAATAACACAATGAATCAATATTTTATATTTTGCACTCCAAGTGAAATCAATTAGAAGAATCAATCGGGGGATAAGTGCAATCAATCAGAAGAATCAAAATGAGAGCAATGCAATCAATTAGAAGAATCAATAAGGTAACCCATCAGAAGAATTAATGAGGGAGAAGTGCAATCAATCAGAAGAACCAACTTGTGACCAGTTGACTCACCAAACAACCAAATTGTGAGCATTTGACTCACCAAACAACTAAATTGTGAGACCAAACAAACAAACCAATTGTAAATATTATCTTGACTCACCCAACAACCAAACAAATTGAACCAAATGAATCCAAATCAAACTGAACTGAATCAAATGAACCAAGACAAACCAAACCAAAACAAATACAAGAGAAACGAACAACCAATTAACCAACCTTGATCAAACCACCATTAATCAAGTCATCCTTAAAAACGGCACCAATCACATCAAACACAAAGAAAAGAAACAATATGATGGACTAGATGCAAACCACCAAACCTAATCGAAGACTGTAAAATACTAAATAACCAAAATGTTTCAACGACAACAAAAAAATCATAACATTTTTTAGACACGACCACCTGGACCATGACAACTTCATAGAATTTTTTTAGACACAAGAACTCAAAATAGGCAGAGAGAAAAGACCGCATCACCAATCTTGTTACATAAAGCCGTTTTGATTGAAGACTTGGCTTAAGTCTTCCAAGTTGGAGAGAGAAAAGAGTAAAGCGAATCATACCCACCAACCAAGTTCTTCTGATTTGCAGAGAATGAGAGAAAACAATCAATCTTCAACGGGATCACAAATTCACAATCCAACTTCACATAATCACCGAACAAGAAATCAAATCAATCACACAATATCCCAATCTTTTTGGGAACTCAATAGTAGAAGCGGCCAATGATTTAAGTGGATCAAACCATACTCTTGATACCATGTTAACAATATAGGGTTTTAATCAAAAACACAAAGACGACTAGGGTTTCCAATAATATTAATAACATTAACATTACAAAAGGATACTAGAGATAGAGAATACACACACATATAAAATATAATAGACTCTAAACTAACATGCCCAATAATATAGCTCATTACTTTATCATCTAACAAGACAGATAAAAAAAAGTTGAATAATCTCATTTATAGGGTAATTCTACAGTAAAAGCCATTGTTTATGGGCCGAGGGATGTTCTAGCAGTAACCTCATACCTAAATAAATTGTCATATGGTAGTTCAGTTTTTTTCTTTTTTGTGAAAGAATATTGTAGTCCAGTCTTAATGGTTTAAGTACTCACATTAACAAAATATTAATACTAACTATTAGATAAGTTAAGATACAATAAATTAAACAAAATAAAAGTAAGAGTATTGTGAAAAGTAATAAATTCTTTGTTGATATTCAACGATGACTATTAACATGAGACAACATTGCCTATGGGCCATGTCCCCTCCCATATTACAATGTTTTATCGACGGTCCCCTAATTAATCTAATTAAAATGTTTATTTTTTTATATCAAAAAAATGTTTTTTTTTACCAGGTTACTAGATTAATTGGCAACTAATATCATTAATTGTATACTTCATATTACTTCAAATTATCTCATATTTCATAAATATGTCGATATGGTCATTTCCACAACAAATTTTAAATAAAATTAACCATAATGATATATCTTCTTCTTTTTTTTGTTAACCCTCTAGTTCTCATGGTAAAGGGGTCATGGTAATCTAGTGTCTGATCTGAAGGTAAGTAAAAACTAGATAAGATTTGCTCCACTGAAGAATCAAACTCAGGTTCTCCTGAACAATTTATCCTTTGGTGGAACTCGTTAACCACTTGAGCTGATCATTTGTTTGGTTAGTCGATTGTCGTTTTTGTGTGTCCATTGAAATATACTTTTCATTTGCAAATTCTCTTTTTGAAATAAATTTCAAAGTTACATACAAAATATGTGGTTAAATATGTTTTTAGTTTTTACAAAATTATGAGCTTCTAAGTTTAGTCCTTGTTAAATTTTAAGTGGAAGTTTAATTCTCCATAATACTGCACTTTATAAAAATAGTCAAACAAATTATTTTTAGTCCTCAAAATAGTCCATATAAATGCAAATAAGGACTAAAATTGAACGAATATTTTTTAGGGACTAAACTTAAAAATGTATTATTTTGTAGGGACTAAAAACATATTTAACCCTATAACATATGCACTACTATTTTTTTTATTTTTATGTTAAATATATTTACCGATTAATGTGTCTCATACTAAGTACTATAGTTATAAATTTCTTTAACAAACAAGAAAATATTAGTTTAGGGTTTCTTATATACCTTTTATATTTAAACAATTATTATTTTAATCAAATTATGTTCCTTTTATTCGGTCCCCCTAACTTTAAATTTCTAGCTTCGCCTCTGCTAATATCCGTTAAAATAAATAATGTACTAGTAATACTTAATGCAGGATAAAAGGAGTAAAATGTTTGGTCATAGAAGAATTCTACTAATTTCCTCAAAAAAGAAGAAGAATTCTACTAATAATAATTAAATAATTCTTCCTAAAAAAAATTAAATAATTCTATTTATTTTAAATAGTATATACGGGTAACCAAAAAATAAATAGTATATACGTGGATCACACCTCACATATGAGGCGTGTGATAGTTTTAGTGTGCATTTATATTCAAGTATAGTGCCTATTAGTGCAATGTATAGCTACCTTAATCAAGGTTTTGTCAAAGGTGTAAACAAAGAAAGAAAAGAAATAAAGTGACTTTAATGAATGGAGGGGCCATCCATAACACAATTAACCACTAAGCAAGGATTAGAGGGAGATTATTCGATAATAAGATAAGATAGATTGAGAAAGGAAATAAATGTTTAGTGGAAGGAAGGGTAGCATACCCTTATCAACAACTCATGGTCCACCGCACCTCATTTTCTTTAGCATAGAGTGCTATTTATGTAAACATAGCTCAATTAAAATGAATATTGTAGTATATAAAAATTGGAGTTTGAGTGGGTTTGAATATGAATTTTCTACTTATTCATCTTAAAAAATAAATCTCTAACTAATATATAATTTGACAAAAAAAAAAACTTGTGTGAACATATGAAAGGTGATTTTTTAAAAGGGGATTTCGTATTATTGAACCTTTGATAGCATATTTTGAAGTCACAAAATCTCTTAAATCTTTCTCTCTCTAATAAACTTTATTAATCGTTACTTATAAAGAGAATATACTAAATCATCAATGAAAATTAAGTTTGACGGAAGAGAAGATGTTAGACTCTTACAATATAGTAAAATAAGGTTTGAATTTCAGTTAAGAAAAAGTGTTCAACAATTCGTCAAAACATGCAAGGAAAAAAGAATACTAAATTTTGACGTAATTTTTCAATTTAATTTTTATTTTATTTAGATTATTTTAATAAAATTTTGAGTTCTTCACTTAATCAAATAACTTATTTATTTTAGATTTTATATCTATAGAGATAAGAGATTTTAGTGTAACAATTTTCTTCTAATCATACCCTTAATTGTTTTATCATTTTTTAATCAGAAAATGAAGTTAAACATTTTTTTATTCAATTAAACAACTAAATTTTATTAAATGATTAGATAAAACTTTCTAACTTCTATTTAAGTTAAATAAACTTTATCTTTTAATAAGAACATTTTTGAACATGAACAATGTTAAACAATTAACAGAGAAGTGAGAACCCGTAACAAAAGATTAAGTTAAGATAAAAAAAAAAAAAATTTAGAGCATGAATGATCATGGAAAACGAACATGCAAATACTTTAGTGTTATGTAAATAACGTTTTAAACCAGCTTAGATTATTTAAAATACAATGGACAAAGTTGAAAATTTTAAAACATAGAGAACAACCTCTAAAATAAAACAGAGAGGACTAAATAAAACTTAAAATAAACATAATTTGACGTTAAAAAAAGAAAAAAGAAAAGATGAAATGGATATTGAAATTGCCCATAGTTACATCAAGAGGTTGTGGGTGGTATTTTACACGTTACATTAAACCTCCCAATAAGGAAGGGAAAGGCACCATTGATATGATGAAATGAATGAAAGGTGTATGAAGAGGAATTTGATATATTCACACAAAAGTATTCCTTAGAAAATGACCTAAAAGAGGAGTTAAGGATTAAGACAATGAAATGAAAGTGGTGTTTGAAGAATTTGATGTCAAACCAACCCAACAAGTAACCTTTACAAACAAAGAAAATCCCATTCAATTAAGAAATTAAAGATAAGGATATGACCCCAATAAATAGTAATCAATACTAATTACTTTTTAATTAATTTTTTAAAAACCCTTCTTTAAGTGTTAAGGGTCAATAACCTATCTACTACACACTACAGCCAGTAAAAAAATTAAACAAATAAAAAAAATCACAATTTTTTTTTTAATTATTAAAACCTCATATTCATAAGCAAAAGCCATTAAGCCAAAAAAAACAAAAACCCTTTTCTCTATTAATCTCCTTCATTCTTAAGAAGAAAAAAAGTGTTTTAAGAACTAAACCCTTTTTTTTCTTTTTCATTCTTTCTAAAACGCCGTTAACGGAGGCACCGTCACAAAATAGTGAAACACCTTCTCGTGCGTGTCACGTGACTTTTCAAAACCCTAATTTCATCACTTTATGGCTTTGGAACAACCAAACCCTAATTCCGATGATGGAACTGTTAACGGTAATGGAACACCACCGTCCTCCGCCGTGAACGGTGGCGAGGATGGAAAACCAACGGCGAGGTTGCCACGTTGGACTAGGCAGGAGATTTTGGTTTTGATACAGGGAAAGAGTGATGCTGAAAGCCGGTTCAAACCGGGTCGGAATGGGTCTGGGTTTGGTTCCAGTGAACCGAAATGGGCGTTGGTTTCTTCGTATTGTAAGAAACACGGTGTGAACCGGGGTCCGATTCAGTGTCGGAAGCGGTGGAGCAATCTCGCCGGAGATTATAAGAAGATAAAGGAGTGGGAGAGTCAGGTGAGAGATGAAACGGAGTCGTTTTGGTTGATGAGGAATGATTTGAGGAGAGAGAGGAAATTGCCTGGGTATTTTGATAAGGAGGTTTATGAGATACTTGATTCGCCGTCGATGGCGGTGGCAGCGGCTGCAGCTGTGGCAGCATCGGTTGTTGTTCCGGTGAATGTGTCGGTGTCGGTTTCGGAGACGGTTGGTGGGGATGAGGAGGTTCATATTTATGATAGTAATAGGAAAGTGAGTGGTGAAGATGGGTTGTTTTCTGATTTTGAGAAGGATGAGGTTTTGGTGGCTAATAAGGATGTTCATGTTCCTTCACCTGTTCCTATATCAGGTTGGTAATGTTTTGTTTCATGGATTTATTGTTACCTTTTTTATTGTATGAATGTTATTATTTTGATTTTGATGTAGCACTGATATTTTAGATTGAAATTGTTTTCGGGGTTTGTATCGTGTATGTGTGTGCCGACGTCTTACGTGTCAAAGTATGATATATGATATCAACACTACATGACCTGTGATTACATTCAATCAATTTCATTATTTAAATAAGTACATGTATCGGGGTACGTGTGGGTGATGTGTCACAAACTGACGTGGAATCAGGTACAGGTGAGTGATGTGTCAATCTCTAGCATGTTCGAGTCTAACATCAAAACAAAACAACGTGTGATTACATTCAATTAGTTTCATTATTTAATAGTGTTAATTACAGGTATTAGGGTTATTGTCGAATCTGGTGTTAGGTTTGTGCTTTGATAGACACAATTGATTTTGTGTTGTTTTTCTTATTAAACTGTAGTGTTTCAATGTCACTAGCATTGATGGTTTTGGGGATACCGTTATTTTTTGTATGATGAAAATACCATACTGTACTGTTTTTATTTTATTTTGAGCAATAGTGTTTTATGTTTTAAAGTTGGAGGGTTTGGAGACAATGGTACTATGGTGCAAGATTTTGTCGATTACGACTTACGATGTTGTTGTCCTTGATTGTTTATTTATTTTTTTAATTTTGATTTGCAGAGAAGCAGTTTCTACCACTCCTCCGTGGCTGCCAAGGAGAAGGCAATGCTCAAGGTAAATAAATAGTGTTCTTAATGAATTTGATGATAGACTGAAATTCATGCTTAGTTTTAATACTAGAATGATACGGTTAAACTGTTAACACTTGCTATAAACTAGTTCTTATGTGGTATACCTGGGATAATGACGCGTCCATAGTTTTAACCAATGTTGTCAAATATCTGCCGTGGCGGATTGCGGTGGGAATTTTTTTTTACAACTGCCATGATCAATTTGTGAAGGATGGCATCACCATGGTGTTTTATGATGACTCATAGTGGCAGATTAATGGCTTTCCACCATGGTCTGCCATCCGCAGTCGATAACAATAGTTTTAACTATTTGATAGAAATCTTTAGATAGTTATCCATATAATGATTGAAATCATGGATATATCCAAGGTTTTAAATCTTGGTCTTCTTATGATTCTTAGTATTGCGGAGAATCGCAGTTGAATGTGATGTGGCCTCAACTACAATCGCATTGCGGCCGTGTAGATATATTTTTATTTTTTATTTTAGGGCTCAAATCGTACAAGCATACCTTTTTTTGACATACTAGTGCACCAATTAAAAGCTTTGTGCAATGTTACCATGGTAAATCATATATTTATCACCAGTATTATTATGATTTGAGAGTTGTGACCTTATATTTGTTTGTTTGGACATGCCTTAGGTCCCTATTCATCTGACCAAGATGATGTGGTAGGCCCCAAACTTAGTGCTATTATAGTCAAAGTGCTTCATCACAAGATGACAGCATAAAAATATGAAAGCTATCTTCTATGTCCTTTCTGTCTCCAAAAATGGTAAATTGTGCTACTTATGTACCTTCAAATAAGCTAAAACCCTTTATGAGACAGCTTGCTTTCTTGTCCATCATTTTTTTTATGTTTGTTTCCTTTTATTGTTTATGATGCTACTGATTCATGCCGCAGATGAATTCTGGTTAATTGGTAGTGGGTTAAGCCAGTTGCTCTACGTTATTTTTCTGCTATTGCATTTTTGGGATTTCAATAATGCTAGGACACACATAGGATTGCAACGAACTACCTGTTTACAACCATTGTGCAAACAAGACTTGATATGATACACATCCAAGGCGTGATTGTTTATGTACGATTGGAGTGAATCATTAATTTCGTCCTGAAACTGTAGGTGCCGGGTAGTTTGATCTCTGTTTTTTTTTTTTTGAAGGACAAATGTTAGTATGTTAATCGTTAGTATTTTTCTCCTTGTCAGGACTTAAACCTGAACCTTTAACTCCTCAACTCCTCTAATCCCTTAACTCCTCAACTCATCTAATCCCTTAACTCAAACCAATAGTTAATTTGATCTCTGAATTGACAAAATTTCAAAATGGTCTCGATAACGATAGTTTTCTTTTGGATCAGTTAATTTCGTTTCTGAAATTGTTTCGAAAAGACAAATGTGGATTCTGAAACTGTCTTGGACGGATTAACACGATCATTTTGGAATTTTGTTGATTTCAGTGCCTAAATCCTTCAATTTTAGGGTTAAATTGGTGATTGACTCAAATTTATCTTGAAAGCTCAAGTTCAAATCATGCATCTCTATAAAATGAATTTGACTGAACTTCCTTACAAATGAATGGTGTTTAGCAGACTTGCGGTATATATTTTCCCTAGAAGTGCCACTAATACATACAGTTAGCACATTGTGTTGCACTTTATGCCTCCTTGTGACTTTTCCTTAGGGGTCCACAATCTAAACCTACTCAAATAATATGAGCAACTATCTTTTAGAATCTATGTCTTAGAATAATATTATCACTTATCATGAATGGTAAACAGTTTTCTTATCTACAAGCTTTAATTATGCCATTACTTACAACTTTTGACCTTCAGCTTAGGATGTGACTATGTTGAGTACATATAATAGGCATAAAGGTAGGATCTAAGGTTCTGGATTGACAATCACAATCTACTAATGACATCATTCTAATTTGAATTTGTTTATACATTACTTTACTTTTATAGGTACCAACAATGAGAAACAACCAGCCTCGAATCCAGAAACGGGCTCTACGTCTCAAGGGGAACGTAAGAGGAAGCGGTTCGCAACCAATGGAGACGGCAATGAAGAGGAGGAAAGTTTGCATAGTCAATTAATTGATGTGTTGGAGAAAAATGGGAAGATGCTAAGTGAACAACTAGAGGCTCAGAACATCAATTTTCAGTTGGATCGCCAGCAGCAGAATGAAACTGCAAGTAGCATAGTTGCTGTCCTTGATAAGCTTGCAAATGCTCTTGGAAGAATTGCTGATAAGCTGTAGTGCAAGAAGGATCAGAGTAGTAGTGTACATACCATTTGGAGTCAACAGTAGTGGGTCCCTGCATTATTTTTTGGTCAAATTTTCCCTTACTTTTAGTATTATTAAACTGTTACTGCCATTATAGGACTAGGACTATATACAACCTTTGGGAGTTACTGCATTTATTCTCTTTTTTATTGAGGTTTTCATGAATCTTTCCCTGGGAAATAATAGTGGTTGTACAGAAGATATTATTAATTAGTTTTTTTTAATTAATTTCTCTCTACGAGTTTAGGGAATTTTGTTATTGAGTTGGCGATAATATGTTGGGGTGTTCCAGGTCCGGGTAGACCCGTTCAACCCAATGATATAAGCCAAACAAACTCATATTTTACTTGAACTCGTTCAAATACGATGATATAAGCCAAACACCATTTGGAGTTACTGCATTTGTTCTCTTTTTTAGAGGTTTTTATGAATCTTTCCCTCCACAAAAGTATAAATTTGCAAAGTAAGAAGTCATTTTAGGTAAAAGGTTGTAGAGACTTAAACATTTTGTGCGTTACACTGTTAAATTCATAAAAACAAAAGATAGCCATTTCAGAAAGAAAGAATTAAATAATAGAGAATGAATTGAAACATTAAATACATAGAAGATTTAATAGATCAAAATAATAGTTTAGGCTAGACCATTTTTCCTAAAACAGTCAACAATAGCTAAGCAAAACACTCTGTCTCTATTTTTTGTTATAATTGTGACAGCTGAACTTTCATGATTGGATTCAATAGCTTGCTAGCTGTATGTTTGAACTTGCTCGATCAATTTTCTTCACAAATCATTCTTTAACATATTTCACAGAACTAAAGACGACTTTATTAGAGATGGAAAATATGGATATCTCTTCCATCTAACATTTGAATCTTGTTTTGTTAAGTTGTAGAAACATATTGTCTTCTAATTCCACTATACTCAATTCTGTAGGTTTTTATAAATGCATAGAGTTGTGTTATTTGAACAATTTGAATTGCACATCTCTAAACCTGTAATTACTAGTTTATTTATGCAACGCTTATTTTCTATGTTTTCAATTGTCGTCAAAATTCCTCTAAAATCTCCCGTACCATGTAGCAATGCTCTTTTATAAACTAGTACTTCATAGTGTGTTGAACCAATGTTTTATGATTTACAACAAACATGTCCAAAA
Source organism: Medicago lupulina (assembly GCA_958299785.1). Classification (NCBI taxonomy): domain Eukaryota; kingdom Viridiplantae; phylum Streptophyta; class Magnoliopsida; order Fabales; family Fabaceae; genus Medicago; species Medicago lupulina. Next base: position 65,440,141 of record OY283140.1, read on the forward strand.
GAGATGCATATGTTTCATGACCCAAGAATTTATTTCCAAAAGAGTAACATGAAGATGTAAGAATCAAGAAAGATGTAAAACACAATTGTGGTAAAAGGGAAACAAAAAAAAAAAAAGATTTTATTATTATTTGTTGAGAATGAAATGATGAGCATGCGAGGCAGTATTGGGGACAGAGAGTTGGACCCCAAAATGGTCGGGAAAATGGAGGGAACCTCAGTTTTTGGCCCACCACAGTACACTGTACTACAGCCCAACCATTCTCTCTTCTTCACAAACAATGACATTTTTTCACTACATACACTCTCCTTTCTGGCGCGTGTTGCAACACATGCCATCAAACATGGTGTCAACTAGCAAAATAAATATTAAAAATATTGTTAGTGAATATCCTAATGATACTGTTTAAATTTTTTAAGAATATAGTCAAAATATAGTTAAAAATTTAAACCAATGCATCTACTTTTGTTTGAGTTTTATTACTGGTTGTATTCTAATTTGTATAGTACTTTTGTACCTATTTTCTTTTACAAAGAATTGGTCTTTTTTTAACCCATTATATTAACTGTTTAAATTCACGTGACTCACTAAATTAGGTATGTTTCACATAAATTTCACGAGACTCCATAAATTATAACCAATTGAGAAGAAAATGTTGGGGAGAATTCAAATCCGAGATATCATGTGTGTTATAAAACAATGAATTGATTTAAATTTAAGCTTAAATATTGCACTTGTCCCTGCAAATATAGTCCGTTTAAATTTTGGTCCTTGTAAAAATAAAATTCAGAAATCAGTCCTTGCAAAAAATTATGTCTTTTAAAAATACCCCTAGACCCATTTAAGCCAAGTCATGTCACCAAGAAGCCTACGTGGCGCATGCTGACTGTGCAGTTGTGTCCATGTGGCATTTGACATGCATTTAAGTTAATTTAAAAATGTTAAAACAATTTAAAATATTTGGAAATTAATTTTTGAAATAAAAAAATTAGAAAAAAATCGAAATTAATAAAAAAATCAGTTTATTTATTTTTCAATAAAAAAATATGGATTTTAATTTTCCAAATTAAAAAGAAAAAAATTAGAAAATATTTTCCTAAAATTATAAAAATAAATTTGAAATTAAAATAAAATGTCTTTTTGATTTTTTTCGGAAATTAATTTTCATAAATTAAAAAAAAAACAAAAAGTTAAATAACATTTTTTAAAAAAAAAATTCTTCAGATTTTTCTTTCAAAATTAAAAAGAACTCATTATTTTTTTTTCAAAATTAAAATACATTTTAAAAAATCTGGAAAAAATTCAGAATTAAGAAAAAGAAAAAATAATTTTTGATTTGTCTTTTTAAATTAAAAATAATTTTCTAAAAAAATATGGAAATTAATTTTCGTAATTTACAAAAAATAAATTCAAAAATAAATTTTCGAAAATTAACATTTAAAATTGTTGGAAATTTTTTATTTCAAAAAGTATTTTTTTGATTTTTTAAAAATTTTGGAAAATTAGTTTCTCATATTTTTAATTTAATTAAAATATGTTTTTGTTATTTTAAATTAGAGGAGTGATATTTATACAACTAATATTAGACAACTTTGGTGACAACCACTTTTCTCTTTTGTGATTGGACAAAAACAATGGAGAGAGAAAGAAGAAGAGAGAGAATAAAAACTCATGTGAGAATGAGAGAGAGGGTTGTTTCAAAAGTTGTCAAAAAGTGATTGTACAAATATCATTTCTCTTTAAATTATTGTTTTAATTTTTAAAACAGAAAAAGAGTTTTCAAAAAATAAAAATCATTTTTTTAATTTTAAAATGCCACGTCAGATGCCACGTGGACACAACTGCACAGTCAGCGTGCGCCACATAGGCATCTTGGTGACATGGCTTGGCTTAAATGAGCCCAGGGGTATTTTTAAAAGACAGAATCTTTTCCTGGGACTGATTTCTAAATTATTTTTTTACAAGAACCAAAACTTAGACGGGTCATATTTGCAGGGACGAGTGCAATATTTAAGCCTAAATTTGAAGAATTTGAACCAATCAAAAAGTGGTTAGATGATCACTAACTCTTGCATGTGATTAAAATTATGTTCAGAGGGAAAAACCTACCACATATATACAATATATTCTCTAACGAATACTAGTCATGTTAAATTTACTGCAATCTTCATACCAATAACATGATAATAAAAATATATTCATCGTAAATAAAAACTAGTTTTACATTGATGACTAATAAGAATAAAGTAATAGTGATACATCAGTTAAACATGGAGTGAATGTAGTGTACAAAGAAGTTTTCCAAAATGTGTAAACATCCAACATAAATTGCCCATATAAAATTTGAATATCATATGTATTTGTTTTTTTTTTTTTTGGTTAAGTAGCCTAATGGCTAGAGCTCACACCATTAAATTGTGGAGAAGTGGAGTATCCGGGGTTTGAACTCCGACCCCTCCATATAATATGCGATATCCCTACCAACTGAGCTAAGCTCACGGGATAATATCATATGTATTTGTTATTGTATATTTTCGTGGTTATAATTCGTGCTTCGCATATTTTTTCTTAACATTTATGACCCGTGCGGCAGCACGGGTAGACGATCTAGCTTAGTAGGTATTTTCGTCCCTGACTTTGCGAGGACCAATTAATTTCGTTCTCCAATTTGTCGAAATAGTCAATTAGTCTCTGAATTTAACTGGCGTATATGAAATTCATTCCTCCGTTCAATCTCTCTGTTAGGAAGGATGATGTGGCAATCATCATGTTGTGTTGTGCTACCCCGTGTTCACCACATTTCAATTTTTTAGTTTTCCTCTTTTACCCATCCTTCCTTCCTCACGTTTCATTCACGTACATCAAACGAGTCCCTAACTTTTCTCCTTCCCGCTAAAACCATCATCATCTTCTTCATCTCTCCACCATTATGACTTTATTAAGGGTGGTTAGGAACCATTATTTTGGGTATGTAAAGACTTGTAGTTGTAACGCCTTATTTCTATTAAAGTGATAAATCACGCAATTATAATAAATAATTAAGAAATAGACGTCACGTCTTCGAATGATCCACAATAGACATGCATAAAGTATCTCAAACATAAAACATCACAGCGGAATACAACATACACTCCAATAATATAGTCATGTCATCAACCTCATAGAATACATCCAAATAATAAATAAATCCCAACAACAGGTAAAATCCAAAACATAAAAAAACGTCGTCCTAAATCAGAGCCTCTCTAAGACACGGAAAGCGAAATAAACGGAGGATGCTCCTGCAACCCTCTCAGCAACTCACCAAGCAAAGCGAATCAACTAATCATGCACGTCGTCTACCCATTCATACAAATAGGTAGGCGGTCCACCACAGACCATTGGGGGTTAGCTTCACGTCAATCATAATCGAAAAGATAAACGTGATTAAATAAACATAATATTTCATCGTTCATAAATGAGCATCGTCATAAATTATCATCAACAATATTTGCACAAGTATAAGATTCATCAATTGCAACTAATCACCAAGCACACAAATACACCAACACGTAATTCACATCGAGTACATAAACAATTATGACTCATCCTAAACATGCAATGTGCCTAGACCGACTCTAGACACGTGTGGTACCAAATCACCTCCGAGGTCGTCACCCCTGATGTCAACATAACATCATTGTCAACAGTTATAATTTCAACGGCTATATGGATACAAGTATCCGGTCAACGGCAATATGGATGTAAACATCCGACTCAACATGTGTTGCGTGAACATATGACTCAATCAACTTTGCATACATTCACCACATTTTCAACGGCTATAAGAGTACATGTTTTCACCAAAAATCCAACACCAATAGCATGTAAGAAAATTCACCAACAACATATATGCACATAACATATATAAACACCAACAACATCACCAAGTAGTTCAACAACTTCATGTCATTCTCACAATTCAAGTAAGGAGAAAATACACCACATCATGACAAACATCGTATTCAACACCCATCAATCATTCATACATCTTTATTTATTCATAACAAACCATTCATGAAAGAATTTCAAAGTAAACGGGTTCAATGAATATTTTCAACCAAGTTCGTATAATATATTTCACAACTTTGAACAATAGGGGTCAATGAACCAAAACAAAGCAAAACAACTCAATTGCCTCAACTATGTATGCACACTAGTCACATATGAATGTAGGTGTACGTACATGAGCGTTTCACCGGCCGACTACCAAGAAATCTCTCAAATCACAAAGTTCGTCTCATAATGCCACTTTTCCAAATAGAACCATTTTCAAAGCAAAACAATTTAACTCTCAATGAAATAAATCAATACCATTTTTAGTAATCACATAAACAGCATACATACTTAACCCTACATCATTCACTTGAGAAAAACAAGTTTTCAGAAAAATCGGCGTTCTTGGACATTTTCCAAAAGTTAAGTTCATTTCACAAAATAATGTCCAATTCAATTAAAATGATGTTCCAGTAGGATTAGATGTATAAACAATGATTGAACAAATCAAAAGAAACCTTTTAAGAAGTTCGGACTGGTCCCCAAGTGTACAAAACGAAAAACGAATAATTGCTGAACAGGGTGTTGCTCGCTTAAGCGAAGGGTTGCTCGCTTAAGCGACCGGCTTCCAGTAGCTTCTGGGCTCGCTCGCTTACCGCTCGCTCAAGCGAACTGTCCAGAACCTACTAGTCACGTTCGCTTACAGCTCGCTCAAGCGAACTGTGTCTAGAATCAACTAGTCACGTTCGCTTAGAGCTCGCTTACAGCTCGCTCAAGCGAACTGTGTCCAGAATCAACTGGGCATGCTCGCTTAGAGCTTGCTGATGGCTCGCTTAAGCGAACGCTCATCAGTTCTGAAAAAAAACTTCGGGTTTCAAACCCTTTTTCCCCAAAAATTCAAATTTTGATCTTCCCAAACCCAAAACTCGTCCCAAATAATGTTTACAGGTCATATACATGAAAATACACTCAATGATGCATAAAACGTGAGATTAAAACATCATTTCACCAAAATTCAACAATCCACCAAACTTTCACAACTTTTCAACAACAATAACAATTCTCATTACCAAGTCACAAATAGGGATGCCCATGACATCAATTCATCAACAACATGCTCCAAAACAACATCAATAACAAATAATCATGAATTCACTCACAATCCAACAACCACAACTTCATTATTCATCAATTTTACACAAAACATAATATACCCACACATATAACTTTTGGTATGCAAATTCATCATCAACAACAAATAATCATTCAATTCATATACACAATCATGTCATCAATATCTAAATATGAATTTCTACACTTAAACTCAAATAATCACTTAACCCCATAATCACTTATTAAATTAAGCACTTATGAGAAATGGGTAAAAAAAATTATGCTTGAACACTATCCCCCTTACCTCTAACTCAAAGAATCCAAGCTTTGGCCTCACTTTAGCTCCTAGATTCTTCACCCTCTAGCTCTCGAAGCCTCTTTCTCTTTTCTCTATCCTTTCTCTCTCTCTCTCTCTCTCTCTCTCTCTCTCTCTCTCTCTCTACCTCTATCTTGTGTTATGAAATGAAATGTTCTAACCCTAATTTTCTTCTATGAGTTGGGTCATATAGTCACACTACTAATGGGCATAACTCTCCAAATGTTATATGGGCTCAAACTTTAATTAATCTAATTCACTAGTTTCTATTTCACTAACGGTAAAATAACGAGTAACCACCGTCTCTAAGTTTAATTACCACAACATACTAACAACTTAATAAACAAATGGTCCTCACTTAAAACGCTACAAATAACCCTCAACCAAAATTACTAATTTACCCTTGCTCACCAAAAGACCAAAATACCCTTCTAACACGAAAACCCAAGAAATTACAATTAAAGATAAATAATCACATACAAGCATATATAAACACACATAAAATAATTGAAATTAAAATAATGAAAAAAATCGGGCTGTTACAGTAGTACATTGACTATATTATGAAACAAGTTGAGTATTATGCACTCCAATTGTGTCTCTTTTCTTTTTACTTTGTTTTGAACATATATGCACCAATGATCAATTTGATAACTAAATACATAATTCAAGGACTTACAATTTTTCATATAATGTAGGAATTGATTTGATGTTTTCAAAATAATTCAGGGACTAATTTGCTTATATTATTATCACAAAAATGTTACATTATTCTGCAACCTCTTTTCATTTAGGGTATTATACACGCCTAGTACAATACACTAACATGTTAAAAAATTCAAATAAGCAAGTTATATCAAATACTTAATCAATCTAAGCTCACTTCTTGCACAATCAACTTTGTCCATCATCCCTGCCCCTCCAAACCTCTTCATTGCCACTTTCCTTAGCCTTAACCATAGACCGAACATTCTTCATCAATCTTGCATTTATTCTCTGATCATCACCAATTCCATTGTTTTTAAAGTATCCTAGTTTTTCAACTTCATCAACCCAGGCCAAAAATTCATAATTATCATCATCATCACCCTGTACAAAGGAAAATCAAAATCAATCAAGAATAAAAATGCATAATATTAAACAACACATAACCATTATTAAACAAACATTTGACAATTTGGCAAAGGGCAAGCAGAGAAAGGCCTTCTTGAGTTTTAAGAGTATTGACTTTTCTTACAGCACAAATTATGGGACACCAACATTCAAGCATTCTAACATCACCATTAAACATAGAGCCTGAAGATGAAGCTCGAGTTTGAGAGTTGTTTTTCCCCATACGACCACCACCCATCATTTCAGATTTAATCTAAACAAGTTTTATTGAAGAAATTTTGGGGATTTTGGATTGTAAATGGGTGAATAAAATTAGGGTTTAAAGTTTTTAGAATTGGGGAAGGAATAGTTGTTAATTAATGGAAGAAATTTTGGACTATAAATGAGAGATTAAAATATTAGGGTTCCAAGTTTATAGAAGGCTTAATAGTAGTTTTAGTCCCCTAACTTTTTCAAAGTTGCGATTTTGGCCCTATAAAAAAAAACTACAAAACCGCCCCATAAGTTTTGCAACTGTAGCAGTTTTTGCCTCCCAAGACAAAAAAAAACACGTGGCACCTCACTTAGGGTGCCATGTCAGCGTAGACTGAGTTAAAATTGGCTTTGGGGGCCAAAACTGCCACAAGTGCAAAACTTAAGGGGCGGTTTTGTAGTTTTTTTCTTAGGGGGCCAAAATCGCAATTTTGGGAAAGTTCGTGCGTTAAAACTGCTATTAAGCCTTTATAGAATTGGAGAAGAAATAGCCGTTATACAACGACCACAAAGAAGACAATGTTTTTGTTGATATCAATCAAATCCGTCCTTGGAAATATTTTCACTTTCGATCATATTAGCTCCTGGTTGTGTGACATATGACATGGCGTGCCGCGTGAGTGGTTAACGTCTCATGTCACCACCGTTAACGACCCAACTTGATGGAGGAACAAAATTGATTGATATTTAACAAATTCATAGACTAATTGGCTATTTCGACAAAATTAAAGGACAAAATAAATTGATGGTCATAAATTTGAGGAAGAATTTGTCTATTTCACTTGTTAAATATGACATGTCTATAACAATATATAAAGTGATACTGCAATTTAGACTGGATTTTTCGTTCTATGATAACCATCTTATAGTTCGAACTTTACATCTTCTTATATCTTTATTCTATCTAAGGGACCTCTATAGTAAATGAAATTGGATTAAAAGCAAAATAATCAAGGAATGAAAAAAAAAATGTAAAACAATGTGCGATGATATTATTAGATGATATTATTACAATGACATTATAATAATAATAAGATAAGAAAGATTGATTAATTAATCTATAAACGTTACTGTCAAAAATTAATACAATCTGTCAAGAAAATGATACAATTCTATAAACAAAGGAAAAGGTAATTAAAAAAAGAAAAAGAAGGGGGCAAGAAAGAGAAAAGTGGAAGAAAAAGGAATTCATAGGTGCCAACTTTAATCCCCAATTGAGTGTCTTTTACACACATGGGATCCCTTGGAGAATTTAGGTCTAGATCACATTAATTAATTTAATTCAACCATATAGTTATAGTTGAATTAAATAAACAATTCCCAATAAATAATATTAAACTTTTTTTTACTTTACCAGCTTCACTACACTCAACATAGCACACAAAACACAAAAAATAGAAGACATCAAAATCAAATCATAAGCAAGTAGCAAACAGTCTCAAACAAACTCCCAACGTTGTTTCTCTGTCTCTCTCTCTTTTTCTCTTTCCTCGCTAGGGTTTCTGTTTTTTAGGTTTTTGAACCAAATTCAAAACTGAAAGTGAAATTGATGCAAATGTTTCTTAGATCGAGTGTTGTTGTTGATTCTATAATGCTGTTGTTAAATTGACATAAACCTAGGAATTATCGTTTGTTTAAGGAAAATTAAAATGCAATTCGCTAAGCTTGATGATTCTCCTATGTTCCGCAAACAGGTTAGGTTACTCACTCACTCTCTTCATCTTTGTTTTTTTTTTTTTTTTGTTAATTTTTATTTACTTTTTAAAAATTAATTTTTGATACTGGAATGTATGTTTGGTGAATTTGAAGGGTAGGCGGTGAAATTGATGTTTTAATAATATAGCTGGTTTAATTTATGTTTAAGTGTCCTATATTTTTAAAATTAGCAGTGTCGACGTGTCCGTTTCCGTGTCGTGTCAGGTGTCTGTGTTAGAGTCTCTGCTTCATAGGTTAACTTGATCGAAGTTTTTTTTTTAGTGTTTGGTTTGCTTAAAGGAAAATTTGAAATTGATGGCTTGATAATAAATGGAATGTTGAATATTATGATATGTCTAGTGTTGTTAAACAGTGGCCATAGCAGTGCTATTGTTCTGCGAATAATTGACACTAAAGTACTGTTACGTAGTGGAATTTGAACAAACTGTTATTTTTGTGATCTGCAAATGACAACACCGGATATGTTGAAATTGAATGCTTAAACTCTTACTGAGGTTTTATTTATGTGTATAGCTGAGAGACAGGGGTTTGGTGAGTCCATGTTAAGAGTCCCACATCGGATAGGAGATGGCATGCCAATGTGTTTATAAGTGGGGGCAATCCTCACTTCACAAGCCGGTTTTGTGGGGTTGTGTTAGGCCCAACCACAATTTCTAAGAGTCCAAACCCTAGTTAGCCTAAAAGGGCTTATACCCCGAACCAGGAGAAATCAGTACTGCCAAATAGAGTCTATAGTGTATCAGAATTTGAATAAATTGCTATTGTTCTCCGATAGGTTATTTAGTTCAAAGTGTTGTCAAGTAGCAGCACTGAAGCAATGTAGCGTAGCAGAATTTGAATAAACTGCTATTTTCTGCAATTGATCCACAACACAGGGAGGAATATTTTTATTTTTTTTAAGCAAACACGGAGGAATATTATTGTTACTCCCAATACTGGTATACCAAAGATATGTAAATTCATATTCCACAGGAATTTAATTCGTATAGCTGGATTTATCCTTATATAAACATGCTATTATAGCCTGTTTATCTTACATTTTATTTGCTGTAAACTGCAAAAATACTGCTTCCTGATGCATCTTCGTTGAAGTGATAAAATCTTGGGTTGATTTAGATGTAAGAAGTGTCTTTAGAAGCAACGTTATCCCGCTTTTGGTAAATAAAATCTAACAATGATAGGCACCAAGTCTGTTCGGTTATTTGTGAACTTAACAATCAATTCCCTATTTCTATGTTAAATCATGCTGGCATTACTGATCCACTAAAGCATTTTTTTTGAAGATTATGAACTATACTGCATTCCTTGCTGGTAGAATGATATGACATCTGGAACCTGTAGGCTAATAAAATTATTTGTGAATGGTGGTTAGAGCTAATTATTGGTGATTTTACATAGTGTATGTTTGATAATTTTTTGCTCCGTTACTCCACCTACAACATAGATGCTTTTAACTCATCCCCTAATTGTTTTAGAGATTTTATGTAGTAAAGTCATGTCAGAATATTGTATTTGTAGGTTCTTTCTATCTTAATTGACTTGATGTGTGCTAAGATTGTCTGTCTTTTAATTCTTTGGTGAAACAGATACAAGGCATGGAGGAAAGTGCCGAATCTTTGAGAGAGAGAAGTTTGAAATTTTACAAGGGATGCAGAAAATACACGTATGTAGTTATTTGAATAGCATTATTATAAAAAGGGTTATGTTAACGCGGGATGCAGGAAATACACGTATGTAGTTATTTGAATAGCATTATTATAAAAAGGGTTATGTTAATGCGTGCCCACTTGTTAAGGATTCAAGAATAGAAACAATTGATAAATTTTATGTAGATTAAGTTGCTTTTTAATGTTTCAATGTCTTGATTACACTATTCCCAATGTAAAGTTTCCATTTTAATCTTCTTAACAAGTGCACCAAGGGCACTTGTTAACATTTCCCTTATAAAAATTTGTTGATAAATAGCCATGAACTTTTGTGGAAGCATCTATGTCATGCAAATTGCAGTTTATACATTTCTTTTTCAAAGTTATACTTCCTTTACTCTTTATGCTATGTTATATGTTTTTTTATTTTCAACTATTGGTTAATTGTTCTAGATCAACTTAGCTTCGTGTATGAGCATTCCCTTTTAAGTTTTAGCTAAAAATAAGCGTACGCAATACAGCACCTTAGTATTTTAACTTTCTTAATTGTGCCAAACCTTTGAATTTTGAAACTACTTACAAGAAAGTAGCTAGCACAAAGTGAAAAAATAAATGAGTTTCTTTTTCCATACTGATTTGATCATAAGTTCACCGTGAATTGCATCACACACTAGAGGCACAAATTCCACAATTCTTTCCTTTCCGATACATCCTATATTATTTGTATATCTTTCAGGACATTTATTTTCAACTTTGATTAAAAAATCAAGAGGTGTTTTTATGAGGAGAAAAAGAAAGCATTAATACTGCTTAGTGATTTTGTGTACTCTATTCTCCTTGGGTGATGTTTTTCGTAGTGTTTTTAATGCAAAAACCATTTCCTATCATCAAAAGGAAATTTTTCGTGGGTTAATGGATTTGCTTTCTGTTCTTTTAGTTTTATTGTAAGAAGTTTCTCACAACTTATCATAATATATTGAATATTGATTTTGAAGATGTTTGTTATTTTTTTATAGACCTAATTGCTGTCATTTTACTTTCCAGGGAAGGACTTGGAGAGGCATATGATGGAGACATTGCATTTGCAAGTGCCCTAGAAACTTTTGGTGGGGGCCATAATGACCCCATCAGTGTAGCTTTTGGAGGTATGCCTTTTCTTTTCTTCAACATCATGCTTAAGATGGTTAGTAAAGGGTTTTAGTTCCTCCACATGACTGAACTTCTTACATTCCTGCACATAGTTGATATTACTTTATCCTCAATGCCTTAATAGATCCATTTTTTTGTTATAAACTGCTAATAATTAAGAATGATATATTCTATTGCTTGACTAATGTTATCTGTCAAGGAAGAGGAAAACAATTTCAATTCTAGAATTTGCATGCAATTTTTTTCTATAATTTAGAGCGACTATACTTATTATCTGACTCCATGATTTGATTATCATGATGTTATCCTTGCCCCTTAAATCTTGATAATGGTGAAACAATTTCTGATTGATTTTCTAACTTCACTTCAGGCCCTGTTATGACCAAATTCACTATAGCCTTAAGAGAAATCGGGACATACAAGGAAGTCCTTCGATCACAGGTAAACTATTATGCTTCGAGTGCTTTTTAATATTTGCATAGTTCCCAATGACTCCCAATAACACATTTAAAATAGAGAGAAATTGAAAAGGAGAATATTTGATCCTCCAATCACTCTCTATTCTTCTTTCATCCAAAAAAAAGGAAAAGGTAGTCATCAATAATTGAAATCCAGTGCCAGCTCAACGTTAAGATCAAACTGTCAAAGCATAATACTCGGGGGCCAAACCACATTACAATATTTAGCAGTTAACTATTTGGAACTATCGTCCTGGCTATTTTGTTGACACAGTGATTGAAACCGGTACCAAACATAGAAATATAATAGATATAACTTACTTTTATTGATGATAGAATGTGATTACACAATAGGTTCCCAAGGAATTTGAGAATCTGGGGTCACTCCCTCCAAGAATTAGAGAGCTTGGTCTCTCCCAACCAATATCCAGTCCCAAATGAAATGCCTCCTGACATTGTCCTTCAGATTCTCTATTCTTATTCTCTAGTAACTGCCTAGAAACATAACTGCTTCCTAATACATAACTGTTGCACATTAATATAATAATTGCCAGCTAATAAATAATAACTGCCTAATAATGTTTACTAATAGTAGGCCTAACACATAGTTTGTTGTCTTCCTTTCAGGTTGAGCATATGTTAAATGACAGATTGCTCCAGTTTGTCAATATTGATTTGCAAGATGTCAAGGTACATAAAATATCTTACTATTTTCCTTATACCCTGTCAGTTAGATGTCTACAAAACTAAAGCAAGGTTTGATATAAATTTTAAAAAAAATTGAAGTTTGTATATTTCTAAAGTGGTAGGTCTTTCAAGTGACTTTGCTCTGTATAGAATCTACTTAGCTCTTAATTAAATGTTGTTTCTTTGTTTAGATTTAGGGTTTAGGATTCAAGTAGGAATTCTTTGGAGCATATAGTTCCCTTGTGGAAAAAGTAGCACCGTAGTATTTATTTTTATTAAATTCTATGAAAGATAATATCATGGGTGGATGTTACGTTGGTGGAAGCTTGTCAAATTTACGTTATATCATCCCAACAACCATTGGGAGTTCAGAGGGGAGAGGGGAGGGAAGTGCTTTGGCAAGGAGGGACAATCGCGAGCACAATTGTAAAGTGACATTCACATTACTACTTGCTCATATATATATATATATATATGATCACAATTCAGAAAAAAAGTTCTTACTATCATAATAAGTAGGTTAAGTTACATATCTTTGCCACACCCATATCAGAATATATTCTTTCTACTATGAATGTGTCACGAAAAACGTGCAATTACGTGTCTATGATTAATGCTCCCTTTGTCTCTTATTAAGAGTTGTTTAAGATTATGCACACTTCTTTAAAAAAATCTTTAACTATACCAACTTCCATGATAAAACAAGCTTTATTGACTAAAATAACCTTTACTAATAAAATATTATCAGAATAGTTAGGATGGATACAATTAAGTTAATTAATGCTTCATTGGTATTCTAAAATAACACAACACTTAATATTAGGCAGAGGGAGTAAGACAGTTGAAGGTGTATCTTATCTGGATGACAATTGTGTCTTTTAGTTGGTAAAAGATGTATCTGAGAAGTATCGAGGAAAATATTTATAAAAAATTTGAAGAAATTATTGGACACTTTCTGTGTTTGTATCGGGAGTTATCATACATGTGTTGGTATCAGATACATGTCGGACACCGATAATTTTCCATTTCTCAAGTTTTTGGGCTTCATAGGTTCCCATTGAGTATCTAATACATGAGCAAAGTTTCTATAGACTCTCAAAACTAGGTTACTTTTTTCCATGTTAAGATTTTTTAAGTGTTATTCTTGAAAACATTTTAAGTTTCATAGTTTATATATGGATTTGTTATAATGGATCCTTTGTTAGTGCAGGAAGCACGAAAACGCTTTGACAAAGCCAGCCTTATCTATGACCAGGTGCATTCCTATTTCCAAATACTTTATAATTTTGTCGCGTAGTTTGTATATTCCTCCTGAGTTTGAAATTTGGATTTGAAATGTAATTTCTATGACAATCATTGATTCACGTAAAACAAAATCAATGCACAAATAATTAACTTATCAGTTTGAATTGACTGACCTCTAAGATGAACTAATGCCCAGATCTGCTCTAAAGAAACAGAGTGATAAAAGTGCCTTGAAGCATTTATTTTTTAACAATTTACCACTTGGTATTGGATTTTTTAACAATCTTGTTTTAGCCTACAATATTCAAAGCTGCAAAACCGTTTTTTCTCTAATGATTGCCAAATTTGTTACTCTTACAGACTCGTGAAAAGTTTCTTTCACTGAGGAAAGGTACAAAAAGTGATGTAGCTACTGCCCTAGAAGAGGTAGGTTTTTGTATATCTCCCTTGTTGAGTCAGCTGAAATTCATTATATCATTCTTTAAACTTATATGTTTTGTGCATGATATAGGAGCTTCATAGTGCAAGAACTACATTTGAGCAAACTCGATTTAATCTGGTTAGTAAATTCATTTAATCAGACGTATGTAAGTAGTTAATTTTACAATTACTTTCCCAAATAAACTTGAAGCGTCTCTGTCCAGGTTACTGCTCTCTCAAATGTTGAAGCAAAGAAGAGATTTGAGTTTTTGGAAGCAGTCAGTGGGACCATGGATGCACATCTTCGTTACTTCAAACAGGTAAACATGTTGTTTTAAATATTCTTTCCCATATGCTTTGTCACAACATTCTTATCTTCGATTCATTTCACTTGTAGGGGTATGAACTATTACATCAAATGGAGCCGTACATTAACCAGGTTTAAAATCAGCTTTGCTTTTAAACCCTTTAATTACATGGAAGTTTAATCAATTGGCACGTCAAGGGTGGTTGATTTGTAAATAGTTGAGCCATGGTGAAAATGCAAATGATTCACTGCCGGCTAATTATTTTGCAGGTCTTGACGTATGCTCAGCAATCAAGAGAAAGGTCCAATTATGAGCAAGCAGCTCTCAACGAAAGAATGCAAGATTACAAACGGCAGATTGATCGAGAAAGTAGGTGGGCTTCTAATGGTTCTAATGGATCTCCTAATGGAGATGGTATACAAGTCATTGGTAGAAGTTCACATAAGATGATAGAAGCAGTAATGCAAAATGCTGCAAAGGGAAAGGTTGAAAAGAGAGCTGGAAATAGTTGATTTAAATTATTAGTTATTTTACTTTCTCCCATTAGTTTATTTTTAATCTTTATTTTTCTTTATCATTTTAGGTTCAGACTATTCGACAAGGTTATCTCTCCAAGCGTTCGTCAAACTTAAGGGGGGACTGGAAAAGGAGATTTTTCGTTCTTGATAGCCGGGGAATGCTGTATTACTACCGTAAACAAATCAGCAAACCATCTGTAAGAAGTTTAATGCGAACAATAAATAAGTTGGTTTATGACGGACTTAAGCCGCCATGTTTCTTTGTAACAAATTTCATCTTATACTATTGTGGTTTTTTATCACGTGCAGGGCTCTAGCAGTCAACATTCTGGTCAGAGGAATAGTTCGGAGCTTGGTTCTGGACTTCTAAGCCGATGGCTGTCTTCTCATCATCATCATCATGGTGGAGTACATGATGAGAAATCTGTTGCTCATCACACTGTGAACCTGCTTACATCAACAATCAAAGTTGATGCTGACCAATCAGATTTGAGGTTTTGCTTCCGCATCATTTCACCAACAAAGAACTACACTTTGCAGGTTATTTTAATGACTTTTTGAATAGTGTTTTATCCGTGTAAGGATTGTGGTTAAAGCTTTATATTTTCATTCCTTAATTATGCTTGTCAGTGCAGGCAGAGAGTGCGCTCGACCAAATGGATTGGATTGAAAAAATCACAGGTGTTATTGCCTCATTGCTGAGCTCTCAGATTCCTGAAAGGGTAACTTTCGTATACTTTTGCTTACCATACAACAATTAATTAGTCAGTTTGATCAATGTTCCCCATTTCTATCAGTTGTTGCCAGCAAGTCCAATGGGAAGTGGTCATCTCAGGTCTACCAGTGAGAGTAGTTCTTTTGAAAGTTCAGATTTTGATCACTGTGCTGTTGAAGAAAGTACAGCGGATAGATGTTTGGTGTCTTCACATCTGGAGCGTGCGTCCAGAAATTTGAACCAGCAGCGATCCTGTAATAAAAGTGAAAAACCAATTGATGTGTTGCGAAGAGTTATTGGGAATGATAAATGTGCTGATTGTGGGGCCCCTGAACCAGATTGGGCATCACTAAATCTTGGCGTTCTTGTTTGCATTGAATGTTCCGGTGTTCATCGAAACCTTGGTGTGCACATATCAAAGGTAGACCATACAAATGCACACCCTTTATCATTGTATATGTTATATCTTCAAATCTTGTTTACTTGTGAATATCATTTGTAAGGATACTTGACAGTGATACTAGTTTATTTTATTTTAACTTTCTTTATCTTCCATGTAAGTATCTTGTCTTAATTGGGGTTTCAATTGCCCTGTTCTTTATTTCTTGTCTGCTAAATTCTTTTATAAAATAATAAGGTAGAAATCCAACTTTTACAATGAACTACAAAATAAATGTTGATATATCTATTATGAAGTGCAAGACACTGCATAAGTGCCTTTTTTAATGTTAACTTTAGAGGTTAAAATTGTAATGAAGATTACAGCTGATTCATATACTGTATCACATAAAAATGTTGCTGACATTGGTTATTTATAGGGAACTCTTCTCGTGTGAAATTTAGGAATGTTAGCTTTTCATGACTGATCACATGTTTTCTTTCATATTGACAATTTTGGGACCAAAATATCTTATTTGATACTGTGTTTATCACAACATGTGCCTGTTTTAATTCCTTCCCCATCACTTATTTAGGATTAATGTTGCTTCTTTTTTGTGATGAGGCTTCAATAATAAATTGATCATATTGCTCTTTTTTCTCAATTCTGTTGCAGGTTCGTTCTCTTACATTGGACGTTAAGGTGTGGGAACCTTCTGTCATAACCTTATTTCAGTCTCTTGGGAATACTTTTGCCAACTCTGTTTGGGAGGAACTTTTGCAATCAAGAAGTGCCTTTCAGGTTGATCTTGTCCCTACAGGGTAAAGAATCCCCACTATTATCTTTGCATCACTTTCACCCATTATTGTTGTGTTATATTTTAACCAAGTATTCCTGATATACACTTTCGCTAATTATGAAGTTCGAGCAAGTCCGATAAGCCACAGACAGTTTTCATCACCAAACCTGGTCAATATGATTCTCTAGCAGTGAAGGAAAAGTTCATCCAGGCAAAGGTATTCTTATACATAAGCTCTTGTTAATGGAGAAAGATGCTCCGTGTTTAAATCAAAACCTGTAAAAAGTTACTTTTATGATTTTGATTGGTTTTTTGGAAAACGATGGAAGATGGATGAAGGTTTTGATTTTGTACTAATTTAAAGTACTATTGTCACAAACTGATTGAGGAAACTGAATAAATTGATATAGTATTCACACTAGAATTCCTAGGCATCACATGAAATAGATGAATCACATTTCTAATATTGTATTTTCCTCACCTTTCTTGTTTTCAACTTGGTCTGGAATCAAAGTTATGGTAGTTGCAACTGAATACATCTTCCCTCCGCCAACATATTTTTTAAATGTCTAAATTATATACATCACGTGATCTTGTTCTTTTGTTGTTGATGTTACACTCAAAATGGATATTTCCATGAACCGTTTCTGTTTTTCTAAATCCCTTGGCAGTATGCAGAGAAGATTTTTGTTCGCAGGCCAAAGGACAATCAATACCGACTCTTAGTGGCACAACAGATCTGGGAGGCTGTTCGTGCTAATGACAAGAAAGCCGTATACCGCTACATTGTTAATTCAGATGTTGATGTCAACGTTATTTATGAGCAAGCATGCAACAACTCTTTAACCCTTGCCAAAGTAATGCTATTACAAGAGCAGGCAAACAATGATCACGGCCCTAATTTGGCAGGGAACACATTGGACTGGTCCTCTAATTGCTCTATGAATTTGGTTGGCACTAAAGAAGGCCAGCCAATGGTCAATCTCGAAGGATGCACACTACTTCACATTGCTTGTGAAACTGCAGACATTGGAATGGTGGAGCTCCTCCTGCAATATGGCGCAAATATTAATGCAACTGATTTGAGAGGTCGAACTCCTTTACATCGTTGTATTCTCAAAGGAAGATCTATAATTGCAAGATTACTGCTTTCAAGGTCAGTGTGATAACTTTGTGTAATGGTTTTCGATTTATCTGTCAGCTTCACCCGTGACATTGCCATTTGACTGAGTGATCATTTCAAGTATTAATGGGCTATATGCTGATTCGTGTACTGAATTTTTATGATTCAGTATCTCTGTCCCTAAATAAGTCCCCTTTTAAAAAATCTTCTTAAAGGCAATTTCCATTTCAAATCACTAAATAGATTTATTATTTTTTCAAATAAACCTCTAATTATTACTACAACGTGACTTAGAAGAAGAGAAGTTGGAGTCGAACACATCCATATACAAAAGGGTATTTTAGGAACATCAATGCACAAAATAGATACATTAAATACATATACTTTTCTTAGTACTTGTGAAAATATGAGTTTTATCCATCATGATTCATTAATGGTGAAAACTGAAAAGTTCTGAAATCTGTAACAATGCAGGGGAGGCGATCCCCGAGCTGTGGATGAGGACGGAAGAACCCCTATTGAACTTGCTGCAGAATCAAATGCTGATGACAGAGTAGTCCATGCTCCATCAAATGATTCTAATGGATGACACTAATAAGAAAACTCTTTGGAACTCCCAAGTATATTATATATAAGATATTAAAGATTGACTTATGTAAATTTGTATTTTTTATGAATCGAAAAGATGTTTTTTTGTTTTTGTTTAAGGAAAACACCATTAGTATGAAGAGTTAAAAGGAGTGTGGTAGGTTGTAATGTCTGCCCCTTGGTAATCTTGTACAAGATAGTGCTAACATTTGTAATGTAAAATGACTGTATTGGTCTGAGTCATGAGCACTGTTGTACTAGAAGAGCCAAGCTACACTTTAGTAATGCTGTTTTTGTGTATTTTTTCTTTTGCTTCTTTTAGTGATGAAGATGTGATACATTAGGCTAGGGTTTTGTGCATCTTATGTACATTGGTTTATTTTTGTGAAAGGTTTTGTGGTTGTTTTTCACCTTTGTATTACTGGATTATTACTTGGCAGGGCATTACTCTTGAGTATGTTTCATATCCCTTTTCCTCTCTTGTTTTTATATTGATAAAAGATAGGGGGAAAAAAAGAGCATCAAATTTTGAGTCGAGTCTAACTCAACCTTACAAAATCAACATATAAAGTGACATGTGTCTTTCAATCATAGATTTTCAACATACTTACCTCATGCCCCAAACTTTGGAGTGATCAATAGATATTTGATGGCTTTTGATAATTCTAAAATTTGGTTTAACTGTAATTCATACTTACATACCGGATTGTAAGGAAAAAAATATTTTCCCCTTATATGAACGTATTTTTCGGTCATATTTCGTATAATGTAGGATTTTTAACATAGTCAATTGATTTAAAAAGTAAAATGGACAATTTCATCCACAATTTACAACAGTTAGTGCTATATTAGCCATAAGTTTGACATTGAATTTGTATCCTATGGTAAAGAATCACTATGGTTTTGGAATTATTAAATTTTTTTTAAAAGTCTGACATTTGAAATAACAAAACAAAACCTAAGGTCTAAATGTGCAATCTATGATGGATTTAATTGGAGAACATCTTGTCAATGGGACCTGAACATGATTATTGGTATTATTAACCAACATAATAGTACCACCACAAGAAATGTGAAAATACATTGCATAATTGCTTAATAATACTAATAATTTGCTTTTCATGTTTACTGGTATGTCTTGTTTGCTACTTAACTATAGAAACACTATTTATTTGACGAGACCTGCATTACCTATATATATATTTCGAAGAGTAAGTCTAAGAGTTACTCTAAATTATGATCCTTAAATTTAATATTAATTCATGGTTGTGAATAATTTTTACTAATCCTTATCGTAATTTTTTTCTATTCATTCTTCCTAAACAACCTAACACCTTCTTCCTAAACAACCCAGCATCAACACAAAAATCTTCATCCTCAAATAATCAATGTACTCTTGAGTTTGTCGTTTGTCACAACCAGTATATCGTTTAGGTTGATTTTCATCTTCAAATGTTCATGTTTATTGAGTAAACTCTCCATTAAAGAAGCTCTAAGGTGGATAGTGTTGTTTGCATGTTCCAATCAACTGTTTAATAAAACTTTTTAACTTATAGTCTAAGTTTATAAAATAATTGTTAAAGTAAATCAACGTGTATAAATTATTCTTTCATCTCAAGAAAACTTGAAATGAATTTTATGAATTTTTATAAGTTAGTGATGAAAATGGTGACAAAAAAGAATAGAAAAGTAGAAAAAAGCAAAAGAAAGAATTAGATATCATTATTAATCAACTAATTCTAATGAAGCAATGTAGTAAAAAAAAGCATTATTCCATGGAAAGAAAAAGGAAAAAACTTTACTAAACACACACATGACCAACCAAACATACTAAGCACTTTTGTCAACAAAAACAAAACATGCTAACAACAGCACAAATTCCCATGCAGCATTGAATGGATGAGATGAACTTTAATTAGATCTAACGGTTAACATATACTCCCTCCGTCCCTTAATATAGCCACCTATTGCTTTTTTTACATTTCTTAAGAAATGTTGTTGGTGTAGTTAATGTGTCTGTTTTATAGTACAATTTTACAAAATTACCCTCATTAAAGAGATAATGTGAAAAGTCAATTTATTGTAATTTTAGAATTAGTAGTAGTATTAAATAAGAGTATATATGAAAAAAAATAATTAATGTGTGTTGTAATTTGAAAAAGGGGTTATATTTAGGGACAAAAAGAAAAACAAAAAGGGGGTTATATTAAGGGACGGAGGGAGTAGTATAAATTCATTAATCAACTCACGGATATCAATGTTTCACTTTCGGACCAAATGTGGAGCCCACAAACAGTACAGTCTACTGAGTGCAAGCAGCTGCTGCCCTTCTTACAAAGGCGGGAACCTAAAGAAGTATGGCCCTTTGTTATCATCAGACCAGATGAGACTGTCATGATGAGAGAGAAACTCACATAAAAAAAAAGTAGTTTATATATTTTTTAACCTTTCTATTTTTATGGAAAAATAACTTTAATAATTCAAATTCAATCAGAAAATAAATAAAGTTTCGCTAAGAATTAGTATTACGGTAAAATTGAACTTAAATTCTCTCGAATGATCGTATTTAATAAAATTTATTGACTATTTGTGTAACACAACCACGCAATTTATAAAATTAGTTTTGCATTTTAAGTAAAAGTTTAAATGACTCGTTTATTATTTTCTCGTAATCTAATTTAATCATTGATAACAAAATAATATTTAAATTAATCTTTAATATTTTCATACAAAAATTATTTTTTGATTTAACATAGAGATTAATTGTCGTTACAGACACTTAGACTTAAATTAATCTCTGATATTTTCATTCTAAATATATATTAATCTCACTGTTAAAAATTAATCTTTGATATTAAAGACTAATTTATCTTTAATATAAAAATATCGTGGATTAATTTAAATATTGTTATCTCCGTTCCTTAATTATAAGACTCTTTTAAAGAAAAATATTGTCTTTTTTTTAAGACTGCTTTCGTATTTTCAAGTACATTAATTAATTCTTTACCAACATACTCTATTTATTTTATATTTTTTTTAATCAATATTAAATACTATATTGGAAACATACACTAACTTTTTTTCTTAAACGATAAAATTATAAAAACAATAGTAATTACAAACAAATTTATTATCATTTTTAACTTTCTTAATTTCGATTATTTTTTTAAAAGAGTCTTTTAATTAGGGACGGGGTAGTATATTTTATGGATGATTAAATTGTGTGCGAAGATATTCACTATTGATTTTTTAGAGAGAGAAACAAGTTTCACAAAAAACAAACACAATCATTCATTTTTCACTATAGTACATGTTTTGTGTGTGTTTGAGGCTTTCACTGTTAGTTAGCACATAGCTTCAAACTCAAATGACATTGTAGTTTCTGAAGAGGGTTTATGTTTGTTCTTGTTTCTTCATTTCTTCACTATACACTTTGCACCCATTAATCTCTTTTCAACTTTTTGACTTTCTGTTTTGTTTCCAACTAAAAAAGGTTGCAACTTTGTTTCTGGGTTTTGTTGCTTTTGCTTGGTTTTGTTACCTTGAAGTAGTTTTTTTTGTTCTTGTTTTTAACTTTTGGAAGTTCAAATTCTTGTTCTCATTAGTGTAAAGTTGTAATATTTATGGTTGAGAGAAGAGAATAAAATGATGGGGTTTTGTAGAAAATGATAAGGATTCTTTTATGAAAGCTTTCTTGTGAAGATTTTGGTTTGAAAAATGAAAAGTTTGTGGAATATGCTTATGCTTATTCTTTATGCTTATGCTGTTTTTAACAACCCATTTTAGTGTAGAGTGTAAAAATTAAGCCTTTTGGAGTTATATGAGTTTGTTTTCAAGTTTTGTGTTTTTGTGGTGATGCAATTTTCATATGGGGTTGATTTGTGGATGTGGTTTTGTTTTTTGCGTTTTGATGTTTAAGAAAAGACACACTCCTTTTTCACTTGCAAGGAAATTTTTGTCTTTTCAGCCATTTGTTCTTCTTCTGTTCTTGTTTAGTTTGCATCATGACACTGTGCAATGCCAAGGAAGATTGAGTAAGCACGTGTCTTCTGAGCCTTCATCATCAACCTCAGAGTATAAGGATGATCCTAGGAAGATTATTATTAGCATAGTTTTAGG
The DNA here is from genome assembly GCA_958299785.1 of Medicago lupulina. Taxonomy (NCBI): domain Eukaryota; kingdom Viridiplantae; phylum Streptophyta; class Magnoliopsida; order Fabales; family Fabaceae; genus Medicago; species Medicago lupulina. The sequence goes on from OY283140.1 coordinate 65,462,840, forward strand.
AGCTGTTACTGGATTAATTGGTTCTGTTCTGTTTGCATTCGTGATTCGTTGTGTTGTTCGGTATCTAAACCGAACACCAATCCTCAAAGGACCTGTGATATTCTCCCCAAAAATTGCCTCGAAGACACTCCAAGTAGCTTTGACAAAAGAAAACCATATGCTTGGTTCAAGTCCAAATGGGAAATACTACAAAACTGTTCTTGAAAATGGTCTTATAATTGCAGTTAAAAGGCTAACACCCTTTGAGAGCAATTCACCGGAGAGTAGGAAAAAGTCGGTGAAGAGGCAAATACAAATGGAGCTAGAGCTTCTTGCTAGTTTAAGACATAGGAATTTGATGAGTTTGAGGGCTTATGTTCGCGAAAATGATGGTTTCTCATTGGTTTATGATTATGTATCGACCGGTAGTCTTGCAGATGTGATGAATAGAGTGAGGGAAAATGAGCTGCAGATTGGTTGGGAAGCTAGGTTAAGGATTGCTGTTGGTGTGGTGAAAGGTCTTCAGTATCTTCATTTCACTTGTGTGCCTCAGATTTTGCATTTCAATTTGAAGCCTACAAATGTGATGTTGGATGCTGAGTTTGAACCTAGATTGGCAGATTATGGATTGGCTAAACTTCTACCAAACTTAGATAGAGGGATTTCTGTCAACACTCCTCCTGAATGTTCCCATAATTGCAGGTAAGACAAAAAGGATTTTGATCAAAACTTATTTACTTATTTACTATGTAGCACCGACACTTCAAATTAAATTTGGGTGTCTGACACCGACCACTGACACATGTGATTACATTCAATTACATCCATTTACTATGTAGCACCAACATTTCACATTGAACATGTGTTTTAGGTGTTTGATACCGACATTTGTCATTAATTACATTCAATTACTTTCATTTTCGAATTATAGGCAGTGTTGATGTGTCGGTGTCAATGTTATATCCAATGTTTGTATTTGTTTCAGTGCTTCCTAGCTTATTTAATGATGTTTTGAATTTGGTCTTTCTTTTTTCAACACCAAATGAGTAAACTGTTTATTGGTGTTGGGTATTTGTTTGACTAGTTACACCTTTTAAGGTCCACATTTCATTGGAGGGATTTTCCTTATGCAATAGCTAATCAAAGATTCTTGTTATGAAATAGGCTTAATTGCAGTTTTAACCACCTAACTTTCTCAATGTTGCGATTTTGGCCCTCTACGAAAAAAAACTACAAAACAGCCCCCTAAGTTTTGCATCTGTAGCAGTTTTGGCCCCCCAAGGCCAAAAAATAAAATAAAAAATAACACGTGGCACCTCACTTAGGGGCCAAAACTGCCACAAATGCAAAACTTAGGGGGCTGTTTTGTAGTTTTTTTTCTTAGGGGGCCAAAATCGCAACTTTATGAAAGTTAGGGGGTTAAAACTGCAATTAAGCCTATGAAATATAATCAGTATTTTGGATTTTCATGGTGTCATTTGCAATGGATCATTGTTTGGTAACAACTTTGTAAACCCAACAATTTTTCTTTTACTTGTATGCAATAGTTCATGTGTCAAATTTTTTTACTTTAGGCACTCTATTGAGATTAAAATGTGTGTTTTGTAAATTCAGCAGGTACACAGAAAAAAGTGACATATTCAGTTTTGGAATGATACTAGGTGTTTTATTAACTGGTAAGGATCCTACAGATCCATTCTTCGGAGAAGCGTCCAGAGGAGGAAGTTTGGGATGTTGGCTACGACACTTGAAGCAAGCCGGCGAGGAACGAGAAGCTCTAGATAAAAGTATTTTGGGAGAACAAGGTGAAGAAGATGAGATGCTAATGGCTGTTGGGATTGCTGCTGCTTGCTTATCTGATATGCCTGCTGACAGACCATCTAGTGATGAGCTTGTTCACATGCTAACACAACTCAATAGTTTTTGAACCAAACCTTCATTTTCCCGTTCTTTAGATTTTCTTTTTTGTTCTCACCCTTTTCTATAACATTATGTTAGGGTTTTGGTTGACCATGATTCTAGTGTAATTCATTGTTTTGCTTTTGCATGATCTTGGTTTTGATGGTGTTGTTGATATTTTCTCTCATTTTTTTGATCTGATTTTGCAGTGTAAGTGGTTGTCTTTTTGGTGATGCTAATACATATATCATGATTGTAAATCACTAGTTATGTTAACAAGTATATTGAATCTTAAGATGAACATGCTATGGAAGTTGTTGATATGTATATATTTTCCTGGAAAAAATGTTAAAATTTGAACAATTTTGTGTCTTGATTTACATGCCTAAACTGTAGCATTTCATTTTGTGAAATACATAACAGATTGCAACGACATGAACAAAATGAGGGTCAAAGTTAGTGTGCTTTATAGAGTGCAAAACAGTAATGTCACAGAGAGAGAGCAAGGTTAGTAAGATGTTAGTGAAAAGTTTCTATGTCAACTCTTTTTTCTTTCCATATGAAATAAGCGTGAGATAATTCTAAGCACAACAAAAAGTCATCAGTGTAATTTCAGCACAGTGGTAAAACAGTCCAAAATTATTTTTACTAGTGTATTCAACCATTAATCAATACATAAGTGATTATGTTATTAGATTAGATAAACACAAATGAACTATAAGATCTTTGTTTCAGCACATGTAAAATGAAAGTATAAGACATGATGCATGCATTTACCACCTTGACTAGCTTGCCCACAACTGTGATTGTCGGTATCTCCAAGTTAATCAACTCATAATTCAAGACTGATGCACATAAAGCATCATATTCATATTGAAAAACAGAAACTGCTGCGGAAAACAAAATCGCAGGCGCTTCAGTCTTTGCCTATGTTTCGTTACATATTTCCTTCTTCATTCTCGCATCCCAAAGGTTTGTTCACTGTGATTTCCTGAAGCAACAATGCACGGTGATACTGTAGTTTGGTTAAAATCCACACATAGGCTTAGCTTAATAGCACATTCTTGTTTTGACTTGAGTAATTTCCATAACAGAATTACAATAGTATTCCATTGCATATACCATTTTTCTCATTGAGTGAGATTAATCCATGAGAGCAGAAGAACTCAGCTCATGAATTAAAATCTGTCGCAAATTCCAGAACTGCGTTACCAAGCCACATCAAACGAAACTAGTTTCTTTTGAAGTTTTAGTCTCAATCCACTGAGAAGTCTGCACATGTAACCTGCTGGAAGGTATAACTGTAACATCGGCAGGATTATTATTTATTACAGTAATTTTCCCATACAAGGATGATTTCAGAACCATACATTTCATATCAATGTTGAACTTGAATGGTTGTTTGAGAGAATGAAAAAGAAAACCAACATACACTATATATTGCACTCCTTACATATACTGTTCCATGGCAAAAAATTCATATGGAGAACTCCAACTGAATAAGGCGACACTTACAATCTCAAAAAATCCTAAATGTATATATAAGGAAAAAAAAAACGCTTAGTCAAAGGATCTAATCTTGTACTATTGTATCAAAATAATTTTATGATATAGTACCATATAGAAGAGAGGAAAACCATAGAGCAGAAAATATTGCTCTATGGTTACTAAAATCACACAGTTCAAGCATCAACTTAACAACATTGCTATAAAAAATCATACATAACCAAAATTGCCAATATACACAAATATGAATAGTTAAGCTAGAATTGAGCAGTTGGAATAAGTTAAAGTTGAAAATCCTAATCCAACAAGTTTGCAAAAATGCATTGATACTTAGAAACACGATGAACCAACGTGATTTTAGAGTTTTATCAAAATCACAGTGATTTCGTTAAACTCATTGATGATCCAAACACGCGCTCACTGCCATCATTCGATTTTGCGATCCATTTTAAAGACAAGATTTTCCATCTGAAACCTCCAAAACAAGAAATAAGCAAAACCAAGACCAATCAAAACAAAAATCCAAACATGTTCATCTTCTCCTTCTCTTGACCTAATCTCAGCAATAGCAAAACTCTCTCTTCCAGAATCATCCAAAATCCCTTCATTCAAATGTCCATACAACACATACAGTCTCCCTTTCTCTCCAACCGTCACCGACGTCGGAAACCGCTTAACATCTATCTCTTTTCTCTCATACACCACTCCTTCTGCCCAACTATCCATACTCTTCATTAACCATAATTTATTCATCGGCGATCCGCAACCGCGGCATTGTCGTCGCGCACGCCGATGAGATTCTCGTTTAATGATACAGTTCTTGCTGTTCCGTCCACTGTGTCTACCTTGAAAACTTTTCCGGTGCTGGATTGTACTACGAGGAGGTAACCTTTTGAAACGTAGGTGATTCCGTTCAGACCTAGGAGATTTTCGCCGGTAATAACTTGATTGTTCTCCGGTGAGGTGAATAGTGGAGATTTTGAGAAGATTGAGGCGGTTCCTTCGGTGGTGATTTTCCAGATGAAGTTTCCGGCGGAGTTTGTTACGTATGCGTTGCCGGTGTGATCGACGGCAACGTCGTTAGCGGCGGAGAGGCTGGATTCATCGTCGGAGTCAGGGAGGAGAGAGATAAAGATGCCGCGGCGGGAACGGAGGTCGTAGGCGGCGAGGGCGTTGAAAGGAGGGAGAGGTGGAGGGGAGTGGACGACGGCAAGGAGGCGGTTACTGTGGGAATCGACGGCAAGGCCGAGGATGGAGGAGTTGGAGGGGAGAGTAATGTCGGAGATGAAGGTTTCAACTACGCCGGCGTCGGAGACGGCGGTGATAATTCGGCGGCGGAGGGATCCGATGAGGAAATGTTGAGCGCGTGGGTTCCACGCGAGGGATTCGGGGTAGAGGTTGGGGGAACGGAAGTTGATGACGTGTGTATCTCGACAGAGAATTGGACTTGGGCCCAAGCCCAATAAGAAGAAGATTAAGGTGATTAACATAGTGATTGTTGATTAGAGAATGTTAAATGTGGATTATTGGGGTAAGAATGTGAATTAGAAGAAGAAGATTAAGTTTAATTAGGGAGACATTTTTAGGAGTGTGATTGTACTTTGTATGTGCATGTTTGAAGGAGTAAAGAACAAGAACGTGTAAATCTAAAGCCAACAAATATATCACTTGAATATTGTAGGATTAATTAACTAAAAATTCTGATTCTGTTTACTAAATTAAGTAATTTAGGTGTTGACTGTGATTTACATATCATTTACCTTTGTAAAATTTATATACATCTTGTGTCAAAAATAAGAACATCTATATACTTATATAATTAGAGGACGCAAGCATAAATGATATCATGTAAATTAAACTTAATATTTTGAGAATAAGAACTCAATGTTATTTTTTTAAGGAAGAAACTGTAAAAACAAATTGATTAAAATCATATTATGATTTATGAATAATAAAATCATACAAATGACATGAGAAGTGATGGAAGATGGATGTGCAAGTGCGCCAAATTAGCATCATTTTACTTTGCAACTTTTTTTAAGCTTGTTTTGACAAATATGATAATCCAAAGTTTAATCAAAACTCATTACTAATTTGATGTTCGTTCTTATAAGAGGACTAAAAGGGTGACACAATTAGGACTAAATCCTGCATAATATCCAGGTCATAATTATTGGTACATAATTTTTTCTTTTAATAAAGTTATTGGTACATAATTGTTTCTACGGTTTCAAACTGTTATAAAATAAAAAGCATGCTCAAAGTTAAAACCAAGACTGATTAAAATTTCCAGGAATCAAGTCTACTTTCTATATGTTATTTGAGACCTGGTAATGAACATTTGTTTGGTATATGCATTTACCTGCACATCATTCAGTGTAGTTGCACAGACAAATAAACTGGAACATAAGTTCTCTAGGCATAATTTTTACTCAACAATCGAGACCAATCTTGCTTAAAAATGCAAAACACAGCCTCAACACAAAATGGGGAATAACTTTTCAACATCAAAAACTTTGGTAACAAATATGGTATCCTTTAATTTATATTTTTTAAAAGGGTAAACGTTTGTTTGTTTCCAAGTTTTCTCACACAAAATTGAAAAGAACTGAGGCCCGATGCAGATTTTTAGAAGCTACCTTCGTTACTTCAATCCACCATGATTTGGAACATGGTTGCACCGTGTTTTCAAACATACACCAAGTTGCATAAGATAAAAAAGTAAGAGAGTGAGACAAATACATACGGTGTTTATATTTTAATGTTCAAATAACCTAACTAATTCAAAATCAAAACTATAACTTGCAGACTAGTTCATGTATCCATATCATCATCAGATTCAGACTCGCTAACTGGTCGAACAGACTTGCTGGTTTTATTCTCAGAAGTGCTTCGAGCAGACTTGCTGGTTTTAAAATCATTAACTGCCTTCCCAAAAGTGCTCCTAACATGCTGGCACATAAGCATCAGATCCCGACAACCATCTTTTAACACCTCACTTGCTGGATCCCCTACAGATACAGAGAGATATGACCCATTCAATGGAAAATTACTAATGCAGCGACATTGAATTAGATATAAATCATACCACAACTACAACCAAAGTCTTTTCCCACTATGTGAGATCGATTAAATCGATCAAACAACATCATAATAACATGCATAATGGTTTGGTCTGAGCTCACTCTTATTAACTATTTGACTATAAAGTATAAACTATCTGGTATTTCCTCCTTATTAGTGCTTTAGGTTTGTAGGGCTTCACGACACATGTTTAAACCAACAAAAATGAGAATCTACCTATTTTATAAAGGAAGCTACTCCAATTTTCTTGAGTTCATTGTTAATCCAATTCACATATAATGAATAGTTATAAATCATAAAAGTGAATAAATTTAGAACATGGAAGTGCAACAGTGATTTATATACAGAAAAGGCTACAAGGACCACCGGTCATGTAATTCACAATGCAGCACATACTTGTGGATGCTCAACCATTGCCTTTTAATGCTCAACCATTAAAAAAAAACAAAAAAAAAAAAATTGTATAATGAGTTGTTTGGCTTCTATTCAAAGCTAATAATAGGAACGGACTTTGCTTTGCTGCTTATAAAAATTAAAAAATGGCTCAAATTATGTTTAAAACAAGTAACAAATACTGGTCAGCACAATAGAAAAGATTGTCTAGCAAAATATGAAATTGGAAGTTGAAGTACACAATCTTGTGATTGTGATATAAAAATGGAATTTTTGGTATTAGGCTGTGGAACAAATTTTCCAACTACAGTTGCATTATATCCAACATGAGGCAGCTTATGTTACTACTTACCAGTTGTCTGGACTCTGACATTAACACGGTTTTCTGAAGGATGAGGGATGCTGTACCCACAAAATGTCACTCTTGGACTGCAAGACAACAATATTTCTCATCAGGATATATTGTGCTAAAAATGACAAGAATTAAGGAAGAAGAGGAGGTTGGGCACAGAAAGAGAGATATGAAAAAGCCAAGTTAAACAGACATTTATAATATGAGCTACAAAAACAAAAACTCTAGCTATATACTCCAAAATGGGAAGTTTCCATGTTGGACTTGTATCTAACATTGATACTCTCAGATACATAGCTCAAAAGTATATGATTTTCTTCAATTATTTAAAAAAAAGTTTTTGGATGCATTAGGGATACATTGTGGATGCGAAGTGGCATAGTTTTGAAAGAAAAGAAACTCTTTCACCCCCGTAAACAAAAAGAAGCCCCACAATCCACTTTCTTCTTTGTTATTACAACCAGTAAGTCAGAATCGAGATCATACGCAGGATCAAGAAGGGGTCAAATATCATAAATCGCGGGATCTTAACACGTATCATAAGATCCTACCAATTTTCACAACACAAAAAAACTCCAAATCACCCCCCCAAAAACATATGGAATCTGAAGGATTGACTCGGTAGGTGATTGTTTTTGACAGCTTTGTTTGTTTAGAGGTGTGTGGCTGTTTTTGAGTGTGTAATGTGCTGGTAGTGTCTTGGCTTGCTGCGGGTCAGGTCTCGTCCCTGATGGGAGTGATATGGCTGCAGTTTGGTCACCTGTTCTGGCTTGTTTTAAGTTCGGGGGCATCTGTTTTGGTGCAAAGCAGAGCTGTTTTTTGGCGTTTTTCAGCTGCTGTTTTTGGTCAGAGTCTTTTGCCCAATAGGTGCTGCCAGTTTTTTCTTTTCTTCCCCATTTGTATTCTGGCTTAGGGGTGATGGCCAGGCGGGTGTTTCAGCCACTTTAGATGTATTTTCTTTATTTTGGTGGTTGAGTGTTCCGTATATATGCGGCACTTGTGTATTTCTCGTTTGGAGTGGCCGTGTGTGTCTTGCACAGGCAAATGCCACAGCTAAAAACTCCAAATAAGCAAAACAACACAACAGATTACAAAACAAAAGGAATGAGTAGAATAAATACAATTGCCTCACACATTAGAGTGTCACATTTTTAATATAAAATGTGAGAGGATTAATGCATTACTGTTCCTTGCGCGAGGCGCACAGAAGCATTGTTAGAATATGTACTTGATTTAGGCAGAAACTCTAGAATTTTTGTTAAGATCACCAGTATCTTTTGTAAAATGTGATGATTATAGTTCTACCTTAACGAGGAGCGATCAAAGTCTCTTTCTTGACAAGTATTGTACATCTATTTCAGTTCTTTGAATAAAATTTTGCCATGGTATCTAGGCAGTGTCGTATGTTATTGCACCTGTGATACTATATATCCAGGCTTCATAGAATTCCAGTAACAGATATCTCTAAAGAACCACGTGGCTTCCCTTGAAGAAGGGGGCGACCGCGTCAAATTTCAATTAATGGGGCTTTAACTATGTCTGTCTAAGAGAGGTGGAGGGATACCTCATGGTCACCACTAATCTCCAAACTCGACCTCCCCAAGAGACCCCGGGCCTCTGGGCAAGAACAATTAGGGTTAATAATAAAAATTATGCTAAGCTATAGTGCGGACAGTTATCTTATATCACTTGTTATCTCTTGTAGAATTAACTTAATAATTGATGATAAATAAAAACAGCAAACAGAAATGAAAAGAAGTAACTGACTCACTCTTGATTCAAGGTGAAACGAATAGAATTAGCAAAAGTGTGATCTTCATCGACGACAGAAAATGTTGATTTACTCAAATCAGAGTACGAACCGTGTTCCATCCTGTTTCTCTTCTCGCCTTCAATCCAACCAACTAACAAGTAACAAGGCAAAGCGGCAGTTTTAGGGTTTTAATTCATTTTTCTTAAAGCAGAGGGGTTTTATTTTATTTTATTTTATTTTTCATTTTTTATTCATGGAGAATTTCAAATCTATTCTTTATTTTTATTTTTATTTTTGCAAAAAGAAAAGGTTTGGATTTTTTTTTGTGGACAGATACGAGTTCATTTAAACGGGAATCAAATCGGTTGCGACAACAAAAGCAATACGAGAAAGAATTTTCTCCATCCAAACAGAATCAGTCGAATCTAAAGCAAACTTAGCTAGATCATGAACGACAGAGTTACCAACTCTTCGCACATGAGAAACTAAAAGAAGAAAACAAACAACTAAAACTCTTACCATCATTAATCACCAAGCCAAAATAAGAATTGTCATCGTTATGCGATTTCAAAGTCTTAACCACATTAAGAGAATCATCTTCCACGATAATGTTTCTAAAACCCATATCATATGCAAATTGAATTGCCAACCAAAATCCAAGAGCTTCAACAATGGTAGCATCAGGAAGTGCCTTAATGTTCCACGTAGCAACCACTAAAACAAAACCTTCCGAGTCTCGAACTATGACTCTGTCACCTCATTTATTATCAACTGGACCAGATGCACCAATGTTCAATTGAAGGAAGATGTAGGAGAAAGAGTCCAAGTAGAGTGCAAAGATACAGAGATAGTTGGTTTCACGTCAACATGAGTACTCATAAGTCCTTTGAAATTTTCAATGATATTCCAAGCTTTTTGGACAATATTCACCACTTCAATATTTCTTCCTTCAAAACATTTTTTTTTACGAGTATACCAAAGTCCATAATAAAGCGATAAAACATATAATATAACATTAGAGGGGGCTTTGGAGATGGTGTTTTTCAACCAATCAATGAAAGACATTGGTATTTGCTCAAACCGAATTCCCAAATGAGACAACAACCACGCTTGTTTAGCATACCAACAATTCATAAAAATGTGATCTGACAGAAAAGATCGGACAACATACACTTTTGAATAAGTTTCTTTTTAACTGAGAGAATATCATTAAGAATTCTCCAAGCCAAGTGAACATGCTTAAGGACTGTACTTATTTTCCATAATTTCGACCACAAAGGAGGTAGATTATTATACACAAATACTCGTGGAATATCATAATCTTCCCATTGCTTGATAGATTGATAATCACTTTTCACTAAAAAAATAACTTTTTTATGAAGACCACAAGTCAATTGGTCCATTTGATCTTAGTAATCTTGTTATCCTCAAAAGATTAATTTATACAATTGTAAAGGATATTCGGTTCACATACAAAAATATAGTTTCTCTAGTTCTTATTATAAAAAAGAAAACAAATTAAAAATCAATGCAATTGTTAGTTATTGTTACTTTTTAGTATTTTTATAAACTTACCATTGTGGAAAATTGTGAAAGAATAATTGTATATATTGATATTAAAAAGACAAACATTAAACGTATATTAGAAAAATATTATAAACATGTGTTGACCGTATAAATAGCAACGCGAGGTTTAGAAACAACCTCAATAAAATCAAAACACACACAAATTTTACCTCTATAATTTTGGGTTATTCATATTTTGGCCATTTAACAGCTCAACCGTACAGAAGGTGTTGACGTGAAAAAGAATCTTTCCACGTGGTTTTTTTATTTTTTATGATTGAGACAAAAAAAATTTCTTCAAAGAAATTATTTTTTCCCAACATTAATTGAGGGCGAAGAAAAAAAATCTTCAAAGTTGAAATCAAAGTTTGCTGAAATATAACTAAGTTGTTTGGACTCCAGTGGTAAGGAGCTCCTTTCAAGAACGTACTTAAGTTCGATTCCTAAAGAAACAACGCTTGGTCAGTACACATGCCTCTACACACGAGACAGATTAATCGTCCACCATTGATGGGTCGAAAACCGACGCGAAAAAAAAGGAAAAAAATTGCTGAAATATTACGAACCAAAATCATAAAAGTCCATAAATTCAATAGGAGTCATAATTTCATCATTTCCATCAAGTGTGAAATACATAACTATGTACATAATTCCTGTCCTAATCATTTCATAATTTTTCCTATTTCACTGTATTTTCATACCCTTTTTTTCTTGTTTGAGAGGAATATGTCCCTAAATACGAGCATGAAAGAATACAACTCCTTAAATGTCACTTTCAGATGTAGTTGTTTTTGTTAATAATCAGGAAACATCATGCGCAATATGTCCCTATCAATCACACACTTTAACGCACAAGTTGCTACCAACCATAGCCATTTCAAGCACAAGTTGCTGCTATTTTACGGTAGTTTTATATATTGAATCTTGTTAATGAGTGCTTTAAAAACACTCTTTAAGGTTTCTCAATTAAGAAATCATTTTTTAAAAATGTTTAACACTTTAGATTCCGATGCATTAAATGCACAATTTTCTATAAAAAATTACTATTTAAAGTCTTTAAAGAATGCACTTAAAACATTCGTTAATATTTTCCTTATTTAATTTCATTTACCTTTTTGTATTTGCAATGCACAAGTTGCTATCTTATCATTTTAATTTAACTTTTGTATTTGTAATTTTCTAATCAAATTCCGATGGAATCACCTCGACACACACATAGATACACACTTTTTAGATAACATTTTTTTTTCATTTTGAATGTGAGTAAGAGTCTTACATTAAATAAAAAGTTAATGTTTAAATATTATATAATTGAGAGAACCTATATATCTCTAATGTTTTAAGATTTTGTATTAAGATGTGGAGTTCAACTCATTTATATGATTATTCAATGTCTATTGTGATGATCTTCAACCCCTTTAACCCAATGATCACAATGGATTTTGTGCTTGCAAGGGGAAATGTGGAATAACACATAAGACAAATGCACATTTCATTAACTATTTTTAATTATGAACACATTTCATTAACTTGAATGTACCCCTAAAAAAAACTTGATTGCCCAAAATTCAAGCAAATTATGGGATTCTTTACTTTGTAAGACATGGTGAATCATGTTGACTGCATTATTTGTTTGCGTTTTGTTGCAACTTAGTTATTTTTAGACATAAACACGGTTTTAAATTAAAAGTATGCACACGTACATTTTCCAAGTGCTACTTTTCAAACTCATAAATTACATGGTCAAAACTGATCACAACTTAGTCGGATCTTGAATTTTCTAACGAAGTGTCACACACACCTTAATGTGAGCCCTAATAACGTGTTAATTGATGTCTCACTACCACGTAAAGATGCTTATCTCCAACAATGGTGCTTAATTAGGCACATGCACACACATAAATATCAACAAATTGTAATGCTAGTCAAGTTATATATATCAACAAATTGTTATTCAAGTCAAGTTTTTCTTCTTTTACGAAGAAAAATAGTTTGGAACTCCTCCAATTTCAACGGAATTAGCCAGTGGCTTTGCATTATTTAATGAAATGAGTCATTTCAAATCAAATTGACAGAATAAAAAATTTACAATTTGAGTCTGCAAGTTGGATTTCGTACTTTTTTTTGTCCTTGGAAATGGAATAAGAATGGGATCTTGCCTAGCACATGGTTGAAAGTGTACGTTTTTTATATATTAAACCAACGGTTCATATGCACGCAGAGGATATGATAAAGACAAAAAATATTCACGGTTAATATGTTGTATATAATCTTTTTATCAAATAATTATATAAAAGAAGGATCTATGATTAATTGATACAAAAAATCTACTTTGTATGATTAAATAGAATGAAAGATATTTGTGCCAAATGCGAGTAAAGAAGTAATAGACATAAACGTGAGTGTTGAACAAATAAGTAAAGAGATTCATATACTCAATACTTTAATATTGCTCATAGTTTAAAGTAATGACGGATAAAGATTCTCTCAATTTCTTTTGAGAGCGAATAATTGATACAAAAATGTATAATTAGACATTTGATCCTTTAAACTATAATAGCCGTGATGTTCATTTTTTAAAAGAAATGAAAAAGATCTTTACTCACCTCTTGAAATCAAACAATATAAAATCGTTCCCAACTTATTATAAGTTAGTTTTTTTTATTTTTTTTTCCGAACATAGTTATTTCATCCTCTAGACTATATCAAGTGACAAACACATAATTATGTATACTCCTATCTGTCCAAATCATTTCATCATTTTTCAAGTATTCTCTCTATTTTTAGATGCATGAAAGAATCCAACTTTTTAAATGTCACCTTCAGATAGTTGTTTTGTGAATCATCATGAAAGATCATGCTTAATCTGTCCCTATCAGTCCCACTACACGTTACTTTACCAAAACCAAATTGATCTCTTTCAACATTTGTATGCTATAGTAAAGTGATGGCTACCTATCATAGCCAAATTCAAGCACAAGTTGCTACCTTATATTATTTTCATTTACCTTTTTGTATTGCACAAGTTGCTATCTTATTATTTTCATTTGCATTTTTGTATTTGTAGTTTTCTAACCAAATTCAAATGGAATCACCTCAAACACATAAGACACTTTATGGATAACAATTTCTTAAAAAATTCAATGGCATTAATGTACAAGCAAGTGGAAATGTGGATCAATACACATAAGACAAATGCACATTTCATTAACTTGAATGCACAAAAATTTAAGCAAATTACAGGATTCTCTCTAATTTGTACAAAGAATGGTGAACCCTGTTGCCTGCATTATTACATCCCATTATTCATCCAACAAATTTAAAGCACAGAAGCTTTTACTCTCCTCACCAACTCCTTCCTGTTACATACAAAACAAAATCAATGTCAGAAACAGAATCAACCAAATGTTACATTTCATGAGTCACACACAATTAGCTAGAGTAAAAATGAAATGGTTAATTTTTTTACCTCATCAATTGCCTGTCAAAGCCTGATGCAGCCAACACTCCTCTATTCTCCTCAGCCCTTCTCAAGAGGTATGGCATAACAGTCTCAACAGGTCCAAATGGCATGTACTTGCTAACTTGAAACCCTGCATTGCTCAAACCAAAGGATAGTGCCTCAGACATTCCATATAGTTGTGCAAATTCCATCTTATGGTTCACCTTTCCAATCCCTAATTCATGTGCTTTTGCAGCAGCCAATTTTCCTATACAAAAAACAACATTAATTAAATCAAACTCATACCCCTCAATTGCATACATTAATTTTCTTATCATATAGAAATACTATGAAGCACGGATACGGACACGGACAATGACACGCCGACCCCGCTAATAATTTGAGAAAATGACATAATTCAGTGTAAATACAAGTGTCGGTGTCGTATCGTGTCAGACACGACATGTGTCAGACACCAGGACAAGCCTAATTCGAGGAGTGTCCATGCTTCATAGAATATAAATTATAATATCATATAATATATACCTGATTCAATGTTATGAGTTGCAAGAACAACTCCACCAGGGCCATTAGCAATCTTCTCAAGCATATAATTTGAGCAATCATTGAAACACTTGTGTGTATCCTTAATAGTGTTATGAATTGGAGAAGCATATCCCAAATCAGCAGCCAATTTTCTTTCACTAGACATATAAGCACCTCTAACCAACTTAAACCCCATTGGTATCCCCATTTTCTCAGCAGCCTTTGATGCCAACAACATTCTCTCCTTAGCATCTTTCAAATAAGTTTGAATGGTTCCAAACACAATAGGGTTTTCACCTTTGTTATGCATAATAGCAGAAGAGTATGTAAAGTAATCAATAGCAGGTTGAACTGAAGTATGTTCTGCATCAACCAACAATGGAATATTGGCTTGCACACATTTCTGACAAAGCTCAAGGAATCTCTTGTTAGCTAGCTCAAGATCACTCTCTTCTTCTGCTGTTAATGGCTCTGGTCTCTTCCTTGTATGGTACAAAGGACTTGACTCGGAGAAAATTGGCAATGAATCTTGCTTCCATGGTAAAACAAAAGAAGGGTCTTTCTTCTGCCATCTCAGCAAATCACTCATTCTTTCAAGCAAACTCATTGGACATATTGCAGTAATCTTCACAATCACAAAGCTTACCTATAACACAGAAAAAAGTTCAATTTTGAAAATATTAGTACATAACATTCATAATCATAATGTTAAACCTAAAATTAAAATAACCCCTCAAATTCATAACATTTTTTTTTTACATAATTTTAAGAAAAAGTATATAAAAATGCACCAGCAACCACAGTTTTTTTCTGTGTGGCTTATTAGTGCTTGAGAGTCTTTTACCAAAAACAATTTGTTTGTTTGTTTGTTCCAATTCCATTCCAATTCGATTGTTCCATTCCATGCTTTGATTGATTTCATGAATCAAATTCCAATTCCAATGTTCCATGCTTAGTTTTCTTTTCATTCCTCGGGAGCACGGAATCAGACACGGACACCAGATACGTCACGTCAGCAGCAACAACGTCAACAGCAGTGCTGTATTATATTGCGGTTGCAGTCACGAATGCCGAACTCAGCACCATCAAAACAGTAATTCTCAATTGAATTTGGATCCATTAAAGCAGATTGCTTCTCTCTTCTGTGACAATGAAGAAACCGAACCAAAAAAGCAAAAAAAGAAAACAGTTACATTTTGAAATAGAGAGATGAAATAAAGAAGAGATTACCGAAGATGGAGGAAGCGATCTGCTGACATCAACGGTGTGAAGAAAACCTTTGAGATTACGATCACAGCCGGCGTTATCATGAGCATCTTCAACTCCATAAACCAGCATTCCACGTAATCCGGCTTCATTCAACCCGGCAATACTTTTTCCAGCGGTGATAGCATCTTCTCCGGCACAAAAATGATCGAAAAAAGTGGCGCGTGTGGTAGCCATAGCAAGGTTACGTAATGGAGTATTGGTCTGCATGAGATCAGACCTCAACATCCATGTACCGAGGTCAACCATTGGCTCGACCGCGGTAGCATGGAGGATAGCAGTTGATTTGAGAAGTTTGGTGGTTGGGACGTGGAAAAAGAGTTTTTCGACGTCGTGGAAATTGAGATCGGCGTTGGGAGGGAGGATGGTTGTTGCCGTGGATGATGGCGGTTTCTGGTCAAAAATATTAGTGGTAGGAGAGAGAGCGGGCGAGGTGAGCGCAGGTTGGAAAGGTTTTGTGGCGGTGTTGTAACGGAGTTTCCTTAGAATTCTTGGTGGGATTACTCTGGTGGCCATCAACCGGTCAGAGATGATCTATATGATATAAACAAATATATGTTTTGATATGAAGAATAATAAAACCACTTTCCTTTGATTACTTTTGTTATTGCTCTCTCTTAATGCTATTTTTCTCCTTGACCTATGAAATGTGATGAGATGCAAAATGTAAGAATGTGTATGCTTGTGAAGTGAGAATGAATGAGAAGGTGATGTATAAATAGGGGTGAAAAGAAAGGAGGGTGTGATTAAAAAAGTTAAAGAAGAAGTCAAGTGGATGATGTGTGAATTGGTTGGTGGATATGAGTAAGTTTGTTTGTGTCTTGACCAAAGTTGGTTTAATTTAGAAAACTGTTTTAGTCATGTTTCCTAAATTGTTGGAGTAAGTTGGTTAAATATGAGTAAATGGTGTTGTAAAAATGAATGGCAGCTAACAGTACAAGTGGTAAAGTTGTTGCAACAAACAAAACAAACACAGCTAAGAAATTGATGGTTCCAAAATTTGAGATTGGTACGAACGTACTCAAATGCTGACACAGACTCTACGCGGATACACTCATCATGTGTTGGAACTTACTCACTATAGTAACACTACAACTCATATTGAAAGATTCTTTTTATCTCTCTTTGACTAAATTTATTACTTCCTACATATACCTACGATGAAATTGTTTACTCTCCCTAATTATAGACACTATTAAAAACGAGAAATGATATTTGTACAACCATTTTGTTACAAGTTTTTGACAACTTTTTTTTCTCATACTCACACATGATATTATTATCCTCTCTCTTTCTTTTTCTCTCCTCATTGTTTTTGACCAATAAAAATAGAGAAAATCAAAGTTGTCACCATAGTTGTCATGAAAAGGATGTACAAATATCATTGCTCATTCAAAAAACACTTTTAAGAAAAAATTGTTAGCAATTCAAATATTATTACGTTTGATATCTTTATCTAAAATATCAAAATTGTGCATGAGTTTCATATGATATTTATCACTTCGTTTAAAAAAATGTTCATAATTCTTTTAAAATTACTACAATATCTTTGGTGACACGAGGACACCGATATCAGAGTTGAAACCTAAGTGTTGTTATTTGGTGAGATATCAACTTAATAAAGTTGACGGTTCACGTTACATTAACTTTTCTTAAACGACACATCGAGATTTATAGTTTTCCCTTTCGTCCTTGCTTCAGGGTACATCAACTTTTCTCGGTGGAAAACGTCTCCACAAAGGACTTCTAAAATTGAATATTTGATTACAAGAACTCTTTCAGTTACCCTAATTTTCAATTTCTATGCAATCACTCCCCCAATCTTCAAATACCTTTGAAATTGGTGTTTCTTTAAGTCTTCAAATCCTCAGTCACTTGTGCAATCCTTGAAGCTCTTCCCTCAAACTCTTCTTTGCTTTGTCCGGTGGTTGGATTCCCTTCAACTCAAGAAGGTTAGGAAGAACCTCCAAAACCCTTGAAGGTGGAATAAAATTACTCAATTCACTTTAAATCATTGATTCCCTATCAATGAAAAAGTGTTTAATCTGAAGAATAAATGAAAAATGAGGTTTGGAGACTCTAGAAAGATTAAATGCAAATGATTAAGTGGTTTGGGTGTTACAGGGATATGAGTATATATAGAAAAGAGTGGGAAGTGCAAAAATTCGCCCAAAAACAACTAAGCGCCTCAATTCACTAAGTATCTGAATCGATTCAGACTGCTGGAAATATGTAATCTGAATAATGAAGAATGATATGAATCGATTCAAATGAACCCAAATAAAGATTGATATGAATCATCAAATGCTGAATTGATTCACACAAGCAAAAACAAGGTCCAGGTAGAACCAAAAATACGATTCAAGATAGTTTGAATCAATTCACTGTTGACATGATTAATGAAATCTTGAATCGAATCAAAAGGTGTGAGACATAAGGAAAAATATAAAAAAGAATGCTTGATATGAATCAATGAACCATGAATCAAATCAAGCATCTCAAAGAAGGATTTTGTCACTCAAGAATGAAATTTTTTGTACACAACAACACAAGACATCTAGGGATCACATGACACAATGAGGCAAAAATTACTAGGTGCTTTAACATAGTTCTAAGTTAAAACTAATCAACATAAACACATCATCAAATAAACCTAACTATTGAACATCATCCGGGCAAAGAATGTTCTTAAAGAAGGATACGTTTGGAGAGCAGGCTCGGGTAATACTTCTTTTTGGTATAGTAATTGGAGCTCCCTTGGCACGCTTGGTTCTCAGGTTCCGTATGTTGACATACATGATATCCACCTCTCTGTTCATGATGTCATCTGTAACACCCCGTTTCCCCGACTTAAAAATTTCTTTAAATAAAAGCATGCATCAGAGTTAAACACATAACGGAGTATCACATTTTGCATAAATCTCATATATGAATAAATAACAATTTATCCTTTATTAAAAACGTCTAAAACATAGCAGCGGAATTCTTATAAAAAAACTTAGCACGCATGCCTCATCAAACGTCTCAGATAAGTCTCAATATAATCATAATCATGGATATTATAAGAAAGTAATACGCAAGGAACAGAGAGAACAAAAATCAATGGTCCCCCATCCCGTTACGTATCAGAGCACCTAGACACAACGAGAAACACCTCACACGACGGCACCTAGTCTTGGGTACCTGCACTTGCCCACAAGGCGGCAATTCCAACAGAAGGGGTGAGATTCACAATAATTATATTAAACATGTAATTCAATAATCACAGTTAACAACAAACATAAGCTCAACATGTCACAAACAGAGACATTTAGCATCTACAGCATCATCATGTAAAACATGTCACTTAGCATCATAACATCATCACAATTTATCATCATAGACATCTTAAACGACTCGACTCGACAACCTCACTTGACTATGCAACCCTAACATCTTATATGCATGTGGTACCAATCCAGGGCATAAGCCCTCGTCGCTTTGAGCATAAATATACTCCCAGGGCATAAGCCCTCGTCGCTAGTGAGCAAAAGCTCCAGGGCATAAGCCCTCGTCGCTGGTGAGTAAGAACTCCAAGGCATAAGCCCTCATCTTTGAATGAGTATGCATGAGACTCGATACATTTTAACTTAAACAAGTTAACATCTTAAACGTCGCAAAACATCACAACTTCATGGACTGACACATGCAGCAACTATACATAGGTAAACAGCAACATGGCAGCAAGTACATCACAGGATATAACATCAAGATTACAAACATCATCTCAACAACACATACATTTCATATATATTTATTTCATATGATTCATAAATCATTAACAACAACGTAAGGTTATCACAAACGTCACTCAGATTAAAACTAGCCTACTGTACCACCCACGGTTCATCTCTCAAAGTCTTGTGCGAAACAGATCGCAACAACATAAGAAACGTGACATTCTGTCACGGCACAGGTCGCCATGGCGAGCTCAATTGCTCGCCTGGCGAGAGAGCCTGGCGAGAGATTACAGGTCTCTCTCTCGCCATGGCGGAGGGTTTTCTTGCCTGGCGAAAAGTTACAGGTCCGTCGCCATGGCGAGCTAAATCTCGCCTGGCGGGCGACGAAGGTATGTCGCTATGGCGAGCCATGTCTCGCCTGGCGAAACGATGTCAGAACAGACTACGGGATTACGAACTTTTTCACCCAAAATCCTAATTTTCATCATGTTAAGCCCCAATTACGACTGGAATAACAGCATTAAACATGTTCTAGGTTCTGTAATCCATTCCTACATCAAATTCACTAATTCTATGTCATCAATTCACTAATTCTTCTCTTTTTAACTAATTCCCAATTCCTCAAAACTCACCAATTACTCTTGTTAATTATGATTGAACGATTTACAGATTAATATAATTGAATTGCTAGGCTCATCCTTACCTTAAAGTGCAGAAAATCGCAGCCCTTAAGCTCTTCTCTCCTTCACGTGCTATTCTCCCTTTTTCTAAAATTCTGAAACGTACGTACTGAGTTCTCTCTTAACCTAATTTCCTTATTTATACTCCCAACAAATCTTATCTTATTTACTCTTTCTCCCACAAAACTCTCTAAAATCTCAAAATTAACCCACATCTCTATATTTATTGTATTTTCAAATCTTATTTTATTAAACAATAAAATAAGTCACCACGTCACATAAACCAACAAAAATCACATAAGGATCATATAAATCTTATTTTCTACATCTCCTAAAATATATAAAAATATATCTAGACTCCTCAAGTAATTCAAATAATTAAATAATTAAAATAATCTAAAGTGGGCGTTACATCATCACCAACAATGGTAGTCACACTCATCCTATCTACACCATTCTCCCACCTAACTTAGCAGATGT
Source organism: Medicago lupulina (assembly GCA_958299785.1). Classification (NCBI taxonomy): domain Eukaryota; kingdom Viridiplantae; phylum Streptophyta; class Magnoliopsida; order Fabales; family Fabaceae; genus Medicago; species Medicago lupulina. Next base: position 65,483,505 of record OY283140.1, read on the forward strand.
AATTAACAACATCCGTCTAAACTTTAACCCCTCAATTCAAGACGCTTTCATTTGGCCTCAAAACAAAAATGGAGTTTACTCAACCAATAGTGGTTTTGCCTGGTTAACCTCTCGCCACACAGCTGCTGACCACAACAGTAATTCTTGGCGTTGGATTTGGAGAATGAAAGTGCCGGAGAAATTTAAATTTTTGGTTTGGCTAGCTTGTCACGAAGTTGTTCCCACTTTAGCTTTATTAAATCACAGGAACATGGCAGCCTCCCCCACGTGCTCTAGATGTGGCGACCACGAGGAAACTGTTTTACATTGTTTGCGGGACTGTAGCTACTCTATGACGATATGGAAAAAACTCGGCTTCTCCTCCCAACAATTTTACTCATCTCCGGTGTAGATTTGGTTACAAGAGGGTGCCTCTTCTCCTAGGTTTATCCTTTTCCTGTCTAGCCTTTGGTGGATTTGGAGACATCGAAATAATATGTGCCTCGGTAATGAAACTCTCTCTGTCTCGCATCTTTGCAATAACATTCACAGTCTGAAGGAAAGCATCAGTTCGGCTTGCAGCAGCGCCCCTACTGCTCCTCAGCTGGACAGACTTGTTCGATGGAACAACAACCTCCAGTGCACAATCCTGAACGTTGACGGCAGCTGTAGTGGAAACCTCATACGAACAGGTTACGGCGGCATCATCAAGAACCATTCTGGCAGCTTTATTTCTGCTTTTTCGGGGTATATTAACCACTCTTATGACATTCTATTTGCCGAGCTTACAGCCCTACATCAAGGTCTCATTCTAGCTACTAACTTGAATTACGAAGAAGTGGCTTGCTATTCGGATTCCCTTCTTTCTGTCAACTTGATTAAGGAAGATTTAAATCAATTCCATGTTTATGCCGTGCTTATTCAGAATATCAAAGATCTCCTAAGCTCAAGAAATTACTCTCTCCATCACTCTCTAAGAGAAGGAAACCAGTGCGCGGATTGCTTGGCTAAACTAGGAGCCTCGAATGATGACGAATTGATCATTCATGCCAACCCCCCTAGAGAGTCTCCTCCCTTTCCTGCATTCAGATGAGATAGGGACGCTGTCCTTAAGGCGCTAGCTTCTTTTTTTCTTTTAGCTTTTGTTTTTTTCTTTTTCTTTCCGCTTTGTAACCAAAAAAAAACCTATAACTAAAAACAACTTCATCTTTAATTTAAAATTGTGAAGATTGGGTTTTTAGTCAAAATAAAGTGGGAGTAACTCACTTCCTTATATACACACACATTTGCTTGCTTTAAAGGTGATCCAACTATATACTTAGTGTGATTTAAAAAGCTATATATTTAGGGTTAAATTGAATTTTAATAGGACTTGCTTTGATTACAAACTCAAGTTAGTGGAGTACTTTTTTAATTGAGAGAGATATATATGATAGGATAATTTAGTTTTTAGGATGAAAACTTGTACTCCCAATACCAATCTAAATATAAATTCATTTCATAATTTTATAGAAATAATAGTTTTTATGGGGAAAAATAATAGTAACGAACAAAATTTTAAGGCCTAAAATATGGAATAATATTTAGCTCTACGCAAGGCGATCACTTATGAATTATGATCTTCTTCAAGCGAGTTTTATACTTGTATTTTTCTAATAAATTCAAATGAGGTATCTGTATGTTAATGGTTTTTCTCATGTTATAATAATGACATAACTTTTTCATGCAAAATTTTTGTATCCAAAAAATTGTGAATATTTATGAACAGCAAACACACTTTCACATGATGTTGTTAGGCCTTAGGCGTAACATTTTAACATAAGATATTGATTTCCCTTGTCTATACATAATTCATGTAAAAATGGTATTTTTTTTTTCTTTTTTGTCAAATCTTCCTATGCACACGTAAATATGAAGAATTATAGTATTTTTTTTTTTATATAATTTCGTTTATACGTGTCATAGAATTTGATAAATTTCAAATGCAAATGAACTTCCTTCAAAAAAAAATAATGCAAATGAACGCGAGCGGATCCTCTCCTGCTGTGCTCTCTCCTTCAATCTCTCCTGCACTATTCACAGCTCTTGGATTAATCTGATGGTGAGGAACAAAAGACTTAAAATAATTAAAAATGTGATATTAGTTTACTTTGACTTTCGTTGTTGTTTTTACCAGAAGCTTTTGTTACACGGCCAGTCCCTTTGTTCTCAATTTTTTATTTATTTTCTTGCTATAACGTTAAATTACATGTTGAGGGTGATGTTGTTGCCTCTTAATTCAAATGATTGTATATTCCTACAAATATGATTAGTGATACTGATATCACAAGGTGCCTTGTGCCTATTCGATTGAAAGAGAAATTGCTTTGTGGCATCACAATTTGGATTTGTAGATACAAACCGGAAGAAGCCATAGTAACTCTTAAAGAAATCAATAAAAAACAACCGAAAAACGGTTCACTACAGTTTCGACGAGAACAGTTTTGTGCGATATAAGGTTGTGCATTTGTGTTCTATTATGTGAAACATGTTTTGTTTTAATAATTTGTTCTATCAGTTTTTTCATCCGTTAGATTAATACTATGTTTTAGATTTTATTGTTGAGAGGATTGAGAGAATAGTTGGATTGAGAGGATCCGGATCCCAAATGAACTAAGCAAGTGGTTAATAAAGTTTGAAGATTTCATGCTCGATTCTCCTCGATATCAATTTTGGTTGATTAGTTTGGCTTATTCAAAAAAATCATGGGTAAAATAGTTTAAACAAATCCAAATAATTGTTGATCAAATTTTACTTATTTCAAACTCCTAATTAATATGGCCATTTTTATTTAATACAAAATGCAATTGATCTAAGTTTTTTGTTTTTTTTTGACAAAATTGATCCAAGTTTATTGAAAGTCATCAATTTAATAGACAATTTGTGCCTTTTAAAGTAGTCAATCTGATATACGATTGACATCTTTTTCCTCTATTAACGTATCATCATATATGGTTAAGTTCCTCTTCTAGGCACTGGAAATTTCAACAAACTACAAAATTGTGTGATTTTTTTTTTATATATGTACTGTTAACACTATTCTTGCATAAAAACATTATTCTTTGCAACAAATGACGCCACAGTGGCTTGGTTTTGTTTTAAACCAAATGATAACTTATGTTCTAAAGACATTGATTAAATAATATAGTAAATTACAAGTATACTATTAAATTTTACTTATGCTATTAATTCACTAACTAGAGAACTTAAGACAATGATTACTGAAGGGGATAAACTTTCCTCACCCAAAATGACTTTTGACGAACATGTTAAAAAAACACAAATTATGACATTCAGAATCGGAAGAGAACTTCGAGACAAATTAAATCATCTGGAAATACACTCATTGAGAGTCACGTGTGATTAGTCCCCCCAATTGAAGGCGATGGTTGCTAATTTGACCCCTCTATTTGCTCAAAGAGCCTATAAAACAATGTTTGGTAGATATTTACTGAAGTAACGAAAAAGAAAGTCGTTTGGGAATTACAAAGCGAAGCAACGAACGGCTTTGGGTGTCAAAAGAGCAAAATTTACTTTGGTAGATATTTACCGAAGCAACGAAAAAGAAAATCGTTTGGGAATTACAAAGCGAAGCAACGAATGGCTTTGGGGGTCAAAAGAGCAAAATTTATTGAACGCCATACTGAAGAGAAAAAAAAATCTATGTGAAAGGCTCATAATTACATAACTATGTTATCCATTAAACAAAAGCAAGGGAGAGAGAGGAAAAGTCTATGTTACTATATATATTATCCAAAATTGACAACCAAAAAATATTACTAAGTTAAACTATAGTACATTGTAAATACTAGCACTTCATATAAACCAATTGACAGTGATGTTTCCAAGCCACATGAACAATGGGAACTGAGCCAAAGCAATGAAGAGCAAGAGATAGTGGTGTTTACTCGAGTCATAACTCCTGACTTCGGCAAAAAGGACTCTTTTCATCGTTTTAACTAAGAATATTCCCATGCATAAGCAGAACCATGGCATCAAAACGTAGTAGGAGTAACCAGAGATTATTTTTCCAAGAACAGCCAAAGAAATGCCCGCAAAAGTATACCCTGCATATGCTACGATGTCCAATAGTGGTGCCTCTCCACTTCCTAATGAAAGCAATGCCACTTTAAGTAGTGCTGTTTGCATAAACCAACCAACCATTCCCTTGATGAATAACCAGTTTAATGCTTCGGGACTAAACCTGGCAGAAACAAGTACAGTATGTTTAAGAAACTGAAAAAAATTAACAAGTTCAGATAGAACGAAACTTAACACTATAAACCTAGTAGAAAGGAACCTGGAGTAATGGAAACAGAAAACTGGTAGAAAGAAACGAAAGAAAAAAGGGTTTTATTATTCAATGAATGATTGAGGTAGGACACAGATGTCTCCTCAAAGGATCTACCTTACACATTAGATTTTTCATTTTACATACAACTCTCAGTTTTATAGATTGAATCAATTCATTCTTATTTATTCTATGGAAAATGCTGGATACAGCGAAAAAAAAATTCACGAAAGATTCATGGCGTGCAAATGCCAGTGTATCGCTTCTCTTTCATTTTCACACTCCACTACCCATATTTTCCACTAACTATCGAACTTAGTGCAAATAACTCATTCGCTGTGAATTCGTTATAATATCTTTCGCTTTAAATAGCATCCCTCTTATTCTATTTATACCCCTTCTTACAAGCCAACTACACCAATTAATCCTAATTAATATTCCTAACAAAACCAAAAACTAAATTCTTAGAGTAACTTTCCAAAGAAACATTTATCAAATATTTAAAATAACAATACAACTTGCAGTGTCTATAACATCAAAGAGACTTATTTTTCCCAACGAAACAACAAATGTTAGTAAATAGTTCTGAGTAATATTAGTGGGGAATTCGAACCCACAACACAACATATCTCTCAAAAACCGCTATGTTCCTTTTCACAAACCACCTTATCACTGAAATAACATCTAAGACAGTAAGAAAATAATTATTCCTTGTAATCACAAGAAAAATATAATTTTGGACACAACAATTATAAAGAAAAACAAGAAAAAGGACTCAATTGTACATATTATACATACTGGACAAGAACAATTGGAAAACTGAAGCATATTAAAGTCCGAGTCTGTTAATACAGTACAATGTTTTCAGTGCACAATAACCATGCACTGCGACAACCAGACACAAGAAACTTTCACAAAGTGATTCACGAACTCTTCATCACAAAACAAAGAAAATAAACTTAAAATTGAAAGTATGGCATTGAGGAGTTAGAGAGCCACATATATTCCTTTACAATTGTACTAACCAAAGACTCTGGGTATCAAATAGTTTGCAATTTAATTACAGCACAACATTTCTTTATCCCAACAATGGATTCCTCATACAACTCAGAATTTTATAGAATGAATCTATCGATCCTTATTTATTCTATTTATACCCCTTCTAACAAGCCAACTACCCTGATTAATCCTAATTAATATTCTTTATTCTAAAAAACCAAACTAAATTCTTAGTGTAACTTGGCAAAAACACAGTGTTAGACTATTCATTATTATTAAATAAATACAAGCTAAATTAATTCAATGGTCCCTCAACTAATTCCTAGTTTTCATTTTGGTCCAATAACTCTTAAAATCATCATTTTGGTCCCTCAACTTTTGCTCAGTTATTCAAAAAGGTCTCTGACTGTTAACTTTAACTTTAAATGTCTAAAGTGGAACACAAACAATGTTGGTCTACCATAGATCCTATTAATTTTTTAATTTAAACGTTTGATCTATGTTTTTAAAAGGATGACCATTGGATTACACAGGTCTATTTTATCTTACGGTGAGCTGACAACAACTAATTAATTATCTCTTTCTTTATCTTCATCCTCACTCTTCTTCATCATCTTCAACATCACAATTCATCAACACCATCACCATCTTCATATTTTTTCCAGAATTCACGAAAATTCCAAACAACAGTTTCATCAATACCATCATCTTCATCATTTTTTCGAAACAAATTCAAAAAAATCAACCATCATCATCAACAACAATCCATTAAAAAAACATTGATTAAAAAAGATCAAAATTACAAAGGTGAGTGGATATTGTGATCAGGCTCGTTGAGAGCTAATTGAGCCAACCAATGGGCCTCTTGGTTACCAAACCCAGGCAAATTCACTCCCCACAAAATATCGGTTCATATTTCTAATACCCTTTAACAAGCTTGATAACCCTTTCACAATCACTTTCAAAAATAACATAAAATGACAACAATCTCTAGCTAACTCCATAGATCTGTACAACGCCCAAGCTTCAGCCAACATAGGATCCTCATGACCGTTCATCTTCGAAGTTGCAGAAACTAGAACCTGACCCTCGCTGTCCTTAATCACCGACCCCAAACCCCAAAAGCCAGTGTGCTGTGTTTTGGTGTTGGCTGTTTCTGTTCCTTATTTGCATAATTGGATTTACCCTAGTTCCTAATCCAAATACCAGTCATAATTTTGGATTCATCAACACCAACACCATTTTGAATTTGGATCTGAGATTCTTTGTTGTTGTTGTTGGGTTGTGATCTGGTGGTGTCGGTGGTTGTGGCGGTGATGACGAGGATGATGGTGGCGGTGGTTATGGGTTATGACCCGGTGCCGTTGAGGGTGGCGGTGGTGGTGGTGGGGTTTGAGGAGAGAAGAAGAACTTTTGGTGTTGTTGTTGTCACGTGAGAGAGAGAAGAATATTTTTTTTTGTAAATAATGGAACAAAAGTAACGGCACAGTTACTTATTTGACGGAAAGGACGTCTTTGAAAGCTGGAGCAAAAGTTGAGGGACCAAAATGATGATTTTAAGACTTATGGGACCAAATTGATAACTAGGAATTAGTTGAGGGACCATTGGATTAATTTAGCCATAAATATATTATATTTTATAATAGCAGTTATGGCGGTTATTACGTAAGTTAGTATGTCAAGTAGTTTTTTTTTTTTGTCAAGTAGTTATTAAGTTAGTTATGTATTGTGTGTGAATAAAAGGGTAACCACAGGCTGTTGTGGATTATTCCGAATAGTAGAAAGTGGATATTTGGAAGGGAGAGACCAAGCTCTCGGATTCTTGGAGGGGAGAGAACCAACACTCTCGAATTTCTTGGGAATCTATTGTATTATTAGTATTAATTTGTATTTTGGTACCAGTTTCTATCACACAAGAACATAATTTTCAAAATAACAATGCAATTTGAAACATCTAACATCAGAGACTTAATTTTCCGGCGAAACGACAAATGTTAGTGGGGATTTCGAGCCCACAACATCTTATATCTCAAACGCTATGTTCCTTTTCACAAACTAACTTATAACTCACATAACATCTAAGAGCTTAAGATAACTATTACTTGTAATCACAAGAAAAATATAATTTTGGACACACCAATTATAAACAAAAACAAAGAAAAAGGACTCAACTATCTATATACACACTGGACAAATAAATTGGGAAAAGTGAAGCATATAATAGCCTGACTCTGTTAATGCAGTACAAAGTTTTTCATTGCCACGACCAGACAGAAGAAACTTTTACAAAGTGATTTACCAACTCTTCATCACAGAACAAAGCAAATAAACTTCAAAGTAATGCATTGCGGAGTTAGAGAGCTACATATATTCCTTTACAATTGCACCAATCAAAGAATTTGGGTATCAAATAGTTTGTGATTTAGTTACTGCACATAATGTTTCTCGGATCTTCAAATCACTTTTGCAAAGGCTATTAATATTATCATTAACAATAACAGACATATCAGCATGGATAGGAAATTTATTCAGTTACAAAATTATGTTATGGACTAATTTGGAGAATTTATGGCATGGAGCTCTAGGACACACATACAATGCGCGCGCACACAAATTTGAGGATATAATTCAGGTTAGCAGTATATTGCAGAAATAAGATATAAGAAATAGTATACTTACTTTCCACGAAGACCAAGGGAAATGCCAGCAAGTACAACATAGGTACCAAATGCCATCAATGGAATGTACAGGTCAGGGGCATTTATGTCATAAATTGGAGGTTTATAAGAGAGTCTACCTCCCACTGGTTCAGTGATTCTAGTCCAATGACCCTAAACATTAGAAAGCAAAAATAAGAGCGAAGACAGATAAAACAACAAAATCAAATAAAAAATTCAACTAGATAAATGCAGAAAAGTGTGACATTACTGCTTACCCGGTGCAGGAATGGGAACAAAATAACTTTTAACTTGTTCTTAACATAGTGGTCATTCACTTGGAAGTAGTATTGGGGGTCTGAGAAATACCTAGTTATCTGTTGTTGAAAATCGATGATAAATTAATACATAAACCTCGATCCACACATACAAATAATATCTATAACAGTGTAGTTGATGGCTGATCATGCCGGAGAGTAAAAAACCAGACATATGGCACCGCCATATCAGAGTATGATGCCATGATGCCGCCATCCTTTACAAAATTGGTAATGGTGGAAAGCCAAAAACTGCCAACGATATCCACCATGGCGCTGCCATAGCCGATATTTGCCAGCACAGAACTATAATGGAGGAAAGCAAGATAACAAAAGCTATTTGAAATCATTTATAGTTGCATTGGTTTTTCCTTCCCAAATTGGGCGAGGCTGATTTGGCTGATATCATATATGTAAGCATTATCAAAGTGAGATCATACACCATTTAATAAATAGATTTAAAAGTGAATTGCAAAACGTTTTAGTTTCTTTTTGCAAAACTAAATGGAACTCCAGACATTAAAATGCCAAGCTGTTCGCTACATTAATTTATGATAGATTAGAAATGTTTCAATGATATACTTAAATTCGTAGAAACATGGGATCAAAGAGTTTATAACAGTTTTCCACACACAATTTGAACACAATGAAGAAATTAAAAAGAAATCAACCATACAAAAAATAAAATATTTTCGAATCAATAGATCTAATATTATCAACCATGAGGCATTATGTTAAACTGAATCATTATATTATAAAGAATAAAATAGTGATACATACATTGCTTTGAACATACTCAGAGCTCGATCCGAATATTTTTTCTCCATAAGCACCCAATCCACCTCGAATGAGTCCAGAACCGGCAGCATTAAATGCATTCCCAAACACATTAGGTTGTGAGCTTGTTGGAAGTTGAGGCTGAAATTGTGGCACCCCCAGTTGTGGCCTGACATTGTTATACATTCTCACTGCCATATCCAAAACCAAAATAACCAATCAGAAACAACTTTTTCAAGGTTACAAAAAATGCCAGGATTGAACTCCACCATATAATCATAAGTATATATAGCACTAAGGCAGAGCCACACTATAGTCCATAAATGCACCGAAATTGCAAACACAGTCAGTTCAAGTGTGGCCTTTCTGTTAGTAATTTAATGGACCAAACTGAACAACGAAAAAACACATTCAAAGTACTAAATTGACTGTCTAAAAATAAATTGGACGACAAAAACTAATAAAAGACACACATGCAAATGTATTTGCAATTTCGATACATCCAAATATCAATACGTCACCGAAGTATACATTCACATATAAAATGTTTGAACATTCAAACTTCTGAACCCCTGACCCAGTGTCCTGGCTATGCCACTGTGTAGCACCGACACTATACCAACCCATATAATTACATTCAATTGTGTTTATATTCTTAAATAAGAGAAAATAGGACATGCACTGACGGTGTTAACAAAGTTTTACACCAACTTCCAATGAGAATGTAGTAATTGGTAATTCTTTCTAAAAAACACTGTTATAAATTAGGAGTAGACGGCAATAGTGTTTTCCTACTGGATGTCTGTGTAAAATAAATTTACACTGACGGTGCATCCCCATTAAACTCCTTAAATTAATTTTTTGAGCAAATTATTATTACCAGTGTATACTTGTCAGTGTTAGTGTTGATTCATAGATCAGAACATCCTACCAAGTAAACTAAAGACTAATTGAGAATCAAGCAAAGATCGTAACTTTTTAGCAAAACAACGAGATGAATGAATATGATGATTAAAAGGGTTAATTAATTTGATAAATCATATGATAGGGTTTAATTAACCTAATTGAAGAGAAGAGAGAAAAACCTACCTGAGCGAAGTGTGCAATGCAAGACAACCTTCTAAATCCGCACCGTTTTGATGTTTTCTTCTTCTTCTTCTTCAGCTATCTCTCTCTTTCTTTTATTATAGAGAAAGCCACGCAAGCCAGCCAATAAAATCATATACACGTGTCCCTTAAATATTTTTGATTCCTTAAACTTTGCAATTAATGATGGAGTGTCTTATGAAATTTGGATTATAAGACATGATATGATATATTTATTATATGAGATTAATTAGAATAGATTGTTAGAGTATATCTATTTTACAATGTCAACTAATTAAAATCAATATTTTTGACACATCAACACAAGTGATTAAAATAGAAAAATCCAAATCAAATCTCGGATGATTGTTTTTGTTCACACTTTCCTTTATGGTTAGTATTGATTGATAGCTTCTCTCCATGATTTTTTTTTGAAGGACCCTCTCCATGATGTGTTGATTTTGTTCTTTGCCATCAAATTATTTTCTTAAAATTTCTTCAATGAAGAAATTCATTCATCATTGTTATTGAATCTGCAGGTTAATTAAGAAAGTATTCTTCTGGCTTACAATTCCATTTGTGCACGTGGACGAAGTTATTCAAACGACAAAGAACAAAATCATGAGAGGATGAAGTTGTTAAAACTGCAAATAACAAAATTATGGAAGGCAAAAGCTATCAATCAATACCAAAAATAAAGGAAGGTGTGAACAAAAGCAGTTATTAAAGATTTGATTTGGATTTTTCCATTTTAATTCACTTGTGTTGATGTGTCAAAAATATTAATTTTAATTGGTTGACGTTGTAAAGTAGATATACTCTGACAGTCTATTCTAATTAATCTCTTATTATATTATGTTTAAATTTCATGTTTGAAGAAATATGATAAAATAAATTATTTTATATTTTATTATGATTTGTTTTTGTAATTTTTATCTTGAATACAAAGTTGGGTTAGAAATTATTCTGATATGATTAAAAAATCATTTGTTATTTATTATCATGATATTCTGTCATTTTTAAAATAAATATATAATGTATTTGTTATTATAATTAATGAGTTTAATGGTGGTGAATTGACGGTTCATGTCAACTTTGCACACACAACAATCAAAATATTTATGATTGCTTAATAAATTAAAAACATTAATTGATGTGGCAATTCTGAATGTTTTGATTGATTGTGTGTGCAAAGTTTTTTTTGAGCTGTCAATTAACCACCATTAAATTCATAATTAATTACGTGTTGTTTTTAAAAATTTTAATTAATTATGAGAGTAATTTTTTATTTAATTATAATAAAATAATGATATTTTGTTTGTTATCACGTGACATCAAACATATGATAGGATTAATATTTATCATGTTCATATCATATCTTGTATATATCTATCTCCATAACCTTTTATGTTTCTATTTTATTTTGATCATCAAACGAACCCTTAAAATCGTATATGTATGGAAAATTGTTATTTCATGCATATATACTTTAGAGGTATGAATTAGTTATTTTATTTTTTAAAAAATATTTTAGTAAAGTTGTACTATGATGATGACAATAAAAGAAAAGAAGAGACATAATTAATTAGCATTAAATAAAACCTATTTTGATTTTTTTTATTGACGTTTGTGTTAATATTCTAACTTGGATGTTAAAATATACTATTATTGTTTTTGGTTTGTAAATTGGGATAACTATTTTTTTGAAAAAAAATAAATGATATCCATTCATTTAAATTGATATGGTACATTGATACTGGGCAAATTTAGAGTTGTTAAAAAAAAATGAATATGCGAAAAAACTCGCGGCATCTATGTTAATAGCATAAAACGACATAGTACCTATGCCTACAAATATCACTATATTCAAGTCTCGAGAATAATCATCTCTCCAGGCTGCAACTTTTTTTTTTTGAACAGGTCGGGGCTGCAACTTTGACGACACCAAAGTAATTGATTGGATATACACTTGCTCAAAGTTAATCTTTCAACCTGAATCAAATACACACTTCACTAAGACGGGAATTAAAAACACACCACACAAATACGACATGAAAAAAAAAAAACACCGCACAAAGACATGAAATAAAACTAAAGAGTCATGCAAAGACAACGAAATCACAAAAACAAACGAAAGAATGCTGAAAATATGCGGAAATCACTTATTTAACTTAAAAGGAAGGAAAAGCAATTCGGATGGATGATTTTGAGTCAAAATTGACCCTAAATCATCTATCTTTGGTAGAGAAGAAGAAGATAGGAGGTGACGGCTAGGGTTTAGAAAGGAGAGAAAAGAGAGAGAAAGATAAATTGCGATTACTATTAGTTAAAAATAAAATTATCAACTTACATGTATATAGTTTTTATTAAAAACAATTGCGAACGTGTATATGCCGCATCGTATCTTGAATTTCAAAAATTTCACGTATCTAATCATCCATATCTCACACATTTACGAGTTTGATAACTCTTATCACACGAGAGAATTCATTCCCGGTAAGTAGTAAACAATATTTTGTTTTTTTGAAAGGAAGTAGTAAACAATATTGTTTGTTAAAGAAGTAAGTAATATCATTGCTCATAATTCCTTTTTGGGTATTTTTTTAACACGCACAAGTAAAATATTTAAATTTGTAAGCTAATGATGTTTTAAGGTCTTATCATCGACACATCATCTAAAAAAGTCACTTGAAACATACAACGTGAACTTTCATGAAAAAATAGAGAAAAAAATTACAAAAAATTTAAAAGTCCAAAGTTTAAAGAATTTTTGGAGGGGCTGAAAAATAAAATTTTGTATATTTATAGCAAATAAAAACATATATCACCCTACAATTTATATTTTTAAAAATGAACATTTTATTTTTTTATCTTATGTACTACAATTTATATTTTAAAAAATGAACATTTTATATGTTTATCTTATGTACTTAGAAAATAAGATATATGATTTAACATTTTTAATTTTAAATGTTATTATTCAAGGTTGTTTCGAGCTGGCCCAAGGCACAATCCGAATATGCTCGGATCTGACCCAGGTTCACTAAGCAGGCAACACCACACGATTGACAAGCTCTAGAATCCACTGGATTATGGTACGGACTGAGAGTTGCTCACCAATCCTAGGATACTCACGCCAATGCAGGCTGAGAGTTAATCACCATTAGTTCGGTAGTTGCTCACGCCCGTACCTTCAGACACAGTTGGCATTATAAATAATTAATTATGTATTCACTAAAAAAAAATTAATATGTAGATATTTATATAATATAATTTAAGCCAAGTTAGCACTACCAAATTAACTAAAATAAACTCAATTGTGGTTGGGGGCAAAAAATCCTAAAAAATATAAAACAGGGGGTGGTGAAATTCCGAGTTTTAAAATAAAGGGGCAAAATCCAGATCCAATCAAAATAAGGGGGATAAAATGTTGAAAGCAAAATCCTCTTTTGATGTTTTAAATATAACAAACAATTTTGCAAATATTATCTTGTTATCTACTAATGAATTTTGTGAGCATGTTTCATGAGAATGATCCTAAGAACGTTCCTGCTTCACATAATGATCCTAAAGTGTTTCCATCAAAATAAAGCAAAGCAATAGACAAATGAGAACTTTTGTAGAACATCAAGATTTGCATCATAAAGATCAGAATTGATTCTCCCTGTCTCACTAAAGAGCCCATGAGATTTTCGACCCACTAAAAAATAAAATGGAAAAGGATCCATTAAAGAATATTTTTTTCAAGCTACTACAACATGACATCATCAAATACATCATCTTATGACATCATGCAATAACATCAAGCTTGCATCATGTTAAGTGGCCTTCAAGGCTTCTACAATCAGGCATACAACTCATTACATCTTATGAAAACTTGTTCCTTGTTGCCCAAGAAAGTGCTGGAACAGAAAGAACGATCTTGAGAACGTTCTCAGAATGACAACTTTTTACACTTGCCCTCCAAGCATCAAAGTGGAGCGCAAATTTGAATTTGAATGAAGCTTCAACAACTCTTTTTTGGCTTGCTCTGCAAGGATACATCTCCTATAAATAGAGGACGACTGTGAAGGTTGAATGCAAGAGTTTGAAATACAAAAGCTTTATAACCCTCTCTCTAAAGCTAAAGAAATCATTCTCTCAATCAATCTCTCCAAAGCAAGCTTCATAATCTCTCACTATATTTTGTGTTCTATAATCTCTTGAGCTTGTGTTTGTAAAATATATCTATTTGTCTTGAGATATATTTTGTTACCAAATCCAATCATCCTACAAAGTGTAAAAGCTGGGTCTCAAGTCTATTGGGCTTAATAGTTTAAGATAGGAAAAGTTTCAACCTTTCTTGTGCGAAAGCAAAGAATTGTAGAAGCCTGTTGAGGTTGATAATACAGGTGTTCTGGATTGATCTGGTGTGATCAAGACCTTATAGTGTTGGTTAGAAGTTTCTACCAACTGCATACTATAGTGGATAATCTCACACGAAGTGTGGGGACTGGAAGTAGCTGGGTTTGGTGAACTAAGATAACTCTCCTGTGTTATTCTCTCTCTCTCTCTCTCTCTCTCTCTCTCTTTTATTTGTACACAACATACACACACGATCACAAGCATTTTACTCTTGTTCACATTAATCACAACTATATTAATCCAGAGCGCTTTGGTCCTAACTTAAACATTTACTTTATTAAAACTGACTCCAGAATACTCTGGTCCAAGATAAAACAATTGTCTAAATATCTAACTAAAGTTTACGTTCATTATTTTATCATTCTGCCTTTACATTTCTCCAGAACATTCTGGTCCTTGCTTTAAATAACTTTATATTTCAGTTACATATCATTTTTCTCATTCTGCTTATAATCATTCTCCAGAACATTCTGGTCCTACATATATTAATTATCATTTATTTGTTTAACTAATAATAACCAAAAAATGTCTTGAGTATATAAACTTAATTTAAGTTCTAGGAATAATTTAAAAAGGGTCACAATTCAAACCTCCCTTTCTTGCGACGTTTATTGCTACTTCATAAAATTCCGAGTTTTAAAATAGGGGGTAAAATTCAAATTCAATCAAAATAAAAGGGGGGGGGGGGGGGGGGGTAAAAATGCTTTTAAGATAAAATGCATGAGACATAAGAAATATTATTAAACACTTTACATAAAGGATAAGGAATAGAACTTATTACCTCTTCACTTTTTGTGTTTCTTTTTACTCATGTATTGACTTCTTCTTTTTCTTCAAAGTCATCTTAGGTTGTCATCTTTTCACTTTCTTATTTAAAGGGGTCTAGTTTTGAAATATCCCAAAATGTTACATATGTGACATGTACTTTGATTTGCAGGTTTTAACATCACTTCTTTCTGGACTTTTTCCTCATTCATTGTTATGTGCTCAAACCATAGAGACAGAGCTCTGATACCAATTGAAGTGGAAATAATAGTCACAAGAAGGTGGGAGGTTTGACTTGTGACCCTTTTAAATTTATCCTGCACTTGTGGTAAATCATTATCAAGTTGATACTTGGAAGAAATAAAAACTTGGTCAAGTTCAGAACGTTCTAAAATACATTAAAAACTGTTAGTGTAATAAATAATGAACAAAGTGATAATGGTGTGTAAAGTGAAATCCAACAGTATTGCTGAAGATAAAGAGTAAGGATAGATAATTTAACACACGAGAGTTATAGTGGTTCACCCAATGTGGGATAGTTCGCTCCTCACAATTGTGAGAGTTTCCACTATGATGCTTGAGACAACCTTCTCAACTCCTGCACCGTACAATTTTATTCCCTTGGAAGAATTACAGTCTGTAATCTCTAAGCCTCAATAGGCTCACAATTTCTTTTGTTAAGTCACACAAGACTTTACAACTTTCTACTCAACCTACACTTTAATACCCTTAAAGCTATATGACATTTCTTTTTCTAAGTCACACCAGACTTTACAACTTTCTACTCAACCTACACTTTAATACCCTTAAAGCTAAATGTGATTTCTTTTGCTAAGTCACACAAGACTTTATAGCTTTCTACTCAACCTACACTTTAAGACCTTTAAAGTTAGATGAGATTTTTTTCTTTACAAATGATTTGGAAGTTTGAATGAATTTGGACAAGAAGAAGAAGAGGAGAAGATTATCTCTAAAAAGATAAGATGTAACACCCCGTTTTCCCAACGTAAAAATTTCGTAAATTAAATCAGAGTTTTCACATAAACGGAGTATCACTTTCTTTTCAAAAATCGTAAATGGAATAAATAACTATCTATCCTTTAAAATTCAATAACAAAATCTTTAATACTTCGCAGCGGAATTTATCAAGTAACTAAAACAGTCTTTGGCACGAAGGCCTCTTCATACATGTCTCATAAAAATCCAATCTAAAGACATGGTCATAAATTTTCAAAAGCAATACGTAAGGAATAGAAAAGCAATAACAAAGTTCCCCATCCCGTTACGTATCAGAGCACCTAGACACGTGAGGAGTCCACTCACATCAACAGCTAGTCCTGGGAATCTGCACTTGCCCACAAGGCGGCAATTCCAACAGAAGGGGTGAGATTTCACAAAACAATAATATTAAGCATATAATTCATTAATTATATTTAACAAGGTAAATAACTTCCTCTATTAGTAATAATAATCCTTCATGTAATAATTCTTAATAACTCAACCAACTTCTAATTATCATTTACTTCATATTCATCACATTATAAAGATCATCATATAACACATAATCACCAAATCATAACCAACATAGATCATCACATCTTAGTTCATATACAACATAACAACATCATTAATTCGTAATAACATTTCTCCACCAAGCATCTCATTAGCAACTCATAATAGAAGACAACTTAGCAAACTATACGTAACATCATCAATTCATAATAATACTTATTCATCAAACATCTCATTATCAATTCATGAATAAAAGACAACTATCAACTTAACATAAACATCATCAAGTACACTTAACAACTCATAGATATCATCATGTAATCATCATCACTAATAAATTTAAAACAACTCAATGTAATCATCATCTCACTATAATAATCAACATCGTAAACAACATTATAACATTATAATTAGTATCATATACAACATCATAACAACATAACAATATCATAATCAATATCTTAAACAACATAGCAACATAACAATATCATAATCAATATAGCAACATCTTAGTCAACGTCATATAATTCACATCATAAACATCATATAATCTTCATAGGTACTTTTTTAACAACACATGGGTAGAAAACAACTCGACAACTCATAGAGGATAATTCATCAACAACTTAACAACTCATGGATGCTAATTCATCAACAACGACTTTGACTCGACAAATGCGACAATGCAACTTAGACACTTATATGCATGTGGTACCAATCTTCATCATAAGTATTAATATACTTTAATCGTGCGGAGGACAAAGCTCCTAATAATCGTGCGGAGGACAAAGCTCCTAATAATCGTGCGGAGGACAAAGCTCCTATCATGGTGAGGACAAAGCTCAATGAATGCTAATGCATGGACTCTATCAACAAGACACCTTAATCAACTTATCACTTATACATCCAATAATTTGGAGTTCATCATCAACTTATTCATACTCATGCAACTTAGTTAAATAACAATTGCAGCATAATCAAATCACATCAAGCTTACTAACAATTCATTTCAACAACATCTTGATCATTCAATAATATTTCGAGCAATGCATTTAATCATTAAATCACATTACAAACAACTTAGCAGTTCATAACAGCAACAGAAACAGCACAAGCAATTCACAACATAACAATATTAATGTGAAGCATCAACAACTTAAACATCATACATCTTCCACATAAGGCATATAAATATTTCACATAACCAATAACAGCAACATAGGCGACACGTAGACATCTCAAGATATAACAATATCAAATGATAATCAACAACAACTTAAACATCATATATAATTCACATAATGCATATACAAATATATTACATTACTATCAACACTAAATCATATCATAATAGCTTCACAGATCATCAATAATATTATATTCAACCCACATTCCTACTGTAACACCAAATCATATTATTATACTCTTAAACACCTTAATTGAACTCATAGAACTTCTAGTTTTGAGGGTTGGTATTATCCCATAAGTTTTGGATTAACTTAGAAATGGTTATGCTGAATTTTCATAAGATTTCACTATGACCTACGTGCAGTAATTTGACCATAACTCAAGTTCTATAAATTGTTTTGACGTCAGACCAATGGCATTAGGAAGCTAACACCCATACCTACAACTTTCGTGTTTACACCTAAGACCAATTATGTACCAATCAATACCAGTTTTCATTTCAAATTCGGACAAAGTTGTGCTGAAATTCATAAAAATTTACTAAGACCTCCTTGAAGTATTTTCATCATATCTCAAACACCAAAAATCATTTTCATGTCAAACCAAAGCCACTGGAAAGCTAACATAATTATCTACAACTTTCATGTTTACACCAAAGGCAAATTCAAAACAGAAATGTGTGAAAAAGACGCAAGAACGCGAAACAGAGAATGCTATCAAAGTGCATCTCGCGAGGCGAGTAAGTGTACTCGCTGTGGCGAGTTGCGACGGACAAATCTACGGGAACAGACCAATTTTCACTCCAAAAGCCCCAATTTCATCAACCCAAATCCCAAATTTGATAGGAAACTCAACCTATGTTTATTCTACAGCCTGAACTTCAATTCTTAACACAATTTCGATGGTTTCTACACTTTTCAATTCAAAAAAATCAATAATCAAAACCTAATCCCAATTATCCAACCTAAGAACAACAACATGTTAAATCACAAATTCAGAATCATAGGCTTAAGAAGATTGAATGTTAGTCCCACCCTTACCTTAAAGAATGAAAATCGCAGCCTCTAGGTCTTCTCCCTCTTCTCTTGGCTTTTTCCTCCTTTTTTCCAAAAACAGTCGTACGTGCAATTGTTTTTCTAAAACTAGGTTTTCTCTCCTTTTTATAAAAATCTTAACCTACTTATTTTTCTCTTAAATCCCAATCTTAATATTCTATCCCAATATATATATATATTTCCATAACAAATCATTTATACTTCTATAACATATGACATATATTTCTATAACAAATCATATATATTTCTATAACAAATAACATTTATATTTCTAAATCAAATAGTATATATATTATACTAATAAATACCAACATATTACATATCAAAATATCACTCATCAAAATAAATCATATAAATCACACAAATCATATAAGTATATTCTAAACTCATTAAAATAATCAAATAATTAGAGAGGGCGTTACATAAGAGAATAATGATTTACACTCTTTAAGATTTTAGGAATCTTTAGAGTTGATTTGTGAAATCAATTTTTCTATGAAGCTTTAAACACTTTTAATATGTTGATTAAGTATGCTTGTAAGTTGTGTGCTTCAATGCAGAGTCTTCTTATCCTTTTATATAGTTTCTTGACCTCTTGTAGTTGTTAGGACGTGTCCAATAGTCTTGTGCCACGTGTTCTGAGACTTAGCAACTTTTGCTTGAAATTCTGGATCAACATTCTAAACTTAATAATGTTACTAGAGTCATTAGAATACCTCAGAATGTTGTTGTGTTCATCAAGATATTGTTTATGGTTTCATGTGGATGAATGTCAGATGAGTTTATGGGTTCGTTATATGAATGTCAGATGAATTTCTGGGATTATCCATGAATATTGTTCTTCGTACATACTTCAAAATATTCTTGGACCAAAGCCCTTTGCATATTTGTCTTGGAACTTGTGCAGGGGAGAGGAAAGCAGAGTTGTAACTTCATGTTCATGCTTTAGGGGATTTTGTTGATACTAAACAGTACCTGCTCCCTTATGTGTTTAATTTTAATTGAATCAGACTTGAGCTTTCTTTTTGCTTTTGCTTTTTACCTATTGTATTGTTCAGTCAGATAAAGCATGTAGCTGAAAACGAACCTTCTGAACTCAAAATGTTGATTTGTTTTACGTAGGATGATTTGTAAGACTTTCATTTGATGTAATCAAATCCTAATAGTAAAACCTAAATGAAGTGCATCATGTCTGTAATTCAATTATTCATAAGTCTTTAATGAGCAATGAATATGTCTCTTGACTTTTATCCAAATAAATGTCATTAATCCTTGATTGATCTAAAGTCACAGGACTTTTATTTATGTCATGTGAGTCTTGAATGTTCTTGATAATGTTCATATATTTCTGGGATTGTTCTTGATAAATCATATGAACAACCTTATGAACTATCTTCGAACCTTCTGAACTCTGACTAGCCTTTTGAACTCTGAGTTCATAAGCTTTAATGTTCTTTGATCACTTGATTCTTGATTTGATTTATATTTTGTTTCCGATCTTAGTTAATCACTCAAGAACACATTAAATACCAAGAACTAGGGCTGAAAATGAGTCGAGTCAAATCGAACCTATCTGCACTCGACTCGATAAGAATTTGCTCGGCTCGAAACTCAACTTGAGTTCGACACGAATTCTTTTTTCAACTCGAGTTCGACGCGAATTCTTTTTTCAACTCGAGTTCGACTCGTTTAAAGTTCACGAACAATTCAACTCGACTCGTTAGGTTCATTTTGTTATATAGAGCAACTCAAATGAATCAAGAAAGAGGGGAAAAAAAGGAACAACTATGGTTTAAATGAGAAAAATAACTCATAAACCTTTTAATTGGTCGAAAAACCATTTAAGAAAATAATTAACTTCCTATAGTAAATAATGAGTGAGGCGTTGTTGTTTTTATAAGATAAGTTGCTCAATACCCATATGTAAGCTTCCGATGTGGGACATGTGAACTGCAAGCTTAATAGTTGCTAGTTCTAACCTTATTTTTCTGTCAACATTTCTTTCTAATGGATTAATGAACTATCAAAGTCCATTAATCTTTTAATCATTATAGATGCTTTTAATAATATTTTGATCCAAAGTCAAAATCCTTTTCTGTATATGATATGTCTATGTCACATCTGTTCTTGCATGTTCTTGGTATCGACATTGACATATAAGATGAGTAGTAACAAAAAGGAATGCATTCCAATATATTATTTTGAACCTAATCCTACTGTCCTGACAACTGCAGGTTTCAATTGACAGAGGAGCGTGATCAAGCTCAAAACAAAATCTTAAAAATGTATTCCCTTTTGTCACACTATTCTTATATGAAGGAATTTGATGCGACAATCTATATAGTCATTCGGTAGAATACAAATATGTATTCTCTCCATTCTTTCGAGTTTCCAAAGAGATTAACAAATTCTCACACTAAGTATAAGACACACTTCAATGCCAACATTTTCAATAAACTATAATGAATTAAACTTAAATCCAACAAAATAATGACACTACATAATAATACAACTTAATACAACCCAACATCTTCATTTGGCCAAATCAAACTCTTTAGAAGATCTCATCAACGAAACATCCGATTCGATCGGTCCTTTAGTGATGTGCTAACCAAATATTGAGAACATGGTTCTCACGTCGTCGTCGTTCTTGAGCATCATCTGGCTGAACTACAATATCCTGACTGAGCAGAACGATGGATGCCGATACTCAAGACCGTCCACCCTCCTTGTGTCTATGTGGTTGAGTCACTGACTTATTTAATCCAGTTGATCCTTCAGATCTACCAGCATGACATCAAGCCAAACCCTGAACATATTGGACTTTCCACTGTTGTAGCAAACTACAACTAACTTCGAATACATGTCTACTGGATAAATGTTCATTGTTCAGATCTACAACATAAGAAATTAAAAACAATCAATGAAAAACCCATTTAAACATTTCTTCAAACACATGGAGTACAAAATATACATTCTTGGTTCATTTGATTATTTCAAGTTTTAAACTACCATATTTAACTTAAACCTAGTCTAACAAGCATTCATAATGTAAACATTTAATCATTTACTAAAAGAGTAAAATCAAAATCGACATAAACCCTAAAAACTAATTTAAGAGAAAAATGTAACGTCGTTGGATTTCGAGCGGTATTAACAGCCGCTGAGATTATTATGGTAAGTTTCAACTGTGAATGAGAAAAGCAATTTTTCTTATGTTTTCACAACTACTGTCTGATGCGACTTGAGATATGTTTTCACTCCGGTGAACCACCTATTTATTTAGGCAAAATTACATTAGGGGTCCTTTATTATATTTATTTGTAACACTTTGATCCTTTATCTTTTTATTTTCCCGTTTAGGTCCTTTATCTTTCATAAAAGCACACATGAGTCCTTTTTCTCATATTTTAGGCAAAATTACACTAAAGTTATCCTTTTGTTCATTTTGAATTTTATTAATAACTTTATTTTATAAAATATTTTTTAACATGTTGATATGGTTTTTGAATTTATTTATTTTTATTAAAAAATATTTTATAAAATAAAGTTATTAATAAAATCAATATTTTCATGTTTTTTTAATAGAAAAATGAACAAAAGGATTAACTTGTGCACATTTTAATAGATAAATGACCTAAACGGGACAAAAAAAAAGATAAATGACCAATGTGTTACAAATAAATAAAATAAAGGACCTTTAGTGTAATTTTGCCCATTTTTTATTAAAAAATACATAATTTTATTTTTTAAAATATATTTTTATTAAAAATAAAAAAATCCAGGAATAAAATGAATATATTCATCATCTTCCTTGAATAAAAAAAAATCTTCACAAATATATCTCCAAATATCATTAATATATGTTATATTTAACTCAAATCTTCTTCTAAATACAAAAATCAAAACCTCCAAACTATCAAATTACATTAGCTTTTTTTTTTTTTTTTGGTGGTGACCGAGGTTCAAACCCCAGACCTTACATATAATTATGTATTATTCATACCAGCTGAGTTAAGCTCACGAGGACAATTACATTTAGGTTTTGAAAACTCTTTGGATTGTCCGACTTTTCAAGCGGTTAATTTTATATTCCATATTTTGAGCTTTTAGTTTGTGGATTTATAGCAACACCTAAGGGTGTGCAAAAAATCCAGAAACCATGAACTAATTTGAAAAATTAGGTGAACTGCTTGTAAAAGCCCAGTTCTTTTTGGATCAAAACTGGCCCAGTCCATTTCATAATAAAAAGTCCAATTAACTGATCCCATTTTAAGAAACCAGATACCCAAATGATAACTGCATCACAAATGAACTCACGCTATTGTCATTTCTCTGTGCATTTGGAAGAGAGAGAAAGAGATATTGTTCAAAGAAATAAAAAATACTTCTCTGTTGTGTTTTGTAATTAAAAGGCGAAAGTGGTAGCAAGAAGAAAGGGTCGCCACTCGCCACCGCAACGACGACGAGATTGACACAGAAATAAAAGGAAGAAGAGGGAAGGGGCTTTCCGCCGCTGCATACGGCGGCGATCGTGAACGTTCAGATCTGCAACCGCATCTCAGCACCGTAAGAAGAGGGAAGGGGATTTCCATCGCTGCGTACGACGGCGACCGTGAACGTTCATATCTGCACCCCCACCTCATCACCGTCGTGTTCTCTGCCTTCTAGCTCTATCTTTATTATTTCCATTTTTTCAGACATAATAAAAATTGTTCAGTAAAAAACCGGTCTAGGTAAAAAAAACGGTTCAAGACAAAATCCGGTTCATGTAGCATGAACCGGTGCTGAACCAGCCTGAGTTGTAGCGAACCGGTTTTTAAAAAATCTATTTTTTTGTGAAAGTAGTTTTTTGATCCAAACTGGATCCATAAATCTAGTATGGTTCAGTTTAGATAACCCATTTGCACACCCATGACAACACCAGTACTATCTTCCATATTTGAGCATAGTACTTGTACTCATGTTCATCTTCAATATATATACACTTTAGTTTTTTTTTTCCTAAAAAATCACATCTTATTTTAAAATCCTTTCCGCATAATACTCTATTGTTTGAAAGTATTTAGAGATTATTCTTTTAAAGATTGATTTAGTTAATCATGTTTCATATGGAAACTATATTTATATCGTTATAAGAGAGATTTGACGATATATTATGAGAGGAGGAATTATAATAACATAGATTCATGATAAATATAACATAGATTTGATAATATTTGAAGATATATTTGCGTAGAATTTTTTTTGATTTAAGGAAGATGATGAAGATTCAAAGGAAGAAGATGTATATGATGAATATGTTCATCTTATTTTCGGATTTTTTTTATTTTAAAAAAAAATATATTTAAAAAAAATAAAATTATGTATTTTTTTTAATAAAAAATAAGAAAAATGATTTATTTGTGCTTTTATGAGAGATAAATGACCTGAATAGTAAAATAAAAAGATAAAAGACTAAAATGTTACAAATAAATAAGACGAATGATTTATTATTATTTGTGTATAAAAAAATACTTTAACAATTAATTAATTAATTTCGTAAAAAAACAGTTATTGATTAGGAAAACCTATTGATTATTATAAAAAACTAAAACACGCAGCCTGTGCCGTTTTTCCCCCTTGTTGTGTCAGAAACCATTTGGAGTCACACTTCGCCGGAAAACTCCATTTTTCCCGGCGACAATCGGTGGTCGCTTGAAATTGCGAGTATGTTTCCTTTCCCTCTCTTTGTGCACGCTAAATTCTATTGCATTTTAATTATCATTAAGTGTTTTAGGGCGAATTTGAAAAACTGTGAATTAGATAATTGCTTAATTGTTTAGAAAATTGCTTATTGACTAATCTAATGACCCACTACGGTTTAAAAAATTGCTTAGGGTTAGGGTTAGAGTTTAGAAAATTGGGCAATAATCTGTATAGAAAATTGCTTATGCTTATTGGCTAATCAGAATTGGGAAAATATGCTTATGGTTATGTTACGTAGAGAAGGTGTTAAAGTAGCAAGAAAACCTGAGAACTAGTTGAAACATAAGCTATTCAGTGCAAAATTGTAGCGATCTGTTTGTTAAGCAGAATGGTATCATGAACAAAGGTTGAAAAGCATTTATATGGTTCATTATTTGAGGTTTTTTGTGAAATAGGCTGGTAGATTAAATTCATTTTTACTAATATAAAAATTAAGAACACACCACAGCAGCAATTTGATTTCTTTTTTGTTTCCGAATCAATTCGGTTGTTTAAGGAGAATGCAACAGAAACATGAAATGGGGATGTAGGAGGTGATTTCTGTTTGGACGACGGTAACCAACGGCGTTAATCAAGAGGAGGGGCTTGGTGTCATTAATTTAAATAATAAGGGAGGTTAGTGATCAAATTAAAACTAGAGGGGAGGTTTGTGACATTTGATTAAACCTCAGGGGAGGTCAATGTAATTTCCCCTAAAGTTTATTATAAGTTTTAGGTCTTTCCAATTCAAATACCATTTGAAGTTGTAATGTGCATTCACAATTTAATTCCCAACTAGCCTTGAATCTTTCAGAAGTGAAAGCAGTGTTTGAAGTTCCAGAAGTTAATACCATACTAAAAAACTCACCTACAAAGGGTTACACAATATGTTTCAAGTAAAAATGTAGTATGAAACTGAGAATCAAACAAGCAGTACTGCAAAAAACCAGTTAGTTGAGAGTTTAGAAAATTGCTTATGCTATGGTACTGTTTATAGTTTATGGTAGTGATACCATTTGTAGTATAGTTTTCATCTATATATGCACATTTTAAGTGAATGGGTCAGTGTGTTGTATTAACTTTGACAAAGCTGGTGTGCTGATCCTAACCTGCCATGAAAATCTATATGCTATGATTTTTCTACTCTTAACTCTTCATGTGCTTTTGTTATATATTTTGTGATACTTGGAATGCATTGGACATAGTTCTTGTTCAAAATATCACAACTTCACATTCAAGATAAAGAAAGTGGAAGCAATATATTAAATATTTTTGGAATTAATAGACCCTTTTGTATATTTTATATCTTACGTCATGCCAATGACTACTCAGGCCGAACCGTGGCTTTATAGTTACATTGGGCGATTTATTTTGCTATTTCATCATGATTCATGGCTTTTGGTGTTTTATTCAAAGGTTTCTGGTCACTTTATCGCTTATAAATTTTGGATTCTGCTACTTGTTATGTGTTATAGTCAATCATAGATGTGTTGAAATAATTGATCATTTTGTGTACATAATGCATATTGACTTGTCGTAGTGCCTATTTTGTTTTTTCCATGTTCCAAAATTTGAGACGGAAAGGGTTTAAACATTCTTTATTATTTATTCACTCAACATTTTAATTTATAACTTCATTTTCAGGAAAAGTATTATTTACTTGAAAGTGTAAACTGTAAAGTAGTTTCAATTTTCAATTAACCATTTGAATGATATAATTAATTATACTCTGCTTTGACATTTTTCTCTTGTAAGGAATGAAACGTTTGCAAGAATCTGGTTCCTCTCAACAGAAACGACAAAAACTGTCGGCGCTGCCAAATGAAGAGCGTATACTCTATGACCTTATACTTAGCAAGGAAAACTCAGGGATCTCAAAAACAGACATGAGAAGAGAAACAAACCTTCCTATTGCTGCGCTTAATAAACACATGAAGGCACTTATAAACAAGAGTATGGTAAAGGAACTTCCTTCCATTAAAAACAAAGGTATAAAGATCTACATGGGAACAGAATTTGAGCCTTCGAAGGATATAACTGGTGGGCATTTTTACAGCGAAGGAAGTCTTGATACGGTTTTTATAGACGCTCTAAAGAAAACGTGCTTGCAATGCATTTCATTGGAGAGAGTTTCCACATGTGATGGATGTTTGGAGTGGGTTAAAAGGAGTGGGGTCTTCACAACTCAAGTCACGGGGGAACAAATAGAAGAGATTTTGCAAACTTTGGTTTTAGATGATGAGATAATGCAGATGATAAGTACTGGATATGGGGATTTTGCATCTATTCCTGTTGGCAAAACTTGTTACATATGCAAAAGCAAGGGTGAAAAGAAATCTGCTGACTCGACTTCCTTTCCATGTTTTTCTTGTCAACGGATGAGCTTTTGTTCAACGGATGGCGTTGTCTCTCCAACAACATGTGTCTATTATCAGAAATGGTTGGATTTTTGAATGAGTTGAGCACTATTAATTTGTTTTTTTCTTCGTTTTTTTTTATTTTTATTTTGAAATGACTCTCGGAGTTTTGACTCTCATACAACAGATACCGTGGTTTCTTTTTCGTTTCTCTTTTAACTTTACTGCTCAATGTATCTAACATCCTTCCACATTTGGTGGAGTTGGTTGGTTTATAAGTTCTGCAAAATGCTATGTGACGGTTTTAATATATGCGGTTGGTGGTCATTGTTATCACTTTATCATTGTAACTTATCTCTACAACCATTTTATAAATCAATTTGCTGTGCTGATACACATTCAACCTGTTGGTCAAGTTGAATGAATGAATGTATGTCTTTAAGTGTCTCAGGTTTTTTTATTCCTTCGTAAGAATCTTACCGCCGTACTAGTATGGTTATTTTGGTATGCTTGTTTTCTGTGAATAAAATTATATGGATCAATTGAATCCAATTCCTTAGTATCTTCTATATATAGAATTGGCTAATATTTCAAGTTTACTGGAAATGCAATATATGGAATGACCAATACTTGTTTGGTTTACAATGTATGACTAACTAGTTTCATTCAGTTTGTAATTTGAGCCAAGTATATTTCATTATCAAATACCAGTCTTTGATAACAATATGTGAATTGTGTAAGTAGTAAGAGATTTATTCATCTTTAGCAAGTGATTAATGGTTGTAATCATGATTCTTGAGTATGAAAAAATTCTGGTTAAGAGGAGTGAATCCACTGTCTTTTTTTGGTGTAGATTAGTCACTGTTGCCTATAATATAGTTGATAAAAAATGGGGCTTTGGTCACATTTATAATCAGCACTGTGAAACTAGTTTGTAACTTTTTATTCTTGTAATCTTCACTCATTTTTGTTGAGCATTGTCTTGTCTTTCATCTACCTCTCTTTCATAAAAACATATTTACACTAACAAGTGTATCTTTAACCAAAAGATTTTATGCTGGTGCTGAAGAAAGAGAAACACCTCTTTTAAGATGTAAGAAGAAATGAGAAACATGGTTAATATCGTAACATATGCAATAGCAATAGTTGATGGTGTTTGCATATAACAGACACGTCATATGCAATAGTTTATTGGTTGTGAGTTACATCTAGAACTCTAGCTTCATCCCTGGTGTGATCAAACTTTAATATTGACAGACACTTTCTTTGATTTTATTCACTAAAGTTGGATGTTAAATTTCTCAGAAGGGAAATGAAGTGGAAGTGGGCTCAATTGATGTGCACATGTTATTGATATGGTCTTCTCAAATTGGTTTTCGACTCTCAAGTTACACCTATTTTTTAAGGCTAAAAATGGAGTGCAGAGAGGGTGCCTTATGCAATATCCTAATCATCATCATATAGTAAAAGGAAAAAAAAGGTAGAGGATGTTATTATGGCTCAAATATATTAAACACTAAACCCAAATTGCCCTAGATATTTAAGGTGATGCATTATCCAATGGAATGAAATTTTATGATTAAAATATTACTCTTTTACCCTTAAATTTATATTGTTACCTCTTCTTCTCCAATTCCTTTTTTTCCGTCGTTCTTCTACTCAGTGTTTTCAATAATGTTTTCATCACACTCTTCACATCTTCTAGCAGCACCCCATCAATTCCTCTTGTATGCGCCATTGTTTCTAGTTGTACGTGTTTTATTTTTTGCCAAGCTTACTTTTTTTTTTCTTCCTGAAACTTTGTCCCTCTTGTGATGTTTATGTTATCTTGTGTTTTCTTTCCTTATTTCTTGCGTTTTTTTGTGTGCTTTTTCAATATTAAAAAAGGGATCCTGTCTCATTTTATTGCCACTGGTTTTTGTGTATTAATTAGTTGGAATTTTTTTTTGAGGAAATTATTTTTGGGGATAATATATTTGTCATGATAATAGTGTTTTTAAAAAAAGGGTAAAAGTGGAATTAAAAATTTATAACCTTTTTCATTCCATCCACTTTCCAAACAATGAGTGAAAACATTTTATTAAATATCCCAACGGTGGAATGAAATCTTTATTCCATTTCATTCCGCTTCACTCCATTTTATTACGTTCCATTCCGCTCCGCTCTGTTCTGTTCCATCAATCCAAACAAAGTCTATTGAACCACCAAGAAAGTTGGTACCTTACACTACCCTTCTTGTAAAAATTACGAAATCTGATGGACATTTTTCAAATTAGACTTACGAAATATAATTAAAACAAGGATAAATTGTAAATAATATTATATTCTATATACACCCTCTAAAAAAAACTGAATATATATACTTACAAGTAGATTTTAGGGTGAGGGTTCAATCAAGTCCCTCACCGGTGGAGCATCAAAAAAACATCATTTGATTAAATCAATGGTTCGGATTATTTGAAAATAAAAATAAGTATATTTAGTTATTTCCACAAACAATCCTACCTCTATCTCTTTCTCATTTGCATCCTTTTCGGTTCACCCACCACAAAGATGCAGAAGATGATTGTTGAAAGTTAACTAGAACGGTAGAACCTCTTATGATAATCAACCTCAATTAAAATTGGCAACACCATGGTGAAATTGAATGAAGATTATGGTTGTTTTTATGTTATTTTTTTCTTGGGTTTAATAGCAAAGGTAGAATAGAGATTTAAATTTCCCCAACCACTTGACTAATTTCCATTTTCCTAACAACTATGAACACAGAAGTTGCAATCTATTTGATTGAATGAACCTAAACGGGCTTTCGACTTGGATTTTGTTTTAAAAGAGGCTTTCAAGTTGGATAGGTTTGCTACCACCATCCTAAATTCGATTATAATCATGTGTTATTGTTTGTTAAATGGATGGAAATTGATTTGGTGAAACATATTTGTTACTTATTTTGTCAACCCAGAAAACAAAACCACACACAATATCATCTCCACATTATCTGAAACAAAGCCACACATTATAATCATCTTTTGCTCCAACTCTTAACCATATTCTGAAGTTGGAGATGATATACGTGGAAAAAGAGTGGGAGAGGATAGAGATATGGACATGATTGTGTGTGAAAAGGGATGTATGTTCTCATATTTATTTTCAGATAATATGGACCATTGATTCAATCAAATCGTGTTTTGTTCGTACTTCACCGGTGAGGGACTTAATTGAGCCCCTTACCCTAGAATCCACCATACTTACAACATCTTTTATATAAATTATAGTATCTAAATGAATAAACTCAAGTGATTAGTGGACTTATATTGAGGATGAATTGTTTGAGAAGATTTGAGTTCGAATCTTCATTAAAACAATCGTCGATTAAACTTTACTTATCTTCTATCTCTTAGTTGAACTCTAGACTAGCAAGATCTTTTTCCTTTGAAGACCAGAGGGTTAAGAAAAAAAAAGCTAAATTGCATTTTTTGTCCTTAACTATTTAGGTAGTATCGGTTTGGTCCCCTAACTAAAATTTGATTTATTTTGGTCCCTTAACTTCTCTCTTTTACACATTTTGGTCCTTTTCGTTAGTTTTAATTCAAATACGTTAGGTTTTCTTCATCTTCTTCTTCTTTTTTCAT
Organism: Medicago lupulina; assembly: GCA_958299785.1. Lineage (NCBI taxonomy): Eukaryota > Viridiplantae > Streptophyta > Magnoliopsida > Fabales > Fabaceae > Medicago > Medicago lupulina. The sequence continues at coordinate 65,514,287 of OY283140.1, forward strand.
CTTCATATCATCTCCATCAACATTCAACAACAAGAATCGCAGAAAAATTCCAGAAGAAAATGAAGAAAATCTAACGTTTTTGAATTAAAACTAACGGAAAGGACCAAAATATATAATGGAGAGAAGTTAAAGGACCAAAATAAATCAAATTTTAGTTAGAGGACCAAACCGATGCTAATTAAATAATTAAGGGACCAAAAAGATAATTTAGCTGAAAAAAACATAGTTGCACTATTATCTCTTTTATTTTGAAAAGTTACGCTAATCTTGAGAATTAAAAATGTTTTTTATGTAGTAATTTTAATTTTAATTTTTTTGAATGTTTTGTACATTAGTTGATTTCTAGGTAAACGAGTCTTGTAGTATTAAGGTGAACACAATAATATCCGTTGGATTCGGTTAGGTATGTACCCTTCACACAATCATTAAATAACATGTTATATTTTTATATCTATTTATTTTAAAATAAATTTACCAACATGTATCGGTAATATACTGGTTGAGTGATATGCAAATAGATATCATTGATTTTGAAGTTGATTCAAAAATCACGAAAGATGCATTCACTTCTAGACGAGAAGATATATATGAGTTTGGTCATATTGTTGCAGCTTCTTGCTCTCTTTTTCATTCCAAATTTTCTAACTCTTGGGCGAGAAGCCAATGTGGTAGCTCATATTCTCATTGGAAAAACCACATTATTAGCTAGTCCCGCAGTTTATTATATTATACTCAATTGTATTAAAACTTTGATTATAAATAAAATGCTATAAGCTTCTTTCCTTAAAAAAAAATAAAAAAATGTATCAGTATCCAACTGTACTCCAACGTTCCTAAATTTTTTCTTGGTAAGAATGAGAAATTATAAATGTGTTAATGAACAATGATTTCTCGTACTAAAATATAAATATTTCTTATTTTCGTACCAGAACATAAAGAATTTTCAAAATAAAATTAAGTTCAACTTGAAACTCTGTTCAAAATCTTCGTTATGTTATAGTTAACTTGATAGATCTTTTTTATTTAGGGGAATTTGGTAGATCTTAAATACAATTATTTTCTTAGTTTTAGCCTTCTAACAAGCTGTGGTTTAATATCCGTCAATTCCACTAGCAAAGATGGACAAAATTTCCTGGTCTTAAGCCAAAACTAAAGCATCTCAGATAAATGGTACAAATAATTACATATGTCACACAACTCATAACTTTGAAGAGCTATATATTTAAACATCCTTATATGAATTACATTCACCAAACAAAGTAGCACTTGTTGAGTTAAATTATTATTTTTCAAAATCTAAAAGAGAAACCAAAGATGAATCAATCCCAGAATGCAAGCCAACAAACTGGCCAAGCTGTGGGACAAGCTCAGGTGAATTTTTATTAGTCACAACATGCATTGGATACATTCATGTCCTTTTAATTATTTTGTATATATCATTTTAAATTCTTGTTGCATCATAGTTTGATATAATATTATGGCTGATTTAGGAGAAGGGAAGCAACATGATGGACAAGGCAAACAATGCTGCTCAGGCTGCAAATGCATCTGTGCAAGAGGTTTGAACGTTTAACTAAACAATTTAGTTATATTCGCTCAATCTTCTCAAGAGGTTAGACACATAAATCAGACATAACATAGTGTAGACAAACGGGTAACAATTTGAGAAAATGAAAGTGATTCAACATAAATTACTACATGTTTCAGTGTCAAACACCCAACACATTTTTAATCTAAAGCGTTGAAGTTACATATAGATAATCAATAATTATTAGAAGTAACATAAGAGTCAGAGAGATAGATTGATGTGGATTCGTATCCCCTATTAACATTCGTAACAAATACATGCTAACATTTTTTTATATAAAATGTTTCTTAAGATTATGGAGAAATATAATTTTATTGAAAAAAGTATAGTACAAAAACTTGTAAATTATCAATTTTGGTGACTGATGATTTTTTTTATATTGTTGTAGGGTAGTCAGCAAATGAAGGCAAACGCACAAGAAGCTGTTGATGCTGTAAAGAGTACAGATGGTGCTCACAAATGAATCTATGTAGTGAGGATCTCTCTTAAGTAGGCCTATTTGCAACTTTTGAATTTTTTTAATTTTTGTTTTAGTGCTTTTATGTATTGATTTGTTGTTTTTTCCCATTAGTAATTTTTTTTATCCTTTTCGAATGGTGTTATATGATTGGTTGTATACCACATGCTTGAAATAAGAGACTACAATTTTATCTTAATATTTTCTTTTGACAAAATTTTATCTCAATATTTGTCATGGTTTATTTATTTTTATTTAAATCATAAGAATTTTCAAGGTAATATATACGCACACACTTGGAGTATTTGCTTTGAACTTTGATGGATTGCTATATTAATTAAGTAATCTTGATAGCTAAGTTATCTCTACTTTTCTACCACTATTTTTTTTTTTTTTTTGGTGAGTTAAGTTCCATTATTAAAATCTCATTCTCCCACTATGTTATCATAATTTTAAAACTTTAATCAATCATTGGCTGATTGTGTTCCAAAGAATTATCAAAATTGAGAGCAAAAGAAAATTGGAAAAAAAATTAACACATGATTAAAGAATAGCTTGATGGAGATATCAAAATGAACAATTTTCTTTCAAATTTATTAAAACATTACCCACCACTCGCTAAAGGATAACATCGAGATGAAACCTACATATATTCAAATAAAGCATAGTACTTTTCAAAATAAAATCAATCAATCCAAACCAAACTATAGTAGTAATTAGGCATGAGATTGTATATGTGAGTTTCATAATTATTACACCTTATAAAAAGTATTACAAGATCATTTCATCTTTTTCACACACAAATGTATCCATATTTAACAAGAAAATCACAATCATAAGAGATGAGCTCATTAACAAAAAATAATTTGCAGGAATTTAAGCCGGATGTTTGGCTTTGACATCTGAACGTGGGTGATGGCTATACCGTTCGTGGTGTGTATCAAATGCTCATGAGACAGGAGATGCACCACTATGATGCAGTTTCAGAGGCTATTTGGCATAAAAGTGTTTTTTTGAAGGTCTCTATTTGTCCGTGATGTCTTTTCCGCAACAAATGGCCTACAAAGGATAACTTGGTGCGTCTCAGCGTCATTCCTTTTGATTCCCAATTGTGTGTTTCAGGATGTGGCCAAAATGAATCAGCAAATCACCTCATAATACATTGCCCTGTCTTTGGTTCTCTTTAGCAACATGTAAAGACTTGACTTGGTGTATATTCTGTGGATCCCTAATATGTTACAAATCAAATTTTTATTCTTCAGGAGGGTACACTCCCCTCCGTTCCTTTCTACTTCTGATCTGGCTTTGCTGTATTTGGGTTCTTTGGAATGAGCGGAACCATAGGCTCTTCTATAATAATGCAAAATCAGTTATGCAACTTCTGGAAAAGGTTAAAACCTTCTGTGGTTGAAAGCTAAAAATGTTTGCTTTCCTTTTGGTTAACATATGTGGTGGCAACAACCCCTTGTTTGTTTGGGGATTGACTAATAGTTATTTCCTTTTCATTTGTTCATCAGGATTGGTTGTTGTAGCTTTGTTCTGCTTCTATAGGCACTCCTTATGCTCGGGAGCAGAATTTTTTTTGTCGATATATCTTTTTTTGGTTTGTTCAAAAAGAAAAAACAAAAAATAATTGTCCCTATTGAACATCGAGTGTGAGTTATTTTCCACGGTTCATCATTTATTGCAAATAATTTGAAATCATTATACTCAATTCAACTTGCGTATTGGACGCATCGTCTTTTACTTCTTCTTTTTTTTGAACAAGTTGTCTTACACCTTATCTTCTTGATTTGACTTATCGTTAACCTTAACCTGGTAATCCTCTCTCTTGATTTTTCTCCTCTCTCTTGCCCTCATCTACAGTGGTGGAGCCACTCACATGCTTGTGGGGCTCCTGCCTGCACTAATATATATTGCTAATCACACTCCTTCCCACCCCACATATGACATTTGACAAAACCAAACATGTCAAAAACACAACCACCCAAGGCCCAACTAACCCTTTTCTCTTTCAAATTTTTTTTAATAAATAAATAAGGTTAAGAAAACAAAGTTAAAAAAAAACACAACACAATGACACACGATTGATGTGCTTGACATGATTGAGGAAGATGGAACAAGCTTAGAGCAAAAAGGTGAAGCAATGCTTTTGTTGAAATGTATGCGATCTTTTGAATTTATTTCATCTTGCACTTGATTTTTTTTTTGTCAATTACTCATGAGGTATCTCAAGCATTACAAAGAAGTGATCAAGATATTGTTAATGGCATGAAATTAGTCAAAATGTCCAAACAAAAGTTACAAACAATAAGGGCTAGTGGTTGGGATTTTTGCTCCATGAAGTTTCATTGTTGTGTGAATATCATGAAGTTGTCATCCCAAATATGGATGATAACATTTAAAAAGTCAAAGCGCAATTCGGAAAAAGTTTCTAACTTACATTACTTTCAAGTTCAATTCTTCTATCAAGTGATTGATCGACGAATTCAAAAGTTGAATAATCGTTTTATAAGTGAATATTGAGTTGCTTCTTTGCGTAGCTTGTTTAAGCCCAAGAGATAGCTTTTCTGCAATTGATAAGGATAAGTTGATTCATTTCGCTCAATTTTATCTTTCAGAATTTTCTCCTATTCAACTATTGGCACTAGATTCTCAACTTGAAAATTATTTCTTAGATGTATGCTCTGAAGATGCATTTTTGGAATTATAGGGGATTGGTCATTTGAGTATAAAGATGGTGGAGAAAAGGAAACATATTATGTATCCGTTGGTATATTTGCTTTTAAAGTAATCTTTAATACTACATGTGGCAACTGCAACAGCTGGAAGAGCTTTCTCAACTATGAAGATTATCAAGATTGAGTTGCGAAATCAGATGGTTGATCAATGGTTAAATGATTTTCTAGTTAATTATATATAGAGAGAGGTTTTTATTGAGATTGAAAATGAGAAAATCATTCGAAATTTCCAAAACATGACAAGTCGTAGAGGACAATTGTAATTGATATTTCTTTTTTTAAAAATGAAATGTAATATATTATTTAATGTTACAAATTATATATGTGGTGCCTCCACTAGTTAAAATTTCTGGCTCCGCCACTGCTCATCTATGTCTTGAAGGATGCCCTCTTCTTCCATGACATCTAATTCAAATTTCTTGGCTTCAACAATTTCTATCTCTTCTTTATTATTCATAATTTCCTTACCTAAGTTTCTTCCCACAATTTATCATCCTCAAACCCATTATCGTATTTCTTATTTTCTTCCGTTTCATACACAAAAGAATTTTCTTATCATCTTCTGGTTCTTTCCAACCAATATTTTCCTATCCTCTTTTAATTCTTCCCCTTCATCGACTTTCTTATCCTCTTTCATTCCTTCGCCGTCAGCAACTTTGTTCCATTTCTAGTTCTTCCTTCTCGTCAGCTTTCTTATTGTCTTCCATTTCTTTTATCACATTCTCATTCAAGTCTTTAATTGCCTTATCCTCCAAGATTTTTTTCTCCTATAGGTCTGTTGTTTTCGGATTTCCAAACTGTTATATTTGGATTTCCAAATTATATTATCTACCGAAGCTGTTACTAGGTTGAGTCACGACCAGGTCGCTCTCTTTAAGACGTTTCGTGGCACTGCCTAAAATTGTGCAAGGCAGACTATCAACCACGCCGCCTCCAGGATAAAACAAGCCCAGCTACAACTGTACGGTTAACTACTGCACTGTAGAAAACCGTTCGAGATATACACCTTCAAATATGATACTAAGACCACTCTTTAATACTGAAACCACTTTAATATGGTATTATTTACCATTCTATTATGGTGCTAAGACCACTCAAATATGGTGTTTCCACCATTCCAACCTTTAAGTTCTCCAACCTATCAATATGGTACTACGACCACTCAAATATGGTGTTACCACCATTTCTCCTCGAATAGAAAAATATTGATGTAATATTTATATACCGTTAAGATCATTCTTGATTATGACGGGACATTGTTATTCCAAATCGGGACTATGATCTTAAAAGTACTCTTTATTCCGAAGGGACGTATATTACCGAAGGGACTATGTTTTTAAGACCATTCTTAATTCCGAAGGGACATTAACCGAAAAGGGACTATGGTCTTAAGAACACTCTTAATTCCGAAGGGACAGAAAAAGGAGATGAAGAAAAGAAAGACTCGTCAACACAAGTCAAGAAAGGGAGAAGAGAGAAAGAGTTCCCGACAACTCAATGAAACTCTTTGGTGTGTTTTTTCAACTGAGTGGAGTTCTCTATTTATATAGAGATTTTGTAACTGTTTTAGCAAAAATTGCGACAACAATTACTCTAATGGATAAGATTAACATGAAGTTTATCCATTAATCAGTTCAACAACACTTGTGGATATGATCAAAAGAAAAAAATCCACAAAAGTGGTGGAAACAAACTATTGGATTTGAATGAAGGAAATATAAGAATTTAATTAAATTCTTATTCTTATCACAACCACCATAAACTAAATTTTTGGGAAGTGATATTCTCGAATAAAAATAATAATTACTATTATTTTTATCATTATCAAGTATTTAAAATTAAATACCGCAATTTAAACACTATAATGTGTGTGTTCTATTTTATGTGGAACCCCCACACTCTATTTTTTCAATTCACACAACATTAGTTCAAAGTATAATTACTTGGTGTTTAATCTTCCAATTTATTTTCCATCATCACACTAATGTTCCAACAATCCCCCACTTGAATTTAAAAAATGGTTTCAATAATAACGTCAAAACGTTTCTATAAGGTTGCTAATAAACAAAGGTGTCGCCTACAACTTGAACCTTTGCATAGCGGATAATATTCTGATTAACAAGAGTTGCTTACAGCATTGAACTCTATCTCAGACATAGAACCCACACACAAACCTTTTCCTAAGGTGTATTCTAAAAGCCCGTGCGTTTATGGCCCTGCACGTCTATCCCAGTTTTAACGAACGCTCTAGGTATTCTGCCCCGAATCCCATAGGAACCGGCCTCAGTTCCACATTCGTATAGGTGAGTCTATCAAGAGTACTCCTGTAGCTATGTACCCCACTCAACATAGAGTATAGATCTCATTAAGAGTTTCTATTATCTCATCCTTCTATTACTGCAGGAATCATGCTTTCTTACTTTTGTCATAGCATGTTCTATCACTTGTGACTTGTTATTACCCATTGAACCTATTTCTTGGGATCTCCAGTCATGTAGGTCGGGTTACCATCACTTGTGATCTTTGGGCATCAGTCCCATCCTATTGGATGTGTTTAGGACTTTCTTTCTAGTTATTCCTTTCGTCAAAGGATCAACTATTTTTTCCATCAGTACGTACATGGTCTACTTTAACCGTTTCTTTTGAGAGTAGCTAGCTCTCTAATCCTTTATGTGTTCGTGCCTGAATTATCGTCTCTTTCCATTGTACTAACGATTCTCTGTTTTTGTAATAGCTGCAGACTATCACAATAAATTAACACTTCGGACAACGGTTTTACCCACTAAGGGTTCTCAGCTAGCAGGTATCTTATCAACTTGCTTCTTCACTAGTTTTCTCTAGTGTTCTCATCCCATATACATTCCATAGTGGACTGAGTCAATATCATTTGTTTCAACAAACAACTCCTACAGTGATGCTCAATGAGCAGTCACTGGTTGCTTTAAGACTCATCTGAAGGATGTTCTATTTTGTATCTTGTACCATTTAAGTACAATAGGTTACTCCTCATGAAGTAATCTAGAGTCATAGTCTTCTTAAGGCACCTCATGACTCTTTCTATAGCATGGTGCTGCTTCTCATCCGTCTATTAGTAAACTTGCACAAAAGTTTCACGACATCAGCAATGTCGGGTTTAATGCATTCGGTGGCATACCTAAGTACTGCCAATGATGCTCGCATATTTTGTTTTTCTAACTCCATCTCAACTGTCCTTGCACTTGGATCATAATATATGTTTGCAAGTTTACAGTCAAATAATTACATTTCCTTAATATCATCTCAACTTTGTGAGATTTATCAAAAAAGTTCTCTTTTATGATCTAGTAATCTTGAAACCAAGAATTACTTCAACTTTGTCTAGGTCTTTCTTATCAATGTTGTTTGATAAACAATGATTTCACATAATTCATACCATGAATCTTTAAATCAAGTATGAGCAAGTCGTCTTCATAGAGACATATGAACGTGCAAATATTATTTGTCACTTTCATTCACTTTATACTCATTCGATAGCATTCAAATGTCAATTTTTCATGCCATTCCTCATGAGTATATTTCAGACCATACAAATAATTATCTAACTTACAGACCTTGTTTTCTTGTCCATGAATCACAAAACTTTCAGGTTGTTTCATATAGATTTCTTCTTCTAGTTCACCATAAAAAAGGCAACTTTCACATCCATTTGGAGTACCATCAAGTTATGAACGGCGGGTAAAGGGACTAGTACTCTTATGAATATGATTCTACTGACTGGTGAATGAGTATCGAAGAAGTCTATATTTTTTCCTTTTTGTCTAAAACCTTTGACTACAAGGAGAGCCTTGTATTCATCAACCGTACCATCAGGTTTTAGTTTCTTTTTCCAAAATCCAAATACAACCGATTGGTTTTGCAACTATGAGACAAGTCAACCAAGTGTCATGTTTTGTTAGACTCTAGAAAATCCATTTCATCGTTTATTGCTTCTTGCCAAAAGTCAACATCCAATGAGGATATAACTTCTTTAAGGCTTAATGGATATTCTTTCAATGTATAAACCAAGTTCATACTCTTTAGCAATTTTAGCTTTCTTACCTCCTCGAAGTTCTATAACATCTTGTTTGATGTTTTCATAACTATTTCTGATTACTGAAATGTGATCAGATATAGTGCCCCCACTAGTTCTTAATTTTTAAAAAGGGAATTTTATTTTGCCCCACTAATGTCGTGATCTTACTAGCGCCCCCACTAATGCCCCCATCCTTCTATATTTAAAGGGGTAAATATTTACATAGAAATCAACATCTTTTAATTCTATGATCACTTTAACATTTAGGTCATAAAACCTATATGCTTCACTATTTATAACATACTCAATGAATACACATTCATAAGCTCTACTAGTGAGTTCAACTCTCTTGGGGTCCAGAATCCAAATATAGTCCAGACAATCCCAAGTTCAAAAAATAAGACAAGTTGATTGTCTTTTCTTCAAACATTTCTTAATAAGAATTTTTGTTCTTAGACTTGGGTACTCTATAAATTTCAATTTTCGTTATAGAAATTGAACATATCAAACATATCAATTTTATTTTTCAAAATTCACAGTCATCAATAAATGTGATAAAATATCATTTTATCATTTCTAGTTTATGTGTCATCAAGTTCACACATATCATAATTTATTATGTTTAGAGATTCATATTCTCTAAATTCTGATTTATATGAACTTTTGGTTCATATATCTTGACTGCAATAAATAAAATTGTCTAATCATATAACGTTGGAATTAAGTCCAAGTTATTCAAGTTTAAATCAACCGCTTCAAAGACACAATCTTTTTCCAACAAAATGCATGATACGCAAGTGTCTCTTTAAGTCTGAGTCAACTCAGTCTTATTCAATAGAAATCTGAAATAAAGATTCTTTCTTATCATTGGAGCATGCAACACGTCTAAACCTTAGCATTAGTATCAAGGGAAAACTAAATTCTTGCGATTTAATACGCTGACTTGCGACTCTTAATACCCATTATGCCATAAAACCATCTAGACCATTTTTGTAAATCGTTGCATGAGTTTATGGCAATTCTTGTTATTGTTTGAAAACTACATCACGTAAGAGACAATAATGTTTTTATCAAAAAAGAACATTATCTCTATCAATTCTTGTTACTGTTTAGTAACAAATAAAACCAATTTATTTTCTTGCTACTATTTTGTAACAAGAGTACGTGACAACTCGCATTCCAAAATTCGAACAGAGCTAGGGTATTTCAATTTTTAGTGTTGTTGCTTGAAACAACAATCACCTCACCGTTTCAGTTGAAAGATGTATTATTATAACTTGTTTTATCCATAATGTATTTAGGGACAACTTAACCTCAATAAGTAACTTCTTCGGTAGACATAAAGAAACGTCTTAAAATTGTTGTTTTCGGATTTCCAAACTGTTATATTTGGATTTCCAAATTATATTATCTACCGAAGCTGTTACTAGGTTGAGTCACGACCAGGTCGCTCTCTTTAAGACGTTTCGTGGCACTGCCTAAAATTGTGCAAGGCAGACTATCAACCACGCCGCCTCCAGGATAAAACAAGCCCAGCTACAACTGTACGGTTAACTACTGCACTGTAGAAAACCGTTCGAGATATACACCTTCAAATATGATACTAAGACCACTCTTTAATACTGAAACCACTTTAATATGGTATTATTTACCATTCTATTATGGTGCTAAGACCACTCAAATATGGTGTTTCCACCATTCCAACCTTTAAGTTCTCCAACCTATCAATATGGTACTACGACCACTCAAATATGGTGTTACCACCATTTCTCCTCGAATAGAAAAATATTGATGTAATATTTATATACCGTTAAGATCATTCTTGATTATGACGGGACATTGTTATTCCAAATCGGGACTATGATCTTAAAAGTACTCTTTATTCCGAAGGGACGTATATTACCGAAGGGACTATGTTTTTAAGACCATTCTTAATTCCGAAGGGACATTAACCGAAAAGGGACTATGGTCTTAAGAACACTCTTAATTCCGAAGGGACAGAAAAAGGAGATGAAGAAAAGAAAGACTCGTCAACACAAGTCAAGAAAGGGAGAAGAGAGAAAGAGTTCCCGACAACTCAATGAAACTCTTTGGTGTGTTTTTTCAACTGAGTGGAGTTCTCTATTTATATAGAGATTTTGTAACTGTTTTAGCAAAAATTGCGACAACAATTACTCTAATGGATAAGATTAACATGAAGTTTATCCATTAATCAGTTCAACAACACTTGTGGATATGATCAAAAGAAACAAATCCACAAAAGTGGTGGAAACAAACTATTGGATTTGAATGAAGGAAATATAAGAATTTAATTAAATTCTTATTCTTATCACAACCACCATAAACTAAATTTTTGGGAAGTGATATTCTCGAATAAAAATAATAATTACTATTATTTTTATCATTATCAAGTATTTAAAATTAAATACCGCAATTTAAACACTATAATGTGTGTGTTCTATTTTATGTGGAACCCCCACACTCTATTTTTTCAATTCACACAACATTAGTTCAAAGTATAATTACTTGGTGTTTAATCTTCCAATTTATTTTCCATCATCACACTAATGTTCCAACAAGGTCTATGTCCTTCTTTTAACTTCTGTCATTTGATGTTTTCACTAGCATGTTGTTGCTAAGGGGTGGCAAAACAGGCCTAACATGTCATGCCGAACATTTTAACCCGCTATTTTAGACGTGTATGGATGAGGTTTGGAGCCCACCCCTCTGGTTCACCACTCCCCGTTTAACCCGCCGAAAAAGTGGTTCTTGGTGGGACGGGGTGGGATGACATGTGAGCTTATTAACAATATTTCTATATTTTTATCGTTCTAGTAGTCAATAACAAATGACTCAATTTTAGTAGTTCATATAAATATCTAGGAGTTTCATGTAATTAACCAAGAAGAAGGTCGGAATTTCGTTCTTTACAAGAAATTCTAAGTGAATTCAATACGAAACAACACCAACTGTAAGTGATTTAATTAAAAAAAAAAGATCACATGAAATTCTTATCATAATTACGCAATTGTTTCTCTAATATTTCTTTAGAGTGGACTTAGTTGTCCATATCTTTAGAGGAGACTTATATGTATTGGAAGGAATGATTGAATTTGTTTGCAATACAATATATTTTTTTTTGTCCCAACAACAATAACAATAAAAACAAATTCTCTTTAGGTGGGATTAAAATTGATTTAAAATAATTTTCTTGTGTTTGTCATACACTTAGTTATGTTGGTGTAATTTTTGAACTTTGTTTAATATTGTTGGATTTATTTTTCTAATAACATGAGCATATATTTTAGCAACAATTGCAAAAAATAATATTGAAATTTATTTGTGAGACAGGACAGCCCACTAACTTACCAGCCCGTCTCTTAGCAGGGAGGAATGTGTACGTGTTTGAGCCCACCCTTTTCATTCAGCCCACTCCATCATGCACCGTTTTTGGCGTGCTAACAACGGTCTGAGACAAAATGGATCGGGTCATTCCATCTTATCATCCCCACCCATAATCCATGGATGGGAAAACCCACTGTGAAGCTTATCTTTTAGTGTCACTTGTTGTTGCTAGGGAACATATCCACTATTGTGAAACCAAGTTGGAATTCAATGTGCTTAAGGGAACTAAATTGCGTATTTACTATTATTGTAAACGTAAAATCGAATACATAACTAATTTAGAGCCATCATAACAAAGAATACTATAAAAACTATAACTACGAGATAAACAAGTACATAGATACATCTTTAAAATCTAAGAATTTGGCAAGATCTATGATCATATAAGACCTGAGATCCTTAGTTTGATAGTGTTGAATAGTCTTTGCATAAAACACTTTTGTCAGCTGCTACCTTCTTCTCTGTTCCTATACATGCTCTGACGATGATAACCAACAAAAATGTTAGTTGTTACCCTCGTTTTTACCTCTAAATCAAGTTTCTTTTAAGTGATTGCATGGCCTAATTCTCCTCCTTTGTGTCTATTTAGTTGTTTTGTTCTGTTAATTCCCTCCGCAATGTTTAAGCATGATTTTTTTAACATTTGACCTGTTTTGAGTATGTTTGATCATGTAGGACTGGAGGCAATTAAAAGGCTAGTCACAAGAATCAAAGTGGATGAATACTTGATGTTTTAGATTCCATTGAAGGATTTATGTTGAAATTTCATGAAAAGGCAACATGACCCATGCACAGTATTTTAATCATAGATTTAGTTTTAGATGTCCAAATGGAGTTCAACCAAAGGTATATGAAAGCTAACATTCATATCTACAACTTTCAGAAAGACACCTAAACTCACTTCGGAAAATCAAGGGATGAAAAAGACACATCTTGGGCGCTAGTACATCAATCTGCAAGCACTAGCTCCCTGTAACTAGATGCTAGGCGGCCTAGAAGCAGTACAACTCCCCGTGTCGAGTCCGTTACACTATTAGAGAGACTTTTTAACATGTTAGAGAGACTTTTGAATCAATTTTGAGTTTGGAAACTTGTTCCCTAGTAGAGAAACCACGGAGGAGGTTGTTCCCAACACCATTGAAGGAGATTTTTCAAGAATCATTCATGAATTGTTCTCGTAATTCTTCTATAATCGTTTTCACTTGTTTATTTGTTATGAGTAACTAACCCCTGTGTTGTTGGGGGTGTGTAGAACTAGGTGAATACTTTTGTTTGTGATTTGATTTTTGATTATTGATGAAACTTATTGAATTATTTTTCTTATCTCCATGCTTAATGTTTTTATTGATTGATCACTGATAAAATGATTTGCGGTTCATATTGTGAGACAAAAGTTGAATTTATGAATGCTTTGAGATGAAAAATTCTTGCCTTTGTAGTATTGGAATAGTTGAAACCATTGAGAATTCTTGTTCATTCATGCTTAGTTCTAATCTTAAATTCACTAAGGAATTGGGGGTTATTTTAGAACTAATGATTGTGTCACTAAGGAATTAGGACAAGAGTAATTTAGAGAATTCGGTAGTAATTCAGTAGACAAACTCAATGGTCATAATCAAATCGGCAACTCAAGTTGGAAATATAGTGAAACTCATCCCTAACAATTTTATTATTATAAAGGTCTAACCAATTATATTTTTGTTATTTTTCATTATTCCTATCAAACTATACTCGAACGTTAGGGGAATTACAAATTTTGTATGTTAGTTTACCTACAAGTATCGGTACCCAACTATACTCGAACGTTCCTAAAAAAAATTTCTAGTAATAATGAGAAATTATAAACGATTAATCGACAATGATTTCTTGTGCTAAAACATAACGATTTCTCATTTTCGTACTAGAACATAAAGAATTTTCAAAATAAAATAAATTTCAACTTGAAACTGTGTTCAAAATCTTCATTATGTTATAGTTAATTTGGTAGATCTTAAATACAGTTCTTTTCTTACATTTAGCGCCTTCTAACAAGCTGTGGTTTAATAACCATCAATTCCACAAGCAAAGATGGACAAAATTTCCTGGTCTTAAGCCAAAACTAAAGCATCTAAGATAAATTAAATGGAAGAAATAATTACATGTGTCACACAACTCATAAATTTGAAAAGCTATATATATGCACATCATTATTATAAATTACATTCACCAAGCAAAGTAGCACTTGTAAGTTAAGTTATTATTTTTCAAAATCTAAAAGAGAAACCAAAGATGAATCAATCCCAGAATGCAAGCCAACAAACTGGTCAAGCTGCGGGACAAGCTCAGGTGAGTATTTATTAGTCACAACATGTATTGGATACATTCATATGCCCTTGTAATTATTTTGTATATATCATTTTAAATTCTTGTAGCATCATAGTTTGATATAATATTATTGCTGATTTAGGAGAAGGGAAGCAACATGATGGACAAAGCAAACAATGCTGCCCAGTCTGCCACAGAATCTTGCCAAGAGGTTTGAACGTTTAACTAAACAATTTAGTTATATTCGTTCAATCTTGTCAAGAGGTTAGACACAGAAATCAGACATGACATAATGGACACTGATAACAATTTGAGATAATGAAAGTGATTCAGTGTGAATAACTATAAATTTCTGTGTCAAATACCGAATACACTTTCAATCAAAAGTGTCAGCACTATTTATTTATAGATAATCAATAATTATTAGGAGTAATATAAGAGTCTAAGAGATAGGTTGACATGGATTCTTATCTCCATTAACATTTGTAACAAATGAATACTAACATTTTTGTATATAAAAAAAAATTGTTTCTCAAGATTCGGGAGAAATAGAAATTTAATAGAGTAGAAAAACTTGTAAATTATCAATTTTCGTGACTGATGATTTTTTTTTTTTTTTTTATTGTTGTAGGGTGGTCAGCAAATGAAGGCAGAGGCACAAGAGGCTGCCGATGCTGCAAAGATTACAGTTGGTGCTCACAAATGAATCTATGTAGTGGGGAGCTCTCTTAAATAGCTATTTGCAACTTTTGAAATATTTTTTGTTTTATTTTTGTTTTAGGGCTTTTATGCATTTATTTGTTGTTTTTTCGCTTTAGTAATTTTTGCTATCCGTCCATGTGAGTTTAGCTCAATTGGTAAGGACATTGCATAATTTATGCAGGGTCACGGTTCGAACCTCTGACATCCCATTTCTCTATATTTAAAATGTGTGAACTCTAGTCATTAGGCTACTTGACAAAAAAAAAAATTTGCTATCCTTTTCAGATTATATGATTGGTTGTACACCACCTGCTTGAAATAAGAGAGTTTACAGTTTTATCCCAATATTTGTCATGATTTATTTATTTTTATTTAAATCATAAGAATTTTCAAGGTAATATATACGCACACACTTGGAGTATCATCATATGACAAAAAAGCCTCTTGTGCCTTTGTTGTTCTGATAGATTGATTAGCCTCTATCGGCTTTGATGTAAGCTTCTATCCATGGACCTTTAAAGATTGCTATATTTACTTTTATGTTTTTTTTAACAAGTTAAAATGAAATGTATTAATCACTAAGAAAACCTATTATTCAACACAACGTGTGCTAAAAAGAACTAAATAGTTTAGATACAAAAATAGTTAACCAGTTCCTATTAAAGACAAAGACGCTGATAAATACAAAACAAAACAATACAATTAGCCAACGCTCAAACACTCAAATGGGTGCTACCACCAATCAGCAAACTTAAAAGAAACAAATGCAGCATTATGCTTCAGCCACCACAAAAACACATATTTAACCTTATTGAGCGATGTGATATCAATTTCTCCTTTTGATTAAAAACCCTATCATTACGTTTTAGCCAAATAACCCACATAGTAATAACCAATTTAAGTACAAAAAGATCTTCTCACTTTCGAACCACTTGTCAAAATAGCATACTGAATGAAGTAATCCGAGATAGAACGAGGATCTACCGAAGAAAAATTTGCTTTTATATTGTGTAATTAGGTGATCTTCATAGCTAAGTTATCTCTATTTTTCTACCACTATATTGATAATATCTTAGAGGTGGGTTAAGTTCCATTATTAAAAGAGTAAATTACGCCCCACTCCCCTCAAAAATGCTTGAATTACACTCCCCTCTCCTCTTATGATAAAATATACACTCCCCTCCCTTGAAAATTAAATTAAAATTTATTCTCCTCTCCCCTATAAGATGCTTGAATTACATCCCCCTCCCTTAATAAATAAATATGCACTACAATTTAATCTATTTTAACATAAATAAATATTTCTATGATATATACTAATTTTGAACCACCATTTAAAAAAAATAAGTTCATTTCTTTATAATTTAAATGTCAATGATAATTAAATTTAAATATTTTGATATTAATTTTATAATTTAGAGCATAAAACCAACTTTTAAATAACCATAATTTATTGTCTTTAATAATTTTTCACATATTTTAATTTTATTATGGGTTGTTTCATATTTTATAATCGAGGTTAAACTATACGTTAATGAAATTTTGAATAAAAAATAGCAAAAAATATGTATTCAGATTTTGATTATATTAAAATAGACCTGCAATATTATTTTTTTCTGAAGTGTGTTAGATTATTATTATTATTTTGCTAAATTATTAAAAATAAAAAAATATAATGAGGGAGTAAAGTGTAGATTTTAAGATAAGAGGGGAGGGGAATGTAATTCATGTTACTCTTAGGGGTGGGGAGTGAAATATTTTCTAATATGTTTTGAATAAGAGGGGAGGGGAGTGTATATTTTAACATAAGAGGGGAGGAGAATGTAATTTAAGCATCTTTGAGAGGAGGGGAGTGTAATTTACTCTTATTAAAATCTCTCCCACTATATTATCATAATTTTCTATCACTAGTTTATTGTAAACCGAAGTTGACTTTTTTTGGGATCACGACGAATGCATGTGAATTATTGGCATACAATTCCATGTTTGGAGGGTAAATTTTTGTTTCAAACTGGACCAAGACCCACTTCGGGTGGATTCATGTCCAAGAAGGCAACACCATATGATGGACATGTCCTAAATTTCACTAGATAATGGTCCAAACCAATAGATTCTAACCATCCAGTCCAGATCCAATGCTAGAGGACTACCCAAATGGTCACACTTGTCCATCAGGGACAACTGTCCATGTAACGCCCTACTTTTAATATTTAATATTTTATTAATTTATTGTATTTTTAGTGTATTATTATTTGATTTATAATATATATTTTGATGAAATATGCTAATATGTGTTATTTGGTGTAAAAGTATATTTTTTATTTTGTGTAGAAATATATATGTTATTTTGTGTGGAAATATATATGTTATCTAGTATAGAAATATATATGTTATTTTGTGTGGAAATATATATGTTATCTAGTATAGAAATATATTTGTTATTTTGTGTGGAGATATATTTGTTATTTGGTGTATTATTATGATTATTGGATTTTTATAAAGACAGATTGTTTTAATAAATAGTACTTTTTATTCTATTTATATAGTGGAATTTTTGTAAGTTGAATGTAATGCTCCGTTTTTGATGAAAAACTCTGATATTCTTTATAACTATTTATGTTGGGAAAACGGGGTGTTACAATTGGTATCAGAGCAGGTCGATCCGTCCGGCCAAGTAGTTGAGTCAAGTAGTGTCGTCTAACAGTTAGAATACCGTCATTGTATTGTCCTAATTGTTGTTTGTTTTGTAGTGAACACTGAATTAAGATTGTCTGACTAAAGGTACATTTTCGAGGACGAAAATATTTTAAGTGGGGGAGAGTTGTAACGCCATACTTTTAATATTTAATATTTTATTAATTTATTGTATTTTTAGTGTATTATTATTTGATTTATAATATATATTTTGATGAAATATGCTAATATGTGTTATTTGGTGTAAAAATATATTTTTTATTTTGTGTAGAAATATATATGTTATTTTGTGTGGAAATATATATGTTATCTAGTATAGAAATATATATGTTATTTTGTGTGGAAATATATATGTTATCTAGTATAAAAATATATTTGTTATTTTGTGTGGAGATATATTTGTTATTTGGTGTATTATTATGATTATTGGATTTTTATAAAGACAGATTGTTTTAATAAATAGTACTTTTTATTTTATTTATATAGTGGAATTTTTGTAAGTTGAATGTAATGCTCCGTTTTTGATGAAAAACTCTGATATTCTTTATAACTATTTATGTTGGGAAAACGGGATGTTACAGTCCATATGAAGGCTTGACAACCAAAACCTTACTCATTCAGTATATATACCCATTCTTAGAATTTGGTCAGATATCACACTTCTTACCATCTTATTAGATGCACGCTCTATTGAACCCCATACTGACTTTGGGTTTTAAAGCACGTGCATGTACACCACCCTCCTTCGGTGGATAAGGACTCAAGGCGGCCCGAAGTGAACGACGAAAGCTCAATCCTTCTACACATTGGATTTTGTTGAAGATTTTATTAAAAATAGAAAATATGCAATTATATTTTTCAAATAAAATACATATTATTTATTACTATTTATTTTTGACCACTTGTGGCAGGTTAATGAGTGAGTTTCGGTTACAAAGTTTTCCAAGCATTCACTCTTATTTATCATTGTTTTTAAAGAGTATGAAACAAAAAAAAGGTTTGTGGGTCAGTAACGTTTTTTCTATTTTATTGATTTGAAAGTCAATTAGTGATGACACTGTTTTTTTTTTTGTCAAGTAGCCTAGTGGCTAGAGCTCACACATTTAAATGTGGAAAAATGGAGTGTCTGAGGTTCGAACCTCAACCCCTGCATATAATATGTAATATCCCTATCAACTGAGTTAAACTCGCGGGAATTAGTGATGACACTATTAATTTTCTTAAAAACCATTATATGAAAAAAAGCTATTTTATATTGCAGTGTCTACATATATAAAAGGGACCCCAACGATATATATATATATATATATATATATATATATATATATATATATATATATATATATATAGGAGATAGAAGAATTTTTTGTTTTCGTTGAAGCAAATTATATAATTTCAAAAAGAAAGTGATTTTTCGTTTGGTAATGGATTCCGAGCAGTTTTTTGGTAGTGATGCGGGGTATTAGTTTGTTGGGTTCTCTTTGTGCAGAGAGTACTCATACTCAAGTTTTGAAGGGCTGTTTTATCCTAGGGACGACGAGGCAAGAAAGATCTGTTGCACGATTCAGGCAGAACTGTGAAATGTCTTAAAGAGAGCGACCTAGTCCGCGATTCAGCCTAAATTTTGTATCTAACGAAATGATTTTTTGTGTGTTAGAGTTTGATTTTTTGCAAAAATGATTGCAAGTGTTCGACTTATGCATCAACATTTTAAGTGTTCAAGAAATGTTCCAACAGATTTTGACCCAACCAACCATCTTCTCAGGTCCAATTAAACAAGTGGTGACTTCACTTGGGAACGCGATCGGTCAATAAACCTCTCCTCACAATAGGTCATTCAACCAAAAGACACAGTGTCATCCATAGAAGAATTTTAAGCATGTGGATGAAAAAACTGAACTCTTTACCAAAAACCGTCAAGACACTTCAACGAAGGTTTGTAAATTCACGCCACTCGAAGTAGGCCAAGATGCTTTAGGAGTGGGGAACCAAGAATCTCGAAGAACTATATGCAACATGCTCAACGGGACCCAACGATGTCCAAGCACCAAAGTCCAGTAGAACCCTCATTGTGGAAGATGAGTTCTCCATCAATTAAGACTTTTACTAGCAATAGACACATCAATTAAGACTTCTCTAAGGCCCACTCCGGGTGGATTTGAGTCAGACCCATGACCCTATAGTAGGCGACACCTTGCAATAGACACCACCTAAATTCCACGGGATAAAGATTTGGACCAACAGATCATGACCGTCAAGTCTGAATCCAATGCTAGCGGACCACTCAGATGGTCACACATGTCCCTCAAAGGCAGTTGTCCAGAATATATACTCATGCTTAACATTGGGTTAAGTATCACACTTCTTACCCCTTCTTTTTAAGAAGTTAAATTAACCCACCCAAATTGACACTAGGAAGAATTGAACCTGAGACCTCAAGGAGGAGCACACTTCAAGGTCCCAAGCCAACATGTCTTACCATCTTATTAGCCGCACTCTCTCTTGAACCCCTTATTGACTTGGGTGTTAGTGCATGTGTATGTACACCACCCCCTTCCGATGGAGAATGACTGAAGGCAGCTGGCGTTGGAATTCAAAAGTTAAATCCCATTAGATCTTGACCTAGCCCAACATCATCTCAGGTTCGTCTGGGTCAAGTTTTTTTAGGTAGTAACAAATTTGATAGGCATATTTGTCCAATTTGATAATTACATGAAGCAAAAATCTTGCCTTGATTTTGCCAGAGTCTAGTTTCATACATCAACTTTCAACCTTATTGACAAAGTCATTAAGTTGAAGTTCAACAGTGAACTCTTTCCCATCAAAATAGTGGAGGAACAATTTTACATCCCGAACTTCTTAATATTATATTTTAGTAATATTATATTAGCTTAAACGCACTTTTTACCTCCTAAATTTGCAAAAGTTGCAATTTTGATCCCCTATTAAAAAAAATTGCAAAAGTTACCCTCTATGTCTACCCCCTTTTGCAAAACGTCAATTTTAACTTGGTCAAGCCTACATGGCATGCCACATGTATAATTAGTTATTTAAAGAAAAATAAAAATGTCATGCGTGTATATATGAAATTAAAAATAAAATAAAAATAAAAAAGGAAGAGGGAGAGACCAAGCACGACAATAACAACAACTACATCATCATTCATCTTCATTCTAAAGATATGTTCATGGTATCATTCTCAAAATTTTCATAACATTTCTTTTTCAATAATTAGGAAATTCTATAACATATGTCCTTTTTCCTTCTTCAACAGAGAGAAACCATAAGCATCTTTTTCTTCTTTTTTGTCATATATTTTCCTTCCTGTCATACCCCAATTTTTGACTTAAGACCCTTTTTTTCTTTTTTTCCTTCAAGGACAAATTTAAAAAAAAAAATCACAAAAAAATAGTTTTTAATTTGTTTAAGTTTATTGTTTTTTATCGTTATTAACTTCCCCCAAAAAAAAGAGGAAAATAAAAGAAGCATAAAATGAAATTTCATCAAGAATAGTCTACCAAAACGTTCTCACTAGTACAGATTAGGGATACAAAACCTGTTTTTTTTAGATTTAAGACCACTTTTACACAAAATCAGGTTTGAAAACTCTAAAAAAGAGGTCTTGTATCCCTGATTTGCACTAGTGTCTCCAGAACGTTCTGGTCATACTACAAGTGAAACAAAGTGACATCGTCATGTCCCCTCATGTTGCCACCAGATCCCAGCTGTTTATTAGTCACGTGTGTTTGTCTCCAAAAGGAAAGGAACAACAAGAATGTTCTTAAGAACATTCTCCATATGACATTCTCCAACTTGGACATTCTTGCTCTCCAAACAAAAAACACAAGCACATGTGCTGTTTTTAGAAAGGGAGACACAACTGTATTCTTGCAATCACGTGTGAACCTTTGGCCTTTGCAAGCTGTAAATTCCAGAACGTTCTGCATGAACAAAATCCACATTTTTCTCATTCTTGCATAACAAGCCACAAAGGACAGCACTTGTAGCTTTCAAAGAAGTGCCAAACAGCTTGCATTCACGTGTCAACCTTTTCTCTTTGCAAATTGGAAGTTCTAGAACGATCTGGAGAACGTTCTGCAAGAACAAAATTGTTTTACAAAGAAAGAATGTTCTGAGAACGTTCTGGTGAGACTACAAGTGTGGATAAGTGTAACACTCTAAATTCTATTTTTGTGGTTTGTGGTGATTTTTAATTTATTTTGGTGTGCTTGGTGTATTTTACTTGAATTTATAAATGACATATGAAATATTGGTGTGTTATTATTTATTATAATTATTTGTAATATTTTATGGAAATAGGAGGAATAATATTTATTTTAGAAAAGAGGGATTTAATTGGAGTTAATAGAATTGAGGAGGGGTTAAGGAGAAATTTAATAGAATTTAGTGGGAGAGTAAAGAGTAAAAGGAGGTTATGCTTTGGGTGGAAAGAGTAGGAAAGGTATAGTCAGTAAAGGAAATAGGGAAACAGGATACGTATCAGTAAGAAAGAAAACAGACCTTTGGGAGAAAGTGAGAAGAGCCAAGAGCCAAGGGGAATTGCTAGGAACTGCTGTAGATTTTGCTGAATTAAGGTAAGGGTGGGTTTATGAATCAAATATTATATGTTCATATATGATTTCATGATAATAGATTGGAATTGGTGAGAATTGTTTTAGGTTTTCTTGAATATGATAAAATGCTAAATGTTGATGATTGGTGTTGTTGATTCTGTCTATCTGAGTTATTTTGATGCTTTGGTGAGTAGTGAACCCATAAACCTTATTCTAAAATCATTTTGGGTGATTGGGGGATCAAAATTGGGTTTTTGGATGATTTTAGGCTTAGAAAATCGTAGTTTGAAAACTGCCCAGATGAAGCTTCGCTTGAAGCGAGATATTTTTCGCTTAAGCGAGATTCCCAGAATGCTGTCCAGATGAAATCTCGCGTAAGCGAGATGCAAGCGAAGTCCAAGCGAGATTTCCCCAGACTTTCGTCATTTGACTCGCTTGAAGCGAGATTAGCTTCGCTTAAGCGAGATTGACCCTGTACGACCATTTTATGTAATTTTTCAAAGTGTTCCAAACCCAAACCTAAGCTTCCTAGGTTGATTATTGGATTTTTAGAGAATTTTTGGAGTAATAATAATATAGAATGGAGATGTTTATGATGCATATATGGATGAATCTTATATGAAATGAAATGAATTATACTTTGCTAAGTTTGTAATTGTTCATGGTGTTGTGGTGTGGTTGAGTCTAGTTGGGGAGGTGTCCTAGTTGGTGTTGTTGTTGGTTGCATGGTGAAAATGCACCACTATTTTGTCGTATGGTTGTATGTAGATATACTCCTTGAGTCTCATAACTCATTTGCATTGGTGGGGGCTCATGCCCCGGAATGTTTATACATTCAACTGGTGAGGGCTCATGCCCTGGAATGCTAGTCATTCACTTTGGTGAGGGCTTATGCCCTGGGATGCTTTAACCATCCAATTTGGTGGGGGCTTATGCCCTGGAATGCTTAGCATTCAACGCGCGTAGATGGTACCACATTTGCATAATACATTGTCAGGTGATGGAGTCTTGCATTAGAAGTTTAAGGTGTGAGTTGTTGTTGGTGAGGTGTTACCACAAGTGGTGTTGTCGTTGGTGTCGTTGTTGTTGCTAATCTTTTAAAAGATAAACTTGAATATAATGTTGATATACTATGGTTGATATTTGTTGCTTATGTTAAAGGTGGTGAATTTGTTGATGTTGTTTTCAATTTATTTGATTGACTCATATATTTATATATAATCTTTGCTTTGTGAACTCACCCCTTCTGCTGGAATTGCCGCCTCGTGGGCAAGTGCAGGTAGCGATGGATAGTTAGGAGTGGCTCTTGTGTCGTAGGCTCTGATACGTAACGGGATGGGATTTAATGTTTTACAATTTCGTTCCTTTATGTATCATTTTACTTGGAGGATTGTTGATTAATTATTTGAATAATGTTGGAGAATATTTTATTATGGTGAGGCCTTTGTGCCAGAAATGTTGGAAATATTACTTTTATTGGAGATAATTTATAAATGGATATTCCGCTGCATAATATTTTAATATGATGAGATATGTTGATGTTTATTTAAATAGTTTATATTTTCTATTTTAAATAAATTTTTGAAAAGAGGCATGTAATGCTCCGTTGTTGTTGAATGACTCTGATTGTTGATATTATTATGTTGTTTGGGAAACGGGGTGTTACAATAAGCATGTTGTCATTCAATCACAGCAAATTACAACTCATGCACAGCTGTACGTGAGCTGTTTCAAAGGGCAAGAATGAAGAGAATGTTCTCAGAACATTCTTCACTTGTTAAAATTCACATTGTGGGCATTCTTGCTTTCCAAGCCACAAAGGACAGCACTTGTAGCTTCCATGAAGTGCCATACAGCTGTGTTCCAAGCTTCTACAGCTTGCATTCACGTGTGAATTTTTTTTTGCAAGCTGGAAGTTCCAGAACGTTCTGAGAACGTTCTGCAAGAACAAAATTCACTTTTTTTTCATTCTTGCACACCAAGCAACAAAAGCAAGAGCACGTGGGCTGTTTTTAGCAAGCAAAACACAGCTGTTTTTGGCTGTAAAACTTCAAGTCTTTCACCTCTATAAATACAAGAACATAGCAAGGCAAAAGGAGGAGGTTACACACATAAAAATCCAAGAAAACTCTCCACACACACAAACAAAAATTCAAAAGCTCCTCAAACAAACAAATTTCTCAAACAAAGCCTTTTTCTTTCTCATCATCATCATCAACAAACAAACAAAAATCAAACAAAACAATCCTTTTTTTTCTTTCTTTCTTTCTCTTACTCTCCCCACAAAGTTACATAATCTTTTTTCTCTCTTCTTTTCTCTTCTCTCTCTCTCTCTCTCTGTCTCTCTCTGTCTCTCTCTCTCTCTCTCGTGCTTCTCTCTCTCACTCTCTCTATCTTTTTTTTCTTCGTTTATTTTACGTTAAACACACACAACTTAATCCAGAGTGCTCTGGTCCAAAATTAACTGTTAATATTATATTTCTGTTTAATTTAGTTATTCTCCAGAACAATCTGGTCCTTGTTAATTAAATTAATCCAGAGTGTTCTGGTCCTAAACTAGCTGTTTATATTATATTCTTGTTTATTCTATATTTCTCCAGAACAATCTGGTCCTTGTTAATTAAATTAATCCAGAGTGTTCTGGTCCTAAATTAATTGTTAATATTATATTTTGTTTAATTTAATTACTCTCCAGAGTAATCTGGTCCTAATTAATAATCAAATTAATCCAGAGTTCTCTGGTCCA
The DNA here is from genome assembly GCA_958299785.1 of Medicago lupulina. Lineage (NCBI taxonomy): Eukaryota > Viridiplantae > Streptophyta > Magnoliopsida > Fabales > Fabaceae > Medicago > Medicago lupulina. The sequence continues at coordinate 65,539,549 of OY283140.1, forward strand.
ATATTTATTAGTAATATTGTTCTACTTTTTATTTTATATTTCTCCAGAATATTCTGGTCCGTGTTAAAAAACTTTAGAATTCATTTTAACAACATTTTTGTCATTCTGCTTATATAATCATTCTCCAGAATGTTCTGGTCCCATATATATATATAGTACTATTTATTTTGCTAAACTAACAAAAGCCAAAAAAAACCTTTTAACGCCATGCGCGTTTACTTTTTTTCTCAAACGGATCACCATCGCTCTAATGCGAGTCTGTCTCCTGTTTTAAGCAAACATCTTTTAACGCCATGCGCGTTTAACCTTTTTCTCAAACGGATCGCCATCACTCAAATGTGAGTCCGTCCCCTTTCCTTTTTTAAGCAAACTTGTCGCCAAGCGCGACCAAAAAACACAAAAACATTTTCTTGCTCCCAGAACTACGTAGCTTTGATTTCTCCATCGCACCCGGAGATACGTAGGAGCAAGATCAAACTCTTGTCAAGCACTATAACAGAAAAACCAAAAATCTATTTTCACGCCATGCGCGTTTAACTTTTTCTCAAACGGATCGCCATCACTCAAACGTGAGTCCGTCCCCTTTCTTTTTCAGCAAACTTGGCGCCAAGCGCGACCCAAAAACATTTTCTTACCAGCACAATAAACAAAATATACAAAAACATTTTCTTACAGCACTACAATAAACAAAAATACAAAAACATTTTCTCACAACACAATAATATAAAAAAAAACAACAAAAACATTCAAATAACAAAAATCACAAAAAATACTTTTTCATAATAAACCTTGATTTTTAATCAAGTGATCGTTCCTTCTATTTTCTTTCTTAATCAAATTTCCAATCAATTTTAATTCTATTTCGAGTCTATTTTCTTCAACATAAAAAAACACCAACAAGCTTATTTCGCCACTTGGCTTTTTATCTTTTAAAACTTTTTTCAAAACCAATAAAAAACACAAAACCAATCAAACGTCAATTTCTACCCCGAACTACGAGGTTTTGATCCCTCACGGGTACGTAGGTAAAGGACGCTCGTCCTTTCAAATCAATAAAAAATATAGATAATAGGCCTTTCTTCATTTTATTTTATTTTTATCGTTATTCTCAATTTCCTTCTTTTTAACAAAATTAAGCAAGTAATAGCACAAAAAGTAAAAATAAAGTCGAAAGGTTCTCGTAGAGTACTACGAATATTTAGGGTGCTAATACCTTCCCTAGATATAACTAACCCCCGAACCCAAATCTCTTTCAAATGGGTAATTTGAACTTTTTCCCCCTTTCTTTAAAAAATTAAAAGGTTCAGTCGTGAATAAAAATAGTGAGTCAAAGCTAATCAAATAGCGATGCCCTCCCGAAAAATGACGCGACACTTCCCAATCTCATCTATTGGAACAATGAATTCAAGTTCCCATCAACAAGATTAAAACCACCAACAACAACATCACGTTTTTTAGGCAATGGGATGTAGGTCCTTAACATGTATCACAAACGATACAAGAAAGGCTCACAAATAATCATAACTAAACTTGCATCAATCGATACAAGAGTAGAACACAAAAAGACTCAAACCTAAAAGTCTAAATTTTTTAGTATGACGGCTTGAATAATCAATTAGGTATTGAAGTCTTGAATATATACTGAAGGAGCTTGGGCTAAATACTTAGTTGGGCTTCAGAACAAAGCAGATTGGTTCAGCTAATCCGCAAAACAAAATCAGAAACAAATATGGAAAGTCCTAAAATGTCGGAACATCTTTAGGATCGTTCGAACCAATAACAAATATTTCCTAAAATATAATAACAACTTTAGGAATATTCCATTGCTGATTTTGTAAATATATGCGTGTTACTTGGTCAATAAGATAAGGAAATATTGTTTCCTTAAACAATAAAGAGCGCGCTTATAAAAAGGCATGAACCCAGACACACTGAACCGTACCAGGATGTTGGAACATCGTATCCAACATCTTACAGAGATGCCTAAACACATGTTGGAACATTGGTTCCTGAAGGAAAATCGAATTATAACAGAATAAAGCAGCGGATAAAATTTTCGATTTTCTTTCCTTGGATCATTACGAGTTACACATGAATCAGAGATTCGATTGTTACCTCGAAAGTGTGGAGCCGAAACTGGAATCACGATCACAACAAAGCAAGCAGAAAGCAGCAAAGCCTCTAGCAAGTCCACACGAACAGTGCTCCTCCAAATCTCGGTGCTAGCCAAGGAATCAGAAGTTTCAGAGAAGTAGGGTTGCTCCAAAAACGTGTAACAAAAACTTCAGCACTAGGGTTCTATTTATAGAACTTCTAGTGTGCTCTGCAAGTCAAAAGTCACTATTGGACTTAAGTAAGCCCAATAACGAGTTTAGTAATTCTGCTAACTAATTAGCGTTATTTACCAAACACACCACTTATATAAGTCATACTTATATATTTCTATTTTGACTGTTCTTTGTGTGTGACCCTATAGGTTCTAGTCACGTTGGCAATAATATTAAATCTAATATTTAATACTATAAACAATGAGCGATATCTAGCAACACATCATTGCTACCCAAGTGACAAGAATGTCAAGTGATCTGACGAAACATTTCCATGATAATATTCATGTGTACAATTACTCCTTTGTCTCAATATATTTATTGATCCCAAAGCATAAATATTGTCACCCTTGTATAGATCAATGCTTATGTTTCTTGATTCCGAAATATACTGAATAACGAATAAGTCCAATATCTTATATTGACTTAGTTCGGCATGACCATGCAGTTTTACAGTCATATTTCATCAAGAGGCCTAAAGATATATCTCCTGTTTATAAGGAGGGACAAATCCCATCTAGGACACTCATGTCCCTCAGCATGATTCATCAAGTACCCCTCAACCAAAGTTATGGTTATCCTTTTACAGACAACGTTAAAATGGCAACAAAGCACTTGAGTCCACATGTAGGGAGCATAATGGTTTCAGGTCTAAGAGCGATATACACTATTATCATTGTGAGAATATCTTATGACAATCTCATAACTTACTATGTAGTATTCTCACTGTGGGTCAATCCAGTATAAATATTACTCCTAATATTTATACCTATGTATAGACTTAATATCTCATATCTATGATCCATGAGATGCGGTCATCGGTCCACATACATAATAGTCTCGACGCTTTATTATTATCCTTTATTCATATTAAAGCTTTGACTACGGATACATTTAAGAATATCATTCTTTATGACAATGTAATCTCATGATTAAGTCACACTTAATATATTATTACACGAACTGTCTATTCTAAGGACTTTATTAACATTATATAAATATGATAAAGAGTGCCATATATTATTCAATAATAAAAGTCATGATACATAAGATAAGTTTAACATAAATTATTGGCCTTTAGGGCTTACACCAACAGTTCCAACTTACACAGCAAGGATATTTGTTTTAGCAACAATGCAATCAATTCAAATACCCATCACTAACACAAAAGGATAAAAAAGATATGAACTTTATTATTTATGATCCAATGATTAAATAATAAAAAATCAAGTGCATTCTACTTGTGCATCAATATGGTCTCAATCCCAATAGTGCATTATATCCGTAGATAATTTTATGATATTCAAAAATATACTTTTTCCCCTTTATTATCACGAAAGGATAAAATAGTTATGAACTTTTTTTTAAGGATAAAATAATATCCGGAAAGTTAGTTAAATAATATTTGATTCTTATGATTATCAAGTTTAATATTTGAACTTCTTTCTAGGTGTTGAAAGAACAAACACAACACACTTATATACTCAAGAGACATTTATTATAATAATTTTATGAAGGGTTTTCAAATTTTAAAAATGCTCAAACTATTTAATTTTTTTTATGAGAGCATAAATTTTATACACTATAAGTATATCAAATCTTATCCTATTTTTTAGATGCAAAGAACGAAAAATATGGCTGAAACTCTGAAGTTTGTTTATGTTTTGATTCTATTTATTTCATTATTTCTTGTCCTAATAATATGTGATTCTGGTTTTTTACCAATTTCTCAAACTTGTATAACAGATAAAGATTGTCCAAATGGGAGACATTTTATTGGTAGGTGTCGTAAGGGCCACTGCGAACAGTATCTGCTCTAGCAAAATAATTGCAGATTATACTTTATGCTGGAATATTCGGGGAGCTGTCATTTGGTTTTTGTGCATGCACCAAATAATTGTATTTTTCTTTTTTCTTTTTCCAATTTTATGGACTTTGAAGTTATGATTTTGTACTCTAAAATATTGACAACGAAATCAAATAAGACAGTGTATCCTTATCTCGTATATTCGACGGTATCAACATGGCCATAATTTCATATATATCACACATTTTTCCCAACTCCACCACCTAAGAGAATAACTTTAATAGTTAAGTTAAAAATTAATTTTATCTTACTCTTTTTTTTTTCCGGTGTGTGTGTCTATATATATATATATATATATATATATATATATATATATATATATATATATATATATATAGTCAAAATTACCCTTCACTTTCTAGACAAGTTTAATGAACGTAATGTAACTGATCCCCATTATCAAACACAAATTGAACACAAAAAAACTGTATATAGAACTGAAGGTGAAAATTGAACAAACTGAATCAATTCCTAATAAAAGTTTAAAAGAATCTACTGCTGAAATGCATGTGCAAACTGAGGACTCTTCAACACAAAATTGTTTTATATATAGTGTATCCTTATCTCGTAAACGCAAGACAAACACATTACCAGAATTTAATTTTCAATCTTCAAGGAAGAAAATGTTATATTATAATAGGCTTAAACGCATTTTTTACCCCCTAAGTATGCAAAAGTTGCAATTTTGACCCCTTATTAAAAGAAATTGCAAAAGTTACCCCCTATGTCTACCCCCTTTTGCAAAACGTCAATTTTGACTTGGCCAAGCCTACATGGCATGTCACATGTGTAATTAGTTATTTAAAGAAAAATAAAAATGTCATGCGTGTATATATGAAATTAAAAATAAAAAAAATAAAAAAGGAAGAGGGAGAGACCAAGCACGGCAATAACAACAACTACATCATCATTCATCTTCATTCTAAAGATATGTTCATGGTATCATTCTCAAAATTTTCATAACATTTCTTTTTAAATAATTAGAAAATTCTATAACATTTGCCCTTTTTCCTTCTTCAATAGAGAGAAACCATAAGCATCTTTTTCTTCTTTTTTGTCATATATTTTCCTTCTCAATCTCATCTATTGCAACAATGAATTCAAGTTCCCATCAACAAGATGAAAACCACCAACAACAACATCACGTTTTTTAGGAAACAAAATTTGTATTCAATCCCTATCAAATACATCTCCCAAAGACTTAATCCATCTATCATTTTACTCCTCTTATCTGGTTCAATTGTCCAACTAAACAACAACAACACTGGCATTCTCACCCTTCTCTCTTTCTCGTTCCTGACTTTTCTCTCTCTCCCTGATCTAGTTGTGGCGAAACATGGTGGAAAGGATGGTTGTTGTAGGAGGTCGTAAGTGATGGTGGTTGTCAAATCTGAGAGTATCACAGGTGGTGATGGTTGTGACCAATGGTTGTCAGAACTGAGACTCATCTCTCTCTCTTTCTCAAGCAGCAGTGGATGTAGAGAGATACTGTGGTGGATAGGACGGTGATGAGAGTGGTCTTGGTGGGTGAGAGATGAATCTGAGAAGGTTGATATGGTGGTGGTGGTGTTGTAAACATAGATTAGAGAAGATCTTGTGGTGGTGATAGGAGAATAGCGGTGGTGAACAAGATCGGAGAAGAAGGTTGAGGTGGTGTGGTGATGTAATATTCTGCATTTTTAAAAAAGAAATGGATGAAAAAGATGAAGGAATTAGGTCAAGAAGATGAATGTCGCATAATCTCTTCAATTAATCCTTTCATTTTTCATTTTTTTAATTCTGTAAATACACATGTGGCTTTTCCATTTTTTTAATTAAAAAATATACAGTTGACAATTTTTAAAGTTAAGTGGCATGACACATAGGCTTGACCAAGTCAAAATTGGTGTTTTGCAAAAAGGGCTAAACATGAGGGGTCACTTTTTCCATTTTTTTTAATAAGGGGCCAAAATTGTAACTTTTGTAAACTTTGGGGGTAAAAAGTGCGTTTAAGCCTATTATATTTTGTGTGTATGTTGTAATGTGATAATTTGCTACTTGTTATCATCACTTGAATCCAAAATGTAGTGCTTTTAAGAGGATGTGGCATTTCAATTGAGGTATGTTCTTGAAGTTCATAACATAGTTTACACATTTATCTTTCAAATATTAAAGTAACACTTAATCAAATAATGTTTCCATAACAATTAATCAAATCATGTTTCGGTACTTTTAAAGAAGAAAAGCAAGCACACATCAAGTATGTAAAAACTAATTTAGTATATTTAGAAATCAAAATAACAATCTTGATTTTTTATGATTTGCAATTTGAGCTTAACTCTCTTGAGTTGCATGGTATAATGTTTATTTCAATATCATCAACTTCAAAAAGGTTTGAAGTATTAGGGATTTTCTCCTTAAAAAAAAAGTTTGAGGTATTAGGGAAAAAAAAAAACTTAGCTACAAAAGTGGTCTTTCTAAATGTGATGAATAATCAACACATGTTCAGTTCAGACCCAAAACTTTCTCCTTAGATGAAGTTTTATGATAATATTTATCCAAATTACCGAAACCAAACATATGGATAGGGATGGGCAAAGTTCAGTTCAGACCCAAAACTGTGTCCGAACTGAACTGAGTTGTTTTCAGTTCGTTTAAACTGAACCGAACCATAATAAAACAATTCGAACCAAACTGAACCGGTGGTGCACTGTTTTGTTAAAAAGAAGTTCTGCAAACATGAAAATGAAAAGGAAAACTGTGCACTGTTTTCGAACCATTGGTTGTAGAATCTCCGACGTCGCAAAATATACAACCACTATTTCAGTTTTAACTCTACAACGACGCCGCAACCACCGCTTCCTCTACTTGGACCGGTGATTCCACCATTTTCGCTCCCTCTGATCCTTCGTTTCGCACTTGATTTTCTTGCTCTGTTCCGAATGTCCTCCGTGAACACATCAATTTCTGGATCTACGGCAGGTTGTACGACGGCGAGTAAGGAGAAGATGTAGAAACGTGAAGAGCCTTCGTGTCTACTCTGAATCTCCGAGCGGGTTGTACGGCGGCGAGTAAGGAGAAGATGCAGAAATGTGAAGAGCCTTCGTGTCCCATCGATTTCTGGATGCAGGATACTTTAAGAAAGATTGAGGAATCGAAGGTGAACAGAGTAACAAGCCAACGTTCTCCACCAACGCTGAAATTGGATTTTGGATTGAAACGCTCTCACTGTTTTTTGGTTTGATTTAGGTTAAGTTTAGTTTTTTTTTCTTTTCAAAAACGGTTTAGTTAATAACTGCTCTTCTAAGTATGGTTCAGTTCAGAACTTTTATATACCGGTTCGGTTCAATACCAGTTCGATTCAATTCAATTCAATAGTTTCGTTTAATTTTTGGTTTTTTTGCCCACCCTACATATGGATGTTGTCCTAAGAACTAAAAGCTTTGACGCAAAATATTTAAAAAATTAAACATCAACTAGACTTTGGACCCATGCGACGCACGGGTCTTTTCGACTATAACAGAGACCAATAAATAATCTTTAACTCGTAAGATCATGGGTCGATCAATAAACGCAAATTAGATTATTAGAGATACAATATTACAATCAAATGATAATAAAAAAATTATAAAGGAAAAAGATAAAAAGAATACAAAATTATATTGTTGCACGGGTCAATTTTATATAGGCTAAATTGCATTTTTGGTCCCTTAACTATTAGGTAGTATCAATTTCGTCTCTTAACTAAAATTTGATTTATTTTGGTCCCTTAACTTCTTTGTTACACATTTTGGTCCTTTTCGTTAGTTTTAATTCAAAAACGTTAGATTTTCTTCATCTTCTTGTCCTCTTTTTCATCTTCATATCATCTCCATCAACATTCAACAACAAGAATCCCAGAAAAGTTCCAGAAGAAAATGAAGAAAACCTAACGTTTTTGAATTAAAACTAACGGAAAGGACCAAAATATATAATGGAGAGAAGTTAAAGGACCAAAATAAATCAAATTTTAGTTAGGGGACCAAACCGATACTAATTAAATAGTTAAGGGGCCAAAAAGATAATTTAGCCATTTTATATATTACTTTTATAGTTAAACATAAAAAATTAATGCAGTTCATGATTCCTAACAAATTATTTAGGGTAGCCGAGTTTGCATGTAAATTAGGGTATTATGTTTGTAAACGTATTAAATAAGTTATTTAGGGTAGCCGAGTTTGCATGGAAATTAGGGTATTATGTTTGTAAACGTATTAAATAAGTGTACAACAACTTGTCAAAAAAAAAATCTACATAAACAATAGGTTAAGTTGTTGCAGACCTAATAAAATTAATAAATAATAAGGACTAGACCATTGACCCGTGCTGTCGCACGGGTCATATCGACTATAATATACAAAAATAAAATATATCATTTTATAAATTTGAAAAAACAATATTGAATATGAAAACTTTGTCGTCGATATTACTTTCGGATATCACATTTCCTTTAGACATATATTACTCAATCCTTGCTGTAATCAGTCGTGTTCCACTGTTTAGTCATTCTATTTGATATATATTACTTGATAACATTACTGACAATCCAACTCTTGATCTTAATTTATGATTTGAAAGTCTCAAAGTAGTAATTATCTTGAGATGCATAGATCTAACATATCTATATAATTTTATGGTTTGATTTACTATTTATTTTATTTTTTTGGACCTAAGGTTGAAAAGGAAGGAAACACATCAGAAATTTGATAAGGTTGAAAAGGAAGGAAACAATATTGTTTTGAAAAATATCAGGCAATGATGTTGCATTTTGATAAGGATGAGAAGACAATCAAAAATAAAGGAAGACATAATTGAGGAAATGCATGAGAAAAGAAATTTTGAAAAATATCAGAAAATATTGTTACATTTTGATAAGGATGAGAAAACAAGCAAAAATCAAGGAAGACATAATTAAAGGAACACAGAAGTAGGAAAAGTAGTTGAATGATAGGGTTTGAAATTATGGCAAATAAATACCATTTAATTTAATTTAATATGTGAATAATATCTTTCAATCCAATTATTTAGGAATGATCGGCTAGGTTAAAGAGGAGGGAAAACTGACAGAAATTTTAGGTTAAAACTAGAAATTGGACCCGTGCCCGCACAGGTTTATTGCTAAAGAAATGACATACGGATAATAAAATTCAATATATAATTGGTAACGGTGAAAAAATAATAGATGATAATCCAGAGTAGACAAAATAAAACGCTCCCTAAAATGTATAAAATCTGAAAAATATTATAAAAGAAAATTCGGTAATCCTATCAATAATTCGGTAAGAGAATATGAAATTTTTAGTAAATTGGCATGTTGTTTCATCGCAGATTGCGAAATACTTCATCATATACGACGTTAGAAGTCACATTGGTATCTTCACCATCTTCATCCGTGATCAATATCTTTAGTCCTTCTCTGGATGTAACTCTTGAAACAGCAACATACAACTGTCTGTGAAAAATTACAGGTGTTGGTAGATATACACCAACATGTTTAAGCGACTGTCCTTGACTTTTGTTAATTGTCATTGAAAATGATACAGACAAAGGAAATTGTCTTCGTTGAAACTTAAAGGGAATCCTGACATCTGAAGGCGATATAGATAACCTGGATACAAAAACCTGTTCACCAACATTACTTTCGGAAATGACCCTCCCCTCAATGACATATCTTCCCATCCTAGTGATAACCAATCTGGTTCCATTGCATAATCCATATCGTGTATCTATATTTCTCAACAACATAACTGGCACACCAACCTTTAACCTTAATTTGTGATTAGGAAGTCCAGAAGCAGTGATGGTGTTGAGGAATTCAGGTGTATGAACATTGTCAATATGATCATCGTTTAAGTTACGATGAATAGGTGAATCATAACCCAAATAAACCTTCTCCTCATCTGGAACCATGTCCAACATATAGTCGTTGATCTTCTCGACTATGGAATTTTTTGTTGTCAATATAGCTCTATTTTGAAAGTAACCTATGTCACTCATGCTCTCCAAGATGTTAGGATACATGCTTTCAACAATAGCAGCAAGAGGATCTCTTGCGCTTTCTATGAGTAAATCTGACGGAATAGCAATGGTCTTGCCCACTTCATTGTCTTCCCCTATTCGTCCATCGCCTATACTTAAAACCCATTCTGAAAATTGTCTTTTTTCCTCCATGTCTACTACTGACGCACCAGACAAAAGCCTCATGTTCTTAGTCAAGGTAAGAACCTCACAATAATTCCATAGTTTTTGAAGAATTGATAATAACATGAACGATTTCTGGTCTTGTGCTTTTAGGAATTATAGGTACAAAGGGATGTATTTGTTTCTCTTGTCCACCTCCTTCATAACTACTCTGAAAGAACGATAAAGTGCTTCAAAGTAAAATTTGTGCATCATCAAAGCCTCGTCCCATATTACTAATCTTGCTTGGACTACCAACTGAGCCAACGGGGTATTAGGTTTGACATTAGACGTGGAGCATTCATCGATAATAAAGGGAAGGCAAAATCTCGAATGTGCAGTTCTACCTCCTGGTAATAATAATGCAGCTATACCACTCGAAGCAACTGTTAAAACTATTTTCCCTCTTGACCGTATCGCTGCCGACAATTAAGGTGTATGATCAAAAAGTTACTAGTTAAGCAGTGGTATGAGAGGAAAGTTGTAAGGTCACGTCGTTCCATTTGCAAACCTCTAAATATCAATAGATATGATTCTTGTGATGTGTGTGAAATTTACCACGGGTTAAGGTTTTTTTTAGAGAAACATAGTTTAGGGTTTGGTATATATAGCCAAGTTATCATGGAAATTAGGGTATCATATAAGTCTACAAAATATTGTCAAAAAAAAAGAAAGATGCATTTTGTTAGTATCAAAGAAGTGTATAAAAAAAAGGCAATAGGATAGGAATGATGCATTTTTTTAGTATTAAATAATTGTACAAAATACTTTGTCAAAAAAAAGTGTAGAACACAAGATAAGAAAATTAGTTAAAAAAAACTAAGATTAATAAGAAGAAAAAAAAAAATATATGTAGAAGTCTATCGATATGTTTAGCCTTTTTTTTTTTTTTTGCTATTTATGAATGAATTTGTTTAGGCTTTTTTTTTTCCTATTAATAAAAACATATTTGATGCATTTTGAGAGGCAAAATTTTAAGATAGATTTATTGCAAACCTAAAAAGCATTATGGAGGAAAAAATTAGAGGTTAAAGTTTTTTTTAGAGAAACACAGTTTAGGGTTTGCTATATATGGCCAAGTTATCATAGAAATTAGGGTATTATATAAGTCTACAAAATATTGTAAAAAAAAAAATGCATTTTTTTAGTATGAAAGAAGTGTACAAAAAAAAAAGGCAAGAGGATAAGAACAATGCATTTTTTTTAGTATTAAATAATTGTACAAAATATTTTGTCAAAAAAAAAAAAGTAGAACACAAAATAAGAAAATTAGTTGAAAAAAAAAACTAAGATTAATAAGAAGAAAAGAAAATATATATATATATATATATATATATATATATATTTATGTAGAAGTCGATATGTTTAGCCTTTTTTTTAAAATTTTTTGCTATTTATGAATAGATTTGTTTAGTTTTTTTTTTTTGCTATTAATAAAAACATATTTGATGCATTATGAGAGGCAAAATTTTAGGATAGATTTGTTGCAAACCTAAAAAGCATTATGGAGGGAAAAAATTAGGGGTTAAGGTTTTTTTTAGAGAAACACGGTTTAGGGTTTAGTATATATAGCCAAGTTATGATGGAAATTAGGGTATTATATAAGTCTACAAAATATTGTCAAAAAAAAAAAGAAGCATTTTTTTGGTATCAAAGAAGTGTATAAAAAAAAGGAAGAGGATATGAACGATGCATTTTTTTTAGTATTAAATAATTGTACAAAGTATTTTGTCAAAAAAAAGTGTAGAACACAAAATAAGAAAATTAGTTGAAAAAAAAACTAAAATTAATAAGAAGAAAATAAAAAAAATATATGTAGAAGTCTATCGATATGGTTAGCATTTTTTTTATTTTTAATTTTTGCTAGTTATGAATGGATTTATTTAGGCTTTTTTTTTATTTTTGCTATTAATAAAAACATATTTGATGCATTTGGAAAGACAAAAATTTAGGATAGATTTGTTACAAACCTAAAAAGCATTATGGAGGGAAAAAATTAGGGTTAGACTTAACAAAATTAATAAATAAGGATTAGGGCAACAGAGTTAGGTTTAGTAATAAGAGATTAATAAATAAGGATTAGGGCAACAGAGTTAGGTTTAGTAATAAGAGATAAGGATTAAGATATTTATTAAATTTTTGTTTTAGAAAATATTCACGGTTATTAGAAAGAGAAATGAAAAACATATATGATGTAAATTTAGAACCAAAAATTTAGGATAGAGTTGTTGCAAACCTAATAAAGAATTAATGAAAGGAAAAACTTAAATTAAGACTTAACAAAATTAAAATAAATTTATAAGGGCTACCGGAAAATTCAAAGAAAGATATTTACATAATGAAATGATTGTGAATCTATAAATATATAAAATATTACCTCTCACCCGCAAAACCTTGTCGGAGGGACCAAACTATGTGCAAATTAAAATCAAAATACATTGTTCTTATCAAATAAAAAGTAAGAGGATTTGATTCAATTTCAACTATAGTCGTAGATATCAAAGTGAAAATATATTAAATTTAATTATTATTACCTTCTTTTAAAAATCAGAAGAAAAAAAATAGCATATAATTTGAGAAATCACAGTCGTTGTAAATTATTGAAAATAATAATAGAACAAGGTGTAACAATGAAAAGTTGGAAGAAATACACGACATCGTTGATGAGTTCCACTCAATCGTGCCTACGATGATAGTACATGAATCGAGTTCTTTGCCGATGATCGTAGATCTAGTGGATCAAGTTTTTTGCCGACGATCATAGATCTAGTAGAAAAGAAAGAAAAAAAAAAGATTAAATAAGAGTAAACATATAAAAGAATATACATGAGAACTTTTGACAAAAGAAGATAAATGATTTGTGAGTAGTTGTATATATGACTTTATTGTGAGCAAAATAAATTTGTAATTGACTTACCCCTCGCTTGATAGCATATCATCTCAATCGATTCAACAACAAAAGACTATATGTTTGTCAAAGAAAAAATAAAAAGTGCAAGAAAAACAAGGTGGCATTTACCATGGCCATAGGAAAGTTTTTTGGACCACTAGATTAAAGAAGAGTTTACATTTTATGATGTTCTTACCATGGCATACACTATATTTACCATGGCATACACTATATTTTTCTCTCATCATTTTCAACCCATATCCATCTTCATCTTCATCAAGTTGTTCTTAAAAAACCCAGGAAATTAAAATCAAGGACAATCCAAATAAAGAACATACTTTTATTCTCTCCACACTATATTTTTTATTTATTTCCTATCATCTACCTTCACCACCACACTATAGTTTTTTATCAATACAAGACAACCCAGTACTATACTTAAACACATCAACCTCATCCTTGTTCTTATCATTATCAATCATCATCTTCTTATTTTTTCTGGATCTTCACTCTTACCCTTTTCTTATTCGGATTAAAGTCATGTTTCTTGAAAACAATTCACACCCATGATTTCTTGAGGAAAATTATTAAAAGAAAAACTAAAAATAAATCACCTTTTTTTATGGAATTTTTGTCTGGTGGGATTTGTTGTGTAGAAATTGACGGGGTTATGTTATTTTCATCAAAGATTAAGAATTTAAGCTGAAATGATAAACATGTGAATTATAACTGAATTGGTTAGCTTCGATAATTGGTTCTGTTTCTACTGAATGGAGACAAAGTTAGTAGAGGAGCAAAGAGGTTTAATGGCAGACAAACTTGTTAGGAAAAAACATTTCAACTTGGATATTTGAGTTTGATGATGATTTATGTTCACATTAATATTTTGATTTTTAATTTTCAATTAGAAACCATTGGTAAGTGACTAAGTGTTATTGTGATAGGGAGGTAGGTGGTAGATGAGTTGCTGCAAGTGGTGGGTGAGAGAGAGGAGAGAGAATGGTTAGGAAAGATGGTGTTAAAAAATATAATGCTGAGAGAGCACAATAATACTATGGTCTTCTTTTGATCAAAAGGTTAATATTCAATTTTTCTATGGTGGGAAAGGATTAATCTTTCCTATGGTAAATGCCACCGAAAAACAATATTGGTTCTCGCCACATTTGAAAAAGAGGGGACCGCAGCCAATTTTATAGTGGGCTAACAATGGTTAAGTTCGGCTTAAATGTTGTTTTGGCCTCCTAAATTTTAAGTTTTTAAATTTTGGCTTCCTAGGTTTCACCGCACGATTTTGTCCTCCAAATCTCACAATTGTTTGATTTTGATCCCTCAATTATTAATTGATAAACTTTTATCCTCATCTGTACCCCTTTTGCATTTGATGGTCCCCATTGATATTTTGATTGAAATACACTGATGTGATATATTAAATAAAAAATATTTAAAAAAAAAACAAAAATTGCACCATATCATATAACCTCATTGATAGGTATGCTCTCCTTGTCGTACTCTGTGAGGATATAGATGTAATTAAGGATGACAATGGGTACCCAATGGGTAGGGTACTACAGTGTCCATCCCAATACCTGTATTTGTAAAAAATACTCGTACATGTGCCCATACCCTCGTGGGCAACAACTTTAGTGCCCTTCCCCATACCCTATGGGTACCTAAGTGTCCATACCCGTACCCATTACCCGCACTTTAACTATAAAAAGACAATAAAAATATCACTATTGAAATAAAACTATGATCCAAATTTTTTAAAATTAACTTATAAAATAATAAGAATCGTAGTATTTAGTCAAATAAAAAACATGTAAAATATCCTTAAAAAATTGTACACCGATAAGGTGGAGTTGATATTGAATTAAGCAATTTTTTTAGTTTAAATTTAGGTTTTGGCTTAAATATCTAAATAAATTAATTAATTATGCAAAAAAAAGAAATAAATTATTTATGATATTATACAAATATGTATATGCGGGGTTGCGGGGCTGGGCACTATAGTACCCATACCCGTGCCCATTCCTATTAATATGTGTGGGTATTACCCGGACCCGTGCCCAAACCCATGAAAGCGGGGTTTTATCCTACCCATTATGAGTATTTTTTGCGGGTACCCATATGACCTGGGTCCAATTGCCATCCCTAGATGTAATTGATCATTTTCTTGTTTATAACCGAATAATGAATTTCTCCATCAATGGGAAACAAGTTTAGGCTAAAATATATAGGCTTAATTGCACTTTTGGACCCCTATCTTTTCAAAAGTTGCGGTTATGGACCCCTAACTAATTTAAATACAAAACAGACCCTTATGTTTTGATTCTTTGGCAGTTTTGGACCCCCACCCCATTGTTGACTTGGTCGTTGCTGACGTGGCACCCACATCCCATTAGTGAGGTGCCACGTGTATTTTTTTTTTTACTTCTTTTAATTCATCCACGTGGCACCTCACTAATGGGATGTGGGTGTCACGTCAGCAACGACCAAGTCAACAATGGGGTGGGGGTCCAAAACTGTCAAAGAATTAAAACATAAGGGTCTGTTTTGTATTTAAATTAGTTAGGGATCCATAACCGCAACTTTTAAAAAGATAGGGGTCCAAAAGTGCAATTAAGCCAAATATATATTCATAAGCTATCACCGCCATCTAAAGTTGGGACATCTCAGTATTTTCCATGATGCTTTCTTAAACTTCGGTTTTGTTGCTTTGTGGATTGAGATATTATGGTATGTTTTGCTAAAGTTTATGCCAGACATATATATATATATATATATATATATATATATATATATATATATATATATATATATATATGTCTGGCATAAACAAGGAATTGAACTATCAGGAAAGACCCGCAAAAAATCAAGGTACAAGGGAGCAAGGATTCATTAAATCTATCTAGAAGACTAGAAATCAGAGATTTTGTTTATCCAACAAATAGGGACGTCGTAGTATTCAGACATAGACTAAGTCACTTGCATACGCACTTTCTAAGTACCCTAAAATGCATCATAATGCAGTGTGTTCAGTTAGAGTTCAAAGTATCACTATCTTGAGGGCAAAATGTAGACTTAAAAGTCCAAAAATAACTGAAGTAATATTCGATCATGAATGGAATATATGTTATTTCATTTACTTAGAAAATTAACAAGATACATATATTATTAGTGAAAACTAAAAAGACAAACATTCTCGTAAGGAGGCATATAGTCTATAAATTTATCAAGAATGTTTACAATGAATGAATCACTTCCATTATCAATCCAAAATCTCTTCATATTTAACCCAAACTACTTTTTTTTCTTTTAGAGTAATGATATTTGTACAACTATTTAGTGATAACTTTTGTGACAACCTTTTTTTTCTCTCTCTCTCTCTTGTTGTTGGTCAAAATCGAGAGAGAGAGAGAGCATAATGTGAATATGAAATAGAGAATTGTCCAAAAATTGTTACAAAATAATTGTTCAAATATCATTCCTCTTTTTTTTATCATAAGATATCCTACACAAAAAAGATAAACATTCTCATAAGGAGACATATCAGTGCTTAATCTTATGTAAAGAATCGTATCACATTATTCACACTGATATTAAAATAATTTTATTACCAAGTTCTCTTTTTCCTTCCTCTATAGCAAGACCTTTTAATTCCAACGTTCTTAACAATTAGAAAAATCAAATAAAAAACAAAACAAAATCTCAAGTACTTGTCACATATTTATCAACTATGATGCATATTACATTTCCAACTTGTAAGAATTACATTTTATAAATATGTAAAATGTAAGAACTTTAGATATATAACACTATCATTTTGAACTAGTTTGAGTCCTACAAAGGAGAAAATAATAACAATGAAAAATTTATAGATCCTTGAAGATTTATCCGTCTTCATCTTAACTCTCATGTATGGATAATAAACAACTTCAAATGCCTTGTTATGTTCCGCCAAGTTCACTGCCTCCATTACTCCGTTCTCCAACTCAGCTTTCTTCTGCTCCCCTGCAGGTGCATTCAAGAGTTGCGTTATTATGATGATATAATCAAAGTTTGTAAAAGATATATTTAAATAAAAGCAAAGATATGGTCCTGAAATTGTTTCAACTGATATATTTCATTTAAATTGAATTTAAATGAAATCAAAGATCTGGTCTTGAAATTGTTTCAAGAGATGTATTTTATTTAAATAGTTAAAAAGTTTTCTCTTCTTTAAAAAGTGAGCAAGTCCAAAGTCAAATTTCATCAATTGAGATTGAAAAACACAGCAAGGCATATCACAAAATCATTAAGTTCAACGGAGAAAATATGCAGTAATTCCAAAAGATATTCAACTAATTTTGCCGAAACCATCAAAACTTTAAATCACAAAAACTAATATAATTTGGAGACTAAAAGCATCGACAAATAATATTTTGACGACTAAACATCGATAGTAGCAAATTCTGAAAAATATATTTATATAATATACATATTATGCATCTAAAAAATACATAAAACATTACCTCCACTCACAAAATGATGAATGGATTACCTGCAAATTCAAATAAAAAATGCATAGTGCTCATTAAAAATAAAAACCTTTAAGTGGAAATATATGAAAGTAAATTTATTTTTTTTACAATGAAAGTGGAAATATATAAATTTAATGATTATTACCTTCTTTTTAAAATATAACAAAAAAAATCACATAATAATCAAGGAAATCACACTCGTTGTAAATTATTGATAAGAAAGGTAGATAAAAGGCTTGAAATATAAGACACGTCGATGATTTTCATTCTATCATGCCTAGGATGATGGTCCATGGATCGAGTTTTTTACCGACACTCATAAATCTGGTGAGAAGAGAAAAATAACACAATTAAACATGAGAAAACAAATAAAAAGTAGATGATATTTTTTAACATAAGAAATTGAATGATATGCAATTTGCTGTATATATAACTTTGATGTGAGTAAAATGAATTTATAATCAAGTTACCCCTTTGATCCCTAGCATATCATCCTAAACAAAACAACAATAGAAAAACATTTGTTGATTAATAAATAGGGAGAACCTTTTTAATAACTCTAGCAAATGAAAGAAATGCGGCCTGATAAAGGGAGTCTTATACTCTTGGTGTAGCGGTGCTGGATCTCGCCACTTTTATCACAGAGGTATGAAGCGGCGCTGAATCTCGCAACTTTTGTCACATAGGTAGAACACGGTCACTTTTATATGGAGATGACCGCAGACTAGGTTAAAGTTAGGTTATGTTTCATGTTATTTATATTATTATACATTGAATATCAAAAATAATTTTTTAATATTAAAATCATATATTTAATTAATACTTTAGTTATTGATAAAATATTGTTGAATACTTATACAAAAACTTGATACCCCTTATATATGGATTTAATTTGTATACATAAATATGTATAACCTTTTTACAAATGCCTTCAATCAAATTTAATCAAATATCTATTAATGTCTATTTAGTACAATCAGGGCCGGTCCCAAGCATAGGCCAGGAGTGCGACGGCCAAGGGTCCATGCCTGTAGGGGGCCTAAATTTTTTTGAAGGGGTGTATATAGCCAAAATTGGATTTTGGAGGGTGTATATAGTAAAATATACCAACACACATACCCGAAACATTGACATTGAAGCCTGGGTTGTATTGTTTTGGCCCTTTTGATGCAATTGGTTATATATACCCTATATAAAACAGAGCTTTCTATTTACACCCTCCCAAACAAAACCTTTGTTCATAATAATGTGCCAAGAAATTTGTGATATTTTTTGGGGCCCTTTGTTCCTAATAATGTGTCTCACTAAT
This sequence comes from Medicago lupulina, assembly GCA_958299785.1. Classification (NCBI taxonomy): domain Eukaryota; kingdom Viridiplantae; phylum Streptophyta; class Magnoliopsida; order Fabales; family Fabaceae; genus Medicago; species Medicago lupulina. The sequence goes on from OY283140.1 coordinate 65,558,660, forward strand.
ATTAAAAATATTTGTAAAATTTATTATCTAGAAAATTTGGAGAATATTCACAACTAAACAAATTATATTTTAGTTGAAAATGAGCCTACTAGAGAAATTTCAGTCTACTTCGCACGAGCAATTGTTCTCTAATTCTATGGTATTTTGTTTAGTTTTGGTTTCTATGGAGTATTTAATTTATTTGAAGATGTTGCCTAAAAAAACTTTTATCCTGTTGTGAAAAGCGAAGAAAAAAAGAAATGAAGCGCTAATAAAATCATAACAAGAAACTAAAAAAAGTTTATGATGTATTATGTAAGGGACCTTTCTCTCAAACTATGCCTAAGGCCCCGAAAATGCTAAGAACGGCCCTGAGTACAATTTGAGTGGATGCATGTGTAAAAAAAACACCGTTAACGCATGAAAATTAATCTCCTTTTATATATATGTTGGAATTCCGTAGAATCTATTCACCAGTTTTTATGTATGAGTATTTAAGCAACATGCAATGTGATGGCGCCTCATCATTCGGTGGTTTTAGCTATTTTATTGAGTTTTTTCTATGCATATGAAGACATTCTAGAGGTTTTAGAGTGAGTGGCCCATGGTTTGGGAGATGTTTTGCTTTGAGCCGTTGCAATTCACGTTCTTGAAATTAAAATAATAGTAACATTAAATGGGTTTGAATTGTGACCCCTTTGTTGCTTCTTAACTTTGAGAAGATGTTCCTATTTGATGATATGAAATATGTATCAAAATGAATTTTGATACTCAAAGAGAATGGATAATTGTGCTTCCTTATGAACTATTAATAAAGGAGTTAAGGGATGGAGAAGATGACTCACATAAGTTATCCTGATTCCCCCTAACTAGGCTAGTCCAGTCCCCAAAAAATGTGATATTATCCTACAGTGGTGCCTGAGATACCCTCTCATATTCTACACACTTTCTCTTCTTTACTAGTCTACCCGACCTTACAAGTTTTGGACTACCACTTTAGACTTTAGCTACAACACAATTCAAATTTATAAACTAAATAGGATTTGTGAAGCTTTGCAATTGATTGCACAAGTGTTTTCTGATGTTCATCTTAATAATGATCAATTTGATCTCACAATGACCTTTTATCTCTTTCTCTTTGAGTTCAATCTGATCACACTAAGGTGAATCTGAACTTTTCAAATACACTTAAAAGATGTGCCAAAGATATAGTGGAGGCTTGAGTGTATTTGCGATGATTATCTATAGTTTGAGAATGAATCTGATGTTTGAATATGATTATGATTTTTGTTTCTTTCAAACAACCTTGATTTTTTTTGTCCCTAATCTTTTTTGGATATGATTCTGATGTAGAATGAGAGTTATTGTGTATGAGAGAGATTGATGTGTTCTTCATTTGAATGATGATACCCTTTTATAGAGCTTTGTCTTAGTGAACAAATTAAAAATTAGCAGTTGAGAACTAGCCATTTTTTGTCCTTTAGTGTCTTCCCTTAATGACCAAGTAACTCTAGATACCAACTGTTATTCCATGTGCTTTGCTTCCCAACTGATGATCTTCTTGTGAATCTTGGCCATGTTTCTTTCATCAATCCATTTGGTGTTTTCTGAATCTCTTCTTCAGATGTTATTCTGTTCTTGATAATTCCAATCATTTATATCCCTCGGGTCGAACCTGAGCTTAGTTGGATTTGGCGTTGGGCCAATCCGAAACAAGTATATTATCCGCTTATCAATAATCTTAACATATCCCTGAAAAACTCAACAATAATAAACAGGGGGAAATAATCCCACCAAGAAGTACCAACAATTGAATGCCCATGAGTCATAAATCGATTTATGCAAGCATTACCTTCCTTGGGAAAAATGAGAAAGGAACTTCATGCGGAAGGTTTAGATTGATCACCATTCGATCAGGTATTATACTTGTTAGGCTTCATCTTCTTGTGGTGGCTTTTCGACATATATGGCGTGGAACCTATATGATCAACGTCCTCTCTAGCATTCCTAGCATAAAAAACTTCCTTTAGAACCTCAAGATCATTTTGTGCATTGCTGCTCAAGATTGGATTTGATGGTAGCACCTCAATAGGTGTTTTCGGTTGCTCATGCTCAACAAACCTTCTCCTTAAGCTCGTTGAACTCATGCTTCTCTTGCACTTCAAAACACGAAGATGTGTCATTAATATTTTCTTTTGTTCGTAAGGCTTCAGCTAGCGACATATGTGGTTTATCTTCCTCAACATTTTGAGTATTATGCAGTTGTTCCTCCCTTTCATGCACATCTAGGTCGTTCTCTGGCTCAACTATGAAGTGGTTCTTCTCTAATTGTATGATGTTCCACTTCAAATATTATGGACTTGACATTCGCAACAATCTGGGGCACCGGTTCTTCTATTACATACACCGGTTGCATAACAATAACAAGTTCTTGAGAGGAAGACTCGTGCACTGTTTGCATAGCCATAACCTGCTCGACAAGTATCTCCATGTTACCTTTTGGGCGCCAAAAAACAAAGGCTATGTTGTGAACGCTTTTCCTTGAACGAAACAAAAGCCATTGAAACAAAAAGATAAGTGACGCAACTAATAAATGGGAAAAAAAAAGTTTTTGGCAATGGATTTCCAATGGAAGTGAAAAGGGGAAGGGTGCTCATAATAATTGATTGTTATATAAAAGAGAGTTGTCCACAAATAAAGATCAGAACAGTGATGGTATTAATTATTTATGTCATTGTATTTTAATAAACGAATTTGATATATGGTTAACCATTATTCCTCAAATTCAGTCTCTTATCGATACAAAAATCAAACGTAATAGTTATTTTGATCTCTGAATGTATCAAAATTCTAAAATAGTTTTTGGTTTTTCATTCCATTAATCAAAGTATTTGCTTGCATTAAAATGTTAGATTAATACTGTTATATGAGTTCTTCAATATATTCATTTATTGTCATATTAATCCTTATAAATTCTTACTTATTGTCATATCAATCCCTATAGAAAAATAAAGTTATTGTCAACAATAAGATAGTATCTTAACTTCTTGTACAATTTTGATTATCGGGATGCACAATTAAGAATTTCGACACATTGAGAGACTATCGGTATTAATTAATAAATCTATGAAGTAATATATTATTGAAAGTTACTTTTTAAATTATTATATTGAAACTAGTTATAATATTTGGGTCTTAATATTCTGTGCCCTAAGAGTATTGATTAAAGAACATATAAATAGAAGTTTTGTTTTAAAAATATACTCCCTCCGGTCATTATTATAAGCAAAACTCCACTTTCTAAGTACATTAAATAATTAATGTATCTAACATTTATTATAGATTAAATACATTAATTATTCAATGTATCAAAAAAAAGTGAAATTTTGCTTATAATAGTGAATTTTTTTTTTAGGGAACGTAGTTACTAGTTATTTGTTACACATTCACGAACGAGAATGATTATTTACTCTTATATATATATATATATATATATAAAAGTAAACTTTGATAAAATAAAAAGATGATATAGGTTAGAAGTTACAACTCAATCGACAAAATGTCAAAATTATTTGTAATTTTGTCTATTTATAAAAAGTAAAAGGGTTAAATATATTTTTGGTCCCTATAAATATGTTAACTTTTCGTTTTAGTCCCTCTAAAATTTTCCTTCAACTTTTGGTCTCTATAAAATTTTCAAACACTACTTTTGGTCCCTCTTTTAAATTAAAATCATATGTAGAATTCATATTTTTGAATAAAATTTTGCATAAAAATTCATAATATTATAAAAATCTCTCCAAAAAAAAATTAGAATTTTCTAACCAAACATGAACTTAATATGAATTTTTATATATTTAACGGTTAAAAATTTATATTTAATTTATGTTTTGTTAAAAAATTCTAAAAAAAATTTGATTTTTTTTTTTACAATATACTACACATTTATGCACAATTTCATTAAAAAAATACAAAAAATAACTTAAAAATAGGGACCAAAAGTAGTGATTGAAAAATTTTTAGAGACCAAAAGTTGAAGGAAAATTTTAGAGGGACTAAAACAAAAAGTTGATATATTTATAGGGATCAAAAACATATTTAACCCAAAGTAAAATATAGCTAAAAAAAAGTAAAATATATATTTGAGAGCTATGTTACAAAATTAAGAACAAGGTGTGGTTTATTCCAAAAAAGAGAGAAAGTTCTTAAAAAAAAAGGTACGGTGCATATTAGAAAGAGAAAAGAAAAAAAAAAGTAGAGTGCACTACCATTTATAGATGGAATAAAGATTGGTGAAGTTTATTGATTCGATCAACGAACCGATTGCTGAAGTCTCTCTCTCTGGCATTTTCCGTTGGTGAGTGGTGAGTTACTACTTCTCTCTTCTCTAAATCATATTCAATTGGATGATTAATGATTGTTAAATACAACAACTCTCATTCACTTTGTTTTTTATTGTTGATTCTATACGTAATTGTAATTGTAGAGATTAATAATCTTTTGAGTTGGATATGGTTGCAACAAGAGATCCCTTACAATCTCCCATGCAAAATCCTTATTTCATTGTTCATACTAAAAATTCGGAATTAGAAATGGAATTTTGTTATAATTGGAATCGGAATTTTGTTATGAACAAGTTGTTTGTTAGTTAGTCAGTCAGAATTGGATTTTTAGAATGTTAGAAAGTTGATGCTTTTGTTATGAATTGTTTTGTTTGTTACAAAGTTTGGAATTTGGGAATTTAGAAACTAGCACCACTAGCGAGGAATGCAGTGTTGCTTGGGGTATGCTTATAAATCCTCTTATATTTATTATATATGATCTGTTACAAAAGTGGAATTTGAATTTTTGAATTTTGCTATGACACTCATACGACACGTGTCGTACATAAAAAACAAGTGTCTTAAATAAAATTGTTTTTTTTTTTACTTCGACATTCCTTGAACCGGTGTCCGACATGTATATAATACTCATATGAGACGTGTCGGATAACTCAGACAAATGTTTGGAACATATTTTGTTTTACTCTCTTACTTCCGCATACCATAGATACATGAGTTACATGTGTTGAGAAATGTTGATCATTAAAGAGTTATAGATGTTAAGTAAAGTTGATTACAACGTTTTTATCTTTTTCGATAGTAGTTGAATAAATAGAGGTCAAATACTATCGTATCTTGTGTTATAACTTTTTTCAATGAAATAAATTAGCTTTTTTTAATAATTAAACGGTTAGATTTGTGTTGTATCATTGCTATATTACTCATCTCTTTTGATCACACAAGTTTTTTTTTACTTTCAAATTCGCAAAATTGAATATGATTTATCAGCATGTACACTTTTTCAAAAATGGAAAAATGGATGCAGCTGCACATCGTAAGATTTGACACGATTTCAAACTACACCAACTTTCCCAAATGAATGCTGATGACGTAATTGAAATTATGTTTCAATCTTGTTGGTTTCTAACCCCCATGGTTTTGGCCTGGCAGTGAAGGCTTGAGACCTAGGAGTTTGCTCCTCTCTAGTCTAAGGCTCGAATCCCCCAAGTGCCAAAAGTTCCTGTGCTGGTCTAGTTCATATAGAGCTTTGCTCTGGCTTCAATCTGGCCACCTACCAGTGGACGGTGGGATTGATCCCCCGGATTAGTCGGTCCTTAGGCTGAATACCGAGTTTTCAAAACAAAAAACCTTTTGGTTTCTTTTATTCTTATTTTTTTTCCAAGTACCATATTGCATAATTTTTTTACTTTCGAAAGAGGACAAAAAATCATGTGTTGAATATTATTGATTTTGTCTTGTAAATTGTGAAATCCAATTACTCAAATATAACATCTTTGTATATATTGAATGGTGGCAGGGATTTGGTAATATACTGCTTGTGCTATTTGTGAAGGAACCGTCAGATTGAAATTGTTGAATATATATATTAGGGTTTGTTATTTGCTGTATAACCTGAGAAAAAATAAATAAAGGAGGAAAATGGGTAGTCCACAGTTGCCAAAGAAAAGAGTGGCCTTTGTGCTGATTGATGGGTTGGGTGATGTGTCATTGCCAAGGTTGGGATATAAGACACCTCTTCAGGCAGCAAAGTTACCCAATTTGGATGGTATAGCATCTGCTGGGGTTAATGGATTGATGGACCCTGTTGAGGTTGGCTTAGCTTGTGGAAGTGACACTGCTCATCTTTCTCTGTTGGGTTATGATCCTCGAGTTTATTATCGCGGACGAGGGGCTTTTGAATCCATGGGGGCTGGATTGGCCATGTCGCCTGGTGATATTGCTTTTAAGGTTTGTCATTATTTTTTTTATAAAGCATTGTTTTTGGATTGGAACTGGTAGACTCTACATTCTAAACTCAGCTAAAGTAATTATTTACTTCCTAGACGGTTAACCGAGTGGCTTGTTTCAATTGTCAATTTGGGTCAATTTTGAGATTAAATCACCCTAGATTAGATATTTTTCTTATTTCCTTGTATAATGTAGAGAGACTTGTAGCTTATATTTCATTCTCATACAGAAGATTGTAGCCTATATTTCATTTTTAACACATAATAGTTAAGTCTGGTAATCCTGTGCTTGTTTTCTCTTCATTCCTTCCATTCCTGGATTTGCTTACTATAGAGCATAATGGTAGCTTCTCACTTAATAATTCTTGTAAAGGACTCCGTGTTAAATTCTACGATTTGACTATAAGACATTTATTATTTGCCTGCTATCTCTGTTATTTTGAGAAAAAAGGATCAAATATTTTAGATAAGGAACATATATTTCTCAATCAATCGCTATCCTCACATTCTCGTATTCAATTTGGCTTTATCTCTATTATCAGTAATTTACAAGAGAGTGTGTTTAACGTTGTGATTTCATTTGAATATATGTTGCATGCTGGCCTTAAGGTCTTAGGAGAGGTGGAAAGTCTTGGAACACAAATATAAATTGTGCGTCATTCCTATGTAGTGTTAAAATAATTTCTCCTTAACTTTACTTTTCAAAAGGAGATAAGCCTCAAATATTTTTCTGCATTGTTCATGCTAATAGCGCGATAAAATTTCTTCCTGCAGTCAAATTTTGCAACTCTTGATGAGAAAACTGGAGTTGTCACTAGCAGAAGAGCTGACAGGCACTTTGAAGAAGAAGGTCCCATACTATGTGCTGCCCTTGATGGAATGAAGCTTCCATCTTTCCCTCAATATGAAGTCAGAGTCAGGTGAAGATGTCTAAGGTTGCTATAACATTTAAGGCTTAGTTTATAATGTAGGTACCACTTATTACGGTTAATATTGAGTTTTTAACGTTTCTGCAGCCTCCTATTTGTTGGTGCAGTCTCGAGTCTTACATGCTTCTTGTTTGAGAAATTGTTTGAATAAATCTCTATGTTAGTTATATCATAAACATTGGAGGATGATCTCTATGTTTAAAGATTTCAATACAAATTTTTGTAATTCAACTCTCAAAGTAAAGTTGATATGTAGATGTTTACAAGTCCAGGAAGACATGATCTCAAGATTTAAGCAGACTAATATTAACAGTTCTTTATATGATTTTGCAATTATTTCTGTAGGTATGCTACTGAACATAGATGTGGAGTGGTAGTCAAAGGACCAAATTTGAGTGGAAATATATCCGGAACAGACCCGTTAAAGGACAACCGCTTACTTTTGAAAGCAGAAGCTTTAGATGATTCTCATGAAGCAAGGAACACTGCTGCTGTCATTAATGAGTTGTCCAAGGAAATTACGAAGATTTTGGTTTCTCATCCTGTGAATACTAAACGTGCTGCAGAAGGGAAGAATATTGCAAATATAGTCCTTTTAAGAGGATGTGGCATTCGAATTGAGGTATGTTCATAACATGGTTTACACATTTATCTTACAAATATTAAAGTAACACTTACGAAAATCACACTTAGGTACTTTTTAATACATTTACAATTGTGCTACTTTGAAGAAAAGCAAGCACACGTCAAATATGTAATAATTAATATAGTCTACTTGGAAACAAAATTAACGATTTTAATTTGTATGATTTGCAATTTTGAGGTTACCTCTCTTGAGTTTCATGGTATGTTGTTTATTTGGATATTGTTAACTACAATGTGTGTTCAACTGTCCATGTACTAACTATTGCATTTATTGTTCTTGAAATATTTATTACAGGTTACACCATTTGTAGAAAAACATGGTTTGCAGCCCTGCATGGTAGCTCCTACGAAAATAATTGCTGGTCTGGGCTTGTCACTTGGTATTGATATTCTAGAAGCTCCTGGAGCAACTGGAGACTATCGAACTCTACTGACATCAAAAGCAACAGCAATAGCTAAAGCACTCTCGGCTCCTTCGCAGTCTTGCCCCCAAGTTTTTGTACCTGGAGAGGATGAGCATAAAGCAGGCCGCCCAGATGGCTATGACTTTGGATTCCTTCATATTAAGGTTAAAATTGAGTTTTTCGTTTCTTTGTCTGATTTACTTTTCAGCACTTTGTCGGAAAACTTCGTAGCAAAATGAGAATCCCACTTTAAAGATGAAGAGTTGTTTACCATTTGTTTCCCTCACCCAAAAATAATGAGGTGGTGCGGATGCATGGTCCTCTTGGAGATTGAAACCTTCAAGAACGGAATCTAGCAAATTTAATATTAAAACTGAATTTTTTATCAACTCTAATATAAAATTAAGGGCTGAATTGTTCATCTTTTTTGGAGAACGCTTCTCTTTTGTTACTTCTTCCTTTTAGATTGTTATAAGCTTTATTTATTTCTATAATTTTGAATCATTCAATTTTGATAGGATCTCATATGTTACTACAGGCAATAGATGATGCAGGCCATGACAAAGCAAGCATTCTCAAAGTCAAAGCATTAGAAGCTGTTGATTCTGCTATAGGGCAATTGGCAAGATTACTCTGGGAAGCAGAATCAACCGGAGAATTTCAGTTTTTCCTTTGTGTCACAGGAGACCACTCTACTCCAGTAGAATACGGAGATCATAGCTTTGAACCGGTTCCATTCACTATTTGTCGGTTGAAGGACTTTGTTGGTGCAATTGGCGAATCCGTTATTCGCCAAACTTCTCTTGATCCATTTCCTCTTCCAAGGGTTAAGTCTGGTGAAGACTTGACTTTTGATTTGGAAACAGAAGAGAGAGGAGACAAATGCTCTCAATCTTATAGCGGCGATTCAGTATATGAATTAAATGAAATTGCAGCTGCAAGGGGATGTTTAGGGCGTTTCCCTGGAGCAGAAATGATGGGAATCATAAAGAATTTCCTTAACCTAGATGCAGAAACTATTTAATTAAGGAATATCGTGGAGATTTCCAAGTTTACACTTTTCCCTCTTACTCTGAAAGCAAGTGATATGGGTGCAAAAAAAAAAACAATCAAATTTTGAGCTTTTAATATTACTGCAAGTCTTTTCTACAATAACAATGTAAACTCTGCTTAAATAAATTTCACTCTGTTGTTTTTCTTTTAACAAGATTAGCAAGAGGGAAAAAGCACATGACAGACAGTGGTGCAAAAGTCACAAGTGTTGATACTGTGGTGCTTCTCTTTTTAACCTGTGCTACCAGTATATACAATTACATGTGCAGAATCAGTTTTTCATTGTATGCTTTGCGTCTTTCAATCCCTAGATATAAAAAATAAGTGACTATGTTAATCTTTAAACCATAGTCTCATTTGCTTGTTCAAATTCAAGCATCCAAATGTGAGTTTCTTCATCAACGACTCCTGGTTTTTGCGCTTCTGCCTCCAAGTGCATCCTTATGGAATTGAATTACTCCTTTGTTGTAATTAACTCGGATGTGTTTATCTTTACAAATTCATGTCCTGTAGTTTTGCTTCTCTGCCCAGTCAGAAGAATTAAAACCAAATGTAAGCGGTTAAGGAAATTTGTACTTATATTTCTGCATGCCTGAAAGCAATGAGAAACAAGCAATGTAGAGAAAAAGTCATTCATCCACTTTACCATTACTTCAGTTCAAATGTATTGTTAATGCAGATTAATATTTGAGGGTGTACTATTCATTCAATAAAAGAAAAAAAAAAATCATGTCACATACAATTTTTTAATCACTATATGTTTAATAACTGCTACTATCGTGCAATGCTTTTCTACTATATGTTAATTAGATAAAGTGTGTGTTTGTCATCACGTTTTCCACTTTAATTGCACATCCCAATGCAGTCCCACCGTGAAAATAGAGAAGCTCCAGATTGGAGAGTTTGGAAAAACGTGGTTTTGGTGGGCATCCACCGTGATGGCAAACAGGTACAAAGAGGATAGTAGCAAACACTCATGTTTGTAGACAAAGCTACTCAAACACAGAATCATAGGATGCTAGTACTATACCAGAGAGATTAATCACACATTTTCCATATGCCTAACAAAATCAAAGAGCCATGGCAGCAGCATCATTACTTAGTGTATTTTGAAAGCAATATATACTATGCACAGCTTTCACAATGATCACACCTTCACACAACCACTTAAACCACAATTGAGCCAATTCCTTCAATCATAAATAAAAATAACCCTTTCCTAACCTATAAATTTATAGTTTAAACAACTATAAGTAGTACAATTCCCATCTGATTCAAGCCTACTGGACTTTTACCTGTTTACAATACACTAAACTTGTCTTTAGAATGGAGAGAGTACCTTTGTATTTTGTGTGTGAATTAGCAAAAGCAAAACGCGACAGTTGATTGTGCCAAATATTTTTTTTTTGTTGCTAATAAATAGAAATTTAAGGCGAGGGGGTAGGCCCCAATAGGGAAGACCTTTGAGCTCAAAGAACACTTAAAAAAGTATTTACTACCTCCATCTAAAGACACTAGCAGAGCTCAAACCCGGGACCTCTCGAATTCAAGACTTGTCTTTTTATCATTAGACCAAACTTTTGGAGTTGTGCCACAAAATATAATATCATATCAAAATTAGTTACTACAATTTTAAAGGATTATTATTGTTAATCCACAAAATATCATCTAAAAAATAGATACTAGAATTTTAAAGGAATATTACCGTTGGTCCACAAAATATCATCTAAAAAATAGCTACCTGAATTATCAATTATGGATCAGTTAGTTACAACTGAGTCACAGCTATAAGGATTAAGTGGTCTGCCATAACCGATTTAGTGACAAAACTTACATGTGCAATACTAGATACATCAAACACCAATGATATAGCTGCTGAACAAAAAATATACTAATGAAAAGAATCACAGTTCAATTCTCTAATTCACTTCTAAAAAAGAATACATGCTTTCTCCCAAAGTGCAACAATTCATCAGGACAAAGTCCCATTTATCAAGAACACTAGAACAAAACCAGTAATTAACACTGAAAAAAGGAACATACATTTCAATAGCTCCCATCCCTCGCTATCTTTACCATTTTCATCTTGTTAAAGGACGCATCACCATTTCCAACGGACTATCAGCAGCATAACTCCTCCAAGAAGTAATGAAATTTCTAAAAACAATACTTAGCCTACCTCCTTTTTCGGCCAATTGGAAGAAAGTTTTTCTTATAAATTGCCAAGTCGCAACAGAAATACTCCCCTTTAACACCCAAAGCTTCAATTGTTTGGGTATTTAAATCAAAACAGACTAGTTCATTGTCATTCTTAACAAAGAATAGATCACCCTTCTTTCCTACTCCAATAGGACAATCTACGCTAGGTAAGGTTCCGATAATGAAGAGTTTAGTCCATGATTCTTTGACACCAAGTTCATCCAAAACATATATGTGAAAAGAAGTTGTCTTTGCATGCTTTGAGATCATAGCTACGAATCCATTCGACACTGTCAAATCCAAGTAGTTCTCTACCCACTCGTCACGATAATTATCTTCCATGTCACAAGGTAAAAGTGTAGTAGAAAACACTTCAGTGCTCAAGTTAAATGAAACCATATATTTTTCATCATATGCCCACCAATGACAAACCCCATCCAAGTACACATTAAGTCTTATGCCTTCGGGCACATCCATACCATAATCAAGTGTCTTCCAGTCAACTCCATCATCATCATTATCAGGGTAATATCTACTAACAGTAAAACGTCGAATGATCTTAACATCGTCATTGTAAGAATTATACTGCCTGTCTATTTTCATTCCTTTGGCAAACATATATACAACAATACATAGACTCCAATTAAGGTAGGAGTTATTGTACAATTAACTACATTTATTTACACAATGATGAATAATGATTTTGGTGATTGTGGTCAACTGTCTCTGTATTCTAACACACCCCCGCAGTCGAAGCGGGAGGCCGGCGTACGGTGAGACTGTCTCAGAAATCTTCAAATAGGATGCGCGGAAGACCTTTGGTGAAGATGTCGGCAATTTGATAGCGAGATGGAACATGAAGAACACGGACTTGTCCACGGGCAACTTTTTCACGAACAAAGTGAATGTCCATTTCAATGTGCTTAGTGCGTTGATGTTGAACAGGATTACCAGAGAGGTATATTGCACTAATATTATCACAATGCACTAAGGTAGCTTTCTGAACTGGGCAATGGAGTTCCAAGAGAAGGTTTCAGATCCAACAAGATTCAGAGACAACATTTGCGACCCCTCTATATTCGGCTTCAGCACTTGATTGAAATAGAGTTGGTTGACACTTAGATGACCATGATATCAAGTTGTCGCCAAGGAAGATACAATATCCAGAGGTGGAACGTCTAGTATCGGGGCACCCACCCCAATCGGCGTCCGTGTAGGAGATGAGACCAGAAACATAAGATTTATATAGATGCAGGCCATGGTCAAGAGTACCTTGAAGATATCGCAGAATGCGTTTGAGAGCATTCATATGTTCATCCTTTGGGTCATGCATGTGCAAGCACACCTGTTGTACAACATATAAGATATATGGTCTCGTGAATGTGAGATATTGTAATGCACATGTTAATCTCCTATAGTGTGTAGCGTCTTTGTATGGAAAACCTGATGAGTTACTTAGTTTAGATTTGGTATCCACTGGTGTAGCTGTTGGTTTGCATGAGGTCATACCTGCTCGTTCGATTATCTCAGACGCGTATTTTCTTTGACTAAGAAATAAGCCACCTGTATGATGTGTAACTGCAAGGCCTAAAAAATAACTTAGAGTACCCAAATCTTTCATAGCAAATTCGGAGGCAAGAAGTGACATAATAGACCGACGAAGAACATCAGATGATGCAGTAAGAATGATGTCGTCAACATAGAGTAAAATATATGCCATGTCATTTCCTTTCCGATAAATAAATAGAGAATGATCAGATTTGCTATGGGAAAAACCGATGGTGAATGCAAAATCAGCAAACCGTTGGTACCAAGCACGAGGGGCCTGTTTAAGCCCATAAAGAGATTTCTTCAATAAACAAACATAATCTGGATGGATTGGGTCACGAAAACCCATCGGCTGATGCATGTATACGGTTTCTTGAAGTTCACCGTGAAGAAAAGCATTTTTAACATCGAGTTGATGAATGGACCACGACTTTGATAGAGCTATAGTAAGTATTATACGAATAGTCGTTGGTTTCACGACTAGGCTGAATGTTTCATCACAATCTAATCCAACCTGTTGAGACCTTCCATCACCTACAAGTCGAGCTTTATACCTCTCAAATGACCCATCTGATTATTTTTTTTGTGACGGAATATCCACATAGAGCGAATAACATTAACATTTTGTGGACGAGGTACCAATTCCCATGTCTTATTTTTAATAAGAGCATCAAATTCGTCTAACATGGCAGCTTTCCAATTCGAGTCGAACAGGGCTGCCTTAGGGTTGTGGGGAAGTAGTGATGGTGTAATTGAGGTGGTCAAGTTGAATTGAATTTTAGGTTTATGAATTCCATGCATGCTGCAGGTTGCAATGGTTCAGGGTGGTTCTTGATGGATTTGTTGTGGAGTATGTGTATGAGATGTGAGTTCAGTTGAGACAAGTGGATGGGGTAATTGGTTAATAGACATAGGGGAAGGCGGTAGTATGCTTTGGTTTGTCACAATAATTGGTGAGGCTGGTGTTGTGGCAGGTTGTGGTGATTCAATTATAGGTGGTTCCGGTTCATCTTGTTTTGGATCATTTTGGAGGTGGTAGTGTAGAAGTGGATGAAGGCTGTCATTTAAGAATTCATAGGTGTGAGTGGAGGGAGTATGTGTTTTGGCAAATGGAAATTGGGTCTCATCAAATTTGACATGTCTAGAAATTATTATTTTCTTGCTAGACAAATCATAACATTTGTAACCGCGGTGATTTTGTGGATAACCTAAAAAGGCACATGGGGTGGAGCGGGCTTGTAGTTTATTGATGGCGGTGGAGGGAAAGAGCGGATAACACAAACACCCAAATACACGTAAATGTGTGTACGAGGGATCCCTATAATATAGGTATTGAGTGGGGGAGTGATGTGAGAGAATCTTGCTAGGTAGAATGTTTTGAAGGTATGTGGTGATTTGTAGGGCATGGTGCCAAAATGATGGTGGCATAGATGAATGAGCAAGGCTAGTACGGATGAAGTTATTAATTGCTTGTATTTTACGTTCAGCTTTGCCATTTTGTGGTGAAGTGTGTGGACAAGAAAAACGGAATACCATACCATTTTTGTGACAAAACTATGTAAAGTATTCGTTATAAAATTATGTTCCATTATCACATTGAAAACATTTGATTGTGGTTTCGAATTGAGTTTTAATGAATGCATGAAATGAGGAAAAAATGCATGGGACTTGTGATTTTCTTCCAATGGGAAATGTCCACACAAAATTGGTGTAATCATCTAAGAAAAAAAGGTAATATTTATGACCTGCTGAACTTAAAATTGGTGATGTCCATAAATCACTATGAATTATATCAAAAGGCTTGGAAGTAGTAGAATTTGAAATAGAAAAAGGTAATTTAACTTGTTTTCCATAAATGCAAGATTGACAAATAGAAGGACTAGAGATTTGTTTACACTCAATAAACTTATTTTTGCTAAGAAAACTTAAACATTTGCTCCGGGGTGTCCCAAACGATTGTGCCATAAGGTAGGGGAGAGAGCTGCAAAAGTTTCTAGAGAAGTGGATTAATGTCTTGTGGTTGTGGTGAGAGGGTACAGGTCACCTGTGTTGTCACATCTCATTAGAGGTATCCCCGTTTGTATATCCTTCACAGAAAAACCAAAAGGATCAAACTCAATGGTAACATTATTATCAATTGTGAAGCGATGCACATATATTAAGTTTTTAATGAGTTTAGGGGCATGGAGGACATTGTTTAATGATAAGGGTGGGTAAGGTGGGGAAATGTATGTTTGTCCATAACCGCGAATTGGAATTTCCTATGCACTGCCAACGACGATATTTTTATTAATGCTCAAATTAGAATAAGTAGAGAGAGTACCTTGAGATGCAGTCATGTGTGATGTTGCACCAGTGTCCATGTACCAATTTTCATCAGGAACATTCAATGACAAATTATGCATTGCCGCATCGATGTCTGTAGGTGCATAATTTGAAGGAGTTGGCCCATGAGCACTGTAAGCCTGTGGTGGACGAGTCCCTGTAGCCACGGGGGAACGATTTGATGGTGGACGAACCCAATTGGATGTGGGGTAAGGACAAGGTGGAGCTGCCCATGGTTGTTGTCCCCACGGTCCCCACTGTGGGTATGATGGCCACTGTTGTTGCTGCCATGGACGTGGATTGTATTGCTATCCACTGTTTTGTCCGTTGTTACTACGACCTCGTCCTCTACCGCCACCATTTCTGTCGTGATTGTTGTTTTTGTTTTGACCGCGTTTTTGACCAAAATTATTACGGTGTGCTGGATTTCTGGAACCTTGGGTAAAACCACGATTGTTACCAGAGTTATCATCACTGGACTGGTTTGTGGTGACGAGAGCGGTACCTGCAGCATTGATTGTAGCAACTGCTTGCTTTGCCTTGCGGGTTTCTTCGAGGATCAGCCTCGATCGTGCCTCATGAAATAGCGGCAAAGGATTACTCTGTTGAATAAAAATAGCAACACCATCATAGTTCTCATTCAGACCCGCAATTAATTGGAGAACTAACCTTTGGTTCGAAACCGGTGAGCCAACGTTTGACAGTTGATCAGCAATCATCTTGAGTTCTTGGCAGTATGCCGAGATGTTGGGAAAATCGTCCAGATGGACGTGTGTGAATTGGTTTTCCAGGTGAACAGCACGAGAAGCTTTGTTGTCCTGGAAGATGTTTTCCAATTGCTCCCATGTTTGCTGTGCGGTTGGACTAGGTGACATGATGGTGTGAAGGAGGTCGGTGGAGATCGTTCTGTAAATCCATTGGAGAACGATTGCATCCAGGCGTGACCATTGTTCTTTGTTACTCTCGGCAGATTTTTCCTTTTCTACAACGGATCCTTCTTTGTTACCGACTGTTGCTTTTTCTTTTTCCTTTGATGATTCTGTTTCTGGTGTGGTTGGAATTATGTGATCAATAACTTGGTAGACGGTGCAACGAATTTTGAATAATTCTGCCCATGTGGAGTAATGGTTGGTTTCCATCTCTAGAGTGATGGGAATGAAGTTTATGATATTGTTCACAACAAGGGCGGGGGGAAAGTTTTTGTTTTCTGCCATTGATGAAAAAGAAAGAGAGTTGCAGCAGGTTTGTGTTTTAGGATCAAACTCGTGATACCATGTAAGAATTATACTGCCTGTCTATTTTCATTCCTTTGGCAAACATATATACAACAATACATAGACTTCAATTAAGGTAGGAGTTATTGTACAATTAACTACATTTATTTACACAATGATGAATAATGATTTTGGTGATTGTGGTCAACTGTCTCTGTATTCTAACAGTCATTGACATGGTCATAACCATATCCATGAAGAAGACACTTAGTTATATTAAAAGGTATAAACTGAGCAGGACTAGGGGGAACATGCACCGGTTCCTTAGTAGTTGGATTCCATAACGAAATAGTTTCGTCGTCAAGATCAGATAAACAAATAATGTCATTGATACCAGAATCCATCATATGAGTATAAGTGTAATCCTATTGAAATGAATTTGGATATTCTAATTTGACCTTATTCTCAAACCTGTCGTCGGAGAGCAAATACAAAGTGGAACCGTCTTCGGGATTTGGAAGTATCTCCTTTATATTTAGGAAGACGTACGTGTCATTGTATAATGGTTGATGCATGGACGTGAATTCTTTGCAGAATATTTTCATGAAAATAGGGTTTTGAAATAAAAGAGACCATGATTTGCATACGCAAGTAAACCGATTCAGGGATTTGAGGGGTAATTTGGAAAGAATAAAGATGGAAATATCATCGGGTACATAGATACTAGTAACCTTCTTCTCAGCCATAGGTTTTTGCCTCTGAACTACTACGATCTTCTTCTTTTAAGAACATTAGAGGCAATGCGGACGCTGATAACGTGTTTGTTTACTTTGAGAATTTGTTTCTTTTCTCTAGGGGACTTTGGATAAATGTTATATTTTGTTTCTTTTTGTCCACTCTATTAGATAAAAAATAGGAGATGGCTTGATAAATCAATTTAGTTATTTTTCTTTGAATAAAAATCAATTTAGTCATTTAGAGTGTTAATAAAAGGATTAAGCAATCTAGAAGTCCTAGCTCAATTGCCAAAATGTCGAAATTGTTAGGCCGGATGTCATGACTGGGGTTCGAACCCCGATACCTCCACTTATGTGTGTGAGTTTATAATGGCTTTGTCATTTCGTCTATCTACCAAAAAAAAGAAAAAAAGGATTAAGCATATTTTTTATCCCTATAAAATTTTCAAATTGCAAGTATTAGTCTTTATAAAAATATTTATCAATTTTTGGTCCCTAACAAATTTTCCGTCACAATTTTTTATCTTTGTATTTAAGTAAAATTATGTGTATCCTTCGAAATTTTGTATTATTTTTTTGTCGTCGGGTTTAGTACGTTGTAGAAATCTATCTTGCAAAACTTTTAATTTTTTTTTTGAATAAACTTTTAATTTTGTTGAACAAATGATGAATTAAATAAGAATTTTTAAATTTTTAGCGCTTAAAAATTAAGATTTAATTCATACCATGTTAAAAAATTCATTTTTTTTTTGTAGAAGACATATATTCTCTAATTATGAAACTTAATGTCTATCAAAAATACAATTTTACTCCTTCATAATTTTTTGACACATCATAAAAATTATATCATTTTATGTTTGCTTCAACTTCCCCCTATAATTTATTTCTTAAAAACAAATTAAAACAAACTCAATTGATAAAACACATCAACTTAATCTTTTTTTAAAGAACAAACAGACTTAATCTCAATCAAAACAAATTTTCCTATAATTCAACTTCTAAATATCTAAAGAGTTAAAAAAATTACAATCTTATGATATTCTCTAATTATGAAATTTAATATCTATAAAAAATACAATCTTACCCCTTCTTAATCTATTTTCTAATTATGAAACTTAATATCTACCAAAAATACAATTTTACCCCTTCTTAATTTTTTGACATGGCATAAAAAAACGGGGATACAACATAATAATTCATATCAAGTGGATCAACCCAAATCTATCTTAACAAAAATTCACTAATCAGCAAGTGAACCCGTATACGGACGCGAAACCGGGTTTAAAAAATGAAAAGTGAACCTCTGCGAAAAACAATTAATGGATCGTCTGTCAGCACAATATCAAATTCCAAGTGCCAACAACTCCCTAAACAAATCAGCAAGCATAAAATCTCTTTCGAGCTTGAAGAACCAGAGTATAGACAAACAAGACACGTTGAAACCTGCAGATCTCAACATATTTGGAAACAACGTATAATCAAAGAAGTCAAACCACAATGTCATACTATAAAATATTATTTTTTATTGTTGTAGATTATTAATTATTATATCTTTTAGAAATATGAATATAAAAAACACTGAAAACATGATAAATCAGTCACTAAATAATATCGTTGTACAATTCATACATGAGACTCATAACGATTTCTTTATCAATAATGAAATCTTTACTATTTTAAATATTTCTACATATTTTTAGTTTACCATTTCATAATATTTAATAACAACTATTTCAATGATTTTATCATGGGCAAATTACACTAACATCTCTTTAAGATCTTCTTAAATAACACAAACATCCGCTTTGTTTTTTAACTAAACACTAATCGTTCTTATTTTTTTTATCGAATTGACAAACACTTCTCTTACAATATAACACGGTTTAAACTTTGTTAATTCTATTTATTTTGAACAATTAACTTCTTTTTACGAATATGAATTCATTTAATTTTCGATCATTTTTTCTTTTCATTTTTCACTTAGGTGATTTTTCTCAACTTATTGCTACTCAGTCAAGGTGGTTTAAATTTTTTAACTCTAATGTAATAATACAGATATGTCGAAAATTATTTCCTTTTCATTGATCAACCACAATGTCTATCAACCAAAATTCTTCTCATTGCTATATTCTCTTTAAATCTCTTATGTAATTGCCAATGTTTAATTCTATTTGGTGGTAAAAACAAATGTTGTTATTGTTTCTCCATTGTGAGAAAAAAATCTCATTTAACTTAATTGTGAAAAGAGAAAACAGATACAAAGAAACAAAAATGACTGAAATTAAATTGTATATTTACAATGTTAGTGAAATGAATAAAATGAGGGAAGATTGATGTGTTTCGAAAAATTAGAAGGAGTGTTTGTGTTATTTAAGAAAATCTAAAGGGAAGTCAAAGTAATTTGTCCTTTTATTATTAACATCAACTTTATCATTAATTTTTTTCTTTCTTTCTTTCTTTCTTATTGTCTCAATTCATATACCATTGCAATGCGTTTTGGTGTGAAAATATATTTTGTATTATAAATTAGCTTATATATTTTTAGCTTAAATATTTAAACAGTCTCTGGAATACAGCGAACTTAAGTATTGGTCCTTTTAAAACCCGTTTGCTATAGTTTTTTAGGAAAAAGAATTATTTTTAAAAAAAATAATCACTTTTACGAGGATCACATCTGTTTGTGACAATTTTAAAAAAAATTAGAATCTAAAGAAAATCTAAAAATAGTTTCAAATGAGAAGTAGCTTCTTAAAAAATCTATTTTTTTTAGAGGAGAGAGAAAATATGGGTCACAAGATTGAACTAATTTTGTAGTAAAAAAAAATCTCTTTTATATGGTTGTATCCAAACAAACTAAATTAATTTTTTTTTTTTTTTTATAAAAATGATTTTTATCATGGTAAACAAACGCAAAATATATTTTAATTTTTCATATAATCTTTAAAAAATAATCTTCAAGTTATTTTATGTTAAAATCAATTTTCTTTTAATCCGTAACAAACAGACCCTTAATTTAAACCTACAAATATTAATCATTTTTAATTTCATCATTGATTCCATATTTTATAATTTTCTATTTTTTTAAGAGTATATGTTCATTAAACTGTACATTATATTTTATATTTTTTTTGTCAGGTATTCTATATTTTTTAACTAAATTATTCTGTTGCATTTTTTGACTAAAATATTTTATTGTATTTATTTTTTGAAAGATTGAGGTTGATATTTTTATTTTATTTTTACAAAATATATGTATATCTATCTGGTGCCAACGGAACAATTGAGATGATTAATTTTCCGAAATCACGTGACCTAATTTGAATTTTGAGAAACACATCACATGCTACAGCAACCATTTTCATTCCATTTTTGAATCAAATCAAAATCAAAATCAAACTCTCATATCCCAAAATCATCGAATCGAATCAAATCGAAGAAGAAGAAGCAGTGAAAACAACAATAGCATCCATGGAAGCAATACTTGTTGATTCCGTTCAAAACAGTCTTCGCCATTTCCTTCACTCCAACGCCATCTTCCTCTCTCACCGTCTCTGCGCCCAATTCCCCTCCGAGGTTATAAAAATTCAATTTTTTTAATTACTTTCTTAGATCGTTGTTACCTAACTATTTCATTCGTTTTGGTAATTCGAAATTTGATTCAAGTTTATTTTATTTTTTATATTGTTAAACTTAAATTTCACTCATTCAACTTGGTAAGTGGTGTTTTGTGAAATTACTGAATTCAAAGTTAGGGTAGCACCTATAGTACAAAAGACGGTGCAAAATAGGCTTAGGTGGTTTGAAAATGTGGAGGGAAGACGAGTAGATTTTGTAGTAATGAGAGTAGTATGATCACTAGAGGAAGAGGTAGACCTTAATGGGATAGGGTGGGTCATTTTGCAAGATTTTAAGCAGTTTTGGAGCGGTTTTAGTTTTCAGCGGATCCAAACCCCTGCAAAGTGGCGTGCAAGATTTTTGTCACACTTATATTTGGCTAGTTAGTGGAGGTTTACAAACCTTCTAATTTGCAGGGGTTTCAAACCTTCTTTATATAATCTTGTCAACTAAAAAACTTCCCCAATTAATCGTTGTACTAAAAAACAATTTCGTAATTTATAGCAGTTGTAAAATACGTAATTCATTTATTTAAAGTACCTTCCCAAGATTTTTAGGCAAACTTCGGCACTTCAACTTTGTGCTTGATGCTTATTACAACTGGGTGCCACATATGCATTGACCCAGTTAAAATTGGTCAGGGGGCCAAAAGTGCAAAACGGGGTAAACTTAGGGGGCTGATTTTCTACTGTTTTTTATAGGGGCCCAAAATCGCAAAATTGTGATACTTAGGGGGCCAAAACTGCAATTAAGCCTTATATATTTTAGTGGCCCACCCGAGTTTTTTTCCTGGCTCCGTTTGATCCATGCGACCAACCCCACTTAGTGGGTTAAAACTTAGTTGTTTTTTTTTGGAGGGAAGACTTGGTTGTTGTTGTTGTTGTTGAAGGTTTGAAAGTTGTTTGTGTGCAGGGTTTATTTACTATGTTCAGCCAGTTCTAGATATTTTGGCATGATTTGGCTGGTTATTTCACCGTCTACAATTGAAACTGTATCTGCAAAATGCAAAGTTTTTAGCTTTAGGACTTGGGGATATTTTGTTCTACCATTTTGAAGAGTCCATGGCAGAACCAACTACTTTGTACCTTTAATTTTGTTCACAAGAAGTTTGAAGAAGAAATTTCAATTGAATAGAAAATAGCCATTGTGTAGTTAAACTTGGTTATTGACTTATTGTGATGTTTTATACATGTCAGCGCTTTAGCTTTTGTCCTTAGAGTGCTATATAAACATGTTTTTTTTTCTTCTTTTGTTCAAGTAGCATAGTGGCTAGAAAGTCACCCCTTAAGGTGAATAAGTGGAGAATCCGGGGCAATATAAACATGTTTTAATAAGTGATGTTATGACATGGAGAATTAGTGAAATATAATTAGTTGTCAGCGTAAGAGTGTTTGTTTATAGTGCTTAATTGCTTATGTATTAAATTCTTTTGTTTTGGTAACATATTAAATTCTTTATGGGTTGATGTGTATTTCTCATTTTGTCGTTATTGGGACGTCATGTACATGCCGATTCCCTTTTTTTTTTTTTAATGTGGAACTTTTTCAACTATTACTTCTTGTTCACCGGTGGTCCTTTCTTTAACTGTATATTCAGTGACACTTGCTGATAATTATCCTTACTCTAGGTGGTATTATTTATAATTATATTTCTTGTATGCTATACAGACAAATCTCCAATTGTTGGCTGGCTGTTACTTGCAGAGTAATCAAGCGCATTCTGCATACCATATTTTAAAGGGTATGTTGCTTTCCATATTCACGTGTCGACCAGTTTTAGAGTCACATTCCTACTTCTGTTTGTTTTTAAATATTACTATTCATGTTCTGTTTCCTGAATTTCCTTTTAGTAGATAATCATTTTCCTTTTGTTTTGTCATTACCTCGTAGTAGTGCTTCTATTGTATGTCTTTAGTTATTCATTTTGTCCTTATTATTGATTGAAGGAACACAAATGGCTCAATCTCGGTACTTGTTTGCAATATCATGCTTTCAGATGAATCTTCTTAACGAAGCTGAAGCAGCATTATGTCCTGCTAATGAGCCTAGTACCGAGGTACAAGCATAATTTGTATTGTATTTCAAATTAATAATTATTTTCTGAACTATTAGCGAAATTTGTAAAAAATTTCATCTTTCATCTTTTTGTTTTATTCCAAGTCCTATTAGCTATTAATAACTGTTAAGAGTTCGATGAGATAAGGCTTGAACATGGGTTTATAAGTGACTGCAATCCTCACCTTATGAGCTGGTTTTGTAAGATTGAGTTAGGCCCAACCCAAAATTCTAAGAATAACATATGACATTGGTTCTATATGTTGCTCTGTTTTAAATTGTTTTTTATTAAAGCTATAATTTGTCAGTGTATGCACTAGGTGAAGTTGAATGACTATTTTGTTGTCTCTTAACGTGTAGGTTCCAAACGGTTCAGCTGGTCATTATCTATTAGGGCTCATTTACAGGTTGCTTATTAGTCTTACCATCAATTGTCAAAATACATGCTAAAAATATGAATTTTTGATTATATTCTTATTGATATTTAAAATTTTACGTGAAAGATTACCATGGTAGATGCTTATAGTTTAACAATTGAATTGGTAAAAGTTACATTCTTAAAATATATTGGATGGTGTATGTCATGTGTGTGTGAGTGAGAGACATGTTCATCCTTTTAAATTCTCTTTGATTGATATTCTCCTTTTCAGATACACTGACAGAAAGAAAAATGCCGTCCATCATTTTAAGATGGCACTGTCAATGGATCCTCTAATGTGGACTGCATACGAAGAGTTGTGCTTATTAGGTATGTATGATGATATTCACCTGATTTCTTGTGCTCACTGGGCATTTTTGATGAAGTATGAACTGATTGGAGACGACCTAGTTTTTAGTTTTCGTAGCTGCTTTCTAGGCTATAAAGTTGTGGTTCGTATTTTAGGTTTTGATTAGATAAGCAGCTTTAAACAAAAAGGAGGTGTTGAAAATTTTATGCTAAGAGAATTTATAGTTTTCTTCTATTCACCTTATTGAACGACTTCTTCTATATATATATATATATATATATATATATATATATATATATATATATATATAAAGAAGGTACATGGATTTGAGCTGGCTCTTTCCCTTTCCAATTTTACCCGTCATTTAAAGTTTTTTATTTACTATTTTATCATTTTTATAATATTACTTAAATTGTTAATTAAAAAAATAGTTAAATCCCTTTAAAATAAGAACAACTTCACTACAATAGTTAAATCCCTTTAACACACTTGGGTTGGCCTGGTGGTGTTGGTTTGGGTCTTTGTAGTGTGTTCCTCCTCAAGGTCTCAGGTTCTATTCTCCTCAGGTTCTTTCTTAAAAATTATTTAAGAAAAAATTTGATAGATATTATCGAAAGAAAAAATTACAAGGCATCTTAATCTGTTCTTGATTAATTTTGGATTTTTTTTTTCCTCATTTTTTAACTATTGAAATTTGAGTTGCTGTGTTCGTGTGCTTAAGTGATATTCTTAAATTTTAAAGATAGTATAGTGTTTCTGTTCAAACGTTGGTGGTATCATCATTTTGTGCATCTTTACATATCTGAATGCTTACATAAGTAGGAACATAGTTACATGCATACATATAACTATGTGAACATTAATGCATATTTAACAGTTATATACCCTAAAAAGAAACAATTATATAGTTTTCCTTGTTCCTTTTTCTCAGTAAGTGCACCTGCTTGTGCTATTTTTGAGGCCAATTATTTGGTGTACTTCTAGCTTTGTTTTGTTAGTCTGAAAGTGTTTAGTTTGTAGCATGTATCAGATGCTTTGATTTTTCATAACTTAAAAGTTTGATGGACACTCTTTGGGTAATTGTATCTCATTGAAAGCAGAAGCAGTTGTCATAAGCTGCTATTTATCATCATCATTAACAGCTTACTGTTTTCTGAATATTTAGGTGCTGCTGAAGAAGCAGTTACATTTTTTGGTGAAGCAGCTGCTCTTTGCATACAAAAGCAATACCTAAATTGCTCAACCTCTCCAAAGTTGCATTCATCAACTGAGGATTGTAATTTAGTTGACACTAGACACTGTGTGTCAGAAGATGCGAGTCCAAGGCAATCGAAACTCATGCAAGGCCTAAAAGATATTTCTGGAAATCATCATGGAGCACCTGTATTGGGAGGAACTTCGAGTCAACCTATTAATAGTGGTCTTTCTAACATATCATTTTATAATACGCCAGCTCCAATGATGACACAAGTAATTCACTAACTGTATCTTGTTTTAGATTTTTTTGTATATGTTACTTTCTGTTAAAAAATTGTGAATAAGATAAACTACATATTAATCACAGTTTTTCTAATTTTGAACATGGTCAGTTAAATTCAGAAATATTTGTAAGAAGTGTTTTATTATTTCATAAATATTGATACAGTTCTATTGAACATGGGATTGATCCAGTTTTCTTTCACATGGTTGATATTTTTTTTTTCAAATCTTTTGTAGTTATCAGGTGTTGCTCCTCCCCCTTTGTGTAGGAATGTGCAGCCAAATGGCTCAAATATGAGCACACAAAGTGCTGAGAGTTCCCCAAGATCAACAGTGAACTCTACTATTCAAGCCCCTCGAAGAAAGTTTGTGGATGAAGGAAAGTTAAGAAAGGTTGGGAAACTGTTGGCTATAAATCTATTGTTGTCTGCTTCCATTGCATCACTAAATAAACTTACTTCCGTTTCTAGCTTTTTCTGTCTATAGCACTGATTTGAAATTCGGATTTTAAAGAGTCCAGTAGCTCTGTATAATGTTCCACCTAGTGGAACAAGGCTTGGTTGTTGTGTATAGAGATTGATTTGATTTAGTGACTTAATCGTACATACCATGACAGTTTTGGACTCTTATTTGTCTCTCGGGGGTCAGTGTTGGTACTGATTGACTATCATGAATTTTATTACAGGGCATCTTTATTTACCTTTTGATTTCATGTTAACAATTTCGTAGTTTGTGTTTTTTTTTTCTTTTTAAAAAATTAATATGATCAAATTGATCAAGAAATTTTTTGGCCAAAAAGCTCTTGTTTTCTTTTTCCAAATGTGAAATAATGAAAACCAAACATATACATTGTCATGAACCAGTAGCCCCAAATGGCTAAGCTATTTGGTGAAAGAAAGTAAACAATTTTATTATGTCTAACACACCTCCTATGCTACACCCCTATGGACTTGAAGTGTGAATAATGTACAGACCCACCTAACCTTGTATTGAAATTTAACTACTATTTGGAAAGAGCGGGACTACTCGCTTTTTGAGGCTCTGATCATATAAAAAACTTAAGCTATTAGATGAAAACATATGTACGGTTACACACATAGTTTAGCTCCTAAATTTTATGTATCTCCTCAACATCTCCGATCTCTACGGTTTTAATGTTCCTTGTGATTTTTTTTTTTGTTTTGTTTCAGATTTCTGGAAGGTTATTTTCTGATTCTGTTCCTCGACGAAGTTCGAGACTCTCAGGCGATGCAAGTGTAAATGCAAATCCTAATACAACAGCTGTTTCTGGAAATGGAACTAGTTACTCTTCTAAGCATCTTGGTGGGTCAAAACTTAGCTCAATGGCATTTCGTTCTGTGACAGTTCGCAAGGGACAACCATGGGCCAATGAAAACATAGATGAAGGTGATGAATCTTTATTTATAGCACTGTTTGATATAATTGTCTTTGAGGAATGTTAAACTTCATAAAGACTATAGTTTTGAGGAATGTTGTCCTTCATATATGTTTTAAGATGCATCCCATCTGATGAAATTATATCTGTTTTATCTAATACTGTATGCTGCCGCATTTTGAAAAAAAGATTATAAAACCATAATTATCAATCCTGAATAGCGGCGTAGAGTAGTCTTCCCCATAAATGTTGTATTAGGATGACTTCCATTTTATTTATTTACTTATTTGTATAGTAAAAAGTCAGATTTGGGGAGGCACACTCCTCCATGGAAGGCCTAGGAAAACTACCAGTCTTAACGTGGATTTACAACGAAATTTACGTATAGCGTACCAAGTGGGGAATTCAGATGACCGCTATTGTGAAAAATAGCTGCTTAAAATGAATGATTTATACTATACACAAATAGCTGCTTAAAAATAAAAGTTGGCCCAAAATTAAAAGCATATCGTTAATATTCAAAAGTTGTATTCTACAGCATTGTCAACCACTGTAGTGCAGCAGAGCAACCCCTGGCCTAGAACTTGTGGTAGCAGAGCAGAGTGAAGCAGTTCAGTGTAGCGTCCAAATGCATGTCTGGACCACTATAGTGCTGCGCCTCATAAGAGAAATCCAAAAAATTTAAACGTGAGGGCTTTTGATTGGTGTATTTTAGGAATTATGCAATTAAATAACATCATAACAGTATTCGTCGTCTTATCTTCTCATTCTGTCTCGCATATGCTGTCAAATTTCAACCTTTCACTGGTCAGTCATAGGTCGTTGGTGAGTTTATATGTATATTGTAAAAATAAATTATATAAACTGTAAAAATTTCGAAATAGCTGGGATCTAGTTGTCCACTATCTCCCTACGACGTTTGTGGGGTTCGGCTGCTATGTTTTGCGATTCAGGATTGATAACACCACTGTTCTAAACACCCGTTTGATAGGAACCTGAGTTAAAAAGAAGAAAATGTGTTATTGATTGGAAAACGAGAGAAAATGTATTACGATACAAGAGGATCTCTCCTGTAACTCTAGAGCAGTGCTCCTCAGAGGAATTTGGAATTCCCTTTGCCCAAGCCCAAAGCCTAAGATATACTCATGAGACCAACTGACTTCCATTTTCCTCTCACACCTCATATACCCCCTCTCACTACCAGTCTTAATGAGAATAACACCACTTTGATACCTAACATAGTATTAGTTCAAACCTGGTACTATGTATTCTGATTATCTATTTCAAGTACTGATGTCATACTAATAGTTCAAGCTCTATGAACTTATTAAGGATCCTAACATAGTATTAATTCTAATATTATAATACAAAATATTTCCAAGCAGTTATTTGCGAATACTTAATGAGTCCCCATTATGTTATCTTCAGGAAATCATAATGACATTCTAGATGATTCTCGTTTAAATATTACATCAACAACTTCTACTTCCTCGTCTACCATGGAAGCCAAATCTTATGAACAGGAAGCAGCAAATATTCCAGTTGGTGGACAAGTATTAAGTAGCTCAAAAGTCTTCACCGGTGCTTCTGAAATACTGACCCTTCTAAGAGTTCTTGGTGAAGCTTTTAGACTTGCCTGCTTGTATAAGTGCCAGGTATTAATTAACCATTGTTTCTGCAGAAAAGATTTTTATGATTTATACTCATGTACAATTTACTATTTTTTTAATCATGGATATGAAAAGGGTAAAATGAAATAACTAAATACTTCGTTGTTGATTGCATCCAGTTTTCTAATATGATTTCATTGTTGGTACAGGATGCACTGGAAACTTATCAGAAACTTCCACATAAGCATTACAACACTGGCTGGGTTCTTTCCCAGGTAATATTGGTTGTCTAACTAGCATTCTATGGTCTTTTATAGGAATTCTTGCTATGCGTGGTTGTCAAAACTCTCACTTAACTCCTAGAATCATACAAGTTTAGGACCTAAGTATGAAAATCGAGTAAGTTCGCTTACAAATTTGTGTGTGAACTCAAGTAGACTCGCATAGAATTGTACGGTTATGAACGGTTAAAAGAGTCTACAACATAATAGCTTACTTGAGTGATTCTTTGATTTTTAGAAAACCCAAAATGCAACAGCTAAATGATAAGTCTTTGTAGTGCATTAAACATTAACCTCACAGTTGTAGCACTGGACTCCACAGATGCATCTAACATCCGAATGTGAACCCCTCTGCAAAGGAGGCGAACAAAGTTGTATTATTCTCAACCTCGTAGTTCCCAACCAGAATGAAGTCACAGACCAGAAAACATGAACTAACCAATCTTTACAATTTTGTAATAAACCCAACAGGTCAAAACCCAACTCTAATGAGTTGAAAATTAGCTCTTCCTAGATGGATCCAGTTGTAGCACTGGACTCTTCAGATGCATGTTTAGTCTGGTCCAGTTGTCCATTATTATGTGCATGCAATGTGTTGTCCCACTTGTCCAATGCTTAAATTCAACTTTTTTATCAGAAAAATGAGAATGGTAAGGATTGTACTCTAGAACAGTTAGCCATAGCTCATAGAGGCATGTATTACATGTCATGAACTAACTATTCCAAAATCTTAAGCTATAAGGTGAATATAATATTTTTTTTTATATAATATGATATGATTATAATATGGTCTTTGTGCTAGAGTAGATATTCTTACAGGTGCATGTCACTGACAATTTGTTATGATACTTGGATGTTTTAAGCAGGTGGGAAAAATGTACTATGAATTTGATTATTTAGAAGCTGATCGGGCTTTTGGTCTTGCTCGTCAGATTACACCTTATAATTTGGAAGGAATGGATGTATACTCAACAGTCCTTTATGTGAGTTTATATTATGTTTTATCAACTTCAGTGATATTTTTAGAGTGCAAGTATAAACACTAATACCTTTTTTTTTTTTTTTTCCTTAACTGTTTAACTTACAAGTACTTAAAGAAAAAGGAAAAGTGAGAACAATTTTTGTATAATAGAATATAATTGATACATGTTGGTGGAAACTAGACTTAGGTTTGGGCACATAGAGACAAGACATATAAATACTGTAGTAACGAGAGTAGATCAGATGAATGATAGTCAGATGGCTAGAGGCAGAGGTCAGATGAATGATAGTCGGATCACTAGAGAGTAGAGACAGAGGTAGACCTATAAAAACTGTAAGAGACACTATTAAGAAATATTTAGAGATTAGTGAATTGGATCGAAATATGGTTTACGATATAACATTATGGTGTACTTTGATCCATGAAATCAACCCCACTTAATGGGATAAGGGTTGGCTGTTTTTTTTTTTTTTTTTTTTTTGAGGGGATTGTTGTTCTTGTTGATGTGTAACTGACTAACCCCTATTTATGCTAATAATCCTAAAGGAACAAGGAAACTAATCATGAATTGTGACAAAATCTGAAAACCATTCCTAAAAGATCACATAAGATATTCTTAAACATAAAAATTTGAATAACGCAAGTGATGTGTTTTTCTCTGGAGCCTTTAGGATTTATGGTTGGTTTAGTGGTTCATGCAGATCTTTGTGATAGTGAAAGCTTAAGCTAGGGAAAGTTCTCCTTTACCTATGGAGTTGTTGACATACCCCGAAACTTAATATTTTTTCTTGAAGAAAAAAAATCGGATACATTGTAACTCATCATTAGACATGAACTCGATACATATATTTGTAACAATTTAAGACATAGAATTCCATCAATAATCACTCACAATATCAAAGCCTTTAGGATATATGGTTGATGTGGCTATTGAAACCTCTTGATACGGACGATATTCTTAAACATAAAAAATGATTAACGCTAGTATGTGTTTTTCTCTGGAGCCTTTAGGATTTATGGTTGATCTGGCTCTTAAAGCCTCTTGATACGGAAATCATGCCATTGTTAAAACCTTGTGAATTGACGATATCAGGAAGTTGATGGATAATCCAAGGAAAATTAGATCCAGTTTCTTGTCTATTGCAATAATTTTGGAGGAAAATATTCTAGTTAATGCTTGCAACTAAGGATTCTGTGATTTTCCGAAACTAGTCTACAAATTACCAAATATTCTAGTTAATGCTTGCAACTAAGGATTCTGTGATTTGCTGAAACTAGTCTACAAAATATTTTTGGAAGATTAATGTGTGGCAATAATCTTTTATAGCTATACTTCGTTGTAGCATTTGTTTAGCCTCCTGCTTCGTTTTATGCTTAAACTTTAAATGCATTCCTGCCATCTTACTGCTTGACCAAAGACTAATTTATCTTTGGTTGTAGCATCTAAAGGAAGATATGAAGTTAAGTTACCTGGCTCAGGAACTGATACAAACTGATCGCTTAGCTCCTCAATCATGGTAGGTTTCTATGAAACTTTTTTGTGATTATTCATTAAGCTGAATTTTATATTTCAAGATATAAATTTTTTACCCGTAAAGTTAATTTCACTCATTATTATCCATGACTTTTCCTGAATGCCTAAAATTACATCTCTTTGTGCATGTCCATGAGTGCTTGAGCTGTGAGCCAAAATTTCTGTATGTTCGCGAATTAATGCATTTGTTTTCAGGCCAGCATTACATACCAGTTATATGTGATACATTAATAGACCTACCTACTTCTATTTATTTATTTAGTTATTTATTTATTTGTTTTTAAGATCTTTGGTTGCCCTTTTGTAAATTTTTGTATTTTGTCATATCTGAGCTATCTGTTTTCAAAGCATTTTTACTAAATATACTTATCATCATAACCTTGCTTTCTACTTCAGAACCACAGGAATGTAATTTTGGATTAATTAGAGTTTGAATTGAAACTTGTGTTAGCTTTTTTTTTTAAAAGTTCTCCTGTACTTAGGTGTTCTATTCTATTTATTACAATTTATCCTGGTTTATGATTAATTTTGAATGCCCTGGCAGGTGCGCGATGGGCAATTGCTACAGCCTGCAGAAAGATCATGAAACTGCACTGAAGAATTTTCAACGAGCTGTGCAACTAAATCCCAGATTTGCATATGCGCACACCCTTTGTGGACATGAGTATGAACATCATCTTACCACAGAATGTTATAATTCATGAGAATTGGTGTCCAGTATGAAGCAATTGTTGTCAACCTATACTAAAATCCTGCGTTAGTACTTGTTAAGATTTTCGAGGGGAAAATTGATAGTAAATCACTCAGATAGTAGGGGTTTTATTTTACAGGATAATTTGCAGTTTAAAACTGGGAAAGAAACATAGAAGGTTGTAGGAGTTGGTTAACTTTTAGAGGGGAAGTGCCTCCATAAACCATTATTGATGGTTGTTTTTGAAGCTCTGGTTGTATTTGGGAAAGGGAATAAACACTAATTACAGTTCTTGCATTCTTTGTATTTTCTTTTCATGTTTTCTCAATTCTCGTCGTTGATTTATCACCAACTTTCTAATACATTTTAGTTTGTTGCCCCTCACAGGTATGTTGCTCTAGAAGATTTTGAGAATGGAATCAAATGCTACCAGAGTGCACTTAGGGTTGATGAAAGGCATTACAATGCTTGGTATGGACTTGGAATGGTGTATCTTCGCCAAGAGAAGTTCGAGTTCTCCGAACACCATTTTCAAATGGCTTTCCAAATTAATCCACAGTCATCTGTTATATTGTCATACCTTGGTACTGCTTTGCACGCTTTAAAGGTTGATCTCTTGCTGCACTGGTTGTAATACTGAAAATAAGAATTACATTTCTTCTGCTTTCGTTTTGTATTCTAAACTGGTGCTATCTTCCATAATTTGACAGAGAAGCGAGGAAGCACTGGTGGTAATGGAGAAGGCTATTTTGGCAGATAAGAAAAATCCTGTTCCAATGTATCAGAAGGCTAATATACTAATGAGCTTGGAAAAATTCGACGAGGCTTTGGAAGTCCTAGAGGAGCTTAAAGAGTATGCTCCCCGTGAAATTAGTGTCTACGCTTTGATGGGAAGGATCTATAAAAGGCGTAACATGCATGAGAGAGCAATGCTTCATTATGGTATTGCTTTGGATTTGAAACCTTCTGCAACAGATGCTGCTGCTATTAAGGTGATACAGTCGTTTGACCTAAACTAGTCAATAGTGCTCAGAGTTACATTTGCTTATCTAAATCTTTATTCCGTTGGATTGGTTGTGTGAAAGTTGAGTTATTAAGTAGTGTATTTTCATATACTGTTGAATACCGCTCATAATGTTGGGAAGTGGCTATTTTGTCACTTGATTTTGCAACTTATCTGCTTCCATTTTTAACAGGCTGCCATAGAGAAATTACATGTACCGGATGACATGGACGACAACTTGTAGCTCTACATGTGAAGTGGAGAATCGATAACTTGGTGCAGTTTATCTGCATACAAATCCTTTACTTTAAGGATTTAGCCATGCTTGTGCTTTCGGCGTTGTGCATAGAAGATGTAAAAAATAGGCCCATCAAATTGGCAGGTCTGAGTTTTGTCGGAGAATTGTATATACTTAATAAGAAAACATGATTGCGACTGAGGTACCAAGTTCTCATACTTGTGAGGAAAAGTATATGTATCAATAGTTCATCAATTCATTTATTTGTTCATAAAGGCATTGGCTCAGGGGACCTGCAATTTTCACTTTTATGAAGCGCAAATGTCTGTGTCCACATTCGTTGAAAGTCTCCCCTACAACTTCATAGATTGCTAATCTTCCCTTCTCTTTTTTATAATCTTCTGATTTGGTACTCTTCTAATACCGGTTTTTTATATTTATCAGTTGGAAAGTATAAACTTGTAGTAGTGATCAATGTGAGACTATATTATTATTATTATTATTATTATTATTATTATTATTATTAACAGTCGGACTTCATTTTATTTATATTTCGTAAAAATCGTTGATCATGTTAACAATTTCTTTTATAAATATGCTCGTTGAAATTTTGTTATACTTGTTATTTGGTGGGTGTCGGATAATTGGTATATTTTTGTTTTATAATTAAGTTGAAATTTGATTTACAAGTTGATTGATTATACCTAAGCAAGTTTACTTAAATTCTCAATTTTGACAACCTTATTGGAAATCAAGCCAATCTTTTTTTTAGGGAAAGATGCCAATAGCATTTCATTAATTGTACATGGTATATCAAAATAAGTAATGAAGCTAATCTAAGTGTATAAGCTAATCTAATATGTCCAACTTCTGTAGCATCCTCTAGATCTTTGTTGAAGACATCTTGTGAACACACAGGAGAAAACTTCATGGTTTTTGTGAGCACAAAATCTCCTTCATCATCCCACAAACACACCCATGCTTGTTCTATTTTGCTGGATGGAGAACGCGACATCTAGGATACATTTAAGCCCCCTCATTGTGGGCGTTGCAATTGAACTTGCGGTGAATTCAATGCTGCCACATTTTTCCCCGTCACCATTGTCGCGATACTTGGTGTTTGCTCCGTGACAACTTATGGCTATTGTTCTGTCCACTTAGTTTAAGGATTAGAAATGAATACGACGACGTCTGTTAGTCGTGGTGTTCGTTGCCAATCAATCCTCCATCAACCAATGTGTCCTCTCCACTAACATCGAACTTAATTCATTAACATCTTGCCTCTCCATGTGCTTCCAAATACTCCATAGAATGACAACCATTCGATTAACTTGATTCAGGTTCAGCTGCTGTAATAACAAGAAAATGGCTTCAACTGTTGTATTGGTTTCCAATATTTCTTTATTAATCTCATCACATAGACCAGCCGTACGCAACATGGAGAAAGAACATTCAAAAATCACATGTGCAAGATCTTTGTACGTGGAATTGCAACTAACATAGTTGGTGGGGAAATGAA
This sequence comes from Medicago lupulina, assembly GCA_958299785.1. Lineage (NCBI taxonomy): Eukaryota > Viridiplantae > Streptophyta > Magnoliopsida > Fabales > Fabaceae > Medicago > Medicago lupulina. The sequence continues at coordinate 65,593,112 of OY283140.1, forward strand.
CTCCGTTCTCTTGTAAGTATACTCTTGTTGCGAAGCAGCGCCACCGCGACACTAATGTCACACAAAATTTTTAAGCTTCGGAGGAAAGTGTTATATACCCGACCAATACCCCGGTCTTCTAACATGGGAGGTGTTGATAAACTCTTCAACACATAGCCGATAAGCACTCTTAAAAAAAACTAATCGATTTATGTGAGGGTTGGGTAGTTCAACTGGTTTGAGCTAGTTCAAGGTTCTGAGTTTAAACTCGAATAAAAGATAAAAAATAATAATCTAACAACTAAATACTACCATTTATCATTAAAAAAAATTGTCCTCAAGATACCTGAGCAAGTAGAGGAGTTTTCAGAATTATGAAAACTATGTCTTTACTAAATACCTGTTGTTAACCATATGAATCATGAAAACTTGTAAACTCACCCCATCTATAGTTTTTAATTGTAGGTTTAGTAAATTGCCGAGTATAAAACAAAAATCCATGTTGAGACGATTAACGAGCAACTTTAGCGCTGTTCCTCAGAAAGGTTCTAAAGCTTCAAGAACCTGTTCTAGTCCTATGTCCCATTGGAGTTGGCTGACATGGAGGACATGCTTCAAGAATCAGTTACCTCAGAGAGAATATGGTATACTGGTTCCAATTGCAAATTATAAATAAGTATTTTAATTGAATCCAAATGGTATCATATTGGTATACGGCAATGGCAATTGATTCCAAATTATAAATAATAATTTTAATGTAAAAATATTGAAATACATAAAAATTTGTGGGGTCAATTGTTGGACCCAATAATGTATTGTTCTTTTGCATTGGAGTAAAATGGAAGAAAGTTCTTAATACACATGTGGCATCTTTAGACCCCACTAAAATGCTTCAAGAATACAAATAGTGTTATAGATTGTAGATGCTCTTACTACTTTATTACTTCAACAATTTGATGCGCTTGCCAAATTTGTCATCAAGCTTTTTGGCGCCGCCATCAGGCGGGGTTTGTTAATTTTTTCAGCAAAACATTTCACGTTACTTATTTATTTGATTTGGTTTTTGTTTATATGTTTCATTTTTAGTTGATTAGATTTGTTTTTATTTTATTTGCTTACTATATTTTTAAAAACAAAGATTTGATTTTTTTTCTAGTAGTATATTTCTTTCATTTATTTTGTACTGGGGTATCTAGTTTCTACAACTGCAAGAACACAATTCCTTGCATGGGGGAATGTTTGATATTAATAAAATAAGACTCCTATGCTGGAGATGATTATCATACTAATGAAAGCAACCCAACAAGAAGCCATTCAACATCAAGAAGTAATTCTCAAAAGAATAGAGAAGAAAGTGAGTAATCTAACTGAACAAGTGACAATTTTGCCAGCAACATTCAACTGCCCTTAAACACCCACATGAAGGGTAGTAGAGTTAAAAAGTAAGAAGATATTGGCACCTTTGGAGGTTAAGAAAAAGAAGAGTATACTTGAAACACACGAAGAGAAAGTGAAGAAGACAAGCCATATGGGAAAGAGAAGGAGAACGCTTCCCTTTCAGAATCACTAATTGATCAAGACTTCATTATGAGGATAAATAAACGACAGATCTTGGAAGAAAGAAAGAATCATGGTGAACTTTCCAACTATATCAAGCTAACATACCCGTGTCCTAAGAAGAATGTAGAGCATGATGAGGAGTTTCAGAAATTCATGGAATTACTCACCAACTTGCAAATCAACATCTCTTTGGCGGAAGCGTTGGAGAAGGTGTCTTTTTATGCAAAGTTCATCAAGGAGATCCTTTCTTAAAAAAGGAAACTTTTAAAGGAAGAATTGGTTGCTCTAGTTCAAAGCTGTAGTGCAATCTTGCAACAAAGGGTACCACACAAAAATAATGACCTTGGAAGTTTTACCATACCATGCTCAATCTACGGGAAGAGATTTATACAACCTAGGGGAAAACATTAACCTTATGCTATTATCTATGGTGAAAAAGCTTGATGGCATAACTCTAAAGCCCGCTAAAATGACACTGACATTACTACCAATGTCTCTAAGGTTTTGATGATAACAATGTAAGAAAGAACAATTGGGTACTCTAATGTGTGTTTAAGTGTGCAAGACCATATAATTAAATTCTGACTTCAAAATCAAGCTATTGGTTTTGAAACATCAAGCTCTAAACGTAAAGAAAAACATTTTGGTACTCAAGAAAAACTAAGAAAACTTGTTAAGACTTAGAAGATGATTTGAAGCAAGGTCAACAAAAAGTCAAAGCTATGATCAGAAGTTGCATCAAGCCTTAGAGACTCTGATGAGATCCAGTTCTGATGGACACGTCAGCAGTCTGGGAGACTGCCAAGTTTTGTCTTATTTTGATGGAATGTCGCTTTCAAGATTTGATCGTATTGTTTGTCTTCTTCTAACTACGTGTAGAAACAGAGAACTTCAAAGACAATTACAATAGGCGTTTTCATTGAGAATTTGTGTTGTAGAAGGATAGTTTATCTTGTTTCTTCCATTTCTCTGCATACTAGTATCTTCATACATTGTTGGAGTTATTAGCTCATAATACTCCATTCTCTATCGTTGATGAAAATCATTTTTTTTATTTATCTTATGATTGAAAATCTCAAATGGTATTTTGAGGGAGTATGTTTGTATGAACTTCAAACATTCTTACACAAAAATGAAAACTATAACAATATTTTTCGAGCAACTCGAGTGTACTGAGAAACTTTTGGTGGAGAAAATTTGTAACAACTGCTTGCAAGTCCACCTCTTGAAGATTTTGAATCTTTGCTACAACATCTACAACAGATGAAATTTTTTAATTAACTAACTCTGATTTTTAGCAGCATATAGGCACATTGTACACTATTAATCATAATTTTTTAATGAGACAAAATTGTGTGCAATTTTTTGAAAATATTTTTAAAATAAAATTTTCTTTAATTAAACATGTGATATATTATTATCTAATATATATATATATATATATATATATATATATATATATATTTTAATTTATAATAATTGAGATGGATGAAACCCTAACCTAACTTTAACCTAGCTTATGGTTAACCCCTTATAAAAGTGGTTGTGTTCTACCTCTTTGACAAAAGGAGCTAGATCTAGCGCCGCGACTCCAAAAGTATACGAGTCCCTTTATCATGCTGCAATTCTATCATTTACTTAGAGTTGTTAAAGAGTTTTTCCCTATCTACTTGTCACTCGTTCGTATAAATGATATATTCAACAAACATTCTTCTATTATTGATTTGATTAGGATGATATGTTAGGGATCGAGGGGTAAGTCGATTATAAATTTATTTTACTCACATGAAAGTTATATATAAAGCTAATCTAATTTTTTTCATTTGTTTTCTTCTAATTAATATTGTGTTTTTTCCTCTTCTCACCAGATCTATGAACATCGGCAAAAAACTCGACTCGTGGACTATCATCATATGCATGATCGAATGAAAATCATTAATGATGTATGATATTGATAGTCTTTCTTTGTTATGCAATTGATCTATTGTTCTTTTCAATAATTTACAGCAAATTTGATTTTCTTGATTATAATGATGTGATTTTTTCTTATTTTAAAAAGAAGGTTATAGTTATTAAATTTATATATTTTTCAATTTCACTTTGTCATTTTTTTTTTACTTTCTATCTATTATTGTTGAAATTGAATTAAACTTTGATAGTAAATCTATCTACTATTATTAAATATATATTTTTCATTATTTTTTATTGAGTAAATTACACTCCCCTCCCCTCAAAGATGCTTGAAATACACTCCCCTCTTATGTTAAAATATACAATTTCCTCCCTTGAAAAGTAAAATTTACAGTCCCCTCCCTTATAAGATGCTTGAATTACAACTCCCTCCCTTGATAATTAAATATGCACTACACTTTAATCTATTTTAACATAAATAAATATTTTTATGATATATATTAATTTTAAACCACCTTTTAAGAAAAATTAATTCATTCCTTTATAATTTAAATGTTAATGATAATTAAATTTAAATATATTTGCTATTGATTTTATAATTTAGAGTTTAAAATTAACTTTTAAATAACCATGGTTTATTGTCGTTAGTAATTTTTCACATATTTTAATTTTATTTTGGCTTATTTCATATTTTATAATAGGGTTTAAAACTACATGTTAATGAAATTGTGAATAAAAAATAGCAAAAAAATATGTATTCAATTTTTTATTATGTTAAAATAGACTTGCAATACTGTTTTTTTTCGAAGTGTATTAGATTATTATTTTTTTGCTAGATTATTAAAAATAAAAATATATATATTGAGGGAGTAAAGTGTAGATTTTAACATAAGAGGGGAGGGGAATGTAATTCAAGCTTTTCTTAGGGGAGGGGAATGAAATTTTTTCTAATATGTTTTGAATAAGAGGGGAGGGGAATGTATATTTTAACATAAGAGGGGAGGGGATTGTAATTCAAACATCTTTGAGGGGAGGGGAGGGTAATTTACTCTTTTTTATTTGATTTGCAGGTAATTCAGTCCCATATACTTGATTTGTGAGTGTGAGGTAATGTTTTATACATTTTTAAGATACATAATATGCGTGTAATACAAATATATATTTTTTGGAACTAGCTAGTAGTCCGTATAATTTTTTTCTTATAGATTTTATTCATCGAAATATTAATACTTCAAATCGAAACAAAAACTGTTTGTGATGAAATTAAAGGGCCTCACAAAGCATCAGAGGATTCTATGAATGAGTAGTCACGCATGGCTTCATTGTATCAAACTCCAAACAATTCCAAAATTCTAAATGTTTCTTACCCACAATCTAATATGTCAATTCATCCAACTTTCTCTGAACCACAAGTGTTGGCTACTGCATTACAATCAATTCCCATAATTGATATTTGATGTCCAAGTGGACAATTTATTAGATACCATTATACATCTGCATTTCAAAATCCTCGGTTTAACTCTCAAGCTAAGGAGAGTTTAAAGTGATCAATGCATTTTTCAACAAATATTTAACTAGAACTTAACAAAGCATGGTTTTCAATGCTCTTTATATTTATTTATAATGATGCTAAATTGTAGTATAAATTTATGAATCTACAGGTTGGAGCAAGACAACCAAAAACTACAACCAGTTATATGTAATTGTACCTAGTTTTTATAAAAATATTCTTATAAAATAATTAGGGGAATATACATCAAGTTGTGGGCAACTTTGTAAACCCTAAAATCTTGGAATAGTTCGGACAATCGGTTGTTGTTTTTGGTTGTTATGCTCCAACCTTTAGAGCCTAAAATTATACAATTGAGAATCATTATAAATACAAATAGCATTCAAAAACATACTTAATTGCTAAGTATTAGTTAAATATTTGTTGAAAAAAGTCATAGATCACCTTAAACTTTATCTACATTGAGAGTTAAAGCTATAATTTTCAAATGCGGACGTATAATGGTATCTAAGAAAATTTCCACTTGAACATCCCATATCATATCTTGGTAATGATTCTAGTATAATAGTCAACACTTGTGGTTAAGAGAAAGTTAGATGTATTGTCATTTGAGATTGTGGATAAGAAACATTCTGGAGTTGTTTGGACTTTAATAAAATGGAGCCACGTTAATCTGAGTTTTGAGTTTGAGCTCTCACTGGTTGCTTAACTGACCTAGATTTTATATTTGAGAACAAAGGAGGTGTTTAAGGAGCAACTTCTATGAGATTGAGAAACTTCTAAATTCCCTGTTGTTTTTATTATCCTTAGAAGGATATATGGATAAATTTCAATATTGTTCAAAATGCCAACAACTCGAGAGTATGGAATTTTTCTTTTTCTTATTTGTCAACAAGGACTTTAGCTTTAAGGAATGACGTGCAAAAAAAAAAAAAACAATTCCATACTCTCGAGTTGTAAGGACTTGGGGGAAATGACAGACATATAATGAAAATTTAAGAGGCTTCCGAAGACATTAAAAGTTGGGGGAAATTATGTCCCAAGTCCTAAGACCAATTCGGAAGAAGATAACACTCAAAAAGAAGAAAAGGAAAAAAATGGAACAATGGGGTGAGGCTACATGCCAAGGCGTATGCCTCATGCACTCCAGAAACGTGGAACAGAGGGAAAAAGCTCTTTGTTTGCTGCCACGTGCATGACCCTACGTGCGAGGCGCACCTTGTGCCAAGAAAATACAACGTTTTGTTGTATTTTCTCGACAAGTTTGAGGAACAAAACCAATTTTTAACCCAAACCCAGCTGAAAGTATGTCTATAAATACAAGACTCTCATTCACAATTTCTCATGTAGAACTTTGCGGTTCAAGAAGAAGGCAGTCACTAGGAGTATCATGGAGGAGTCTCTCCTCAACCTTTGTTCTGAAAATATGTTTTATTTATTTTGTAATTTGTTTTTTGTTACCATGAGTAACTAAACACCTTTTGATTTGGGTTCTAAGATGAAACACTATTTGCTTATTGAAATTTATTAATCCAAGTCTTTTATTCGGTTATGATTTGAGATCTATTTAATTTTTGTGTGTATTGCCTGCTAATGCTTTCATAATCCTAGGGAGTGTGACATACGTAGAAAGAGTGACTGAACTTATATTAGGTGCAGATTGTATCAATGTTACATCAAAATCATTGCATATGAACTTTATCCTCTTCCCTTAGTAAGATAGGGTTAGCTTTATCCCTTTAATCCACTAGGGGACAACCAAGGGAATGTGGTGAGTGTAAGTCCCCGCCTTAATAATATCCGACCGTGTACGAAACTCTAGAGGATTGACGACCTTATACCTCGTATTGCATGTATGACCTTTAAGGTGATTGAGCAGCAATATGACATCTAGAGGGACCCTAGATCTCAACGACAAACCACTTGAATAAGACCTTTTATTACATAACTAGTAATTTTATTTGAATTAACTCCAATAAAAGGATAGAGGAGACTCGAACAATCTTCATCGCCGCTAAAACTCTGAATGAAAACCTTTACTTTTTCTGCAATCAATCCAACTATTTTTATGTAACGCCCTCTCTAATTATTTAATTATTTTATTAGAGGATATAATATATAATTATATATTATATGATTTTGATGATTATGTGACGTATTTGTGACGTGTTATTATTTTATTGTTTAATAAAATAATATAAGTGATGTTTATATGGATATTTATTTGATAAATAAATAGATTTGTTGGAAAAATATATTATTTTGAGAAGTGGGGTTATATTTATAATTAGGAAGAGTTTTGAGGGCTGAGATAGGATAAGATAAGTTGGGAGGGAGTATAAAAGGAAATAGGTTAAGGAAAGTAGGCAGAACGCGTATCAGACATTGGAAAAGAGAGGTTGAACGGTTGAAGGAAGAGGAAAAGCTAAGCTGCAAATTCTGCATTTTTTTCCAGGTAAGGGTGAGCCTAACTCAGTAATTTTAATGTTAAATCATTTGTCAATGATTAGCTAAGTGATTAGGAAGAATTGGGAAGAGTTTCATGAATTAGGGTTATGAGGGATTTGGTGAAATTGATGTGAGATTGTGTTGTAATGCTGTAGAAACGTGTTACAGAACCTAGATTATCCCCTAGGACAACATTGCAGACGAATTAGAGGTTTGATTGGAGAGAATTGGCAGGTTTTGGTGAGTTTTGGTCTGAACCCGTGTGGGTTCTGAGATCGCTCGCCTGTGGCGAGTGACCACTCGCCGTGGCGAGTACCCCTTAGTTGCTCGCGAGGCGAGCAGTATAGCTCGCCGTGGCGAGCTTGTCCCTTAATTTTAGGATTTTGGCCCAATTGAAGATGGTTTTGAGTGCCTTAATATTTATAGAGATGACCTGTGAAGTTGGTTTAGCCAAATTGAATTTAGAAAACCTTAAAACGGAGATTTTGGTGAAAAATGTCAAAAAGGCCGAGAGCACCCAGGATTTCTCGCCTGCAGCTCGCCCCCAACTCGCCTTTAGCGAGTAAGCTGTAGTGAGTACTCGCCTGTGGCGAGCAGATCACTCGCCGTGGCGAGTTAGATGGTTCAGGACTGATTGTTCGTTTTGCGATCTGTTTCGCATGAGACTTTGAGAGGAACCCTTTGGGTAGTGTTAGTGATGTTTGATACCCTTAATTGTGCTATGTAAAGACGATTGCTGATGTTTCTCTTGAGCTGTTGATAAATGATATATTGCTGTGTATAAGTGATGTATGAGTATGATGATGTGTGTATGATGCTAAGTGTTGCAATGTGTATGAATAACAAGATGATGTTCTGCCATGTAACTATTTTAACTGCATGTGTCAGTCTTGAAAACGTATGATGTCTGAGACGGTGTATTAAGTTGTTAAACGACGAGTCCATGCATTTGCACATTTATGAGACGGTGGAGCTTTATGCTCAAAGCGACGGTGGAGCATTTGCTCAAAGCGACGGTGAAGCATATTAATGCTATAATCAAATGGTACCACATGCATGATGTTGAGACGTTAAGTGTTGCATTTAGTCGAGTCAATTATGACATATATGTGATGATGTTTGAGACGTTGTGATGTATGTTGTGATGTTGTTTATGATGATGTTATGATGTGCTATAATGTATGTGATTATGAGATAGATTTATGATTGCTAATGTTGACGTTTGATTTATATATTAATATTATTGTTGTGAATCTCACCCCTTCTGCTGGAATTGCCGCCTCGTGGGCAAGTGCAGGTACCCAGTCTTAGGTGCGATGATGCGAGGAGTCTGTGTGAAGTAGGGTTGCTCTGATACGTGACGGGATGGGGTCTTTTGTAGAGTCTATTCCATTATGTATCTTGTTAGAATAAATGTGACTTTCAGTGATGTTGAAACATTAATATTTGAGACGTTTTTGCTGGCTTTTAAGCCAAGACTATTTATGAGATGAGACTTTTAAATTCCACTGCTTAATTGAGTATTTTTGTAAATGATAAATGATTATCTAAGTTGTTTTTAAGATGAAATGTGACACTCCTTTTGAGACGTACTCTGATTTTATGTGATTTATTTAATGAAATTTTTAAGACGGGAAATTGGGGTGTTACATTTTACGCAATCAAATCAAACTTGCAAACTCCCTCATTTTACTTCTTTTATTTACTACTTTTAATATGTTTAGATAATTGTTCCGTTAAAATGACAATCCTTTTGGAGACGATTTTATTTACTACTTTATTACTTGAAATGTTTCAATGCACTTGCCAAATTTAGTCATCAAATTTTTATACCGTTGTCGGAGATTGTTCGTATTTTCAACAAGGAAATTCTCTTTGCTTATTGTATATATTTAGTTTATTTATCTTAGGTTAGATTTTATTTTTATTTTAAATTTTTTATTTTATTTTTTAGGGTTAGTTTCTATTTTATGGGGTAAGTCTTATCTTTTTAAATTAAGTTAGTTTTGTTTTCCTTTTATTTAGGTAGAGTTTTTTTCTTTTAGGTCTAGTCTTATCTTTTTGGATTAGGTTAGCTATTGTTTTCCTTTTATTTATGATAGATCTGATTTTGATAGGGTTAAATATTGGAATAACCTTTGTAATATACTCAAAGTATAAAAATTTCCTGAGTAATAAAACATGGATTCTACCCATGTAAATTGAAATTATTTACATTTTAGTCCTCATGCTGGCCAGTCACATAGAAAATGATGACTAGACAAAAAAAATCCTCAAAATTTTTTTTTTTTCCTCACAATTTTTTTTCGCCTTAATTTCTTTTTTTCTTAAAATTAATTGAGTGGTTGAAATAAAGAAAAAAAAGGATATATACATAAAGTCTAGAAAAGTGATCTAGAAGTCTAAATTATCATGATTTTTCATAAGCTAGTTTAGGAAATTTTAATAAGCCCTACCTCATAAAATTAGAATTTTCCGACAAAAAACAAATTAATTATGAATTTTTAAAGCACCAAAAAGTAAAAAACAAAAACTACGACCTAGAAATCTAATTTTCATCTAATATATATATATATATATATATATATATATATATTTTATTTTTGCAGATACCTCTCCAAAAATACATCGAAAAGATCTACAAAATTTAATAGCATTCCGAAGACACAAATTTATTTTTATTTTTCGACCAAAACATGCAAAATAGCAATTTTGTTCCGAGTTAACACATACTCATGGATCAAATTTCGTTTCCTAAGGTTGCATGTATGTTTAGAGCATCATATGAACCTCCACCGTGAAATTTTGTAGTTTTTAAACTAGGGACGCATTAAATATAAATATTTTTAAAAAATTCATAATTATGAGAAACAAAAATTCATAAATAATTCGTTTTTCGTTTAAAACTTCAAATTTTAATGGTGGAGGTTTTTATGATGTTTTAGATATGACTGCAAAATTAACGAATCAAATTTGACTCATAAGTATATGCTTACTCGAAACAAAATTATGATTTTGCACGTTTTAGTCAAAAAATCAAAGTAATTTAAGACGTCTTCAAAATGCTATGAAACTTTGAAGATGAATTCTTATATTTATATAGAGATCTCTGCAAAAAAAATCAACTTAGTTAACCATTTTGTTGCTAAGGGGTTTGTATAGTTTGATGCAATATGTTTCTAAGATTGTTGGTCTATATGATGTGAAATTGGTGACCCAATACATATTGTTGCCACTTCTTGACAGCCTTGGTGATGGCAAACATTTTCCGGACAAATGTAGATGCGGCTTGCATTTGTGGAGACATCTTCTTGCTGAAGAAGGCTAATGGATAATAATTTTGAGATAATACCACCCCAATAGCATTTTTTTATGCATCCGTGTCCACTTGGAAAGGAAGGGAGAAATCAAGTAGGTGCAAAATCGACCTTGAAGTCATGGCTTGCTTCAATCTACCAATGGTGGCAGGAGTACATTCGAACACATTCCTTTTCAACAAATCAGTCAAAGGACCTTCAATGGTGGCATAATGTCTCACGAAATATATGTAATACCCTGTGAAGCCTAAGAACCCTCATAAGGCTATGATAGATTTAGGTTGGGGCCAATCAAGAACAAACTGACCCTTATCGGAATAAGCTTGAACATCTTCGAACGATATCATGTGTTGGAACATTAATGAGATGTTGGAAGAAAAATTGAAAGAATAAACACCAAGTAATTATACTTTGATCTAATGTCGTGTGAATTGAAAAAATAAAGTGTGGAGGTCCCACATAAAATAGAACACACACATTACTAGTGTTTAAATTGCAGTATTTAATTTTAAATACTTGATAATGATAAAAATAATAGTAATTGTTATTTTCATTCGTGAATATCACTTCCCATAAATTTAGCTTATGGTGGTTGTGAATAAGAATTTAATTAAATTTCTTATATTTCCTTCATTCAAATCCAATGGTTTGTTTCCTCCACTTTTGTGGATTTGTTTCTTTTGATCATATCCACAAGTGTTGTTGAACTGATTAATGGATAAACTTCATTTTAATATTATATAGAGTAACTGCTGCCGCAATTTTTGCTAAAACAGTTACAAAATCTCTATATAAATAGAGGACTCCACTCAATTCAAAAATCACACCAAAGAGTTTCATTGAGTTATCGGGAACTCTATCTCTCTTCTCTCTTTCTTGACTTGTGTTGACCAGTCTTTCTTCTCTTCATCTCCTTTTTCTTTCTTTTCGGAATTAAGAGTGTTTTTAAGACCATATTCCCTTTTCGGAATTAAGAAATGGTCTTAAGTTCATAGTCCCTTCGATATTTTTATGTCCTTCGGAATAAATAATAATTTAAGATCATAGTCCCTTTTTTCAGTATAATGTCCCTTCAAAATTATGAATGATCTTAAAATATATTCTTCTTCGATTCTTGAAGAAGTTAGACGTTAGAATGATGTAAACCATATTTGAGTGATCATAGTATCATAGTTGGAGATGTTAATAATTAGAATGGTGGTAGCACCATATTTGAGTGGTCTCAGCACCATAATAGAGTGGTAACAGTACCATATTAAAGTGGTTTTAGTATTAAAAGAATGGTCTTGGTACCATATTGAAGGTGTAATTCTCGATCGGTTTTCTACAGTGCAGTAGTTAATCGAACAGTTGTAGCTGAGCTTGTTTTATCCTGGAGGCGGCGTGGTTGATAGTCTGCTTTGCACAACTTTGGGCAGTGCCACGAAACGTCTTAAAGAGAGCGAATTGGTCGTGATGCGACCTAGTAACAACTTCGTTAGATAATAGAATCTGGAAATCCAAATACAACAGTTTAGAAATCCAAAAACAACATCATGTACCTAAGATGATCAACTAGCGTTCTTCAAAAAACACATTTTGATAATTTGGTGAAGAATTTGGAAGAGAAAAATACGTCTAATACCTTTTGTAGGTGTTGCATATGTGACACCTTATCCTTACTATAAATAAGGATATCATTAAAAAAATGAAATGTCGACGAAAAGGATGCGGTAGATCAGTCATGGCTTCCATAAATGACGACGGGGCGTTGGTTAAGCCAAATGGCATAACTAAAATCTCAAAATCCTCATTGTAAGTATGAAACATTGTTTTGTGCTCATCCCCGGATGCCACACAAATTTATACATGGATCGGAGATCAATCTTAGAGAATATCGAAGAGCCATGTAACTCGTCCAATAAAACATTAACCGTGGGAATTGGTAAACAATATTTGATTATTATGGCATTAAGTCCCTTGTAATCCTCATAAAACTGCCAACTCCGATCCTTCTTCTTAATCAAGACCACTAGTGATGAGAATAAGCTCGTACTTTGACGAATAATATCTTCAACTAGAATGTCATAGATAATGGTGGTCATGGCTTACTTTTGACAATGAGGGTACCTACAAAGTTTGATGGTAAAAGGTTTGGTGTTGGTGAATAGGTGAGTATGGTGGTCATGTGTGCGGATGGGGTGGGGTTGGGGGTAAACCATGGGGAACAACTAAGACTATGGAGAATTAGTTTAAGAGTAGAATAAGTTGATGGTTAGTATGAGTGGGGAGGTTATATGAGGAGGTAGTGTCGGTCGTGGACGTGGGACAATCAGCATGTAAAATGATATATGATGGAAGCTTTATGTTGTTAGGGAGTGGCATACTTGGTGGTGAGGAATAAAAGGGGTTGGTGTGTTGTAGTTACCTAACAATGTGATGGAAGCTTGATTATGGATACATGATAATGATGGTACAAAAAAATCCGCAATGACTTGGCCTATGACGTGTAACCACGCCATCCCAAACACTACATATACGTCCTATAATAGTAAGAGGTAGCAAGATACTTTGAAATGATGACTCTGCAATAGAAGCGGGGTGTCCTCACAAACTTCAGAACATGAGTTATGATCACCATTCCCCACCCTAACCAACAACTTGATACTACCACCATTGATCCTTAACAAACTGATGATAACATGGTAAATAAGATGGGAACTTTAGTGGTTTCATAGAGCTTCATATTGTTTACAGAGTTGTTTATACCTTGACTCACAACTTTCGAAACCTACCTGTATAGTTCGAGCACCATTAAGAATACCTGTCAAATTAAACCATGTTCTTGTAAAGATTATCTGTGTTGGTGTAAATGCTAGTGATGTAAGTTGTTAAATCTTTCTAGAGGACTTGTGTGCACATTTGTTTTCTTAAATATCGCCTTAGCTTGTTATCAAATGGCCTAAACTGTGTAAATCCTCTTATATTTTATACTTGCAGGCAGAGCTTCGATAATGGCAAAATAAACATCAAGTTTAGACAAAATTCAATATTTTTGTTTCCTCTATTTACTTTACGAGCTTATTTTATCGGAAGACATGAGTTATTGTTTTTTTTTAAGGAAGACACATGTTGATAATATGGATTATTCCAAAAAAGTAGGGACAAAGGCTCTGTTTGGTAAAAAGAAGCTATAAGCTGATAGCTAATAAGCTAGTTTATAGTTGATGACTGATAACTGATAGCTTATAGCTGAAAAGCTCGATTATTAAAAATAATGTGTTTGGTAAAATTAGCTGTTGAAAGGGCTGATAAATATAAAATGACGTAAACGGGCATGTTTGTGTTTTTTTTATTTTTTTTTTAAATTTTTATTTTATTTTTATACATCATATATACAATTTTTATTACTTAATGTATTTCTTTTTAAATGTTTAAATTTATTTCAAAATATTTTCATCTCCTAGATGATAAATGTATTTATGAATTCAATTGACATTTTTTATTCGACAAATTATTATTTTTTGACGAATTTTATTTAACTAAACTTATTTCACTATTTATTGTATATTTTATTTAACATTAAATATTATAAGAATTAAAAGCAAGGTCATAAAATAAGTGAACAACAATTTGCCCAAAAAAAAAAAGTGAACAGCAAAATATAGAAATACCATGCCGTGACTAGTAAGCTATGAGGTTGGTTTCAGTAAGCCATAAAACGTGGGAACGTGGGAGGTTTTTTTATTTAAAAATAATTAAATTAAATTAATAGGTTAAAATTAGAAGAAAATATAAAAAAACTACCAGCTATAAGTTAAAAAGCTACTTGAAATAGCTTTTCAAAAAAAGCTATAAGCTCGTGAGAAAAGCTTGTTACCAAACACATCACGTTTCCATCCAACGAACTTATAAGCTAGTCCAACAAGCTATAAGCTAGCTTTTTTGTGTTACCAAACATAGCCAAAATTACTTTTTAAAATATTAAAATATGAGATTTCACATCGGTTAATATTGAGAATTAATATAACAATAATACATAACTGAACACAATACATATATTGTGTCACCCTTATGTTACTCAATATTTACATTTCTTGATAACGAAATATATGGACTACTCCCTTCGTTTCTTTTCTTTTGATGTTTTAGGAGTTGAACTTTATTTCAATTCTTTTAAAGTTTTAGAATTTTTAATGATTTTTATCCAATTTTATCCTTATTGAAAAACACACCTTAAGATAATTAAATAAGTTGTGACTATTGACTTATCACAATTGAATTAAAAAAGTGGAAGAAAATAATAGAAAAAAAAATTGTACAACTCCCACGTTCTGTGATAATGTGTAGAGAAAATTAGAAGTTTAAATAATTAATGTAATTTGTGTGGTTCGTGTCAATAATTAAAGAGATTAAAATTTTGAGAAAAAAATTAAGGAGTAAATATACATTAGCCCAAAAAGATAAATAAGGGTATTTTAGTATAAATCATACAACTATTTCTATAATTTAATGATTCCTTAATACTTGTGCAATCACCTAAAACATCAAAAGAAAAGAAATGGAGGGAGTAATGAATAAGTCAAATATCCCACATTGACTTAATTCGATACAACCATCTAATTTTACACTCATATTTCATCAAGAGACCTCGTGATATTTTCTCATGTTATACATGAGGGGCAAATTTCATCTAGGACATTCATGTCGTTCAAAATGACTCGTCAACTTTTCATTAACCAACTATAATTATCCTATTACATATAAAGTTTGAATGACAATATTATGGTCGTACATCTATGGATTAGTGGTTTCAGATCTAAGATATACACCATTATCAACATGAGAATATCTTGTGACACTGTTAGAACATATTATGTAGTATTCTCATGGTCGATCAATTCAGTATAAATATTACTCATAATATTTACATCTATGTATAGACTTAATATCTGACTCCTTTACTTATTGATGTCGTTGATCCGCCGGTTTCTTCCACTTCATCTCCTCTGATAGCAGTATAAAGACTTCATACCTCTTCAAGCCTATGACCTTCAACACCAGCTCTTCCAGGTCCAAGGCGAACAATGCCTAAAGTACAACAAGATAAGACTAAATGGAAGGTCATATCTATTTTGCAACTTGTCCATTGCGTCTAGGACGGGATGAGTAGCAAAATCGAGTCGTGTTTTCTTCTAGCTATCCTTGTCGATGAGTTAGGTCAACATATGTCATAAATAGAGTACCATACTATCCTTAAATATCGTCTTATGATTCCACTATTTCCTATTGATGAGGTGTACCTTGCTTGCCGTAATTCGTGCCTAAATGCTTTTGGGTAGCTTGCAATTCATTGTATTAAGCTTCCAGACTTTAAGTACAAACATGACTTTATCAGAGATGTCGTTTTTTAGTATTCACGCATGCAAGAATATCATTGAAGGAGGCGCTTGTGAACTTTCTCACTGACCCACTAGATATAAGATCGACACTTAAGCATGCAAATGTTATGATGTACAAATGGGTAGGAAGAAAACATGCATGTGTGGACTTGACTATGGTTCACTACTTGTGGGATTAGGGTCAGGGCTTTTACAGTTGGACAAACAACCCCAATAATTGCGTTAAGCAAAGTGGGCAAATACGAGAAAGAAAATGTGTTTCGACAATCAATATGTTTTTATACCATTTATATTTGACACTTTTGACAGTTTAACACTAAAGATTGTTGATCGTCTACATATAATTGAAAGGGTTATGCATATCAATGTTATGTCTCCTAAGTCTATGAATATTTTGTTTATCTGAATTGACTTTACCATTCAAAAATGCCTATCTATGTGTAATTAATCTTTGATAATATATCAATTATTCAACTAATCTTAAAAAAAAACAAAACTATTTATATTTGAAAGTGGAAAAAATCTTTTTAGGGAGAAGAAGAATAAAATTCCCAACACTGTCCCTTACATACGTAATTTTTTCGCAGTATCAATTTTGTTCCTCTTCAACCTCCACACTTCAAATTAGGGTTTTCAATTTCTCAATTTCATCGATCTACACTCTTCTACGGTATAAAAAAAATCCTCTTTTTCTTCCTTCACCAAATTCAATTTCCCAATTTCATCTTTTTTGTGCCTTAATTTAGTGATTTCGCATAATCTCGCAATTTAGGTCTACGCCATCACGATGGGAAGCAAAGGCCGCATGCCACCACCACAGCATCTCCGGCGACCGCATCCACCGGGTCCTGGTATGCTTCACCACGAACTACCGGGTCCTGTAATGCACCACGGGCTTCCTCCCGGTCCATTTGACCTTATGCCACCACCACAAGTGATGGAACAGAAGCTGGCGTCGCAGCACGGTGAAATGCAGCGGTTAGCTACGGAAAATCAGAGACTCGCCGCCACGCATGGTGTTTTAAGACAGGAGCTTGCAGGTAGGGTGTAACGGGTCGGTTTGGTTATGTTTGGATTGGCTTAATATTGAGCTTATGCAAAACAGCTTATGGAAATAAACAAGCTTTTATGTATTATTCATAAGCTTGTTTAGGTTGTTTATGAAAAAACAGCTTATGAAGATACAATTTTCGGTAGTGAGAACTTATGAATTAACACAAAATCTTATTTATTTGCATAAGCTATTTTTCGTAAGTTCAAAAATAAGTATATCCAAAATGACCCATATTTGCAAATTTTAGTAACTTATTTAGAAAGTGTATAAAAACCAACCAATTTAATTGGTTTGGATTGGATCCTTCGATTCGTCAGATCATTGATTTGGTTCTTACACCATACTTACAGGGGCACAGCATGAGCTGCAGATGCTTCACGCGCATGTTGGGTCTCTTAAGGCGGATAGGGAGCAGCAAATGAGGGGGGTGATTGATAAAATTGCAAAGATGGAGGCGGAGTTGAAGAAGGCGGAACCGTTGAAGATGGAGCTGCAGCAGGCGCGTGGAGAGGCTCAAAATTTGGTGGTTGTGAGGGAGGAGCTTATGGGGAAAGCTCAACATTTAAATCAGGAGATTCAGAGGGTTCATGCTGATGTGCAGCAGATTCCTGCTCTTATATCGGAGCTTGATCGTCTTAGACAGGAATATCAGCACTGCAGGTAATATTTTGTTGCTTTTGTTTTGATACTTGGATTGGTAGGTTATATGTATAGTTACACAATTATATTGATATGTTCACCAACAGCCCTAGGTTAGGGTTAATTTGTAGAAACTTTCCAATTGCCATTAGTTTTTAGATTTTAGTGCTTTGAAGCTTATATAGCTGTTTATGGAGAAGTTAAATTAGATAGTTTCTGAAAAATTTCAAATAAAGAAGCTGGTTTCAACTTATAGACTATTATTGTCTAGAAAATTCAGTTATTACACAATGTTTTTTTAGTTTTTATTTGTGTGCATAGTCTTCTGTAGGGATGTTTATCCAAACTAATCCTAAACCCGGTTATGTGGTAGTATAGTATTACCTTATATGGTTAAATGCCATTCTCAGCTGCAGTCGAGTGCATTCCTTGACTTTCTCTTTGCTTTTAGACGGATATAACTTGATATCCTATGTTTTCATGGAAACCAAAAATTAAAAAAAATGGTATTAATATTATTGAATGTATTCCAAGGAAATAGAATAAAAGAAGGATTACAAATGGAGGTGATCCTTCTACTCCTCATCCAGATCCTAACTGTCTAAGGCTCCTCACTCATAAGAGAGGAAATTGCTGGCCATGGTTATAGCCATAAAGCTAATAACAATATCAATGATGATTATCCTGTCATTCATTAGAATCATGATGGGTGGAGATGAATATCACTAAACCGATTTGTATGGCAAGTAATAATCCCACTGTGCCGACTTTTGCAGGGTAGAATTTGTAGGGACCGAGACCTAGGAGGTTATAATTTTTACAGACTTATGAGGTTTTGATATATCATTGATTGTTGTTGTCTTGGGTGCCAACATAGTTGGGATGTTAGACTTCATTATAGTGCCTTTCCATTCCCATGGCTTAAATTTTTTGCAATAACATGCTGCAGGTTCATTGACCTTCTGAAATATGTCTGTAGTTTGTTAATTTAAAAATTAATGCTGCATGTCCATGAATTGTACTACCACTACTTTTTCCTACCAGAGTTTTTCAAATTTTTGTTGATGCCGAGCGTGTTCCCTGAGTTTGGACTTTGGAACAGTGTTGTGTGATTATCTTGAGGGGTTTTCCACAATGAGAAAGGAGAGACTTTTGTTGTTTTATTAACAAACTATTTAGGTTGTCTTTGTTAAATGTTTCTATGATACAAATGATTTTAGAAGATAATGCTTTTAGCTTCCGAGATAACACTAAAACATTATTTTTGTATTTGCTTTAATAAAAAAACTGGGCATAATTATTATCATTTTTTATCCCTACATTTAATTAAATTTCAATAAGCACTTTTTCTTTTAAAGAAGCACAAACAAATAGGCCCTTAATCTTATTTGTTTTGGAGAAACTCTTACCACGCCTCAAGTTGTACTTTCCTTTTCTCTTTAGTAGTCTAATTAAATTTGTTTTACCATTAAATAGGGGGGGAAAACCTCTAATGGTGTTGTCTGTTTGCAGTCCTCGTATGATTTTGGTTAGCATGAATTTCTTTTATTTTCATGATGCTTTGTCATCCTTCTGACTGTTATAATGGGCATCTTTTCTGTTACTTATGACCGTATCTCGCTTCAAAAGAAAACTGAATCCAATTGATACGAATTGTTGCATATCTATTTTAAACATGAATCCAAAATAAATGTCGATTCATTATGATGCATCTCGATTCATTCTGATGAATCATAACTTGCCCTTGACCTTTGTGTAGCCCGTCCCTTTTTTAGTCAACTTTTTTGTGGCTAGGGATCTTTCTGTCATTTAATTTATGACTTGAATCTAGGACAAGTCAGTTACACTTCATATAATTTCTTGTTTGTCAACACTAGAGTCATTATACTTTTGTATTTCTTGATCTAGGATTTTATCGCGAGTAATGTTTGGATTGTTGTCAGTTCAGTGTTATAATGTTTTTTTTTTCAATGTCCTGTTTTTTTTTGGGCAAATTGCTTTGCTATGATACTACAGCGTCTGTGTTATGCAGAAGCAAGGGTGTTATATCAGCTAGGTAACCAACGCTAATCGGGCTTTTATGACTTAGGAGTAGAGTCTTTGACATCAATGTGTTATAGAGTTTGATTTGTTTGCTGTTGGTGAAAAAGTTCTTTCCAATTTGACTAGCTGGATGCATGTCTTGAATACTATATATACTGTGCACTATCAGTTGAAATTCTCACCTAAAGCCGAAGCTCTTCACTTTCTTAGCTAGCTTTTAGAAGTGGGTTATCCTCTAATCACAGTTCTGATAGGCTTAGGATTAATTTTTCATTTATTTTTTACTTTAGATCTTCATATTATTCAATGGCACCCAAAACCTCCTTCCGAGACGCGTCTCCACATTGACACAATTTCAAAAATCAGTCACCGCTTCGCTGCTTGTGATGGTGCGTCTGGCGAGCTTTCCGGCACTGTTTTTACATGCAAAGGTTGCAGTTCAATCGGGTTCTAGATCCAACCTTTTTTTATTCTGCATTCTGGGACATGGTGTGACACAGTTTCTTTTGCAAACAACCATTTTCCAGCGCAATTTCTGTCTCCTCTAGCAAGATTTGTCCTTGATTAATTCTATTGTAACTCCGAGACACAACTTGCTATTGTTATAGTCTTGCTGCTTCTTCTTCAGTCTTTGTCATGCCAATTTTGTCTCACTGACATATATTACCAAAGGGGCACCGGCAATCATTTTGGTGCGGATTCTTTTTCTATATATGAATCATATTAGTGATGACTTCTTTTCGCATTGATTGTCATTCTCACGATGACTTTTATTGGTTATGACTCATTAGCCGAGCTCTCTGATTTTTCTCCTCTTACGTCTGAATATAATGATTTTTCCTAGGATCGCTTTTCAATCTTAGCAGATTTTAGGTTTCCGCTGTGATTAATTTCCATCTTTCTTCTTATTATTACATATGTAATGTATGATTACCAGATTCTCTCAATAGGCATACATTTTTCTGGATCCCCTATCCTTTGTGTTGAATACTGGTTTCACCTTAAAGAAAATATTGTGATGTTAATATCAAATGTGATGAACTGCATGATTTCAAATTGCGGTTGCAGTTGTGAATGTGATCACAGTTGCGGCTGCTATGATTACATGCATTGTGGCTTTTGTGATTTGTATTGTGGTAGTAACAATGTGAGTGTTTAATGTTTAGGTATTATTCTTTATGGCTTATCTTAAAATTCTCACGTCACTTGTTCCTGACTTCCCCTCTGAAATGTTACCTCTTCCTCGTTTTCAACTCTATCATCTTAAAATATCTCCAGCCCTGTAATGTTCCCTCTAAATCGACAATATAAAGGGGAATATTGAAAAATAATGTGTGGTGACCATAATCCTTGTTGCGGCCCAATGCGGCCTTTGCACATGCTGCAGTGCAGATTTTCTGGTGATTCCCAAAAACAACACTATTGTTGGTGGGATGTGGACACTATCCCATTTGCAGTATTGCAGATGCAATACATGATGCAGTCTGCAATTTGAAACTATGCTGAAATGCATACCCATATCTTTATGTATGATGTGTTCAAGATAACTATGATTCATTGTCATTGTAGGAACATTGCTTCATATCATACAGTATCTGAAATAATTTGTATTTTGTTGGTTTGGTCTTAGAGGTCTTAGAGAAGGAGCAGACTGCAAAAATTGTGGAGATTTGGCAAGTTTAACTTTAGTTGAATGCATTCTGTAACATTTATCTTTATTTTTTTGAGGGATACGAGGAATAATAACTTGATTAATTATATGTTGGGATGTGAGTGTAAGGGAAAAATTGATACATTCTTTCTTATTTCTTCTACTTGCTCCTATTGAGTAATGAAGAAAAAGAATTAACTTTGAAATTACTTGTATTCATTTTATTTTCGGGAAAAAAACTGTAAAGGATTTGTTCCTTAAACATCAGGATTATTGGAGAATCTGAATATCTGTATACTAATTTAAAATCAGTGACTGATATCAGGAGCTATTGAAATATTAGTGCTCCCCATGCTTTAAAATCCTGTTTTTACATGGCAGAATTACCAGGGGATTTTACAAACTTATGAAGCTTTTTTTTTTAACCTGAAGTCGAGAAAATAGAAAAAACCACTTACAAGGTTGACATCTCATCATGTATGATGAGGGGGACTTTGCCCCCCCTCAATATCTTGCAAACTCCCCTTTCCCAAAGAGAGGTTTAATGTCTACTGAAACTTTCTTAGATGGGACAATTGTAATAGGCAGTTGGCTTAGGATGGTGGAGAGTTTGCATTTCTGTAACTTGGTTTCTGAAAAAGTTATTGCATATTTATTGAGTTTATGTTAGGCAAATGTAATCATGTCTTATTTTGGTGTCCACTTTTCCTTTGTGAGTTGGACTGCTAAGTAATTAGTAGTAGTTGAGACTAGAGAGAATCTGTGACGTGAGAGAACCTGAAGTCGAATAAAATAGAGAAGACCACTTACAAGGTTGGCATCTCAGCATGTATGATGAAGGGGACTTTGCCCTCTTCAATATCTTGCAAACTTCATTTCTCATATGCTCAGAAATTATTTATTTTTTTATTCTCAAGCATCCTCCCCTTTCCCAAAGTAAGGTTTTAATGCATACTGAAACTTTCTTTGATGGGACAATTGTAATAGGCAGTTGGCCGAGGATGGAGGAGAGTTTGGATCTCTGTAACTTAGTTTCTGAAAAAGTTATTGCATATTTATTGAGTTTATGCTAGTTAAGTGTAATCATGTCTTATCTCGGTGTCCACTTTTCCTTTGTGAGTTTGGACTGCTAAGTAATTAGTAGTAGTTGACACTAGAGAGAATCTGTGACGTGGGACCGTGAGTGTGATGTCCACACAGGGTCCCTTTGTTTATGCTTCCAAGATTTAGATTATATCTTTGGAAGCCATCAGTTTAGATTTTTTGGAATGGAATATCCTTCACATTAAATGTTATTAGAGCCAGGTTTGTTTATTATTATTATTATCTTTATTTTTATTTTTTTGAGGGGAGGTGTGTTTATTATTTAGTATGGATGTTCTTTCCAACCTGACTAACTTTTCATGTGTATGGATGCAATATCATTTGGGCACTAGAAATTTTCATTCAAAGTAAGGGCTTTCCCTT
The DNA here is from genome assembly GCA_958299785.1 of Medicago lupulina. Taxonomy (NCBI): domain Eukaryota; kingdom Viridiplantae; phylum Streptophyta; class Magnoliopsida; order Fabales; family Fabaceae; genus Medicago; species Medicago lupulina. The sequence goes on from OY283140.1 coordinate 65,616,072, forward strand.
TTTATTAGCCTAGCTTTTACGTGTGGGTTCTTCTCTACACCACTTAATCTTATAGGATTAGGAGTTGTTCTTCATTCTAGTTAGTTGAGTTATAAGATTTATAGCAATTGTTGTAGTACTTTCCCCCCTAGATGTTCAGATTTATCAATTGAAACTATCTTTGATCTTTTGCAATCAAACCCTCAGTCGATGCCTGTTTCCTTTTGTCCTACAGTGGTGTAGAGTTGCACACTGAGTTGCAACATTTTATCCTGTTCTCAGTTTAACTTGTTGACCAATATTTTCCGGAAATTCCCCTAATTGTAATTTCCATATTTCTCATAATTTTTCTTTCCTCCACAATGCATGAATTTCTCAGAATTCATTATATCTTTTGTCATTAAAATTCCATTTTAGCCTGGTAGGTTTCTTTAGCTTGATTTCATCCTAGATACTGTTGAACCTGAAATCCTAATTTCATGGGTATAGAATTTTCCCTCATGACTTCCAAAGTTGGAATCTCTCTATTATGAATCAAGCCCAATGTTCATTTTGTTTTGAACTATACCAAGTTTTTGGAAGATTCCCCCATGCAGATTGTATTCTGAACAATTTCATTTGCTTAGTCATTCAAACTCATGGGAGTCTCTTCAATCTAAAATCTATAGATTTGCTTAGCAATTTGATAGCCAGGGCATGAAACTCATCCTGTAGTACAAGGGCACCTTCGTATACTTCCATTTTTTATGCAGGCCCAATTGGTTCAGTTTAGCTGGTTGAAAATGTTAGGCTTAGAAGTCAAAAACAGGTCTAGCAGCCATGGGTCTGTGTTTTGGTTTATTGGTGAACCTTCCATTCTTCATGTCCATTCCCATTCTATCTAGCATCTAAATGGCCCCACCCACGCAACCCTTCAATCCATACATGACTTCCAATTGATCATTACATCAGATTCACTCAATGAACTATCAATCCACCAAATTCCAGCTGTAATTTGTTCAAGTTATCCCTAATCCAACCCATTATTTCTATTCTCGCTTTCCTTACAGCTTGCTAGTGTAGCGTCAGACTACCATGTTGAGTGGGCCTGATATTCTCTTGTTCTGGTCATGCAGGGCCACTTATGACTATGAAAAGAAATTATACAATGACCACCTTGAGTCGCTTCAGGTGATGGAAAAGAACTATGTTTCTATGAGTAGGGAAGTGGAGAAACTTCGAGCAGAGCTTACAAACACGGCTAACGTTGATCGAATTAGTATGTATCTCCTGTTACCTGTTTTCTAAGTTAGAGTCCTTAGTCTTCAATTTTTCATGTTTTGTGGATTGATCATGGCGTGCAATAAATTTAGGTGGGCCATATGGTGGCACCTCTGCAACTAATAACAATGAGGCTTCTGGTCTTCCTGTTGGACAAAATGCATATGAAGATGGTTATGCTGTTGCGCAGGTGTGTGATGACCCCATGTGTTACGTTGTTTTAAGTTCCTTGCGGGAGTGCAGCATTATAGTTCATTGTCTTATATTTATTAATTTATTAGTTCCTGAAGTTTCTTCAATAACAATTAATGTCTGGATTATTTTTGTTTGTGTTGACTTATTTAGTTATTATTTTTATAAAGTCTATCCAATTAAATATATATCTTTACAATGATTATAAGTTGATGATAAGAACTACCTGTATCTGGTCTATTGTCAACTAGTAATGATATGTTGCTGGGATTACAATACTTCAAACCCAACCTGATGATTTTTTTCCTGAATATCTAAATGTTTAGCACTAGTTTGTTTATGTCTCCTAAAATCTGGAGAATACCTGAGTTCAACAGACATAGATATGATTTATAAGGTTTGACAGGGATTTGACAGATATCTGATTTGTGTAATATAGCCACTTATTAGTATTTACTTTTTACCATTGCGATGGTACAAATTTTACATACAATAGTAGTGTGCTAGACTTCTTATTAGAGGAGAGGGCAAAAATTCATTGGTAGTTATGTTTTTATATGTTGTTTATTTTTAGGAATAAATAGAGAAAGGAAAGGAGAAAGTGATTATTGGATGGTTTTTGAACAATTACTGGTTATGGTAGGGGGAAACCAAGCTCTATACTAATTGATAGAAACTTGTACCAAACACTGAAATATAGATATAGGTAGAAATATAAAGGAAATAACTGGCTCTTATTGAACAATACTGGTTACTGTGGCTAGAATTTGGATTGCAACAGGAAATCTAGTTTACAGAAATATGAGAGAAAACAAAGGAAAATTTAGCTAGACACTTCCTATCCAAGAAATTGAGAGTCTTGGTCTCTCCCTTTAAGGAAATTGAGAGCTTGCTCTCTCCGGACCAATCTTCAGTCCCAAAATAAATGCCTCATGACTTTTCCTTCCATTTCCATATTTATTTAATAACTGTCTAAAAACATAACTGCTGCTTTGTACATACCTGCTGCCTAATAATAAAATAACGGCAGCATGAATATAATAACAGTACTAATAAGAGGTCTCACATAGTGTTGGTTACCTTGTTAAAAAATAAAAAATCTGTAGAGTTATCATGTCCATTTTATATCCGGTATGTGATTTGCTTGAGGCAATACAGGGATCTATTTCTTGCATGTACAGATAAAATTGGACTGATTTGGAGGGATTATAGTTGTGCATTTTTAAAGTTGTGTTCAAGTGCTATTTTTTATTTTTTTTGAAGGCAATTGCTATGTTATTAACGTGCTAAAAAAATATAGTACTAGTATAATTTAACCAACCATAAGAAGAGATTTTAGTGTGCTGCCGAAACTGAAGGATTACCGTTTTGAAGGAATATATGCTTTATCTTCCATGTTAAAATAAAATATTAATTCTCCATCATAAATCTTTTGACAGGGACGTGGTTCTCAACCTGCTGCTAGTGGTGGTGGCGGCAGCAGTGCTACTACAACTGCTCCTGCTGGAGCTCAACCTGGTCCAGCTTCTGCTGGGACTGGTTATGAGGCTCCCAGAGGAGGGCCCGGTTACATTGCATCAGCAGGGCCTACTTACAGTACACAGAGTGCTTCTACTTACGACCCACAGAGGTTGACTGGTTATGATGCATTTAGAGGATCTGCTGCTTATGATGCAACGAGAGGACAAATGTTTGATGCTCAGAGAACGGGCTATGATCCACACAGAGGTATGGGTTATGAAGCACAGAGAGGACCTGCTTATGATCCATCAAGAGCAGCAGCTGGCTATGATGCACAATCAAGAGGTGTTGCTGGTCCACAGGGACAAGTTCCTCCGATGAACATCATGCAGTATGGGTCCACTACACCGCCTACTCGGAATGTAGGCGGTGGTGGATACGATGCTGCTCGAGGTGTAAACCCTGCTAGGAGATGAGATTGAATCTTGAAATGCCATGCCAATCATATATATGGTCACTCAAGTCAGATAGGATCTGAATGTGTGGATCTTTCTGTCCAGTGCTACTTGAGTAAATCTCATGAAAGTATCAATCGATATCTATCTGTGTGTGAAGCAATCAACACCTATGTATTTCTAAATCTTCCTTTTAACTTGTAATTTTATATAATTTCGGAAGACTTGTATTGAAGAAAATGATTGATCTTATGGAAGTTAATTAGCTTCACCTTCCAACTAGAGTCTCGTAAGATTTGGATCCACTTTCGCCATCATATTTTGACAATTTTGTTACATAATCAGTTGGTATATGTCCGAGCTCAGAATTATTTTACTTTTCACCATTGTCATCTAATCTCATTTAACATTGTTAAACCATTCCAAAAACTTGTAAATTTGAGACATTATGCTTATTGCTACTCCAAATCCTCGAGGAGCAATCCCAAAGACACTTTTTAGTGAAGTTTGAGAAAAGGGTGAATTCAGTTAGCTTCTCAAAATTTGTTGAACTCCATGAAAGTGAACTCTTCTCGTCTATTTGTTATCAAACATTTATGGCAAATCCATTCTCCTTTTCTACTTGAGATTTCAACTATTTGAATTTATCCAAAAGCTTCATCCTTCCGATTAAAAAAAAACTAAACCCAAGTTTTTCAAGAAAATTCATCAATGAAGAGTAATAAATAATTGAATTTACCATAAGATAATGATTTGGTTAGATCATAAATATCAGTATGAACTTGTTGGAAAAGGCTTTCTCATTTTGGAGGAGTTCAATCGTGAGATTTAAATTGTCTTATTTGAAGTTATCGATTTAGATTTACTTATTTGAAGTTATCCACTGACATAAGTATTTGTGAGAGCTTTATCAAATTAGTTTATGACATGTCTATGAACATTATCCTAAACTCTTCAAGAAGTTATCTACATTTTCCTAAACTCTTCAAGAAGTTATCTACTAACATAAACATTTGTGAGAGTTTATAAAATAAGTTAATGACATGTCCATAAACATTTTCATAAACTTTCCATAATAGCTTACATAAACAGCTTATAATTTATATCCAGTAAAAGAAAAACTTATAATTTCTATGAAAATAATTTAACTTTATTTTATCTTTTGTTAAATAGTTTATACATAAACACTTATATAATATATTTTTTATGCTACAAACGTTTAAATAGTTTTTTTTTTATCCAAATAGGCAACAAGAATAAGAAAAACCAACTGAATTTACCTGTGAATTATGATTGATTGCAACTGTTCCTCTGTAAGGACAGCTTATAAAACAAACACAATAGAGGCTGTTACTTCACATGTCTGCATCCGAGGCAAAGATTTTGGACAAATGTACCAATGCTACTGAGCATATAGTATAACACTTCTTTTTATGAATATATAATTTAACATAATTACTCAAAAGTAAAGTTTTTAAAAGCTTCATAAGAACTTTGGGAAATTAGGTACAAGAAGGTATAGTAGTTGTATCAAGTTGTTTATTATTGGAATCTTCCAATATGTTGTATACAAGTTTTTGTAATTTTGTTGATAGGTTGAGTACGACTTCTCATCACTATGTGAAGTGTGCATGTCACCATAATGAATTGAAGTTGGGGCAGTGTAAATTCCTCATGTGATAATATATTTAGTACAATTAGAGTTACATCATAGTGATAATACCAAGTATTTTTACATGAATATTGCTATTCTCTCGTTCAAAATTGCTTATTCCCTTGATTCAACGAGAGTTAACTCACGTTCGATATTTTTCAACTGTAGTTAACTCACGCCAACATTTTTAGATCGGTTCGATCACTTTTTAAGATAGGTCAATCGATCTTAAAAGTGTTAGTGTGAGTTAACTACCGTTGAAAAATGTCGAGCGTGAGTTAACTCAAGTTGGATCAAGGGAATGAGCAATTTTAAAAGGGAAAAAAGTAATTTTCTTTTTACATGTGTTATTGTTTTGAATTATGATTCAAATTCCAACTAAGAGAACATGTGTTTGGATCACATGGCCCCCACTGTCTCATTTTAAGAGAACATTTACAACCAAAATGTGTTTCCTTACATTCTGTATAGTTGCTTTCTGCTGGTTCATAATATGTTGTTGTTTGTCTGTTCTTTTGTTGATTGTTTTGAATTAGGTGACGGTTGCTTTAAATGAATTTGGATTTTGGTTTCACAAGCTAGTTGTTTCTAAGTATTTTAACATGATTTCAGAGTCAGGTTTTGTAACACATGTGAGAATTGGACTCATACACTAGACGTGAGAGTGAATATTAAAGTTGTATTTGATTTCTACATTTCGTAAGTTCTTGAGTTGTGCAACATATATATGCATTTGGATGATATTATCTTTTGAGCTAGTTTTTGGAAATGTGTTTCAAATTGACAATTCTAACGACCCAATTGAAAAAGAAATGTGTGTTTCTTTCTCCACGCCCTTGCTACTAAAAAAACCCTCCATGTTTTCAGAAATGCGCATCCGAGACGTACAAATTATTCGGAAGAACAAAAATTGGTGATTTTTCTAGATACATAACTCTGAACTGATGTTCCAGGTAGAGAAAGTAGCCTCAAAAAGAAATTCAAGGGGTCAAGGGGAGGGCATAATCTAGGACCCAGTTTGGTTTTCTGGTTTTCCCTCACAAAGTACCCTGGTATGGCCTATAGTTGTAATAAAACTCTTTTTCTGTCTTTGGTTTTGTGCACATTGAGTTGTTGGTAAGACGTGTGGTGGTAAACTGGACCTTAGAAAAAAGAAAATATGTGTTGTAGAGTACTATAAAAAACAGAATTCAACTCATATACATGTTTCTCAATCAATTATAACCGTCAAATAATTTATAAATATTTGACTTTAATCTTAACTCTTTCTAAAGTCATGAATATGATTGATTGTGGTTTACTGTTTAAATTTTTTTACGTTGACAATAGTAGTGTATCAAAATTAAACTCATAAAAATATCATATTTCTTTGTTTACAATGAAATTTTTTGAGTGACTACACTACTTCCTCATTAAATACTTTGAAATAGTTAAGTCGTCCTTCAATTTATTTCACATCTATCAAATGAGTCATTGTCAAGTCCAGACGTTAAACACGTTATTGGAAGCTGATGTGTTCATCTACGTAATGATTCACAATTTAATAGTAAAATTTGTTATAAAAACTCAAGAACTTCATCTCTTCATCATTTTCTTCATCTATATCATTTTTTTTTGCTAATCTTCATCTATATGTTTTCCAAAACTCAACAACTTCATCTCTTTGTCCTTCTCCTCTTCTTTATCTTCAAAATCCCTAAAGCAAAATTGTAACGGTTAACTTTTTTCCTTTCTTCGTAGTTTTCGTCAAAAGAAAATTTAAAATAATTTAATTTGAGGTTTTCTGGCTTTTAGTTTTTTGGGTTGATAAAGACTATGAATAAGAGAAATAAGTTAACTCTTACAATTTTAATTTAGGGATTTGAAAGAAGAATAGGATGACGAAGAAGACGATGAAGTCAAAAGTTGAGTTTTTTAAAATATATTGATGAAGTGATGAAGAAATGAAGTTGTTGGGGTTCTTACAACAATAAATTTCACTATCAAATTGGTCCTTGCAAACCTGAAACGTGTTATGGACGAGCATACCAGTGTATAACGTTAAATGTAGGCATGTCTAACATCTAAACTTCACGAAGGAACACACTTAATAGACGTAAAATAAATTGAAAAACAATTTTGTCTTTTGAAAATATTCAAAGATGAAGTTGATTGATGACCATAAAGTCATAAAAAAAATTAAGAGGAAACTTAACAAAATTAAACTCATAAAAATACCATATTTCAAAGGTAATACGTATATATTGAAATTTCAAAGACAATTATGCAAATACAGTTACGTAAAGAACATTTACATTCCAAAAAACACTTACCTATGGTCATGTCGGTAAGTTTTGTCAAATTAAAATACCTATCTATCCTTATAAATTTAGTAACCAATGACAATCCTAGAAAAAATATTATTAATAAAAAAATAAAATAATATGTGATGCAGGTATATTGATTTGGACTTGGTTACTTTTGGAGTAAGCAACTCTCTCAAAAGTCATTTTCTTCTACAAAGTGTCCTTATGCATTGTAGAGTTCAATTTCATGTGCAAATAATAGCCAAATCAGAAACAATTTCCTATCTTCATCGTCATTCCCACATCTCATATGGTTCACATGTAGCCAATTTCCACATCAGACATTTTCAACCTTATTATCTCACTTTCTCTTAGTGTGGTGGCTACCCACTACACTAACTGCTAATAACGGTATTTAATTTTTAGCTTTATAATTAACTATTCCCCCATTTATTTTTTAAATTATCGTTTACATTCTAATAATTTTTGTTCATATAATATTTACTTTTATTTAAGTAATAGCATCACTGAAAAATTAATATTATCTTGAACTATCTTTAAAATGGATAATTCTATTATTTAATATTAAAATGGATAATTCTATTATTTAATAATAATGTCAATACAATATTATATTCCCCTTCACATGAAGTCATCAGTAACTAAAAAAATTATAAGATTGAAAATTTAAAGTCATAAAAAAGAATAAACGTATAGAATTGCAATATGGTAATTAGCTTTCCACTAACTCCTATCCAGGAGCAGATCTAGACATCATGGTTTGGTGTGACAAAATTATAAAAGAAACTATTTAGAGTACATCTGATTTGTGAAACGATATATATATATATATATATATATATATATATATATATATATATATATATATATATAAGTAATGCGAAAATGGATCAAAAATAAACACTATAGCGGAATGGTTATGACCGGTCTGTTTCACCTCTCTGTGGACACGCATGTTATAAAAGGACAATTAACCACTGGGCTAATGCATGACATTGTGAAAAATATCTAATTATATCATATATATTAGTTTATCCGTGTACTATATTAAAAAAAAAATTGGGCAATAATCTGGTGTGGCAGCTGCCACACCATGCCTCATGGTGGATCCGCCCCTACTCCTATCACAATTGTGATTTTTTTTTCTTCATACATTTTATTCACAAATTTATTTTACCTAAAAATAAATATATTTATTTTCTTCCTCCCAAAAAAGTATATTTATTTCCTTAAAAAATGTATAACCTTAAATGCAATCAAAACTCTTACTAGACCTTAATTAAAGTTTTTTTTTTTTTGAGGAAAGACCTTAATTAAAGTCTTGTAAAGCTAATATACTACTTATTATTCACTTGTTATTTATTTCTCTTCCTTCCTACTCCTAGTATGGGATGTTTTACACTTGGTTTGATACTTTCTTGACTATTGAACCTATACTCTTTTCAGTTATGGACTGCGTGGTTCGTTTTGATGGGTTAATATCTTAAGTATATCTTTACAGTTAGTTAGGTGTTAGCTGCAACAAAGCATATAACTTGTTCAAATGGAATTTTTATTTCAGTGAATTTTTAGTTTTATGATTTTAAACGAGATTAAAGAAAATGTGCCGAAAGTGCGAAATTATTTTATAACCACATAACAAGACATACAACAATTTTCTTTCAAAAAAAGAAGAAGACATACAACAATTTATTTATATATTTTTAATTTTTAAATGGCAGAAAGACATAAAACATTCTGTAATTCCTTCAAAAAATAAATAAAACATTGTGTAACTTTTTCCGTTTTTCATTGTATTTTAAAAATGCATGTATATAAGAGATATGAATAATAATTGCATTTTTTTTAGGGAATGAATAATAATTGAATGTTAATCACTTGATTCAGTTTTTCATTGTATTAGTAAGGATATTAAATTCAAAAACAATGAATCAAATAGTAATTATTTGTTTTAAAAAAAGAAGATTAGGGTATATGTTACTTCCTTAAAATGGATAAATTCTATGCTCCTTTCAGTTTTGTTTAATGTTTAACTCGTGTAGAGTCGGCATAGGCCAAATGAGTTAGGTTTCCTAAAGACTAAGTTTGACTAGGTCAAAATATTAAAGGCCTGGATTTTTTTTGGTGGTGAGCTGGGTTTAAACTCATAACATTGCATATATTATGTATTATCCTTACTAATTGAGCTAAGTTTATGAAGACAAATGCCTAGATCTGACTTGTTACTTGTAGTCCTTCATAAATTTATTTTAATAATCATGCTAACAAGTGTTTTCAATACATTAGTAAATGAATATAATTACTTTTTATGTAAAAGTTATTTCTTTTGGTTTTTTAAACAATATTTTAAAGACACTTTTTTTGAAAGAATTTTAAAGACATTTGTTAACATTTTCCTTATTTTCAAGTATAAATCTAGTCTTTTTAAAACCTTATATGATTTGTACGCCGACTTAAATGTCTATTTTGTATGAACAAATTTAATAAGTAATGTGATGTATGTTGAATTAGACTAACACACTAATAAATAAATCAATGAAATTAAACTATATTTTGATATGTATCTAAAAAAAAACGCATTATTTAACATGATAATTTGAAAATTATAAATTTGAAGATATCATATAGAGTTTAATTAGTATGTTTTGTCAACATACAATTATTTTAGACATTTATCAAATGCATCAAATGTTATATTGTCACTTCAATTAATGAATATGTCAACTTATCTGTTTTCATATTTATTAATTGATGTAGCAATATCTTCTTAAAAAAAAAATTGATGTAGCAATATATCATTGGATTGTAAAACAATTGTTTACTGACCAAATATACTAATTATTAAATTGTATCATATTTCAATTCTATCTATAATACTACATTTAATATGAATTTTTTTATTTTGATTAATAAGTTTAAATTACTGATAAGATTAGAATACTTCTAATTTAATTCAAAATATAAAATCTAATAAAATAAAAAATATCTCACTTGAGTTGGTTTGATGGTATTGTCTTAGAATCTTGGAGTGTGCTCCTTTCAAGGTCTCATGTCCGATTGTTTCTGGTGCTAATTTTGATGGGATAGTTTGACTTGTTAAAAAATATTATTTATATTTAGTTAAGTAGACTGATGTGGTAGATATAAAGGTTTTTTTTTTTTTTTTTTAAGACATATAGTCGAGCCTTTTGAGTTAATTTGATCTTTAAAGCATGACAGGTTCGCTGGAAATCCCTAAAGGCTATTTTAAAGTAAACGTGAACAACTATTCTTTCATTAATTTTGTACGTAATGCATGTTTTGAAGGCTTCTTAAGAAAGGATTGGAGAAGTTAGATTTACGATTTTTCTGGATCTTGTAGTTGAGCTCAAAACTTATTAGCTGATTTTCAGCCATTTGAGAGTCCTTCAATTGGCTTAAGATCTTTGTTACCGACCTATCATAATGAAATTTAACTTTTAGTTACCTTTTTGTTTAATCAATGATACTAAGTAGAATAATTTTCATCCCATGCAAATTTGTTTTTCCTAATTATATATGAAGTTCTAATTTCTTCCTTAGGTTGTCTCTTTTACTCATATATTAAGAGAAGACAACAAATATGCTGATCGGTTGTCGGTTGTCTACTTTAATGTTACTATTGTCGACTCTTTGAATAAGTGGATTCCCCTTCTCATTAATATTCTACTTACGGATACCTCCTAGATATTTAGGCAAAAAACTTTTTAATTAATTTTTCTTATCCTTTATTTACTTTAAAAAAATTGACTTATGAAAATATCTTAATAAAAAAATGGTAAGACCCTGCGTAGTTTTACATGACTTTGGCCGTAGTCTCACATTGATCGGTATAACATATTCTCACTTCTAATTTATTTTTTTAATAAAATATAAATTAAATATAATATTTTATGTTTTTGATGCATAAAAATTTATATTTAATTCATGTTTTATTAAAAAATATATTCAATCCTTCAATTAATAAAACAAATTACAACTTTTAGAACCTGTTTGTTATAGTTTTTTAAGAAAAAAATCACTTATTTTAAAAAAATAATTAATTTTAAGAGTTTTGCATCTGTTTATTACAACTTTTAAAAAAAAATCAAAATCTAAAAAAAATCTAAAAACAGCTTCAAATGAGAAGCTGTCGAGAGCAGCTTCTCAAAAAAAAATTTTTAGAGGAGAGAGAAAATATGATTTTAAGGATTGAACTAATTTTGTAACAAACAATCTCTTTTGTATAGTTGTATCCAAACAAACTAAATTATTTGTTTAAAATAAGTGAAGTTTTATTACGGTAAATAAACGTAAAATAGATTTTGATTTTTCATAAAATCTCTAAAATATAATCTCTAAATTATTTTATGTCAAAATCACTTTTATTTTAGTCCGTAACAAACAGACCCTTAAACATAATAACCCATTTTTAAACAGAGTATCTAATAATCCTCGTAGGATATTCTTTCCTTCGTTAATTCTCATCTCTAAGCATTAACCACTTCCCAAACTGATGAGACTTCTAGGCCATTAAATTTAAGATGTCTACACTTGCTGATGTAATGCCAAATGTCAAACTTTTTATTTTCAAAGTATTTAAACGTTTTCTATCTTCCATCCAGTGATTATAATTGTATATAAACCAAAAATAAGAGTTAATGTGACATAATTACCCTTGTACTCTTCTTTCTAGATGGTCCAACCAAAACAGACCTGATGTTAATACGCAATAAATATGAAAACGATCGGTGCTCAATGAATATCCACAACTCACAATAAAAACAAATATTCCCCCCCTCAATTTTTTACTCTGTATTCCATTTTATTTTATTACCATGCTATTTTTTACTAGCTTCCATTTTTATCTAAGCATATGGAGTGTCACACCCAATTCAGCCATGTATTGCAAGTTCTTTGCATGCTTAATAGGAGTGCCAATCTCATGTATGCTTAATAGACCAGAAAATCACTACTTTGAGCATTAAATAATAAATAAAAGTGTCAAAATATAACATATAATGCATCTGTTTCTTATTATAGAAGAAAATAACTTTTTTAGGTTTATCGAATAATGATCTATGATATAAACCAAATATATCGGTTATTCGATAAATCTAAAAAATAAATTGTCTCGTATGAAACCGAGATAGTATTGTATCACTATCTCTCTATTATGATCAATAGTACAGTCATATTAAATCTTGAAAATTACATTTATTTATTACTATTAAATCAATAGTTATTCTTTGACTTGGCCTTGATAGTCCAACCGATCATATTAACCATGCAAAAATTCATATTCACATTGACCATGAATTTTGCAGAATCACATTGAGCCTTCATAATTCTCACAAATTTTACCCTTAATTTAACAAAATTACGATGTCATTCCAAACATAGACCATATATATATATATATATATATATATATATATATATATATATATATTTTATGGAAGAAGGAAAAAACATAGACTAAGTATGTTACTAGCATGGATTGTGAGCTCTTGGTGGATGCATGTTCTTGATGGAAAGACTAAAAGCAAAAGAAAAAGAAAAAGCTAATTGTTTATCTTATTGAAATTTAATTAAATTATTACAAAGAAAAGAAAAGAACCTTAAGATGTTTGCTACATACATCAAACATGATTAAGGTAGATAGCTAACATCAGAAGTTGAAAGTTTTAGTCTTTGGTGAATCAGCAATTTTGAGAGTCTCTTCAATAAGCTTTCTTGCTTTTCTGCTCTTTATCTCCACTCTCATACTCTCACTCTTCTCCATCTTATCATATGGCTTCTTCAATTTCAAAGACTTTATTTTGGATTTTAGTGTTCCTACCAATCTTCCAAGACCCATAATCACTTTCTTGATTTGATGTTTCTGCTCAAAAACAATGAAGGGTAAGAAAAATAAAAATTATTGAAAAAAATGAAAATATTAAGGAAGAGAAAAGAAGAGAAGCATACCTTGTTGTAGTGTTCTGTTTGGAAACACAACACTCTTCACTCCACCGAGTAAGGATATGCTAAAAGTAAAACAATATATGTTAAATAAAAGGGTGTGTGTGATGACTATATATATAATAATATATGTGATGGTATGCGATGTTAATTGTTGTGAGAGAAAGAATTGGAAGGACAGATGATTTATGTATTTATTTTGGATTAATCAAGTAAATGGTCTTTATAAATATTGCGAATTTCATTTTTAGTTTTTATAAAATAAAATTAGATTTTTTAGTCCCTGTAAAAAATTTCGTCAGCATTTTTAGTCCCTGTAAAATTTACGATTAACATTTTTAGTCTCTATAAAAAATTTAAGTCAGCATTTTTGATCCCTAAAATGCTAAAAGAAATGTCACAGGAACTAAAAAATGTGATTTTATTTTGTAGGAACTAAAAATGAAATTTTAAATATTTATAGAGACTATTTACTTAATTAACCCTTTATTCTATTTAAAAGATAAAGACACAAATATATAGTTAAAAGAAGAAAAATTGAAAAGAAAAGAAAGTATTATTTAGTAGTTTGATATGAGAGAATATTAAAGTAAAAAGTTGAGAGAAAATAAATATGCGTGTTTATTCCTTTTTAAAAAAATATGCGTGTTTATAAAATGACATCAATGTCTTTTAAAAAATCCATCTGAAGCCGGGTGTTTTGAGGCTTTTTGAATGGATAAGGGATTCTAATATGCATCAACAGAAGAACATGTACACTCAAGTTTGGATTCGTTTAATGGAACTACCTCATGAATACTGGATGGAGAGAACTCTTTGGGAAATTGCGAGTGCAGTTGGCACGCCGTTGGTGATTGATAACTTGACGTCGAAAAGAATTTTCGGCCATTATGCTAGAATATTAGTTGACATGGACTTTTCAAAGAAGTTGTTTTACGAGATTTTGGTTGAACGGGAGGGTTTTTCCTTTCCTGTGGAGGTTGTATATGAATGGATTCCTGAATTTTGCTCTCATTGTCAGAACCTTGGCCATGATGTCACTAGCTGCCGTTGGTTGTACCCAAGGAAGGAAATCAAGGTTCCTCAGGAGGCTTTTGTCGAGGGAAAGTCCAAAGTTCAATCTAAGAAGCAAGATTGGGTGCCTTTAGAAGAGAACCCTTCCAGCATTGGCTCTTCCAAGGCCTTTGCAGCCTCGGCCGAGAACATGTTGCTCCCGCTAAAGAAATTGTAGTCAACTCTTTTAGTTGTGCGTTAAAACGTGACAGGCGAAGTCCCTCAAGGTGTCTTGCCCATTACGGACATGCCTGTGCTGGAATTGGTGACTGATGAGTCAATAATTAATGTTTTTAATATAATATTTGATTCTGTTTTATTTATATTTGATTTTGTTTTATTTAATATTATTTCCTTTTTAGAACTATTTTACTTCAATTGCAAGTTATTATATTTCAGGAACAAATATTTGAAAGATTGAGTCTTGGAGCAAAAGAAAGGATAATTGGAGCTGATTCATGCCAAAAATATGAAGATCTCATACAAAAATATCTGGTGCAAGGATACATGTCAAAAAGATCAATTGTTTTCTTTAATAAAAGATCAATCTTTATTTTATGTTCTTCTTCTTCTTCTTCTTCTTCTTCTTCTTCTTCTCTATGTCTACAATCAACGTGAGTGAGTAGACTCTTCTTGTCTTGGGATTGTTGGATAAGTCTTAATGACATAATCCTAATCAAACCAAACCATAAACCTTGATTTTATATAATCTCACTTTCTAATCTAATTTCATCGATCTTATAATGAATTAACAAATACCAAACTTGTGAAACGAACGCAGAGGTGTTAGTATTTGTTAATTCATCATCACAAATATCAAAGCGAAGGATCGAAAGATGGAGTTTTGATATTGGAACAAGTGAAATTAGACAAGGATTGCGAAACATGAGAATAGTTTAGCAAACCTTGAGACATATAAAGTTTCGTTCTTCAAGGATTCCAATAGCAATCAACCATGAGAATATGCGTTGTTGCTAGAGGAACACACTCACTGAGACCGAAAGGAGATGTGATAGCCTTAAGAGAAACTTGTCTTTAGAAATTGGGACCAATATAAAATTACCGGTTTAGGGTTTGTTTGTGAAGGACTTGTTATTAAGATGGACCAATAAATCCCAAGGCTCTTTTTATTATTGTTATTTTCTTTCAATTAAAAATCTAAACTTCTTAACTCAAACTCTTTTCTAATCATTGTTGAAAGTTAATTGAATTCATAACTCTCTGTCGGAACGATATCTTTTATTACTACATCGGTAAAACCGTGTACTTGTGGTTTTACTCATCAAGTTTTTGGCGCCGCTGCCGGGGAGTTATTGCAATTTGATTAACTTTTTTTTAATAGTGGTTAGAATATATATATATATATATATATATATATATATATATATATATATAACATATAAATCTCTCTCTCTCTCTCTCTCTCTCTCTCTCTCCCTAATGTATGATACATCAAATCAATACACAAGTGGTAAATAAAAAAACTCTAAACAATACTTCCATGGACAATCCAGCACACCCACGTATAGATGCGAAACCGAATTGCAAAAAAAAACGTATAGTAAGTGTTAAGAGTATCAAGTAGGCGTATGAATCGTCTGCCAATACAAAAACAATCCAAGGTCCAACAACTCCCTAAAGAAATAGCAAGCTATAAATGCCCTTTCGGGCCAATAATCCAATCGTAGTCCAAAACGAGTGAACTTACGTTGGAACACAGTTCACCGATGACTCGTGAAACAACCACAATAGAGGATACATTTCTAAAGGTATGACAAAAGGCAACTACCGCCAACAAGGATTATCGACGCACCTAGCCCTTTTGAGCAACATCTGACGAAAGTTGAATCCAAATCATCCAACAAAGCACACACAGACGAACAAAACTTTTTAAACCAGATCTTAATTCTGGAAAACCAGATTTAAGATTATCAACAATCAGATCATGAACAAACCATCACCATCTTCCACTTCCTGTAAACAAAACAAAAGGAAAAGCAGCAACACAGAAAACTTCCACCACCTCAACGAAACAACCCACAAAACAACAACGACGACGCCATAAAAATGAACAGAAAAAACAAAAACAATAACAAAAAGTTCATAGAGAATGAAACCCACCGCAACCTGGAACAAAGGAGAGGAATCCATGCAAACAACAACAACAACAACAACAACCAGCAAGCCCATATCTACAAACTAGTAAAATCCCATCCAAAGAAAGGACTGACGCCGGAGCAAAACGACCCAACCCCTGCGACATAAACCGCGAACCAAATCAGATCCAACACTAACTTGTGAACGGCGGAGAAACGACGATGGGAACCAAGGGATATTGACGAAGCCAAAAAGGGAAAGGGTTCAGACGAAAAGAAAGGGGAGGATCAGTGGTGCAGATAAGGGATCTCGTCGCACCACTATACAAAAAGGCTACATCAAAGAAAAAAGCCTTGGATTTCGGGGGTGAAGGTACGACAGTTTAAAGGTTGAAGAGAAAGGTTTTTTAGTTTTTGAATATGTCTGTAATTTGAGAAATTCTAGTAGTGTAACCATTGACCTTTTATTGCTCTTAAACTCCCCAACAATTTGAACTCTAATATTCACTAGTCTCTTAAAATATGTATATATACTAATGTTTGAAAAAAAAGGAAACAACCCATAAGACTTAACTCAATTAAACACGGAGATTGTTAGGCTATACATTTTTAGTGATTATTTAGGTTCAAATATGGGATCATTGTTATATGTATATGAGTTTTTAAATGGTGCTTGTCAGGGACAATTCTTGAAATTTTGTTTAGTGGAGGCAAGATTGTTGGAATATTTTATTATTTAATTATATTTCAATATCATTATGTGGGCAAATATCGTAATAATAATTATATTAGCTATTTATCAATTGTGAGTCTTAATTGATTAGTGATCAAATTAAGTAATAAGGCTATTAGATTTATAATTAGATAATTAATTAAATATTTAATTAACTGATATGAACTCAATGAGTATATGTACGGATGACCCATTAACGGAATAACGAGAAACCCTAATGGCCATCCAATATAAAAGAGGCTATAGTCCCCAATATACCGTACACGTCAAAACATTCTTTTCTCCCCATCTGAAGAGAACTAGAGGCATAAAGGTTCCGGTTGAGCAAGAACCATATCAGCCGCCGCTAACCTTGTTGTTTGTTTAAGATCACCTCCTCTTTGTTTATGATTGTTATTGATAGGGTTGTTGAAATTCTGCACGCTAGAATTTTAATGTTTTACGCAAAGTTTCAACACTGAGACACCTTTAGTATGTTGAGATTAATGTTTAAATATGAAATGTAAATGGCAGAGGTTATTTGTTAACCCAGTTCGGTGACAAACACACCTCCTCTGGGAGCTACCAAGTCAGGAAGAAAATCCACTAGTGTAGTCCTAGTTCTAAGTTCTCAGCAAACTCCAAGTTTACAACTTATCACCTAGACACTACCCGTATTGACTTCAACCTAGGAACTCCTAGATTTGAGATTACTCGATTACGATCAATATAGTGAAGACACCATCAAACACAAGCTAACTTCGTACTTCAAAGCTTAGGAGTAGTATACAAACTTACAACTCAATAAACACAGTCCTAAACTTACATCAAAGTGATACAAGAAATGCTCACAATTAACAGAGACTCCAAACCATAAAAGCTCTATATTAGATATGATGGTTTCAACCAAGAAATAGGTTTTGCGCCTTCTATATATACTCTGAAGCAGTACGGGCTTGATCTTCTTGTTGGACTTCTGGACAATGCAGATCCATGAGGTGACCCGCTTCACAAGAATCAAAACCAAAATAAAGTTTCCTAAAATGTTGGAACATCTTTAGGAAATAAATAACCAAATACAAAGTTTCTTAAAATGTTGACACATCTTTAGGAAATAAACACAATGCTAATTCTGGACAAAACACGCGTCTTTGCCAACATGTAAATAGGCATGGATTCCTTAAATATTTAAAGCGCGTTAATTATGGCACAAAATCAGGGCACACTGAAATCGTTCCCACATGTTAAAACAATGGATCCAACATCTTGCTTGTATATTTGATTTAGAAAAAATTAGGTCAACATACAAATATCTAACAATCTCCCCCTTTGATAAATTTTTGGCTAAAACAATATGAGATCATACAGACAAGCTAGATGGATACCACACATACATTTCTTCAAATCATCATAAGCACACAACCATGAAGAAAAGTAGCACATCATACAGACAAACTAAAGGGATACCACACATACATTTCTTCAAATCAACATAAGCACAAAACCATGAAGAAAGGTAGCACATCTTCAAAAACTACTTCCAAAAAGAATTCGTCAAATGAAATGTAGCAGATAAAAATTCGTGGAGTATCACTAAAGAGTATCAGAGGTGTAACACCCCAATTTCCCATCTTAAAAATTTCTTTAAATAAATCATATAAAATCAGAGTACTTCTCAAAAGGAGTGTCACATTTCATCTTAAAAACAACTTCGATAATAATTTATCAAATTACAAAAATACTCAATTAAGCAGCGGAATTCAAATAGTCTCATCTCATAAATAGTCTTGGCTTAAAAGCCATTAAACGTCTCAAAACATTATTATTTCATCATCACTAAAAGTCAACACTTAATCAAACATGATACATAAGGAATAGACTCTATAAAAGACCCCATCCCGTTACATATCAGAGCAACCCTACTTCACACATCCTCGCATCAACGCATCTAAGACTGGGTACCTGCACTTGCCCACAAGGCGGCAATTCCAGCAGAAGGGGTGAGATTCACAACAATAATATTAATATATAAATCATATGTCAAGATTAACAAATCATAAATCCAACTCATCCCATATACATTATAGCACATCATAGCATCATCATAAGCATCATCATAACAACATCATAACAACATCATATCAAGCATCAACGTCTCAAAACATCATCTCATATATGTCACAAGTGACTCGACTAAATGCAACACCTAACGTCTCAACATCATGCATGTGGTACCATATGATTATAGCATTAATATGCTTCACCGTCGCTTTGAGCAAATGCTCCACCGTCGCTTTGAGCATAAAGCTCCACCGTCTCATAATTATGCAAATGCATGGACTCGTCGTTTAACAACTTAATACACCGTCTCAATCATCATTACATTTTTCAAGACTGACACATGCAGTTAATAATAATTACATGGCAGAACATCATCTCATTATACATACACATTGCAACTCATAACATCATCTTATTCAATTAGCATCAAACTCATACATCACTTATATTCAACAACACATCATTTATCAATGGTTTAATAGAACCATCATCATTCATCTTTACATAACTCATCTAAGGGTATAGAACAGCACTAACTCCACCCAAAGGGGTACTCCAAACGTCCTATGCAAAACAGCTTGCAAACAACAAAACAGTCCCGAACCATCTAACTCGCCATGGCGAGTACATCTGCTCGCCACAGGCGAGCACTCACATCAGCTCACTCGCCAAAGGCGAGTTGGGGGCGAGCTGGAGGCGAGAAAAACTGGGTGCTTCGGCCTTTTTGACATTTTCACCAAAAATCCTCATTTTTAAGCTCTCTAAATCCAATTTGACCAAACCAACTTCACAGGTCATCTCTATAAATATGAGGGCACTCAAAACCATCTAAAGTTTGGCAAAAATCCTAAATTTAAGGGTCAAGCTCGCCACGGCGAGCTATACTGCTCGCCTCGCGAGCAACCAAGGGTTACTCGCCACGGCGAGTGATCTGCTCGCCACAGGCGAGCGATCTCAGAACCACTACGGGTTCAGTCCAATTCACACCAAAACCTGCCAATTCTCTCCAATTAAGCTTCTAATCCATCAGCAATATCATCCTAGGGGATAATCTAGGTTCTGTAACAAGTTCCTACATCAATGCAACACATTCTCACATCAAATCCATCAAATTCATCAAACCTTAATTCTCAAAACTTCTCTCAATTCTTCCCCAAACCCAAAGCTAATCAAAACAGATGATTCAAGATTAATACTACTGAAGTTAGGCTCACCCTTACCTGGAAAAAATTGCAGAAATCACAGCCTAGCTTCTCTTCTCTCTTGAACCGTTCTTCTTCTCTTTTCTCAATTGCCTGTACGCGTTCTCAAAAACTTTCCTCTCTTAACCTACTTCTCTTATATACTCCCTCCCAACTTAATTAATTCTCCTTTAACCCACACAACTCTTCTTAATTATAAATATAACCCCATCTCTTAAAATTCTATCTTTTTCCACCAAATCTATTTATTTACCAAATAAATATTCATATAAACATCACTTATATTATTTTATTAAACAATAAAATAATAATACGTCACACGTCACAAATACGTCACATAATCATCAAAATCCATATAATATATAAACATATACCATATCATCTAATAAAATAATTAAATAATTAAAGAGGGCGTTACAACTCTCCCCCTCTTAAAGGATTTTCGTCCTCGAAAATTTACCTCGCTCAAACAACTCCGGATAGGATTCCAGCATCTTACTTTCTAGCTCCCAAGTCAAGCTTTCACCCGTCGCTCCGTCCCAAACAACTCTCACAAGAGGTATCTCCTTGCCTCTCAACGTCTTTGTCTTTCGATCATCAATCCTCACGGGTAAGGTCTCAACCGTAAGGTTGTCCCTAACTTGCACATCATCGCTTTGGATCACATGAGACGGATCCGGAACATACTTCCTCAGCTGAGATACATGAAAAACATCATGCAAATTCGACAAGTGCGGTGGTAATCCAACACGATACGCCACCGGCCTAATCCTCTCTGAAATCTGATACGGACCAATAAACCTCGGAGTCAACTTCTTTGATTTCAAAGCACGTCCAACACCCGTCAAAGGAGTCACTCTCAGGAACACATGATCCCCCTCTTGGAACTCAAGGTCCTTTCTACGCTTATCATGATAACTCGTTTGTCGACTCTGCGACGCTTTCATCTTTTCTTGGATCATTCTCACCTTCTCAGTAGTCTGTTGAACGATCTCTGGTCCTAAGACCACTCTTTCACCCGACTCAAACCAGCACAACGGAGTTCTGCATCTCCGACCATACAAGGCCTCAAAAGGTGCCATTCCGATACTCGAATGGTAACTGTTGTTGTACGTGAACTCTATCAACGGAAGATGACTATCCCAAGCCCCTCCCTGCTCAAGTACACAAACCCTCAACAAGTCCTCCAACGACTGAATCGTCCTTTCCGACTGACCATCTGTTTGCGGATGATAAGCCGAACTCAACCTCAACTGAGATCCTAACGCCTCTTGCAAACTCTTCCAAAATCTAGAAGTAAATCTTGGATCTCTATCAGATACGATGCTCGAAGGAACACCATGCAGCTTAACTATCTCTCTAACATAAGTCTCCGCCAACTGAGCCACAGGAAAAGTAATGTTGATCGGTAGAAAGTGAGCAGACTTCGTCAATCTATCAACAATTACCCAAATAGCATCGTTCCCTCTAGGAGTATTGGGCAAACTCGTCACAAAATCCATGGATATACTATCCCATTTCCATTCTGGCACATCTAAAGGTACCATCATACCAGTCGGCTTCTGATGCTCAATCTTCGACTTTTGACAAACCAAGCAAGAATACACAAATTGTGCCACATCGCGCTTCAAACCAGACCACCAAAACAGTCTCTTTAAGTCATGATACATCTTTGTAGCTCCCGGGTGAATACTCAAGCTACTTCTATGACCCTCTTCAAGAATCATCTTCTTAATCTCTTCATTGTCAGGAATGCAAATCCTACCTCGGAATCTCAACACTCCTTGATCATTGACCTTAAAGTCACCATCCACAGTCTCATTATCAGCAATCAACAAGTCTACAAACTTGACATCTTCTTTTTGTGCCTCTTTGATATGCTTCAGGAAATCATTATCAATTCTCAACATTCCCAGTTTTATGCTCTGAGGTGTTCTTTCACACACCAAACTCAAGTCTCTAAACTGTTCCAACAATTCAAATTCTTTCACCATCAACGCGGACATATGCACAGTTTTCCTACTCAAGGCATCTGCAACCACATTTGCTTTACCAGGATGGTAATTCAAACCAAAATCATAATCCTTAAGTAACTCAAGCCACCTCCTCTGCCTCATATTCAACTCCTTCTGATCAAATAAATATCTCAAACTCTTATGATCACTGAATACTTCAAACCTCGAACCATACAAGTAATGTCTCCATATTTTCAATACAAAGACCACAGCTGCCAACTCTAAGTCATGCGTCGGATAATTCTTCTCATGAATTCTCAACTGTCTTGAAGCATATGCCACTACCTTACCTTCTTGCATAAGCACACCTCCTAAACCAAACTTGGACGCATCACAATACACCACAAAAGGTTCATCAGGCTTCGGTAAAATCAAAACTGGAGCCGTCGTCAGGCGCTTCTTCAATTCATCGAAACTATTCTCACAATGCACATCCCATACAAACGACTTACCCTTACACGTCAACTGCGTTAACGGAAGAGCCAATTTAGAAAATCCTTCTATAAACCTCCTGTAATAACCAGCTAGTCCCAAAAAGCTTCTAATCTCCGTAACCGACTTAGGAGTCTCCCATTGCGATACCGCTTCAACTTTAGACGGGTCAATCGCAATACCTTCACCAGAAATAACATGGCCAAGGAAACTTACTTCGCTTAGCCAGAACTCACACTTAGACAGTTTAGCATACAGCTTCTTTTCCTTCAACACTTGCAATACAATCTTCAAATGCTCTGCATGCTCAGCTTCAGTCTTAGAATAGATCAGAATATCATCAATAAAAACTACAACAAATTGATCCAAGTACTCATGAAAAATTCTGTTCATATATTCCATAAACACACCAGGCGCATTAGTAACACCGAAAGGCATCACCTTATATTCATAATGACCATAACGCGTCCTAAAGGCCGTCTTCTGCATATCTTCATCCTTCACCTTAATCTGATGGTAACCTGACCTCAAGTCAATCTTGCTAAATACTTTTGCACCCACTAAATGATCCATCAAGTCGTCAATCCTCGGAAGTGGATACCTATTCTTGATCGTCACTTTGTTCAGTTGTCTGTAATCAATACACAGCCTCATACTGCCGTCTTTCTTCTTCACAAGTAACACTGGAGCTCCCCACGGTGAAACACTAGGTCTCACAAACTTCTTCTCAAGCAAGTCTTCCAACTGTTTCTTCAACTCTGCTAACTCAGAAGCAGACATACGATAAGGTGCCATCGACACCGGCTTCGTTCCAGGAACAAGGTCAATAGAGAACTCAACTTCTCTCTCCGGAGGCACATCTGGAATCTCATCAGGGAAAACTTCAGGAAATTCCTTCACAACAGGCAGCCCATCAATTATAGCTTGGTTCTCTAAAGATAACGAAGCCATCAGCGAAAACATCAACATCCCATCACGTTCTAGTTGCTTCAGCTGCTTAGTAGATAGAAACTCTGCGCCCCACTTTTCTTCGACGGAAGAAAAATGCACCGTCTTTCTAAAACAGTTGATAAGGACTCGGTTGTATTCTAGCCAGTTCATACCCAGAATCACATCCATACCACTTAAAGGTAGGCACACTAAATCCATCACAAAGTCACGACCAAACATAGTTAAAGGACAATTTACACATACGAGAGAAGTAGTCACCGAACCCTTAGCTGGAGTCTCGACCACCATCTCTCCATTCATATCAGAAACATCAAGACCCAAAGCAGAAACACAATCTAAAGCAACAAAACTGTGCGTAGCATCAGTATCAATAATAGCAACTAAAGGAGTATTATTAATATAGCAAGTACCTCTGATCAAACGATCATCATTCTCAGTCTGAGTGCCGGTCAATGCAAACACTCTCCCAGTAGTCTTAGTCTTCTTGGGTTGCTTACACTGCGAACCAATGTGTCCTTGCTCATTGCAGTTGAAACACACAACATCATCAAACTTGCAGTCACTAGTGATATGCCCTTTCTGACCACAACGGTAGCACCTCTTCACCTCAACAGTACATGCATTGCTCTTATGGCCTTTCTCGCCACAAGTGTAACAAGTAATCTCAGCAGGAGCAGTCTTCTTCTGGGGCCTCCTCTCATCATTTACTCTTTGCTTCCCTTTATCTCTAGGGGCATCATAAGGTTTAGGGCGACTCTGCTGGCCCTTAGCTTTCCTATCGTTCACTACCTTGTAGTGAGCCTTAGTATCCTCCTCATATATCCGACAGCTACTCACCAACTCAGAAAAGTCACGAATCTTCTGATAACTGATAGCCCTCTTGATATCAGCGCGCAACCCGTTCTCAAACTTGATGCATTTTGAAAACTCAGCAGTCTCGGGTGCATAATGCGGATAGAACTTAGCCAACTCCACAAACTTGGCCGCATACTCGGTCACCGACATGTTCCCTTGCTTAAGCTCCAGGAACTCGATCTTTTTCTTTCCACGAACATCTTCTGGAAAGTATCTATTAAGGAACTCCCTCGTGAAAATAGCCCACGTCACCACAGCTCCATCTTGCTCCAAAATAGGTAGGAGGCTAACCCACCAATCGTTGGCCTCCTCCGCTAACATGTGCGTACCAAACCGCACCTTCTGAACATCGTCACATTGCATGACCCTGAAGATTCTCTCAACTTCCTTGAGCCACGTCTGAGCTCCATCAGGATCATAACGCCCCTTGAAGGTAGGCGGGTGATTCCTCAGAAAGGTCTCCAACATTCTAGTTCCGTCATTAACACCAGCATTGTTCTGATTACCCACAGCGTTAGCCATTGCTTCCAAAGTAGCAGCAAGAGCAGCATCGTTTCTACCAGCCATCTAGTTCTCTGGAAACAAACATAAGTCAGAATAATACAATAATACTATTCTAACTCTAAGACAACGTCACTCGACTCTCTACTTGGCCGGACGGACCGACCTGCTCTGGTACCAATTGTAACACCCAAATTTCCCATCTTAAAAATTTCTTTAAATAAATCATATAAAATCAGAGTACTTCTCAAAAGGAGTGTCACATTTCATCTTAAAAACAACTTCGATAATAATTTATCAAATTACAAAAATACTCAATTAAGCAGCGGAATTCAAATAGTCTCATCTCATAAATAGTCTTGGCTTAAAAGCCATTAAACGTCTCAAAACATTATTATTTCATCATCACTAAAAGTCAACACTTAATCAAACATGATACATAAGGAATAGACTCTATAAAAGACCCCATCCCGTTACATATCAGAGCAACCCTACTTCACACATCCTCGCATCAACGCATCTAAGACTGGGTACCTGCACTTGCCCACAAGGCGGCAATTCCAGCAGAAGGGGTGAGATTCACAACAATAATATTAATATATAAATCATATGTCAAGATTAACAAATCATAAATCCAACTCATCCCATATACATTATAGCACATCATAGCATCATCATAAGCATCATCATAACAACATCATAACAACATCATATCAAGCATCAACGTCTCAAAACATCATCTCATATATGTCACAAGTGACTCGACTAAATGCAACACCTAACGTCTCAACATCATGCATGTGGTACCATATGATTATAGCATTAATATGCTTCACCGTCGCTTTGAGCATAAAGCTCCATCGTCTCATAATTATGCAAATGCATGGACTCGTCGTTTAACAACTTAATACACCGTCTCAATCATCATTACATTTTTCAAGACTGACACATGCAGTTAATAATAATTACATGGCAGAACATCATCTCATTATACATACACATTGCAACTCATAACATCATCTTATTCAATTAGCATCAAACTCATACATCACTTATATTCAACAACACATCATTTATCAATGGTTTAATAGAACCATCATCATTCATCTTTACATAACTCATCTATGGGTATAGAACAGCACTAACTCCACCCAAAGGGGTACTCCAAACGTCCTATGCAAAACAGCTTGCAAACAACAAAACAGTCCTGAACCATCTAACTCGCCACGGCGAGTACATCTGCTCGCCACAGGCGAGCACTCACATCAGCTCACTCGCCAAAGGCGAGTTGGGGGCGAGAAAAACTGGGTGCTTCGGCCTTTTTGACATTTTCACCAAAAATCCTCATTTTTAAGCTCTCTAAATCCAATTTGACCAAACCAACTTCACAGGTCATCTCTATAAATATGAGGGCACTCAAAACCATCTAAAGTTTGGCAAAAATCCTAAATTTAAGGGTCAAGCTCGCCACGGCGAGCTATACTGCTCGCCTCGCGAGCAACCAAGGGTTACTCGCCACGGCGAGTGATCTGCTCGCCACAGGCGAGCGATCTCAGAACCACTACGGGTTCAGTCCAATTCACACCAAAACCTGCCAATTCTCTCCAATTAAGCTTCTAATCCATCAGCAATATCATCCTAGGGGATAATCTAGGTTCTGTAACAAGTTCCTACATCAATGCAACACATTCTCACATCAAATCCATCAAATTCATCAAACCCTAATTCTCAAAACTTCTCTCAATTCCTCCCCAAACCCAAAGCTAATCAAAACAGATGATTCAAGATTAATACTACTGAAGTTAGGCTCACCCTTACCTGGAAAAAATTGCAGAAATCACAGCCTAGCTTCTCTTCTCTGTTGAACCGTTCTTCTTCTCTTTTCTCAATTGCCTGTACGCGTTCTCAAAAACTTTCCTCTCTTAACCTACTTCTCTTATATACTCCCTCCCAACTTAATTAATTCTCCTTTAACCCACACAACTCTTCTTAATTATAAATATAACCCCATCTCTTAAAATTCTATCTTTTTCCACCAAATCTATTTATTTACCAAATAAATATTCATATAAACATCACTTATATTATTTTATTAAACAATAAAATAATAATACGTCACACGTCACAAATACGTCACATAATCATCAAAATCCATATAATATATAAACATATACCATATCATCTAATAAAATAATTAAATAATTAAAGAGGGCGTTACAAGAGGCATGCGACAACAATATTAAAAAACAACTTGGTCTGACAGATAGAGCATTACCAGAAAAGAAAAAATAAATTCTCACACATATGAGCAACTGTCACCTGGATGTTTCAACATTATGTAACACATCATGCCATACTACATAACACATCCAATACCATATGTATATCACACTACATAATATCAATCCCTCTCAATGAATCAACCCAAGAGTGACTACTAAAAAAAAACTTACTACTCCCCCTGAATGATGCAAAGGGACATAAAGAAACTTCACAGACAGTCAGACAGATATCTCAACTTCAAACACAACATTAGCATATAAAACAACTTGTGCCTACTACTACTGCATCTAACCACTCCTCCTTTTTAGCCACAAATTAAGTCAAAACAGAACTCATGCATATCAGAACATTTCAGAACATGTCAGAACATCATACATAGCATCAGACATACTACTCCCCGTTTTTAGCCATAATTCTGAAAAATTAACCATGCATGCAGTAACAGAACATAAGATGAGAACATGCCAAGGTGATTTCTTTTTGTTTCTTGGTTGGGGGTTCAGATGTCGGATAGGATGTTGAGGCATGTGATCCAACATTACAGACTCTATCTTTTTTTCAGGAGAAACAAACTTCTTTGTGGGAATTTTGATTTCTTTGTTCACAGTGCCATAGTCAAAGCCTTTTCCTTTCATATTTCCAAATGACTTCCCAACTTGCAGTATTTCATCTAACACATTAGAACCATTGTTCAACATCCGAACTGATTTGGTCATGTTTTCTAATTTGGAATTTAACAAGGTATTTTCCTCTTGCAAACCAGTGATGATTGACATAAGTTTCTCTTTTTCAAAAAAAAAAACATTGATGGTCTTCTTCTATTTCTCTAGTTTGGAAGATAGAAGAGTTACCTCATTTTGAAGGTCAGAGTTGATTGACAATAGTTTGTTCTTTTCATCCCACAGTTGAGCTGTGATTCTCTTCTCCTTTTTATTTGTCTTAATAACCTCTGCACTTCTGACACAAAGCTCCTTGTAGGATTCAACCAATTCCTCATAAGAAACTCCTTCATCACTTGACTCATTATCATACTCAAATCTTCCTTCCATATGACCATAATTTATATTCCCTGGAGCACACGCAATAGCAGAACAGGGTTCCTGCTCTGATACCAATTGAAATTCTGGCACGCTAGAATTTTAATCTTTTACGCAAAGTTTCAACACTGAGACAGAGTTGGTATGTTGAGATTAATATTTAAACATCGAGATAACACTAAACATACATAACAAGGAAAGTATAAATGATAGCAATGTAAATGGCACAAGTTATTTGTTAATCCAGTTCGATGATAAACACACCTACTCTGGAGGCTACCAATCCAGGAAGGAAATTCACTAGTGTAGTCCTAGTTTTAAGTTCTCAGCAAACTCCAAGTTTGCAACTTATGACCTAGACACTACCCGTATTGACTTCAACCTAGGAACTCCTAGATCCAAAATCCCATATCACTTCCACTTAATCACACTCCCTGTGATTACTCGATTACAATCAATATAATAAAGACTCCTTCAAACACAAACTAAATCCGTACTTCAAAGCTTAGGAGTAGTATACAAACTTACAACTCAATAAACACAATCCTAAACTTGCATCAAAGTGATACAAGAAAGACTCATAATTAACAGAGACTCAAAACCCTAAAAGCTCTATATTAGATATGACGGCTTCAGCCAAGAAATAGGTTTTGCGTCCTCCCATATATACTCTGAAGCAGTACGGGCTTGATCTTCTTGTTGGGATTCAGAACAATGCAGATCCATGAGGTGACCCGCTTCACAAGAATCAGAACCAAACAAAGTTTCCTAAACTGTTGGAACATCTTTAGGAAATAAATAACCAAATACAAAGTTTACTAAAATGTTGACACATCTTTAGGAAATAAACACAATGCTGATTCTGGACAAAACACGCGTCTTTGCCAACAAGTAAATAGGTGTGGATTCCTCAAATAATTAAAGTGTGTTAATTATGGCACGAAATCAGGCCACACTGAAATCTTACCCACATGTTGAAACATTAGATCCAACATCTTGCTTGTATATTTGATTTAGCAAAAATGAGGCCAACATACAAATATCCAATAGTTGTCATGAAAGCTTCGTCCAGGTATTCCTAATATCCTAATCCTTACTATCCTTGATATATCAAACATGTCGTAGATCCGATCATAAGCATGTTTAATATTTTACTTGCTTCCGCCATTGATTTATAATGATTGAACATGTTTTATGAATTCTGTTTTTATTTAGACCTAAATTTCTAGCAAGTGGTATCAGAGTGAGTCTTCATGTTTGATTTATTGTAATTCGATTTATATTCGGATTATTGATATTTCTTCCGTTTGTTTTCGTGTGTTATATTGGGTTATTGTTTTTCGTTAATAGTAATACTATACTATATGTGAACCCTTGCGAACCCTTATTTCGATTCTGAGACTTTTGGTTTTCTTCAATCATAAGAACCCTAAATGTCATATTTAAAATTTGTCTTGGCTGCTTAATTGAATGAACTCACCTATTGTTTCGATGCTCAATTTGACATGTATGTGTTGGATAAAAAGACATTTGGTATAGTCATATATTGGATTTACATGAATTCATGACACTTAGTTTTATTTCATATTTTTGTCTATTCCATTCATGGTCATATCATGCATTCGGTAAAAGCATGTAAAGTTTTTAAAAACAAATGAAAGATATAAAATCGACGGTGGTCTTATTTTAATTTTTTTATACGATATTTATTTAATATATATTATGATATATACTATTAAGGTTGTAAAACTTGTTTACTTGCTTACTGTTGAAAACTTCATCCATCCGGTAAATAAGTACTTTTAGTAAAATGAATTTATTTGTACTCCTGTTTACTTGGTCACACGCTTGTCTTGATCCCAATTTATGTGTGTATTTTTTTTGACCATGAACATTTTTTGTATGCCAAAATTATGCAGAACGAAAACCAATGCCGTGTTTAAGTGACAATCTGAGATGTTTTGAGCATGATTTGTTTTCTTTTATGTGCTTTATTAACTGCGATTGCACATGGTTTGATTATGTTAGTATAAATATGAATGGCTATGATTGTATCTTTGTTGTTCCTTTGACGAAATTTTGGATCCAGGAAAATTTTCAAGTGTATATGTATGTATACCGTTTTGTGCTTCATGTGATCAATATTGGTGAATCTCAATTTTCCCTTTCAAATACAATAATGTCATGTAGCATACCATATAGTTTGATTTCTATTTGAAATTACATTTGATTCACTGAATTTGTATCTAAAGTTGATTTTGAGACATAGGCAAACAAATAGTTAATATATATTTAATTATCATATATTATTTATGGAAATTTTTAGCCCTTTTTGAATAGTGCTTAACAACCGGCGGCGTTGCCAGGACTCTGGGGTAAGGGTTCAGACTTTTCAGCTTGATACTAAAGTTTTGCGTAGTTATTTTCTCTTTTAATTATCAATTATTTATACTACTAAATTATAAACTTGTCATTTTTTCCAATCAAATATCTATTTTTTTTTTGCATAAATGTTTATTTTTTTTATATTTCCCACATTTTGTATAAATTATAAATTTCAATATCTATGGAATAAAAGTTAGAATTTGTGTAAATTATAAAGTTATAATTTTAAAGCATAATAATTTGGTGTATAACTTTTTGTGTTCTTGAAATAGGTTTCATGGGAAAAAGTAAATAGTTTTCTTAGGTTACTGGTTATGGAGAAAAAGAGAGGGGGGGGGGGGGGGGGTAAAATAAGTGTAAGTGCAACTTCCATTTAAGTTCACGAGAATAAGATTTTTGGAACCAACATGATTAAATAAGGTAAAAATTTGTTTTTTTATTTATTTCATATTGGGACAAAAAAAAGTGAGTTTTTTTGTTAAAATTTAGGATGATGGAAGTATTAAGTTATGAAAGAATAAATACCGGGTTTGATTCGTAGGGGGAACAACGCTTGGTCAGTGCGCATGCCTCTACGCATGAGCCGGATTAGTCGCTCACCTTTGGTGGATCGGAAACCGATGCGAAAGCAAAAAAAAAAGTTTTGAAAAAATATAAAATATTAAGTAATATATAATATATTTGCTAGAATTGAGCATTGAGACATACTTGGTTTAGTATAAAAGCTTCTTGAATGGCTTTTGGATTTGTCTTTTTAAGAAAATAAAAGAAAACCAATGTAATTGGTAAAACTAAATAGAGAGTATATGAAAAGCAAATCAATTATCTCTAGTTGGGCCAAAAGTTGTTGTGCTAGCATAAGAGTGGGACTCGTATCATTCATAGGCTGAGGGAAAATTGTGTTGTTGGTGCAAAATCTTTTGATCAGTTGGTGCAAAGTTAAAATGTGAGGAGGTTCAAGTAGTAATAAAGTAGAGCCATCATGTGCAAAATTTGAAAGCTCAGGGATGCATCCCCTCACTTATATGTGGCTCCGCCACTGTTAACAACACCTATTATGAAAGAATTTTGTAGTACATGATTTAAAGATTTGATTTTTTTTAACTTTGGGCAATATGAAGTCTAGAGTCGTTTGTTTATTTTTATTTTGTTAGTATATAAAGATTGGTTTTCTTTATGTTGGAAATAGTTGGTTCTATTAAAATTGAATATTTGGTTTATAGCATGATTGTGATGTTTGAGTCTATTGTTATAATTAAGTTTCTACAATAACATTTGTTTCCTTTTCCTCATCAATCACGCATTATTAACATTAATTTATTAAAAGATCATAAAACGAATAGAAAACAACACCCTTCATTACTCATATGTTCAAACAACCCTTATGGTGAATAGAGACTCCTCCTTACCTGAAAAATCAACAAAACTAGCAACTTATTTGGTTGGATCTCTCTAAGTTCCTCTCCTTGCTTCTTTGCCTTGTCTCTTCTCAACCATTCTCCTTTGCCTCTTCTCTCAATTATGATATTTTGTGTTTTGTAACTAATTCTCTTGTGGCCTTCCTCTATTTATAACCACTTGAACTTGGTTTTTTCATAACTTCTTAACAATTTACTCTCCACACCCCCATATTGGTTACTAATTCTATTTTCACTATTGAGCTCCACTATTTACACCTCCTTCTATTTATTTAAATAAAACACTACTCAACTTACTTACTTAAACCTCTGTTTTACTAATACGCCTCTATCCTCTAACATTTGCTAAAAATATCCCTTTCCCCTTAATCTCTCATAATCTCCCATTTTTCAACAATTAACTAATTCATCTATTCGCTTAATACCCACAACTTTTATCTAAAACATCAACAAACAATTACCTAATAATACTAATATTACCAATATTAAATAACAATAATACTAATAAATTAATATTAAAAAACAGGGTGTTACAACTCTCCCCCACTTAAAGAATTTTCTCCCTTAAAAATTACCTAAGGGAAACGGTTCCGGATAAGATCCCTTCATTCGGCTCTCTAACCCCCAAGTTATGCTTCTCCTAGAAAGTCCTCCCCATGTCTCCCCCACTTTGCTAAACACCTCCAGTAACCTATTTAGAAATAGTATCGACATTATTTACATACTTTTTGCATACAAGGGGATTCAAATAGTTACGACTTGGTCTGACTGGACCGACCTGCTTTGATACCAACTATGTAACACCTTAATCCCAACAAGTATTTTCTAAATTAAAATAGAAATAATAATTCAACAATCAAGGGTGTTACACATTCTCATCATTTAAAAATAACTTCCAATTAATTAAAAATATTGCAGTGGAAAATAAGTTCAAACATTATCACATTGTCTTAATAAAATAAGCTGAGTTTAAATAATGAATTTCAAAACATAGTATAATAATTGAAAATAAATCTAAATCCCTAGTGTTACAGAATCAGAGCTTGACCCAAAATAAAATAAAAGACTCCAAGCAACAAAAGAAAATGACGAGAAAGACTCCTTGTCGTCCTCCAAGAATCACTGCTACTAAGATTTTTCTTCCTATGTATCTGTACCAAGCGAGGGTACAATCCAAATAGAGGGTGATACTATATCCAACACAAGATATGCTTATATACATGTACAAATTCAGATAAAAGAACACATAAATTTTTTTTAAGCATGTATACATCACAGTCAGAAAATATTCACATTTAAACATATACATTCATTTAATAATATCAACATGCATTAGTCAACATCTTATGATGACGTATAAGCATCAACAACATTTAAGAATATTTACTAAACATTTAGCAAAATACAAACCCTTCGTACATAACTATATAGAAGCATATAATTGAATAACACATCTTTAAATAGTTACACATCTTTAAATAACACATATTTTAATCACATATCTTCAAATAGACTTGCAATTATGTATGCAATGTCCCTACCTCGACTTTATATGCATGTCGGTTTCGGTCTCTACTCACCAAAATTGTATGTCAGAGTTATGTTACCGAGCAATACACATCAACAATCGTCACCAAAATCTTAATGATGATATGATGCATGAAGAAAACCCGTCAATAACAACAAAATGTTACACAATTACTCACCAATAACATCAGCAGAATTTATATGTTTTACTCATCATTAACATCACCATAATTTATATATTTTACTCGCCAATAACGTCACCAAAATTTATATGTTTTACTCATTATTAACATAATCAGATTTTATGTATTTTACTCATCATTAGCATCACCAGAATTTATATATTTAACTTGTCATTAACAATATCATAATTAACATTCAATTCACCACATATCATCACCATAGTCAAAATATTAATTCAACAATATCATCAATTGCCACACATTCAACATATTTTAAAGCAAACAACACCTTAATAAAGTTTCTAATTCCTCTTTTAACCTCACAATTTTAAATTTGCACATTAATTTAATATCTCTCAAAGGGCTACAACCAACGCGGCGAGTCCCGAATAAACTTTGGAAAATACGGCTTTTCCGTTCATCTCAGTTAATTTACACTCATGATTTCGAACTCTTCTGCCTCACCTCATACTATTATCCTTAATATTATTTGTTACGTAACACACACATCTTCCTATTTTCAATTAAATTTCGTCTTATCAATCCCTTCACCATCATCATTCATCCTAGTCGACTACACTATATTCTTTATTCATTTTTAAACCTTTTACATTCCTACCTAATGATTATTTTAAGCTCTTTATGACCTTGATGAAATTACTTTGGTTATTGATAAACTTTTAGCAAGTGTACTAAAAATGCATCGAAGTAATAAAATAAGTTCGTATCCACGAGGACTGCGTTAATCTCAATTTGGCAATAAAGTTAATATTTAGGATGTATAAATTATTTAATAAAAATATATTTGATATGATTGAATAAAATTAAATAACAGAAAATATAGATTCAATTAGAAAATATAAATTCGTTTAGAAAATATATATTCAGTTAGAAAATATAGATTATGTTAGAAAATATATATACAGTTAGAAAATAAAGATTTGATTAGAAAATATGAAGAGATGAGATTGGATCATCGAATCCTCTATGTTTCCCCTAATTGGTTACTGTACTCTATTCCTATTAATGGTTCTCTAGTCCCACAATAGTTAACAAAATAGCCCTAATCAATCCCTTGAGTTAGGACCCCCCTCTTAAACTACAACCCCTAATTCCTTAGGTGGTCTAATAATTCTTGAAGGTTTAAGCACGTTAACCTAATATCACTAATAAACGATTATCCATTCCTAGACTAACCATGTTTATTAGAACAATTCAATTAGGTCTAAGTTGAAAGCTAGGGTCAGTAGTCATTCATTCTCACGAAAACATATTTATATTTGATCAGGATATAAAAAGCATTAAGAACAATTGAATTGAATAAAACTAGATAATCATTAATATAAAATAGAGTTTTATCACAACAACATAAAGTCAATTAGGGTTTACACTGAATCATCTCGGATCCAATCTCTAAGAGATTTAGCTACTTATAACAATGTTTACAAATATCATAATCAATTGAATCATTAAAACATACATGAAACTGGAGAAAGGATGAAGAAATCGTCCTCTTTGCAGTCGCCTTGATGTCAAAATCGCACTTTGCTCTCCAAGATTCGTAACCCATGTTTTAGAAACCAACTTCTGTTTAAATAGGAAATATTTTCTGAAGCCAAAATCGCGCCACGTTTTTAGAATCGCGTCACGATTTGCCTTAAACCCTAAATTGCGTTCTAGATCCTTCTTAAAATCGCGTCACGATCCAGAGAATCGTATGACGATTTTACCTTCTCAAAAACATGTCTCTCTGCCAAGAAAATCGCGTCACGTTTAGAAAATCGTGACACAATTTTTAACTTTGATTTTCTTTAGTATTCTTGCTTTCTTGCTGCTCAAGTTGCCTTGTGAACTCCAAAATGTGATGAAAATGAGACTAAAAATAGTGAATAATTGACTGTCATCAGTTATCGTCAACTACTTCATCCCACCACTCTATAATTCATCCTATAATTGTCTTATACTTTAACTAATCTGGGATTTTAGACTCATCATGTAATCACACTATTTACTCTATTAAAAGCTTCTCTCATTAACCTCAAGTAACTTGATATTTTCCCTCACCGTCATTACTATCTCTAACCTTATCGCTTTTCTTTAACTCACACCTTCAAAGATCACATCTTTATATCAACACATCTTTAATTAACATATTTAGTTACACGTCTTAAAATAATATATTATTCTCACATTATTATATGTTTCACAAATTAAACTTCTTTAGACATCCAATCCCATCAGAGCTATCGACTAAAATATATACAATTATGTAGAATAAATTGCACACTATAGGATTTATATGCAATAGTATGCAACTATATTTATATGTTGACAGAAGAGCAAAATTATTAACATGTCATTTCTAATTTGACGCAAAATTCCATAGCCACGAACACGTGTATGAAAATTAAAATTGTTATATATTTACCAAATTATTTATCCATTATAATACACATGTACGATACCCAAACAGAAGAGTTACACATGGATTTGAAATAGAGATATACTCTTTAATCTATCTACTTATTATTATTATTATTATTATTATTTATTAAAATAAATGTCTCATGTTTTTACATTTTTGCCTCTATGAGGGGCAATTTGGTAATTCTATAATTCATGGATTTTTGTTGTTGCCACCTCACCATGCTTGATGAATTTCCATTTTTGCCCCTCACTAATTTTTTTAATTATTTTTAAATTTTTATATTTTAATTACTTTTAACTATTTTCCAATTTATATATTTTTAACTATTTTTCAATTTTTTCTCCCAAATTCAGTTGCTTCTACATTGCCGTTATGGGAGATTAAAGTATCGTTTGACCCGACTTTTTTTTTTCCAAATTCTCTACATTTTTAAGGAGAAGTTAGGCCAAATACAATAACAATTAAGTAGTTATTAAAAAAAGTACTTTTTTTGAATGCATAAAATTGAATGGAATGAGTTATGGCCAAAAGTTGTTGAATGTTACTTTAAAAAACTACTTCTTGATAATTTCTTTCACAAGCACCTCTTTTCAACTCACGTTGGGACATTTTTTTTCTTTTAATATTATATTCAATATGTTTTTTTTTCTTCTATTTAACTTTATTTTATTATTTTTTTTAACCGTTCCATTTAATATTTTAAGGAGGTTCCATTTAATTTTATTATCTTTTTTTTCAAATGAACTTTATTATCTTTTTATCACTTAAATATTTAATTTCAATATCGTTTAATCATCACAACCTCACAAACATTTTTATTCACGCTGTCATTTAATGATACCAAATATTTTTATTTTCTTTCTTCAACCTCGCGAATATACACACACACATTAACGTTTAGAGTAATATTTTATGTCCGTCTGCCTGTTTTTTTTGTTACGCTAATGCATATAATTTTTTTTAGTGTTGCTTGGTTGAGTGCTACCTCACCGATTTTTTTTTTAACTATTTTCAATTTTTTTATTTTTAAAATCTTTTATCTATTTTTGAATTTTTTTTATTTTTAACTATTTTCCAATTTATCTCTCAAATTTAGTTGTTTCTACACTGTCGTTGTGGGAGATTAAGATACCGCTTGACCCAGTTTTTTATTTCAGCTTCTCTACATTTTTAAGGAGAAGTTAGGTCTAATACAATATCAATTAAGTACTTACTAAAAAATGTACTTTTTTTTAATGCATAAAATTGAATGGAATGAGCTTTGGCCAAAAGTTGTTGAATACTACTTCAAAAAACTACTTCTTGACAATTTATTTCACAAGCATCTCTCTTCAATTCACGTTGGGAACCTTTTCTTTTATTTTTTAATATTATATTTCAATGTGTTTTTTTTCCATTTAATGTTTTTTGAACCGTTCCATTTAATTTTATTACTTTTTTTCAAATGAATTTTATTATCTTTTTATCACTAATATATTTAATTTCAATATCGTTTAATCATCACAACCTCACAAATATTTTTATTCACGTTGTCATTTAACGATACCAATATTTTTATTTTCTTTCTTCAACCTCACAAATATATACACACACATTAGCGTTTAACGTAATACTTTATGTGTCTGTTTTTTTGTTACGCTAATGCGTATAATTTTTTTTGGCGTTTCATAATGCGTATAATTATTTTTATAAAATTTTGATTTTAATTAAAAATAGAATTGTAGATGTCTTTTCTTCAAAAAAGGTATAGATGCCAAAATCTAACCCAAAATCTAACCGTTGTGCGTAAAAGTGCGAGAAAGTTTTAAACATTGTTAGTGACTTTATCTACAGGAAAAAAAAAAAATTAAAATCACGTACACTACCCCATGGCTCGTTATTTTGTTTCTCTTTGGAAAATGTATTCCTAATTCCTATATATAGTTTCACTATTGTAACAAGATCTGATATAGTGATTCGTAGCTATAACTAATGCAATTGTATATTTTTTAACCTTCGGCTTTTGGCGAAAGAGTTCTAACAATTTGGAGTTTGGTCGAGAGTTTAATAAAATCTAACTAAAAATTGTTTGCAGGTATAGGTGGATCTTCGAAAAATGTTCGAATGGTATTTACTACTATATGTTTTCAGGTGTGTGGATAATTTGAAAAGAAAGGAATAGACGAATTTTTCAACATAAGGAAGAAGATATTTAATCTCTAGACGAAAAGTTTAAACCTCATGCTTTTAGGTGGTTTAAATCGACACATGCAATGTTTGATTTTAACCACAAGAGCGAAAACACAAGTATTCATCTCACTACAAGAAAATATAGATTTTGCTACCATTATTTTACTAGAAACTGTGTTACTAGCAAATCTCAATTAAAAATACTACTAAAATACACTGAATTACTATTCCTCTAAAAAAATGGCTATTACTTAATTAATATAATACATTATTTCATTTTATCTCATTTATTGTTATTACATGTCAAAGTTTTTCACCAATACACATTCATCGTTCTCTCTTCACCCTCATACTTCACCGCCGAACCCACCGTCGTGGATTCTCTCTTCACCGCCAAACTCAATCGAGCTTCACCGTCAAATCCACCTCCTCCACCGTCGAATTTCATCACATCATCGTCGACTCTCACCGTCAAGCTTCACACTGTCCAACTTCACTGTCGAATCTCACCATTGAATCGTCGAATCTCAAGCTACACAATTCATCCATCGAGCTTCACTCTTTCTTTCTAAGGTAACTTTTCTCAGATTCTTTTTCTGTTTCTCGCTTTCGTTTTCGCTTCCGCGCTTTCGATTTCGTTTAGATCTCATCAAAATTATCTTCGATCCATGATGTGTTTCTCTTATGAATTGCAATTTAACTCAATTTTTTTAGTTATGAATCGAAAATAACTTGCATGTTTTCTGTTTGATAAAATGCTTCAACCAAAATTTTAGTTAAAAAGAACACACAACACATGGGAACACTCCCATTGCATCAAGATGTGTTTCAGAATATCCAATTGGAATTTTGAGTTCTAGTTTCTTCATTTTATTTTTAAGCTAAAATGAGTGATGCTTGTAGAAGTATTTTGGTTTCTGGTTTTGATGTGCCTAGCTGGGGTTTTCTCTCTATATATGAATCGAACATCAAACATTGATATTGAAATGCTAGTTTAGAATACATTGTTAACTCTATAAATTAATCTTTATTGATGCTACAATATCAATATTGTTAGAAACTGTTATGAAAAAAGTAGTGGTGATGTTCATAAGAGTGCATGGCTTACACATTATAGCGGCGCTATAGCATAATTAATGAGTAGTAGTTCTACATGTCAGTGTTTTATGTCGAGAAGTAGTAGTAATTAATGAGTAGTGTGTCTCCATGTCAGTGTTTGTTGTTCATGGAAATGAATTGCCATTTTAAGCTTTGTTACATGAGGCAGAGAATGAAATAGTTTTAGATATAGTAATGAATTGTTCTAGATTTAGACAATGGTATTAAGCTTTTTTTATGTTGTGATGAAATGAAGCTTGTTTCTAGATTTGATTTTCAGTTGACTTTGATTTGATTTTGCATTTTAACATGTGTGTGAATAAGAATTTAGGCATGGGAAGGGTTGAATATAGTTTCTAGATTTTAGTTGAACTGAATCTAGAGTTGCTTCATGTGTGTGAAAAATACCTTTGCAGTAGTAATCTAGGTGATGGGAAGGTACATATTTGTGTTGATCTAGTTCTTGAATACATTCAAAATGATAATATGAAATGCATTCAAAAATATTTGGTTATATTTTTGGTCTCTGATTTATATTTGACTGTTATGTGAAATCTTTGTAGGAACTAGAATCAAATTCTATCCAGTTTATGTTGAGTCTCTTTTATTTCGTTGCATTTTTCTGTTTGTCCCTGAATTTTCTGCAATTTTATGGTGCTCTTTGTAATTAGTTGTTTGTTGTTGTATGCTTCTGGTTTGGTCATTTTAAGTCTGTTTTGAGACCACTTTTTTTCTACTTAGGTTGTGTTTCTGTGTTAGGATTCGGCTGTATTTTGTGACCCCAAGGTTTCCTGATTGTTTACTGCAGTTAGTATGCCCTTCCCCGTGTTTGTTTGATGTCTTGTATCATGTGAGATATGCTTCAGAACAATGATGCCAATGACACAAAACCTAGCTCTGCAACATTGGCTTGAAGTTGTAAGTCCCTTCTCAGCCATTATTTGAATAGTTAAATTTACTTTGAAATTGAATTACACTCTTTTTCTTTATGATCTTGTATTAACAGACTGAAATTGTTTTTGTTGAATTATATATGCATAACATTAAGGCTAAATTACACTCTTTTTGCTTATTTTTGTAAAGTTTGTAAACGAGATACACTTAGGGTGGGTAATGTTCTGAGGTTGATTCACAGGAAGACTCATTGATTTGATGCAAAAGGTAGATATATAGTACTACTATACATTATATTGTAGTTTTAAAGTTTAAATCTATTTTGTTTGGTAAAAAGGAATAGATAATAGTTTAGGTATTAAAGTAATCAACAAGAAATTTCTTTTGGTTGAAAGCTGAGTCATATGGTATATAATAGTCGTTTGTAGATTTCAGGAGCAAAACATATTGCTGAGAGCAAAAGTTTTACACCTACCCCTGTCAAAAGGTTGTGCAAACATAAAGGCATAAAATTTAATGATACAAGCCCAACTTCAATGTCTTCAAAAGGTAAAACTTATCCCTTGTACTTGATATTTAATATCTAAATATGCTATCCTGATGTATTTAATCTTCATACTTTAATTTAATTGTACAAATGATCAGAGATAGGAGAAAGTGATTCGATGGACGAAGCTTTTGAACTGACTCAAGATGGATTTGTCAGGTGTTTTCTCTTTTTCTACGATGAATATAGTGATGTGTAAGAAAAAGTACAAAATACTATCCTCATGTTTAAACAATCTTTTAATTTCATGATTTTTGCCGATTGCTAGGGCTGTTGAATTGTTTGCCTTGGAATTGGCCAAACTTAAGAATAAACTGAATTTCATGACTAGTCAGAAATCCTCAGAAATTTTGAAGTCTGCTGAAGACATACATTTCCAGCTGCAGGATGTTCATTCCCAGATTGAAACAGACTTGTATGTATATTAGATTAATGAATTCTTAAACTTCCCTTTTCTCAAACATTCATGTGTTTCTGAAAAAAATGTTTCAGAGGAAAGCTTACAAATCTCAATAAATCAAAGAGAAAACGGATAGAAACAAGATTTGAAGGTAGAAAATTTTCCACTCTTTGCTTAAATATACTTGTGTTTTTATTTAACTAATATGGTAATTTTGTACATCTTTCTCCTTTTCATATTTCCCTTTTAAATTCACGTTTATTTCTCGCTCCATAGCTTTTCTGGTATGTATCTGCAACCATTTTATGTTTGTAGTGCATTTCTCATACTTTTGATTCACATTTGTACTAATTTCCCCAATCTTGAACCCTAATTTTCAGATTATCATTTCTAATTCGATGCATTTATTTGATTCGATGTTTTGTATATCATTTCTATTTGATTTGATGTATGAAAACAACCAGGTGAGTTGCATTCTCTATCCATAGAATATGTTGATCATTTGTCGGCATCCTAGTTTTGTATGGAATATATACATTATAGTCTTCTTAGTCCTTGTTCATTTCTACAGGGAGTACTTGGAGAATCTTTTGGAGTATCTAACATATTTTTTCTAGTGGACAGAACCCCTACAAGATCTTGATCAAATCTTTTAAAAGGTGATTGATTTTATCTTGCCATTGTCTATGTGAGTTCAATTGTCTATGTGAGTTCAAATTTGAAAAGTTATAATTGTATTAATTTATAATGCAGAGATGTGGTTAAATGATTGTTCTGATCTATTATGAATTGAGCACATCTATGTTGGATAGTCAAGAGGTGGACAAAAGGAGGTGTTCATTTCAATTTCACATATTCAATTCATGTTCATTTCACATTAATTAATTAAACGATGCTTAATTTTTCCGTGGTTTACGCGATGTAGGTTTCGTGCATTGATTTGTGGACAAATGCACAGTGTATTACAAAAGCGGTGAGCCTCAAATTCTTATTCTCTTAATGAATCGTTTTAATGTATCGCCTCTATGCCTTGTGATTTTTGTGAATGTCTGAATGTTGATTTATAGATTATAGACTTATGACATGCTAAGAGGTCATTTGTGAAATGTTTAGGCCTTCAAGAACAGTTAATGGTATCACACTTGTTTGGAGCATAGGTCTTCAGATTGAATTATCTTCTCCCTTTGTATGCATGAGTACATAATAACCATATATATATGTTGAAAATGTTCGAAAATGTGTATTCTTCCAATTATATTGGGTTGATTGTATGAAGGACTTAGTCTCTGCTTGTATTTGGATGTTGCAGGATATTGCTGTTATGCTTAAAATTAGGCCAAGTCAAAATGCATCATCTGTCACAGTGGAAACCAAAGGAACAACATAGAGTGAAAGAGCTGGTGGTTAACTTCCCCG
Organism: Medicago lupulina; assembly: GCA_958299785.1. NCBI lineage: Eukaryota > Viridiplantae > Streptophyta > Magnoliopsida > Fabales > Fabaceae > Medicago > Medicago lupulina. Next base: position 65,659,002 of record OY283140.1, read on the forward strand.
GAGCTCTACACAGAAGGAAGTGAAGAGGTTTACTAGGAATAGTCTTAAAAGGTGATCTATGTATTAGAGCATTGATAATAGTCTTCTATTTTTTTTTTTCCTGAAATTAATTTGAAATAGTCTTAAAAGGTGACCTATATTTTCAGATTTATGTATTTGTTTAGGTTTGGTTTTGGATAGGCGTTAATTTTTGTAACATTTTATTTTAAAATTTTGCTACGGATTTGATATGAAATTGCAATGGTAAGTCCTCATTTATATTGCTACAGATTTGTTGTGTAATTGCTATGAGAAGTTATAGTTAAGTTGCTATGGAAAATTCATTTTGAATGTTTTTTTGCTGGGGATTAACTAAATATTTACTAGGATTTTTGATTTACTAGCTACGGATTTATTAGGATTTAATTCCCTATCAAATTTGCCTCTCAATCCATGCTACGGCCGATTCAATAGTTATTCCGTAGCATCTCTCTAGCAAATTGGTTTGGCTAGAAATTAGCTACGGATTACCTGCGAAAATGGTCGTAGCAAATCGCGTATTTTCTTGTTGTGTCTTTCCACTAATGTAATATAATAATAATAGTTATAAAAATTGTACCAATAATAGTTATAAAAAAAATATTATTCATATGTGAGTTTAATAAGCCTAAAAGTTTTTTTTTTCGGATCTGTAATCGTGTAAAAAAGTGAGTATTTTCTATTAAAAAAAATTACATGGGTTAGACTACGGGGTCTGATATCTTTCCAACCCTAATCGCCATGCATTTAAACCCGACTTTCTCTGATTCTCCAAACTGAATTCACGTTATTTCTTTATGGGTTGCAAAAATTAGGGTTCTCTTCTATTCTCTAATTGTGCAGTTTTTTTGTAGTTGCGTGATAACAATGTGTGTATGTATGCTTACATAACTTTTATTTTCTAACCATACGTCAACGAGTTATTTTGTTTGTCTATTCTGTAATTTGGCTTTTTTTTTTTTTGTGATTAACGAAGTTCCCATATTCTTAAACAGGTCTTCTAATTTGTAAAAGCATAGGGATTCGACGTGCTAAAGGTATTGCAAATATTCACTATATTTAAATTTGTTAGCTTTTTAATTTGCTGAACCATTACATATTTTGATCTAATCATTACCTTCCGTTATTTTGAAGAGTTGTTTAGCATGTGTTCGGTTTTGCAGCGACAAAAATTGAATTAGAAATTTAGGATTATAGAATAAATAAAGGAAATTTAGAGTAGCTATGATTGGGTGTCACTTGGGTGACATTGTGGTTGGTGACATTGATCAACCACAATGTCATCAACCACAATGTCACCCAAGTATTATCCCTACGAGCTTGTTAGTTAGTTGAGTTTGTTTTGTTATAGAGATTATGTGTATAAATAATAATAAAAAAAAAAAACATGAAGGATATAGAGGATATTTGAATATTGTAATTATAAATGGATTATCACAACAAGAAAATACGCGATTTGCTACGACCATTTTCGCAGGTAATCCGTAGCTAATTTCTAGCCAAACCAATTTGCTAGAGAGATGCTACGGAATAACTATTGAATCGGCCGTAGCATGGATTGAGAGGCAAATTTGATAGGGAATTAAATCCTAATAAATCCGTAGCTAGTAAATCAAAAATCCTAGTAAATATTTAGTTAATCCCCAGCAAAAAAACATTCAAAATGAATTTTCCATAGCAACTTAACTATAACTTCTCATAGCAATTACACAACAAATCTGTAGCAATATAAATGAGGACTTACCATTGCAATTTCATATCAAATCCGTAGCAAAATTTTAAAATAAAATGTTACAAAAATTAACGCCTATCCAAAACCAAACCTAAACAAATACATAAATCTGAAAATATAGGTCACCTTTTAAGACTATTTCAAATTAATTTCAGGAAAAAAAAAAAATAGAAGACTATTATCAATGCTCTAATACATAGATCACCTTTTAAGACTATTCCTAGTAAACCTCTTCACTTCCTTCTGTGTAGAGCTCCGGGGAAGTTAACCACCAGCTCTTTCACTCTATGTTGTTCCTTTGGTTTCCACTGTGACAGATGATGCATTTTGACTTGGCCTAATTTTAAGCATAACAGCAATATCCTGCAACATCCAAATACAAGCAGAGACTAAGTCCTTCATACAATCAACCCAATATAATTGGAAGAATACACATTTTCGAACATTTTCAACATATATATATGGTTATTATGTACTCATGCATACAAAGGGAGAAGATAATTCAATCTGAAGACCTATGCTCCAAACAAGTGTGATACCATTAACTGTTCTTGAAGGCCTAAACATTTCACAAATGACCTCTTAGCATGTCATAAGTCTATAATCTATAAATCAACATTCAGACATTCACAAAAATCACAAGGCATAGAGGCGATACATTAAAACGATTCATTAAGAGAATAAGAATTTGAGGCTCACCGCTTTTGTAATACACTGTGCATTTGTCCACAAATCAATGCACGAAACCTACATCGCGTAAACCACGGAAAAATTAAGCATCGTTTAATTAATTAATGTGAAATGAACATGAATTGAATATGTGAAATTGAAATGAACACCTCCTTTTGTCCACCTCTTGACTATCCAACATAGATGTGCTCAATTCATAATAGATCAGAACAATCATTTAACCACATCTCTGCATTATAAATTAATACAATTATAACTTTTCAAATTTGAACTCACATAGACAATTGAACTCACATAGACAATGGCAAGATAAAATCAATCACCTTTTAAAAGATTTGATCAAGATCTTGTAGGGGTTCTGTCCACTAGAAAAAATATGTTAGATACTCCAAAAGATTCTCCAAGTACTCCCTGTAGAAATGAACAAGGACTAAGAAGACTATAATGTATATATTCCATACAAAACTTGGATGCCGACAAATGATCAACATATTCTATGGATAGAGAATGCAACTCACCTGGTTGTTTTCATACATCAAATCAAATAGAAATGATATACAAAACATCGAATCAAATAAATGCATCGAATTAGAAATGATAATCTGAAAATTAGGGTTCAAGATTGGGGAAATTAGTACAAATGTGAATCAAAAGTATGAGAAATGCACTACAAACATAAAATGGTTGCAGATACATACCAGAAAAGCTATGGAGCGAGAAATAAACGTGAATTTAAAAGGGAAATATGAAAAGGAGAAAGATGTACAAAATTACCATATTAGTTAAATAAAAACACAAGTATATTTAAGCAAAGAGTGGAAAATTTTCTACCTTCAAATCTTGTTTCTATCCATTTTCTCTTTGATTTATTGAGATTTGTAAGCTTTCCTCTGAAACATTTTTTTCAGAAACACATGAATGTTTGAGAAAAGGGAAGTTTAAGAATTCATTAATCTAATATACATACAAGTCTGTTTCAATCTGGGAATGAACATCCTGCAGCTGGAAATGTATGTCTTCAGCAGACTTCAAAATTTCTGAGGATTTCTGACTAGTCATGAAATTCAGTTTATTCTTAAGTTTGGCCAATTCCAAGGCAAACAATTCAACAGCCCTAGCAATCGGCAAAAATCATGAAATTAAAAGATTGTTTAAACATGAGGATAGTATTTTGTACTTTTTCTTACACATCACTATATTCATCGTAGAAAAAGAGAAAACACCTGACAAATCCATCTTGAGTCAGTTCAAAAGCTTCGTCCATCGAATCACTTTCTCCTATCTCTGATCATTTGTACAATTAAATTAAAGTATGAAGATTAAATACATCAGGATAGCATATTTAGATATTAAATATCAAGTACAAGGGATAAGTTTTACCTTTTGAAGACATTGAAGTTGGGCTTGTATCATTAAATTTTATGCCTTTATGTTTGCACAACCTTTTGACAGGGGTAGGTGTAAAACTTTTGCTCTCAGCAATATGTTTTGCTCCTGAAATCTACAAACGACTATTATATACCATATGACTCAGCTTTCAACCAAAAGAAATTTCTTGTTGATTACTTTAATACCTAAACTATTATCTATTCCTTTTTACCAAACAAAATAGATTTAAACTTTAAAACTACAATATAATGTATAGTAGTACTATATATCTACCTTTTGCATCAAATCAATGAGTCTTCCTGTGAATCAACCTCAGAACATTACCCACCCTAAGTGTATCTCGTTTACAAACTTTACAAAAATAAGCAAAAAGAGTGTAATTTAGCCTTAATGTTATGCATATATAATTCAACAAAAACAATTTCAGTCTGTTAATACAAGATCATAAAGAAAAAGAGTGTAATTCAATTTCAAAGTAAATTTAACTATTCAAATAATGGCTGAGAAGGGACTTACAACTTCAAGCCAATGTTGCAGAGCTAGGTTTTGTGTCATTGGCATCATTGTTCTGAAGCATATCTCACATGATACAAGACATCAAACAAACACGGGGAAGGGCATACTAACTGCAGTAAACAATCAGGAAACCTTGGGGTCACAAAATACAGCCGAATCCTAACACAGAAACACAACCTAAGTAGAAAAAAAGTGGTCTCAAAACAGACTTAAAATGACCAAACCAGAAGCATACAACAACAAACAACTAATTACAAAGAGCACCATAAAATTGCAGAAAATTCAGGGACAAACAGAAAAATGCAACGAAATAAAAGAGACTCAACATAAACTGGATAGAATTTGATTCTAGTTCCTACAAAGATTTCACATAACAGTCAAATATAAATCAGAGACCAAAAATATAACCAAATATTTTTGAATGCATTTCATATTATCATTTTGAATGTATTCAAGAACTAGATCAACACAAATATGTACCTTCCCATCACCTAGATTACTACTGCAAAGGTATTTTTCACACACATGAAGCAACTCTAGATTCAGTTCAACTAAAATCTAGAAACTATATTCAACCCTTCCCATGCCTAAATTCTTATTCACACACATGTTAAATTGCAAAATCAAATCAAAGTCAACTGAAAATCAAATCTAGAAACAAGCTTCATTTCATCACAACATAAAAAAAGCTTAATACCATTGTCTAAATCTAGAACGATTCATTACTATATCTAAAACTATTTCATTCTCTGCCTCATGTAACAAAGCTTAAAATGGCAATTCATTTCCATGAACAACAAACACTGACATGTAGACACACTACTCATTAATTACTACTACTTCTCGACATAAAACACTGACATGTAGAACTACTACTCATTAATTATGCTATAGCGCCGCTATAATGTGTAAGCCATGCACTCTTATGAACATCACCACTACTTTTTTCATAACAGTTTCTAACAATATTGATATTGTAGCATCAATAAAGATTAATTTATAGAGTTAACAATGTATTCTAAACTAGCATTTCAATATCAATGTTTGATGTTCGATTCATATATAGAGAGAAAACCCCAGCTAGGCACATCAAAACCAGAAACCAAAATACTTCTACAAGCATCACTCATTTTAGCTTAAAAATAAAATGAAGAAACTAGAACTCAAAATTCCAATTGGATATTCTGAAACACATCTTGATGCAATGGGAGTGTTCCCATGTGTTGTGTGTTCTTTTTAACTAAAATTTTGGTTGAAGCATTTTATCAAACAGAAAACATGCAAGTTATTTTCGATTCATAACTAAAAAAATTGAGTTAAATTGCAATTCATAAGAGAAACACATCATGGATCGAAGATAATTTTGATGAGATCTAAACGAAATCGAAAGCGCGGAAGCGAAAACGAAAGCGAGAAACAGAAAAAGAATCTGAGAAAAGTTACCTTAGAAAGAAAGAGTGAAGCTCGATGGATGAATTGTGTAGCTTGAGATTCGACGATTCAATGGTGAGATTCGACAGTGAAGTTGGACAGTGTGAAGCTTGACGGTGAGAGTCGACGATGATGTGATGAAATTCGACGGTGGAGGAGGTGGATTTGACGGTGAAGCTCGATTGAGTTTGGCGGTGAAGAGAGAATCCACGACGGTGGGTTCGGCGGTGAAGTATGAGGGTGAAGAGAGAACGATGAATGTGTATTGGTGAAAAACTTTGACATGTAATAACAATAAATGAGATAAAATGAAATAATGTATTATATTAATTAAGTAATAGCCATTTTTTTAGAGGAATAGTAATTCAGTGTATTTTAGTAGTATTTTTAATTGAGATTTGCTAGTAACACAGTTTCTAGTAAAATAATGGTAGCAAAATCTATATTTTCTTGTAGTGTATTCTCTCTTACTCTATCATATTTTATGTGTCAAAATCAATTTTATGCTATGAAGCATGGACACTCTTTAGATTAGGCGTGTTCTGGTGTTGAACATGAGTCATGTCCGACACGACACCGACACCTATAATTATATTGAATTATATGATTTTTTTTTCAAATTATTAGTGGTGTCGGCGTATCAGTGTTCTTGTCCGGTGTTCGTGTCCGTATTCGTGCTTCATAGATTTTATGTATCTTTTATGCGTCTGAAATCACTTTTGACTCTTCCTATTGTGAATCCACCAAACACACAAGTAGTAATGATTCTCTTCATTCCATTTTAGTTTGTTGTATTTTACAGAGAGAGAGGTGTCCACATGGAAGAAGAAAGAAAACCTTGGCTTCAGTATTCCACTAGTAAAGCCCTAAAGAATCATAGTATATCAGATCCAACAGAATTCTATTCAATCAGGACCCCAAACTTAGGGGCATTAAAGCTGCGTACTATACAACATGGTTGGTATCTTTTGGAACACATGTCACATGATGTTAGTAAGCCTTTTCTTTGGAACCCACATAACCCTAAGAAATTCAATCTCCCACCTCTTAAACACAATGGCACTAAGTTTGGGAATTGCATTTTGACATCCCCTCCAACTACAAATGATGAAACATGCTCAATTTATTTATTTTCATCACATAGCCTTTCAATGTTCTACTACCAACTTGGAGATAAGCAATGGACTAAAGTGTGCTTTTATAATGAAATGGAATAAGGACTACAGATACATCTTTGTTCATTCTTGCATTAATTGAAAAACTTCAAACCAACGGTTTTAAAATAAACTGCACACCTTATCACATGTTCAAACGTCGACCAACTTCAAGCTTTGAGCAATATACCACCCACTTGTTAGGATCCAACAATGTACTATTTCTAATACAAATTTTCCATTCAAAAGATAAGGTTACTGCAGTTTTTGTTTACAAATTTTCACATGATAGGAATAGGATGTTGGAAAAAGTTGACAGCATCAAGGATAGAATGTTTTTTATATCCAGTCTTGACCCAGCCTTTGCTTGTCAAACAATCAATCCAGAAACCGAAAGGTTAATTTCGGATAGAAAAACTGATGGTCGAGTCTACAACCTCCCAACTGTATCCGAGGTTGCCGCATTAATCGTAGGAGATGTGGATAATACTGAAGAAAGAGATATTATTATTCAAGCAAGGGGCGGTCACTTACAAAGGATTGATGAATTTCATACTAGCTACCTTGCTTATCAATATCCTTTACTTTTCCCATATGGAGAAGATGGATATAGACCTAATATCGTACATAGAGAGATTGACCAACTTCAGGATGGTATAAAGGTTAACAAACATAATAGGTTAACAATTAGAGAGTGGCTTGCATATAGAATCCAGATGAGGGCATTTGAGGCTAAAACATTGCTATCATCAAGAAGGTTGTTTCAAGAATTTTGTGTGGATGGATTCACAATGCTGGAGGCAGAGAAACTGAGGTGGCTTAGGCGAAATCAAACAAAGCTTAGAGTTTCAAAGTACAATAATCTTAATAATGAAGGTCAAGAACTTGGTGTTGAAGGATCTAGCAAAGGAAAAAGATATGTTTTACCATCTTCTTATGTTGGAGGTCGCCGTTTTATGGATCAAATTTACTTTGATGGAATGGCTATATGTAGGAAAGTTGGGTTTCCTGATTTATTCATTACCTTTACATGTAATCCTAAATGGCCAGAAATTTTAAGATTGTTGACTCCTTTACGTCAAAGAGCACATGATCGGCCCGACATTGTAGCAAGGATTTTTAAGATGAAATTTGATCAACTAATATTGGATTTAACCAAAAAAGAGATATTAGGGAAAGTATTGGCATGTATGGTTTCTTTTATTCTATTACCTTTATTATTTTCTTCTTTTTTTGATTTAAATTTTATCTTCATAGTTTCTTTTGTTTTTGACAGATCTGTATACAATTGAGTTTCAGAAAAGAGGATTGCCTCATGCACATATTTTGCTTTTCTTGCATCCATCAAACAAATATCCTACTCCAGATGACATTGATAAAATCATTTCTGCAGAGATACCTGATCCTATAAAGGAGCCAGAATTATACGATTTGGTAAAGGCACACATGATTCATGGTCCATGCGGTATGGCAAATCAAAGTTCACCATGCATGAGAGATGGAAAATGTTCCAAGTATTATCCCAAAAAATTTCAAGCATCGACAATTGTTGATCAGGAGGGGTTTCCTATTTACAAAAGAAGAAAAAATGGTCGAACTATAGAGAAAGGAGATATTCTTTTTGATAATTCTCATGTTGTCCCACATAATCCAACCTTGCTTTTGAAGTATCAAGCTCACATAAATATGGAATGGTGTAATCAAACTTCATCAATCAAGTATTTGTTCAAATACATTAACAAGGGTTCAGACAGGATCAGTGCTATGATTGAGCCAAACGAAAATCAAGCTTCATCTTCTCAGTATAGACAATTGGATGAAATCAAACAATATCTCAATTGTAGATATGTTTCGGCAAGCGAGGCATGTTGGAGAATATTTTCTTATTCAATACATGGTAGAAAGCCTGCTGTGGAGAGATTATTTTTTCGTGATGAGGGTGAAAATTGTGTTTACTATAAAGATCATGAGCAAATTGGTGATGTTCTCCTTAAGCCAAGTGTAACTGAATCAATGTTTACTTCTTGGATGGATGCTAATAAGCTGTATCCAGAAGCAAGGTCATTAACTTATAGTGAATTTGTTTCAAAGTTTGTTTATGTGAAGAAAACAAGATCATGGAAACCTCGAAAAAGGGGCTACACGATTAGGAGACTCATTTGGGTGCCTCAAAGTACTGGAGAGTTGTATTATTTGAGGATGATGCTAACTGTTGTCAAGGGTCCGACATCTTATAAAGAACTGAAATTTGTTAAGGGAGTCCAATATCTTACTTTTCGAGAGGCATGTTTTGCAATGGGATTTTTGCAAGATGATAGAGAATTTATTCAGGCAATAAAGGAAGCGCATCTATGGGGATCAGGTAATTTTTTGAGAAAACTCTTTGTGTGCATGTTATTATCCGGATCAATGGATAGGCCTAATCATGTTTGGAAGAGCTCCTGGAAGTTGCTTTCTGATGGAATTATTTATGATCAAAGAAGGCTCACACGAAACTCAGGTAGAATGTTGAAATCAATTTGAATTTATTTGTATTGATTTATTGATTTATTTATTTATTTATTTATTCATTGATGTTTTATTACAGATTTAATCCTAACGGATGATGAACTACAAAATTTAACACTTATTGAGATTGAGAAGCATTTGCAATCTAACAGAAAAAGCCTAAAAGAGTTCAAATGCATGCCGTATCCAAATGGTTATGTCGCGGATTTTTTTTGGAAATAGATTAATATACGATGAAAGGAATTATGATCCTGTTGTTCAAAAACAAATTTTTCAGCAGTTATTTGCTTCACTAACAGGTTAGATTGATATCTACTTTATAATTACTTTTTTACAAAAATATATTTTCATAATGCATAAATTTTTTTTTATTCTATTCCTTTGTGTTAGATGAACAAAGGACTATTTATGAAAAGATCATGAAGGCAGTGACAAACCAACAAGGTGGGGTCTTTTTTCTTTACGGCCACGGAGGAACAGGGAAAACATATATGTGGAATACATTGGCTGCAGCGCTACGATCAAAAGGAGATATCGTTCTCACTGTTGCAACAAGCGGTATTGCTGCCTTTCAGCTTCTCTACATTTTTAAGGAGAAGTTAGGTCTAATACAATATCAATTAAGTACTTACTAAAAAATGTACTTTTTTTTAATGCATAAAATTGAATGGAATGAGCTTTGGCCAAAAGTTGTTGAATACTACTTCAAAAAACTACTTCTTGACAATTTATTTCACAAGCATCTCTCTTCAATTCACGTTGGGAACCTTTTCTTTTATTTTTTAATATTATATTTCAATGTGTTTTTTTTCCATTTAATGTTTTTTGAACCGTTCCATTTAATTTTATTACTTTTTTTCAAATGAATTTTATTATCTTTTTATCACTAATATATTTAATTTCAATATCGTTTAATCATCACAACCTCACAAATATTTTTATTCACGTTGTCATTTAACGATACCAATATTTTTATTTTCTTTCTTCAACCTCACAAATATATACACACACATTAGCGTTTAACGTAATACTTTATGTGTCTGTTTTTTTGTTACGCTAATGCGTATAATTTTTTTTGGCGTTTCATAATGCGTATAATTATTTTTATAAAATTTTGATTTTAATTAAAAGTAGAATTGTAGATGCCTTTTCTTCAAAAAAGGTATAGATGCCAAAAAAAATTACACTTATATATATATAGCACCTTTATATTTTAACAAACTATGCATATCTTTTTCTTATTAAAAAAACTAAACATATATGTTTTTATAACAGCAACAATGTAGAAACATAATATCAGATAATATAAATTCTTATCTTTTCGAAAGACACCAAAAACATGGTATTCTTATAACGAAATTTGTTATAGAGTATAATTGAAATAGAAAAAACCAACTATTTTGATATTATTTATGTTATTATTTCAGGCTCCTTAAATTGTTTCTCCTATTCAAATATTTAACAAGTCATTTATATGACGATACAAATTTGTATTCATGTTACACAAAATAAACGTTATTGAGTAGATATAGTATTTGTAAAAAAAATATATCTTTTATTTTTTAACATTTGTAGCCTTCATAAATATTTTAACATTTTTTTATTTATTATGTTAACTCATAATAAATTCAAAGTTTTGTCTTCGTGAGCTTAGCTTAGTTGATAGGAACAATGCATAAATATATGTCAAGTCCAGGGTTCGAACCCCGGAAACCATAAAAAAAATTCACAGTTTGTACAATATTTCGCCAAACAACATTTAACTTAAATAGCTTTAAAACTAAAAAAACAAAGAAACCAAACAACTTTAGCTTCTTTCTCAAAGGCCTTTATTTAACTTTGTTTTGAAGTAACTTTTAGACCGTAAAAAACATTGGCCTAACGGTATCTAAGTTCAGTTGGGAGCATTGTTTCACTTTCTTCTTCATAAGAGGTCATTTTCTTCCTTTTTTCATGGTTCCGAGATCATGCATGACTTGAGTTGACTGATTTTTATGGCTTGAGGGGTTCATTTTTCGACACTGTTTTAGTTTTTTCTTCATCATAGATATTTTTCTTCCTTTTTTTACGATTCTGCATTTTAAGGGTTTTTTTTTCCTTCAATTGTTAATGGATTATGTACCATAAATTGTTATGTTGCATGGCTGTAGAAAAATCTTCCTTTGTTATGTGGAGTATAGTAGAGGTCATGATGATTGAATTTTAGCTCATGGTAAGGTTTTGACACAATTGTTATTTTAGCTTTTGGTACTGTAATTGAAAAAAAATTGATGCATGTGGGTTATTTTAGTTTTTGTGAGTAATCCTAAAGTTGTAACAGTTTTCATATTTGGTTTATTCTTTTCTATTATATCATTGAGCCGTACGAAAGTTGATTGGTGAACAATTGTTTTGGTAATATCATTGAGGTCCAGAAATTTGATGAAATAGAAATTTGTGCATTTAAGATCAGGTTGATTTGATGATACAAAAATTGATCACATAGAAATATATTAGCTTCTTTCGATATTAGAATGAACAAAGGGAATAAAATTAAATGATGTATTATTGTATTTCTATATAGGACTTTCAATGTCAAGGGATTATGATAACATTAAGAATCTCAAAAGTGATTTGGACATTTCAAAATAGGTTTTGGAGTGCTGGATTCTTGGATTGTAACTGGTAGTAATGAGAATCAACATATGAAGCTCATTATTTGTGATGCAAATGTTAGATGAGTTAGTTAAGATTTGTTGTAATTTCCTTTATGATTTATCAATGTTACTTATTAGTGTACATTTTGATTTATTTATATTTTTTGGTTTCTTTCTCGGATTTAGGGTGATCGAGTTCATGTAATAACTTAATATAGAGAATTGGAAGGCTTTGATCGAGGAAAACAAGACTTATACTTTGTATAATTCTCATGTGTATGATAATGACATTGTATTTAATCTCTTTAAGGTTGTTTTTGGTTATGGTACAAAGGTGCAGAAGGATGACAAGTTAACTAACGTTCTTAGTCATGAATTTCACTTTAAGTCATTTAAGGAAATTCAAGATGGAAAATTCAAAACTGACGTTTTATATGGTATAGTTATGTGCTTTAATTTATTTTTGTGTTTTCTCCGATTATAATGTTCTTATAGATGTAATTTTTTTTTTTTTTAAGAAATCATCGAGCTTCTTCATGAGATTGTCAAGACAACGCCAATTGGGACTTGAAAGAAACCGTGTACAAACATTGTGTTGAAAGACAAAAGGTATTATTTTTCTAATTTTTCATCATCAGATGATGAGATTTTGTATAAGTTTGATAATGACCTGAAAGATGTCTTTCCTTATGCAGTGGAAATATGGTTGATGTAACACTATGGGAAAAATACTCCGTAGCTTTATCATTTACCATCTATTTACCTTGAGTTCTTTGCTTCCATTTTGTAGTCAATGGAAACCCAAATATATGTAACAATTGGTCAGGTGTGAGGCTGCTCATCAACCTACATCATCTGGTTGTTGAGTAAGTTTGCATTATGATTTCACAATACAATTTTAGAGTAACTTATTATTTCACAATCTGATTTGATTGTTTTTTTACCATGTTTCTTGAATTGTTGTCGTGACCTTAATACTTCTCAAGCTCAGAGTCAAAGCTTCAGTCAGAACTTAAATCAGAGTTCGGCTTCTTCTCAACGTACTTTGTACAACGATTTTTCCAATCTGTCTCAAGTTAGGCCAATTGCTAAATTTATAAACTTAGTCAAGGTCTATTTTTTTTTTTTATGCACAAACATGCTTTGAGTTTTTTTACGTACAAATTAAAATTACATATTACATTATTCTTTATTTCATGTACATAATTTGTGTTAGGATACATACTGCATCACTATTTGGAAAACAACTAAATTCAATCCTAACCAATTTTGATGGTATTATGAGAGTTGCACCAGATGTTCGAAGACATCAATGTCAAATGGTGCTAGCTTTAGATGCACATGCGGGAGTGATCTTAATTTCCATTTGTTTCAACAATGTTAATTGGTCAACGGGGCACATATAATCCACATGCATGCATTTATCTAGACATTATAGGAAGATAATAGGAAGATATATTAGAAGTCATGGTACATTTTCTTTAGCTTAAAATCAGTTATGCTACCTTCATTTTATATATTATATGTAATTGTATTTGCATACATCTTATCCATGTTAATATGCATTAGACTAATATTGCAGTTATTTTCCTGTTTAGCAGTTCCCAAATGAGGTGTCAAGAACGATTCTAAAAGGAAAGCGTAAAACAATCACTCTCATTGATGATCAGACACAGAGAAAGTATAAGTGTCGCCTCATTACCGTTGAAAGAGCAAGCTATGAAAAATACTTGGGTGGAGAGTGGTTCCATTTATGCAGAGAACGTGTGATGGAAGAAGGTGGTAAGCTCATCTTTGATCTCGAAAAGTCACCGAAGAACTTGCACGTTCGAGTTATTCCAAAGTAGATCTTTGCTACTGAACTATTTGGACTTCTACAATTTTGGCGTATCGCTTTGGACTGTAATTGTAAACTATCTTGACTTTGAGATGCCATTTGTTCTTTTCATTTTTTCTGATGTAAATATTGGCAAAAATCTCTTTTCGGTTAGTCCATGACATTTACAGTCTCTTTTATAAACCTAACTATTATGTAATGTTAATCTGCACATTGTTGGTTCCTTCATTGGTTCAAATTAGTATCATGTTAATTATAATGTTGTTTTCCTAATCTCTTGAACAAAATCGAACATGCTCTTTTCCTTCAGCAAATCTTTATAATGCTTTTGTAAATGTTTTATAAATGTACATATAGATGAGATTTGTGCAATATGTTTGCTTGATTTTCACATTTATGAACGGCAGCAATTTCTTAGAAAGATGCAGCTATTTTCCTTAATTTGCTCATTTCTCCTTTATAACAAAGATTTTTAGACTTAGGTGAGTGCCACCTCACCCAAACAAAATTCCACTCAAGATTTTTTTAATGGGCCAAGCCCAATTCTTTTTCCTTCTTTCTCCATTTCTCCTCCTACACAAAAAATTCAACCCTCACCACCTTAACCATGCCAAACTTCGTCAAACCTTCATGGAATCTTCATGCTTAAGCTTCACATAGGTCCTTTGTGATCTCATTTAATACTTTCATAACTAACATGTTTTTGTATATATCTAATTTTTTTTGAAGGAGTGTATATATCTATTTTGAAGTTGATAAAAATAACCTATGTAAAGAATGTTAGTAATTGGAATAGACAATTAAAGAGAAAATATTGAGAAAATAGAGTACAAGAACACTAAAATAACTAAATTCACTTCGCATACATATGTACCAGATAGTTGTCAGGATTCATATGTCAAAGTTCAAGGTATTATTCCCTCTATTTCTCTTCTTTTTCACTTTCAAATTCGATTTCAAATTTCAAAATTTATTTTATTCATTTTCCTACCTTTTCTCTCTCATGATGTATCTTATTTGCTTCTTAGTGAAATTTGTAGGTTTAAAGAATTTAATTTCTTTTTTACTGTATTTTAATTTTGATACTATAAAAATTGTCTCTATTACTTCACCTCACAATTTGTTTTATATGTTAATAAGCCAAATATGCAAAAAGATTAATTATTAGAAAGAAGAAAAATATGATATGAAGTGAAGAAATGATGGGTAGAATTTTGAGGGTTTTAATTTTTCTTTTTGGTTTTCTTTGTTTGAAGAAAGAGTTTACGAATATGGTAATGAGTATTCATTTCATCATTGTCCATTTAGATATACTTTTATTTTTCTACTTGACAGTTGCTCATTTTGTTCTTCCTGAACTCCTATACTCTAGCTTGTATGGTACTTGAATGTATAATACTTTGGACTTACCCTTAACTCTAATCCAAAACTATCTTAACTTGGAAATGTTGTTTCTTTGGTTTATTTTGTGTCATGCGAATGTAATCGTAATTTGCACATCATTGGTTCCTTCATTGGTTCCGATTAGTTTAATCTTAATTATTATGTTGTTTTCCCGATCTCATGAACAAAATATATGCTCTTTTCATGAATCAAGACATGGTAAGGCTTTGATAAATATTTCTAATGTTTGTGCAATATTCCTTAATATGCTCATTTTTCCTTTGGAACAATTTTTTTACAAAATACGTTATTCAACCCGTGCGAAACACGGGTTTGTAACTAGTTATAGTTGAAAAGCAAACTTCAAAATGCAAACTTCAAAATAATGATCCCATGTTATATCTTAAACTTTATCTAAGCCAATTCAATGATGTAGAATAGAGACGGAAAACATGTAACCACAAAGAATATGGTGCATCGAACAATATATATAAGTATAAACATAAGAATTATCGGAACAAAATATAACCACGAACCAATTACGAATTTAGCACATGCAAAATTCAGTGACAATAGTATACCCAAAATCACCGCAACATATTAGAGCACGAATTTAACATTGATTTTTTAAAAGATCATAAAAAAAAATAGAAAACAACACCCTTCACTGTTCATATGTTCAAACACCCTTATGATGAGTAGAAACTCCCCCTTACCTTAAAAATAAGCAAAACTAGCAACTTCTATGGTTGGATCTCTTTCTAATTTTCTCTCCTTGCTTCCTTGCTTTTTCTCTTCTCAACCCTAGTTTCTCCTTTGCATCTTCTCTCAATTATGATCTTTTGTGTTATGTAAATTAATTCTCTTGCGACCTTCCTTTATTTATAACCACTTGAACTTTGTTTTCTCATTACTTCTTAACGGTTTACTTTCCACACCCCTAGATTGGTTAATAATTCTATTGTCACTATTCAGCTCCACTATTTCTATCTCCTTCTATTTATTTAATTAAAACATTACTCAACTTACTCACTTAAACCTCCGTTTTACTAATACGCCTCTATTCTCTCATATTTGTTAAAAAAAAAATTTCCTTTCATAATCTTTTATTTTTCAACAATTAACTAATTCATCTAGTCGCTCAATAACCACAACTTTTATTGAAAACATAAATAGACAATTACCTAATAATACTAATATTACTAATATTAAATAACAATAATACTAATAAACTAATATTAAAAATCGGGATGTTAATAGTAAAACTTCTGAGCCAATTACCTGCTGATTTGAGGAATTTCAACTTCTGAGCCAACACAAACATAGACCAACCAGTAAAACTTTCATTTCAACGGGCAGCTACAATACTCCTGCATTCCTCATGTAACGTCCACATTTTGAGAAATTTAAATTAATGAGGAACAGACACTTCATTCATCTGAATGTTTACTAAAATGGGGAAATAATCTGATCTTTTCTTAATTAATGTAGTGACAGAAATAGAGGTGCATGCATCAAGCAAGAGATTATTACATAGGGCTCTATCTACCTCTTCTTTGTGTATCTTCTTCCTTCTCTACCATTGGCTCAGGTGAATTGCACACCTCTAGTGGGGAGATGGATAGAGTTATCATTGTTGGACCAGTCTAAGAACTCAGCGTAGGTAAAGTAGCAGGGGGAGTGGTTCCTCTATGTTCATGATCCCAAATGATTGCATTGAAGTCACCTAAAGTACACCAAGGAATGTGTAACATATTATGAAAATTAATGAAATCCAACCAAAGAAGCCTTCTATGTATATAACGGGGTAGAAGCATATACTGCAGAAACTCCAAAAGTTACTGAGTTATAGGTGAGGGATACTTGTTGGTCATAAGAAACAACAATGACAGGGTCAAGGTTATTTGTACAAATACACCAAAGGTTTGGTATGTTGTTAGGTTTGGTGTTACAAGCAAACAATTTGTAACCAAGTTTATGAAGCCAGTTTTGTGGGAACCTTTCATAACTAATCCAAGGTTCAACTAAGAAAATAAGGCCAGGTTTACTAGTTTTGATAAGTCTTTTGAGTGCCACTCTTGAAGGGGTGTTGGCAATACCCCTAATATTCTATTATAGAATATTCATTTAAAAAAGTTTATAGTTACTAGGTTTTGACCTAGTTGCATACTTGCTTCTAATAGATGAGCTATTGAGTTTTTGAGCTTTCTTTGTTGCTTTGCTAGTTACTAATTGAAAATCATAAGCTTCTAAATTTTGTTGATCCGCTCTAAAGAGAGCTTCATCAATTTCTTTTTCCATGTTCCTTCTTTCTTCAGACTATTTTCCACCATCTGGCTGTATTCTTTCTTCAGAAATATCTTCCCTTTATTCATCATTTTCATCTTCTTGTTCAGCTAGGTTGGCCCATGAAGCATTTAGAAACTCAATGTCCTTCTGAATTCTGACTAACGTAGGATCCTTTTGGCTAGGGCTAGGTGAAAGTGTCCTGTCTTCATCCACATTCATCTGAGTTGCATAAAAAAAAATTAGATGATTGGAAACTTGATTCAACTATATTTTCATCTGTTTGCACATTATTATTCAGTTTATTCACATTTACCTCATCAGTTAAGCTTGTCCTGGTATAAGTAGCATCTGGAACCACTGCAGATTTTTTCTGAATCTATTTTGAAGCATTTGTGTTGGTATTGGCATTCATAGGAACTTGAACTAGCACCTCTTTCTCCAAATCTTTTACTTCTTTTTCCAGATTGACCACCTCCTGGTTCTTATAAGTATCATAAAATTTGGCCTTTCCTTTATCATTTTTACTTTTCTGTGCTTGATCAGTATTCAAAGTAGCTTTGCTAACATACTTTCTGCGGTTACTAAGTTGATGACCTACCATTCTACAGCTTGTGCAAAAATCAGGGATTTGTTCATAATCAAGATCAACAAACAGTGTAAAACCTTTCCTTTCCACTAAAACTATATATAAATCTTCCTTTTCCAAATCAATATCAATTAACACTCTAGCAAATTGGCCAAAGGTACGCTCAAATCTATCCTTATCTGTGTTTGCATCAGTACATATAGGATTACCTGCGCTACCAGCGATAGCAAAGAGGATCTTGGGCCTCCAATACTCCTGAGCAAGGCCATATATGCGAAGCCAAACCTGAGCTGATGAGTTTTTTGTGTAATATGGTTAAAATCTTTAGACGAAGCAAAAAATTTCAATAACCCAGGATTCAAATTCATAGAACCAATAGATCTAGCAGTTCTAGCATCTTCAATGGATGAAAAACAGAGTTCGTAAAAACCCTTACCAATGGAAGAGATTCCCCATTTGCCAAAAGATTTCCAAATCACTTTTTAACTTCTCGCGCAAGGCAAAAATGGTTAGCGGAGTTTCACCCTTTGGCCATATGATTCTTGCATGAAGATTGTGCTTGCATGTTTCGATTCCCATTTCATATTCTTCCTCATGGATTGAGATTTCATGATCGTTGCCTTTGACACTGGTTTTTGGAAGCTGACTCATAGGTATATCACATATGTTGTTTAGGGCTTGTGCGAAGGTTTTGTGTGTGATTGGCTTGGTTTTAGGGACGATCGTTTCAGGTGTGGCATCTTGAAGGAAAGGCCAAGTGATGATGATTGAACTTGTTGACATCAGATAAGGTTAGGGCGAGGCGGTGAAAAGGGTTGGGGAGTTTGAGGGTGACGATGAACAGTGTTACGTTCGCCAGAGCAAATTCATTTTTATCTCAAAGAAAATATACATTGTTGACATATCAAATGTAAAAACAACTTTTCTTAATTCTTGTGTGTTGTGAATCCGGTCAAAATCACACCAATAAAAAAAAACAAAGATGTGTGGAGCAAAGGTAGTGATAATCAATGGATAAAAGCTTCAAGTAACAACAACAATAAACAACTCTAAAGCCTAGTGTAGAAGAACATCAAAAACATAAACAAGCAATAAGAATAAGCAATAAAAAAGATAAGAACAAACACACCAAGCTTTGTTGACCCAGTTCGGTCCAATATGACCTAATCTGGGGGAGAGAGCAGCTCTCCAATCCACTATCAAGAGATCTCACAAAGTGATTACAAAATGAGTTACAAGATATAGGCACCAAGCTCACAAAGATCAAAACCTAAATCTACCCATTTTTCCCAACTCACCAAATTGAAGCCTCTCAATGAATTTTCACTCTCCAAGGTGTTTTGATGTTTCCCTTACACAAGAGAACCTCCCTAGAAAGACTCTCAACTAAAAAGTTTCCTCCTTTGCAATCCAAGTTTCTCTCTGTAACGCCCTAGTCGCTATTTTGTTATTTTTAGTTGTTGGGCATGTTTTATTTGAATTTATAAATGATTATGTGAATATGTGGTGTGTTTATTTGTTTATAATAATTTATGTGAAATAATTGAGTTATATGATTTATTGATGTATTATCTAAATGCATGTTATTTGTTATTTAATTAATTAGTAGTGGGATATAATATTTGCTTTGTTTTAAGAAAATAGAAGGAATATTATTATTTTGGAGAATTATGAAAATAGGAAGAATAATGTTTATTTAGAAAAAGGGATTTATTTGGAGTTAATAGAATTAAGGAGGGTTAATGAGAAATTAAAATGAAAGTTATTGGGGGAGTTAAGAGAAAGAAAGGAGTTATGTTTTGTTAAGGAAAGAATAGGAGGAAGTCAGTAAGCATTGTACGTATCAGAGAAAACAAGAAACATACTTTTTGGGAGAAAGAGAGAAGAACCAAGAGCAAAGGGGGATTAGCCAAGAGGAGAGATTTTTGTAGCAATTGTCATCTAATCAGGTAAGGGTGGGTTTATGATTCAATTGCTAATGTATATATGTATGCTTTCATGAATTGAATTGAAAAATGGTGGTTTGTTGGATTAGGTTTAAGAATATGAAAATGCCATGATTGATGAATTATATGATGATGATGATGCTTATGTGAATTGTTTCTGTTGTTTTGTTGTGCCATGAACCCATAAACGTTGTTTCTAATCATTTTGGGTCATTGGGGGATCAAAGTTGGGATTTTTGAGCCAAAACCATGTTGAAATCGCAACCTTTTGCTGAAAACTGAGACCGCACGCTCAAGCGCACGCTCAAGCGTGCAGCCAGCGAGCCAGAACCCAACTTTCGTCATTTTCGCACGCTCAAGCGTCCACTTGCACGCTTAAGCGTGCTAGTCCTGTACAGCATTCCCTGTTTCACGTTCTTGTGTCTTTTTCACCCATTTATGTTCCGAATTGGCTTTTGACGTAAACATGAAAGTTGTAGATAATTGAGTTAGCTTTCTAATGGCTTTGGTTTGACTTGAAAATGTTTTATGGATTTTGAGTTATGATGAAAATACTCCAAGTGGGTCTTGAGGAAAACTTTAAGAAAACTTAGTATAACTTATTCCAAGTTAGTCCAAAACCTATGGTTAGTTCCCAAACTTCAAACTTAAGTATTAGAGGTTTAATTGAGGTGTTTTATGAGTATTTAGCTTATGTCTTATTGATCAAACTTGGTTTGCTTTTGAAGGATGTTTTGGACTTTGATATGAATGTAATTGAGTAATGTATATGTTGCTATTGTTGTTGATATGTTGGAATATATATGTTTATATATGTACAATTATATACGGTGTATTGTTGAGTTGTCATTGATGTTGTTGAGTGGTTGTGTCGAGTTGGGGAGGGTGTCTTAGATGTTAGACACAGTTGTTGATGTCCTAGTTGTTGTTGTTGTTGGTTGCATGCTGATATGCACCATTAGTTGTCGTAGGGTTGTATGCAGATATACACCATTGAGTCTTCATAACTCATTTGCATCGTTGGGGGCTTATGCCCTGGAATGTGTATACATTCAATTGGTGAGGGCTCATGCCCTGGAATGCTAGTCATTCATCTGGTGAGGGCTTATGCCCTGGGATGCTTTAACCATCCAAAATTGGTGGGGGCTTATGCCCCGGAATGCTTAGCATTCAACGCGCGTAGTTGGTACCACATTTGCATAATGCATTAGTAGTTGATGGAGTCTTGCATTAGTTGTTGTAGGTGTGAGTTGTTTTGTAGAGATGTTGTTGGTGAGGTGTCGCCACAAGTGATGTTGTCGTTGATGGTGTTAATCGAAGATGAATCTAAATAATATTGATGATGTTGTTGCTTATATTGATGATGTTGCTGCCTATGCTGATGATGGTTGTTATTATTTGTTGTTGTTTTTCAATGCAATTTGATGACTCATATATTTATATATTACCTTTGTGTTGTGAACTCACCCCTTCTGCTGGAATTGCCGCCTTGTGGGCAAGTGCAGGTAGCGAAGGATAGATAGGAGTTGGCTCTTGTGTCGTAGGCTCTGATACATAGTAGGGATGGGGAAACGTTATCTTTCTTGTATTCCTTTATGTATCATTTCTTTTGAAGAACATGTTGTTGGATATTTAATTATTGGATGATGTTTAAATTGTTGAGGCCTTTGAGCCAAGGATTTTGTTGTAGATGATTAATGATGTTGGTTTAAATTAAATAAATATTCCGCTGCAGATGACATGAAAATGTTTTGTTGGATTAAATAGTTTTATTTTCTATTTAAATAATTTTGAAAGGTAGACGTAATACTCCGTTGTATGTTGAACTATGATGTTTTATATAATATTACGTTGTTTTGGGAAACGGGGTGTTACAGTTGGTATCAGAGCAGGTCGGTCCGTCAGACCAGTTAGTAGAGTCGTGTCGAGCCTAGTAGTGTTGTGTGACAGTTTTACACTGTCTTTTGTTGTTCTGATTTGTTGTTCTGTTCTGTTGTCCTGATTTGTTGTTTGTTTCTTGAGGTAATATTTCGACCACGAAATTCTCTAAGTTGGGGAGAGTTGTAACGCCCTAGTTGCTATTTTGTTATTTTTAGTTGTTGGGCATGTTTTATTTGAATTTATAAATGATTATGTGAATATGTGGTGTGTTTATTTGTTTATAATAATTTATGTGAAATAATTGAGTTATATGATTTATTGATGTATTATCTAAATGCATGTTATTTGTTATTTAATTAATTAGTAGTGGGATATAATATTTGCTTTGTTTTAAGAAAATAGAAGGAATATTATTATTTTGGAGAATTATGAAAATAGGAAGAATAATGTTTATTTAGAAAAGGGATTTATTTGGAGTTAATAGAATTAAGGAGGGTTAATGAGAAATTAAAATGAAAGTTATTGGGGGAGTTAAGAGAAAGAAAGGAGTTATGTTTTGTTAAGGAAAGAATAGGAGGAAGTCAGTAAGCATTGTACGTATCAGAGAAAACAAGAAACAGACTTTTTGGGAGAAAGAGAGAAGAACCAAGAGCAAAGGGGGATTAGCCAAGAGGAGAGATTTTTGTAGCAATTGTCATCTAATCAGGTAAGGGTGGGTTTATGATTCAATTGCTAATGTATATATGTATGCTTTCATGAATTGAATTGAAAAATGGTGGTTTGTTGGATTAGGTTTAAGAATATGAAAATGCCATGATTGATGAATTATATGATGATGATGATGCTTATGTGAATTGTTTCTGTTGTTTTGTTGTGCCATGAACCCATAAACGTTGTTTCTAATCATTTTGGGTCATTGGGGGATCAAAGTTGGGATTTTTGAGCCAAAACCATGTTGAAATCGCAACCTTTTGCTGAAAAATGAGACCGCACGCTCAAGCGCACGCTCAAGCGTGCAGCCAGCGAGCCAGAACCCAACTTTCGTCATTTTCGCACGCTCAAGCGTCCACTTGCACGCTTAAGCGTGCTAGTCCTGTACAGCATTCCCTATTTCACGTTCTTGTGTCTTTTTCACCCATTTCTGTTCCGAATTGGCTTTTGACGTAAACATGAAAGTTGTAGATAATTGAGTTAGCTTTCTAATGGCTTTGGTTTGACTTGAAAATGTTTTATGGATTTTGAGTTATGATGAAAATACTCCAAGTGGGTCTTGAGGAAAACTTTAAGAAAACTTAGTATAACTTATTCCAAGTTAGTCCAAAACCTATGGTTAGTTCCCAAACTTCAAACTTAAGTATTAGAGGTTTAATTGAGGTGTTTTATGAGTATTTAGCTTATGTCTTATTGATCAAACTTGGTTTGCTTTTGAAGGATGTTTTGGACTTTGATATGAATGTAATTGAGTAATGTATATGTTGCTATTGTTGTTGATATGTTGGAATATATATGTTTATATATGTACAATTATATACGGTGTATTGTTGAGTTGCCATTGATGTTGTTGAGTGGTTGTGTCGAGTTGGGGAGGGTGTCTTAGATGTTAGACACAGTTGTTGATGTCCTAGTTGTTGTTGTTGTTGGTTGCATGCTGATATGCACCATTAGTTGTCGTAGGGTTGTATGCAGATATACACCATTGAGTCTTCATAACTCATTTGCATCGTTGGGGGCTTATGCCCTGGAATGTGTATACATTCAATTGGTGAGGGCTCATGCCCTGGAATGCTAGTCATTCATCTGGTGAGGGCTTATGCCCTGGGATGCTTTAACCATCCAAAATTGGTGGGGGCTTATGCCCCGGAATGCTTAGCATTCAACGCGCGTAGTTGGTACCACATTTGCATAATGCATTAGTAGTTGATGGAGTCTTGCATTAGTTGTTGTAGGTGTGAGTTGTTTTGTAGAGATGTTGTTGGTGAGGTGTCGCCACAAGTGATGTTGTCGTTGATGGTGTTAATCGAAGATGAATCTAAATAATATTGATGATGTTGTTGCTTATATTGATGATGTTGCTGCCTATGCTGATGATGGTTGTTATTATTTGTTGTTGTTTTTCAATGCAATTTGATGACTCATATATTTATATATTACCTTTGTGTTGTGAACTCACCCCTTCTGCTGGAATTGCCGCCTTGTGGGCAAGTGCAGGTAGCGAAGGATAGATAGGAGTTGGCTCTTGTGTCGTAGGCTCTGATACATAGTAGGGATGGGGAAACGTTATCTTTCTTGTATTCCTTTATGTATCATTTCTTTTGAAGAACATGTTGTTGGATATTTAATTATTGGATGATGTTTAAATTGTTGAGGCCTTTGAGCCAAGGATTTTGTTGTAGATGATTAATGATGTTGGTTTAAATTAAATAAATATTCCGCTGCAGATGACATGAAAATGTTTTGTTGGATTAAATAGTTTTATTTTCTATTTAAATAATTTTGAAAGGTAGACGTAATACTCCGTTGTATGTTGAACTATGATGTTTTATATAATATTACGTTGTTTTGGGAAACGGGGTGTTACACTCTCCCTCTCACTCTTACTCAAAAAACTGAAGTGAAACACTTAAAACGTACACAGTGACAGACAAATCGCGTCATGAAAAGGAAGAATCGCGCCGTGATTCAAGTGTACGACCCAAGGTACGACAACCTTATCTGAAATCGCGTCACGAAAGTACTAGATCGCGTCACGATTTTTCTTCATAAGAAAACATCCGTTCTACCAAGCAAATCGCAGAACGACACTCAAATCGTGTCACGATTTTGAGTTTCACCAAATCCCAATTTTGAGTCAATTTTCAACATTTCTCCACCTTGACTTCAAATTGGTGATGATGTCAATTTAACCATCAACCACCATGCTGCTCTCTCCAATGGGGAATTACTCTTCAACAAACTTGATTAAGTCCAAGCAATGCTTGAACCTTGATCTAGGTAACGACTTGGTAAATACATCCGCCGGATTCTCTTCCGATGCAACTTTCTCCACCACAATCTCTTTAGTTTCAATCATGTCTCTAACAAAGTGCAAACGAATGTCAATGTGCTTTGTCCTCTCATGATACACTTGATGATTTGCCAAATGAATAGCGTTTTGGCTATCACAATGTATCCTCACACATTCTTGAGTAATTCCTAACTCATCAATCATCCCTTTCAACCATATGGCCTCTTTCACCCCTTCAACAAGGGCAATGTACTCCGCTTGAGTAGTAGATAGTGCAACTACGGATTTTTGATTTGCTTTCCAACTAATAGCCGTGCCATAAAGAGTAAACATAAAACCCGATAAAGATTTTCTTGTGTCCACATTGCCCGCATAGTCCGCATCTACATACCCCTCCAAAGCGTCTTTCTCTTGAGCTGCTCTTGTGTACTTCAAACCGCCCTTCAAAGATCCATTCAAATACCTCAACACCCACTTCAAAGCTTGCCAATGCACAATTCCCGGATTTGACATAAACCGACTCACAATGCTAACCGCATAAGCTAAGTCCGGTCTACTTCAAACCATACCATACATGATGCTTCCAACCCCACTTGCATAGGGAGTACTTTCCATTGCTTGCTTCTCATCCTTGGATTGAGGACATTGTTTTATGGACAACTTTGTGTGATGACCCAAGGGAGTGCTCACGGTTTTAGAGTTTGACATTTTAAACCGCTCCACCACCTTCTTCAAGTAACTAAGTTGAGATAAGAAAAGTTCACCTTTGTCACGATTCCTCAAGATATCAATACCAAGGACTCTCTTTGCCGGACCAAGATCTTTCATTTCAAATTCACCATTTAATTTTTCTTTGAGCTTCACAATCTCATCCTTACTAGAGCTTGCCATCAAGATATCATCCACATATAAAAGAAGGTAAATGATGACTTTCTCACCCCTCTTCAACATGTACACACAAGAATCATACCCGCTTCTCACAAAACTGGTCTTCAAAAGAAATTCATCAAACCGACGATACCATTGCCTAGGGCTTTGTTTCAACCCATACAAAGATTTCTTCAAAAGACATACCTTAGATTTGTCCTCCACAAAACCTTCCGGTTGCTCCATGTAGATTGTCTCTTCAAGGTCACCATGTAAGAATGCGGTCTTTACATCCATTTGTTCCAACTCAAGATTGAATTGATTCACAATAGTCATAAGAATCCTTATGGAACAATGTTTCACCACCGGTGAGAAGATCTCGTTATAGTCAATTCCCTCCACTTGAGTGAAACCTTTAGCCACAAGTCTTGCTTCAAGCAATAAAAAAAAACAACAATTGATATTTGACATGTTTTTGCACACGATGACTAAAAGTAAGAGCTATTTGACCCAGTTACGGTTTAAGGCCCTTTCGTCCAATAATGCTCCCTATGGTTAGTAGCGGACTTATATCTTGACATGCATTAAGATACGTTAAGTAAAGTCATACAATATGAGTTCCCGATCTCTCAGCAAACTGCATTAGTAACTATAGATATCAGTTCTTGTTCGAAAGGTTAACCCAATAGAAATTTCTACCTAGATTTTCTTCAATATCAAAGGAATTGAAAAGCATTAAGTACCCCAAATATTAAATTAACATAATTGAAATAGCATTGAGAAAAGAACTTGTCATGAGCAAAATATCCAACAGATCAATAGAGGTTCATCTCCGAACTCCAAATCTAAAGTGTTTAGTTACTCATGGTAACTGAATACATCATCAAAGAGAAATAAAATTGTACATACATAATAACAAGTTAAAGGGGGTTGAAAAACACCCGTTTTGGTTGTTCTAGTTACACTTCTTAGCCTATTAGCTGTCATAATTATGAATAAATAATTCGAGGTGAAAATAGGCTTTAAATAGACAAATTTTTGCACAAAGCATGCAAAAGCATGAATGGGTGCACCATGCACAGGGCACATGACATAAAAACAACAATAGTTTTTTCCTTAACAACGTGGCAGGGTGCACGAGAATAGAGCAAATCCTGCTCTGCAAGCTTCAACATGCGTGGGATGCACTGGGTGTGTGTGCGGGATGCATGGACCGGAGGCTTTTTCCCTTGATTTCTTCATTCTTCATGTTTATTTCATCCTTGATATGAGCTTGGAACTTGGGACAAAATTCCCCCAACTTATTTGGTCTTCATATGTTTCACTGTATTAATCTTCTAGCTTCGATAACATTCAAGAGATGTCTTGGCTGAATCACTTTCATGATTTATATCAAAGAAGACTCAAAACACCTATAGAGTCTGGTTAGGGAAGAAAGAGAATTACAACGACTCAAAACAAAACATTTCTAAAACCATGAGTAACTCACTCTAAAACATCATAGTACATTTATATTTTGTGTTACTGAGTTATGTGCTCACTATGTTTGGGTCATGTTTTCAGGTTAACTTAACATTGGAAAGTTGAAAAGTATGTCCGGACTACTCATCAACAGTACAATGCAGAGTTCTTGGTTACCAAATCAAAGTTAGGTCATAGATTAGAAATTGGTTATATTGTGCCATCTAATTACATTTAAGTATTTAGTGTTTCATAGACTTGTAAATATTAAATAATTTATCAAAGATCATATCTTATCAATTTTATATTCATCTCTAATATCAGACATCTTCTTAGATGTTATAATTAGTATCAAAAACATACTCAAAAACATCACATGATGAGGAGTCATCACACATAGAGATTATAATTATCCGCAGGAAAATTCGCGGGAAAGGCCATATGAAAAACCGCAATAAATCCGCAGCAATTCCTACGGAATTTTCTAAGGAAACGTTGAAACAATATTCGTCAATAGTTCCACAAGAAAATATATAAAACTAAAACTTCCACAAGGCTTCATCCCTTACCCTTTTCTATTCTTGTCACTCTTTCTCTCTAAAATGAAGTTCCAAGCTATGGAACTTCTCTTTGGTAAAAACACACGAAAACAAATGATTCCAAAAGTAACATTACTAGCAATTTTTGCAATACTTGTCTTCACTGTCACACCACTATCCTACCCTTTATTTAGAAATCCTTCATCCATGAAAAAAATTAAAACATCCAATCAACCATCCACTGCATTTGATGATTTAAATGAATCAGCAAGTTTGCCTTCAATTTCTATAAAAAAGTGTGACATTTTTACTGGTGAATGGGTTCCAAATCCAAAAGCTCCATATTACACAAATAAAACGTGTTGGGCAATTCATCAAGACCAAAATTGTATGAAGTATGGAAGACCAGATTCTGATTACTTGAAATGGAGGTGGAAACCTAATGGTTGTGAGCTTCCTATATTCAATCCTTTTCAGTTTCTTGAGATTGTGAGGGGAAAATCTATGGCTTTTGTTGGAGACTCAGTTGGTAGAAATCAGATGCAGTCCATGATTTGCCTCCTATCAAGGGTAACTCTTCATCCTCTGACTTTGTGGATGCTTAAATATTTGAATTTACGTGATTTTGTTGAAATTTCAAAGTATAGATTTTGTTAATATCAACACTAGTTATGGCATTTTACCACTATAGTGTTTTACGGTAAATTTTTAATCATCTAAAAGTGTAATCTATATATGAATCTATCTCTCTTTAGATATAATATTTCATTTCTTTTAGGAATAGAGTGGTTTCCATCACCTTTAGATTACCTTAATTCAGAATTTGTTACTAACATACCAGTCTTTATCTTTACCTTAAATTCAGAGCCAACAATACTTTATTAATTTTTTTTTTTTTAAAAAGGGTTTGTATAAATTTTCTTAGAATTGTGTTTTTATTTCATAGTTTTTTTATTAACAATTTCTAAAAAAGTTTCTAAGTTTTTACTTTATATTTTGTTTTAAAGATTTGTTAAATATAATAAAAAGTTAAATAAAAGTAAAATGAAAGTGATGATTTTATTTATTTACTATAACTATAAGTTTGTTTTACTATTATTTTTTAAGCAAAATTTATAAATTTTCTTGGTATATAGCTAAGATTTATCAAATAGATGTAGTAGTGCGAGTGAAAAACAATTATTCCCCTAAAAAAGAGGTCAATGATTTAATATCTGATTTATGTGTATAAATATGGATCATACTAACCGGTGCTCTCGAGACATTGTTAAGAAGTCAAATGTAGTTTGTCAAAAAAAAATTGAAATATAGTATATTTACTTCTTTTTTTGAAGGAGTAATATTTACTTAAATGCTTAAATAATGATTTAAAAAGATAATATTTACATTCAAATTTATGTAATCAATGCATTAAATAATTTCTCTTTTAGTTTAAAATTTTCTCCCTTTGCTTCCTTAATCAGTGCTCGAGACACCGGTTAGCATTACCCTATAAATATTTATCACTTTAGTGAAACAATAATGTTCAAATACACTCTAGATCTTCAAAGAGATTAATTTTTGAAGTTACATCACATGCAGAGAATCCTATAAAAAAGCCATAGTGTTCCAAGCGTAAAATTGTACCCATTTTGTCCCTAACATATAAGCAATATTCCCTCCGTCTCAAATTGTATGTCGTTTTAGGGAAAAAAATTGTCTCAAATTATATGTCGCTTTACAATACCAATGCAACATTAATGTTAATTTTCCTATTGTAACCTCAAGTATTTATTACTATCTCTTCTTTCAATTCTTTCATTTATCTTTCCCATATTATTTATTAAGGATAATTTTATAAAACAACTCATAATATCTCTTTTCCACACAATATTAATTGCATTTTTTAACACTTGTGAAATGCTCAAAACGTTATACAATTTAGGACGGAGGGAGTAATTAATATTTTTTTTGTTGTTGATGTATTTGGTCAAAAACCATGATTTCAGAACTAGGAAAAAGCCATCATTATTTACTACTTTATAAGTTTCAATGTAAGTAGACGTGTCTCCTCCAAAATTAATGTAAGTAGATTCGTATTTCCTCCGTCCCTATATGTAAACACTCTTTTATTAGATAGAAATGATGCTTACATATAGGAACGGAGGAGTATATATTTAATCAATTAACTCTAATATTTTATTTTAAATCTCTAATTTAGCGTTATTTTCACACACACATATATGTGTCCTATTATTTGATCAATTAAGTTAAATGTTTTATTGACATCATGTTTAATTGTTCAATCTTACTCCACTTTTTTTTTTATA
Source organism: Medicago lupulina (assembly GCA_958299785.1). Taxonomy (NCBI): domain Eukaryota; kingdom Viridiplantae; phylum Streptophyta; class Magnoliopsida; order Fabales; family Fabaceae; genus Medicago; species Medicago lupulina. Next base: position 65,689,178 of record OY283140.1, read on the forward strand.
ACAACTTGTTTCATATAGTATTAAAGATATCTTTGTACCGAAAGCAAAACTCACCGTCAAAAATAAAACATAAGATATATCTTTCTGATTTGTATCATACATGTGAAAATATGGGGGACTAAGATATAAACAAAAGTCCTAATTATCCAGCTGTATATTGTCTTTGCTCCAAAAGTCTTTGTCGTTGGTCTTGTTTGGATTAGACCTATTTTGCCATCTTCCTAATGGCATGGTTGGTTCACCTAAGCCCATAGTCCGATCCAATCCTATTAGGTAAATAAATCATAAAATGGAAAAGTAACATGCATAAAAGCATCAACCATGTCCATATGCATTTCAAGGGAATCTTAATTTTCCCTGATAAGTGTTCCCATCACATTAATTTTATTTTTCTGATAATTATTCAAAACTCTTAATTTGTCAAAGGGTTAGTTACCTTGTTTATTTTTTAAGTAACTATTTTTCCATGTTTTTAGCTAATTTGTTAGATAGTTAGCATTTACTTGTTATGCAAGCTATAACTAGAATATGTTGTATATATACCTTGGTTCCGCATTCAATAAGGCTAATGCATTTAGTTCCTTAATTCTCTTAATATATATATCTCTCTCTTTCTCTTTCTTTAAAATTGTTTCTTATTTCTTCAACCAAACAAAATCACAAAACTCTAGACCGATTTATTCACCAACAAATTGGTATCCAGAGCCTAGTCATTTTTTCATCCAAGAAGATGAATTCCAATGGAAATATATCTGCGCATTTACCAGTTCTTGATGGAAAGAATTGGACAAATGGGTGAAACAGATGAAGGTGATCTTTAGGTTTCAAGGTGTTCTTGAGATTGTCAACAATTGAGTTGAAACTCTTCCAGAAAACCCCATTGATGTTCAGAGAAAAGAAATGCGCATAGAGAAGCAAAGAAGAAATATTGCAAGGCTCTCTTTTATATTCATCAATTCGTGGATAACAAGGTATTTGAAAAGATTGCAGATACAGAAAGCTCTAAGGAAGCTTGGGATGTACACTTGTGAAATACTTCGGTGGGGATGACAAGGTGAAGAAGATAAGGTTGCAATCACTGATAAGACAGTATGAATTGCTACAAATGAAGAAAGAATAGAAGATAAAGGAGTGTTTCTCATCATTTCAATCAATCACAAATCAGATGAAGCTATGTGGTGAGACACTTTATGATAAAGCAATCATGGAGAAAATTCTCAGAACTCTACCATAATTTGATCACTTGGTGATAAACATAGAAGAAACTAAGGATCTGAATGAGGTGAAGATTACTGGTAGAAAAGAGGAAAAATATGAAGAACAAGCGCTTCTTGCAAGATTCAAGCAAGAAGAATCCAAGAAAGCGTGTTGGAAGAAGAAAAAGGGGAATAATAAATACATAGATAAGCAGAAGCACAATGACAAGCTTGAATCTTCAAAAAGTGGAGGTGAATCTTCTAGGAATCAAGGGAAGCAATTTGATAAAAAGAAGGTATAATGTTTTAATTGTGATAAGCATGGCCATTATGCTTCTGAGTGTTGGTTCAATAAAGAGAGAAAGGGAAAGAACAAGGAGCAAGAACCAAATGTTGCTCAAGAAGATTTAAATTCTGATTCTGTTAATGGCCAGTACAAGTGATAAAGAATCATAAGCAATCTCAAATACTTGGTATCTTGACACTGGATGTTCAAATCATATGACTGGTAAGAAGGAATGGCTAAGTGAATTTGATGATAGCAAGAAGACAAAAATAAGATTCGTTGATAGCAGAATTATGAAGGCACAAGGTATGGGGAATGTAACCATACAAGGCAAAGATGGAAAGAAAGCAGTGATAGAGAAGGTGCTCTATGTTCCTGGAATGAAGTGCCATATTTTGAGTGTAGGTCAACTCATATAGAAAGGTTACTCAGTTACCATGGAAAATGATACCATGAAGTTGTACAATCCATAGAAAAAGCTTATACTGCAGTCAAATCTTACAAAGAATAGAACCTTCAAAACCAGCATAGTGATTAAGGAGGAAATATGCTATAAAGCTTCAATCAAGGATGAAGAATCTGAATTATGGCATAAAAGGTATGGACATTTGAATTATAGAAGCATATGCTTACTGAAGTCTAAGAATATAGTGATTGATGAATTAAATGTGAAGATTCCTAAGAACTGATGCAACATATGCTTAGTAGGAAAGCATTCAAGGCCATCTTTCAAGTCAGATTTGAAGATGAGAGCAAAACATGTATTGAATGTTGTTTATTATAATATATGTGGACCTATAGAAGTACCTACTTATAGTGGAAATAGGTACTTCATCACATTTGTTGATGAAAACTCCAGAATGCTTTGGTTATACCTGATTAAAGCAAAGAGTGATGCTTTAGAAATTTTTCAAAAATTCAAAGATTTAGCTGAGAAACAAAGTGGTATGAAGCTTAAAATTCTCAGAACAGATGGAGGTGGTGAATATACTTCTAAATATTTTGAATCTTACTGCACAAGTCAGAGTATAATTCATGAAGTGACAGATCTTTACACTCCTCAACATAATGGTCTTGCTAAAAGGAGGAATATGAGTCTGCTTGATATGGCTAGGAGTATGCTGAAAGAGAAGAAGCTACGTAATGAATTATGGGGTGAAGCAGTGAATACTGTAGCTTATATCTTAAACAGATGTCCCACTAAGAAATTAAAGAATCAAGTTCCTGAAGAGGTTTGGTAGAAAACCATCAATCAATCATTTGAAGGTGTTTAGCTCAATATGTTATAAGCATGTCCCTGATGCAAGAAAAAAGAAGTTGGAGGACAAGAGTGGAGCTATGATCCTATTTGGTTATCACAATACTGGAGCATATAGGTTGCTTGATCGAATCTAAGAAAATTACTATCAGTAGGGATGTGAAGGTCCTAGAGGATGAATAATGGGATTGGAATTCAGATAAGTGCATTGTTCCTGAGAAGCAGATTACTATTAAAGATAATAGAGAATATTATGAGCTCACCATCAATGAAGAAGCTATTGAAGAAGAAATCTTAGATGTATAACCAACCACTATAGTCAGACCACAAAGAAACAGACAAATTCCAAGGAGAATGGAAGATTGTAGGGTAATTGGTGATGATGAAGTAGGTAATGATGGTGAATTGGTGCATTTTGCAAATGCTAGCAGACATTGAGCCATTAGATTACAAAGCTGCACTATGTGATAAGAAATGGAAGGAAGCTATGATAGATGAACTAAAATCTATTGAGAAGAAGCAGACTTGGGAACTAATTAAGCTTCCAGATGGAAAGAAAGCAATAGATGTCAAGTTAAAATTGAACCCTGAAGGGAAGATGTGAAGCATAAAGCAAGGTTTGTAGCTAGAGGTTTCTTATAGAAGGAAGGCTTTGATTACATTGAAGTTTTCTCACCAGTTGCAAGACATGAAACTATCAGATTGGTTATAATAGTAACAACTAGCATAGCCTGGCCTCTATATCACTTAGATGTAAAGTCTGGATTTCTGAATAGTACATTAGAAGAGACTATATATTTCACTCAATCGCCTGGTTTCACAATCAAATAGAAGGAATATAGAGTATTCAGATTGAAGAAAGCCTTATATGGCTTGAAACAAGTACCTAGAGCCTGGAGTAAAAGAATTGACAAATTCTTTATGGAACAAGGTTTTAAGAAATGTATAGTTGAGCATGGAGTTTATGTGAAAGGGAGTAAAGAAACTGGCTGGAAGCAACATACAAGATATTGAAGATTTCAAATCAGTCATGAAGTAAGAGTTTTAAATGACTGATTTAGGTAAGCTTGCTTATTTCCTAGACATGGAAATTCTCAGAACCTCAAAGGGATTGATACTCCATCAAACTAAGTATGCTACTGATATACTAAAGAAGTTCAATATGTTAGATTGCAACTCAGCTATCACTCAGCTATCAGAAATGAAGTAAAAGAAGAAAAAGAAGGTGTTGATCCAACATTGTTCAAAAGGCTCATTGGTTCATTGAGGTACTTATGTCAAAGCAGACCAGACATAAGCTACTCAGTTGAAATTTTTAGCAGGTTTATGAGTAACCCTCTTAAAACTCATTTCTTAACAGCTAAGAAAATTCTAAGATACATGAATGGTACATTACATTATGGCATTCTATTTCTTATTGCACAAGTAACTGAGCTTCTCAACATGATAGGCTACTTAGATACTGATTGGTGTGGGGATAAAATAGACAGAAGGAGCACTAAAGGTTGTGTGTTCATGCTACAAGGAACACCTATTTCCTGGTCATCTAAAAAACAATCAATTGTTGCACTTTCAAGTTGTGAAGTTGAGTATGTTGTAGGCTCCTCTGCAGCTTGTCAAGCAAATTGGTTGCAAAATGTACTTGAAGATCTAATGATCAAACTGAAGCACCCTATCAAGTGTCTGATTGATAACAAGTCAACAATTAATCTTGCTAAGAATCATATTACACATGGTAAAAGAAAACACATTGAAACTAGATTCCACTACTTGAGGGATCAAGTGAATAAATGTAAAATCATTGTTGAATACTGCTCAACAAATGATCAAGTAGCTAATGTTTTCACAAAGCCAGTCAAGAGGGCCCAATTTTTGAAGCTGAGAAGAGAATTGAGAGTTGTTTGCTTTGAGAGTTGGAATTAAGGAGGAATGTTAATTTGTAATTCAAAACTCTTGGTTTGTTCTAGGGTTAGTTACCTTGTTTCCTAAGTAACTAACTTTTCCCTGTTTTTAGCTAGTTTGTTAGACAGTTAGCATTTATTTGTTATGCAAGCTATAGCTGGAACATGTTGTATATATACCTTTTTTCCTCATTAAAAAAGCTAATGCATTTATTTCCTTAACTCTCTAAATCTCTTTCTCTCTTTCTCATTCTCTAAATTTGTTTCTTATTTCTTCAACCAAACAAAATCACAAAACCATAGCTCAATTTGTTCACCAACAATTTTAATGTGCTACATTACCTTGATTAGGAAAAAGAGAGAGCAATACTAATTTGAAAGTGGGGTATTTGTTTTGGAGTGGTGAAAACTTGTGCCTCTAATTACCTTTTTTTTATAAAGATTGTTCTTGTATTTACTTATTATTCGATTGTCTAGCACATTGATGCTGCATGTGATATTTTCTTCATTTGATAAATTACTTTACTTATTTAAAAATAATATTAATAGATACTTTGATAGATATTTTGATTATATTTATAAAATATTACTTTTTTTTTATGACTTTTCCTAATAGTACTTCAAATTTAAATTTTAAATATTTTTTCTACACAGCCAACATAATTTATGTTAGGTTTGTAGATATGTGTTGGCTATATTTTGTTAAAACAATATTTCTAGCAATATGTTAGACAAAATTTCTTAACATGTTGATGCGACATCATAGCGTGCCTTGTTCCGCTTTCTTGGAGGTCAATATAAAACGTGAAGATTCCTAAATATTCTCTGGAGATTTGTTTCGCGTGAAGAGTTGACCAAGAAGCGTGTTTGTAGAAGTAGAGATAGGTGGTTTATACTTAGCGTGTTCCTTAAGAATGTTGTTGCAACATTTAAGGAAACATCTGATCTGCTTCAGAAGATTTGTGCTGGAATCTCGTGATTCAGCTAGATGTCTGGCTCGATTTGTGCATCAAGCCTATTCTGTTATCAGGCTATATGAAGGAAGACTCAAGACCTAATTGTGTACTGAAGCCGTCATTAACAAAAGTGTCTATTCAAGACTTTCACATAATTCTGGGAGAAAAAATGACTGAAGAAAAGCTGGTAAGAAAGATTCTTAGATCTATCCCTAAAAGGTTTGATATGAAAGTGACTGCAATTGAAGGAGCCCAAGATATTAAGAACATGAAAGTGGAAGAACTTATTGAGTCACTTTAAACCTTTGAGATGGCCATCAATAATACGTCTGAAAAGAAAAACAAAGGCATTGCCTTTGTGTCCAACACCAGTGTTGATAAAAGTGAAGGTGACTTAGAGACTGATGAAGAAATATAAGAGGCTATAGCGATGGTTAGAAGACTGTTTAACAACATTATGAAGAGCATGGATAGAGGAAGAAGACCAAATGTCAAGAATATCACATCTGACATCGGGAAAAGCAGTGACTCTCTGTAAAAGATAAAAACTCAAGAGCAACCTATGGATGTGAAGGTTATGCTCATCTCAAGTATGAGTGTCTTATTCATCTCAAAAGACAACAAAAAGGGTATTATGTGAAGGAAAATCGAATTATAACAGAATAAAGCAGCGGATACAATTTTCGATTTTCTTTCCTTGGATCATTACGAATTACACATGAATCAGTGATTCGATTGTTACCTCGAAAGTGTGGAGTCTGGAAACTGAAAAAGCTGGAACTGGAATCACGATCATAGCAAAGCAAGCAGCAAGTAGCAAAGCCTCTAGCAAGTCCAAACGAATAATGCTCCTCTAAATCTCGGTGCCAGCCAAGGAATCAGAAGTTTTAGAGAAGTAGGGTTGCTCTAAAAACGTGTAACCAAAAACTTCGGCACTAGGGTTTTATTTATAGAACTTCTAGTGTGCTCTGCAAGTCAGAAGTCACTATTGGGCTTCAGTAAGCCCAATAACGAGTATAGTAATTCTGCTAACTAATTAGCGTTATTTACTAAACGCACCCCTTATATAAATCATACTTATATATTTCTCTTTTGACTGTTCTTTGTGTGTGACCCTATAGGTTCTAGTCACGTTGGCAATAATATTAAATCTAATATTTAATACTGTAAACAATGAGCGGTATCTAGCAACACATCATTGCTACCCAAGTGACAAGAATGTCAAGTGATCTGACGAAACCTTTCCATGATAATACTCATGTGTACAATTACACCTTTGTCTTGATATCTTTATTGATCCCAAGGCATAGATATTGTCACCCTTGTATAGATCAATGTTTATATTTCTTGATTCCGAAATATATTGAATAACGAATAAGTCCAATATCTTATATTGACTTAGTTCGGCATGGCCATGCAGTTTTACAGTCATATTTCATCAAGAGGCCTAAAGATATATCTCCTGTTTTTGAGGAGGGACAAATCCCATCTAGGAGACTAATGTCCCTCAACATGATTCATCAAGTACCCATTAACCAACGTTATGGTTATCCTTTTACAGACAACGTTAGAATGGAAACAAAGCACTTGAGTCCACATCTAGGGATCATAGTGGTTTCAGGTCTAAGAGCGATATACACTATTATCATTGTGAGAATATTTTATGACAATTTCATAACTTACTATGTAGTATTCTCACAGTGGGTCAATCCAGTATAAATATTACTCCTAATATTTATACCTATGTATAGACTTAATATCTCATATCTATGACCCATGAGATGCAGTCATCGGTCTACATACATAATAGTCTCGACGTTTTATTATTATCCTTTATTCATATTAAAGCTTTGACTACGGATACATAGAATATCATTCTTTATGATAATGTAATCTCATGATTAAGTCACACTTAATATATTATTACACGAACTATCTATTCTAAGGACTTTATTAACGTTATATAAATATAATAAAGAGTGTCATATATTATTCAATAATAAAAGTCATGATACATAAGATAAGTTTAACATAAACTATTGGCCTCTAGGGCTTACACCAACACTATGTCTGATGGTCTAATGAAGAAGAACAATCAAATGGGGAAAGTATAAATCATGTTGCTACTCTTACTAGAAAATGTGAATCTGATGAGGATCCCTATGGTGATGACATTACCTATCATGAGCTGCTTGATCCCTATGAAAAAGTTTGTCTAGAGAGAGAAAAACAAAAGATGATTATTATCAAATTGGAGAATGAAAATCAAAAACTCCTATAAATTGTATCTGAGTTACAAGGTTCTTAACTTATCAACTAGAAAATTTGACCAAACCAGTTAGTATGCCCACTAATGGCTCTAACATGTATGAAATTCGTCTAGTTGAGAAAGAGTCTAAGAATGATGCAAGAGTATAACCTAACTCAAAATCTGTAAACGAATAAGGTGAATCCTCTAAAATTAGGTTTGTTTCTTCTAAAAGTAAGGTCACAATGTCAGATAACATGTTTAAACATCCTGACAACTTTCAAAAGAAACAAAACAAAGCCAAGTTTGTGCCCTGGATGTGTCACTAATGTGGTAGGAAAGGTCACACAAGGCCTTACTGTTATGATTTGTATGGTTATCCTAAACAACATTTACCACCTAAGCATAATCAATGTGCCATCAAAAATTGGAAACCTAAAGTCAGCAACACCTGTCATATAGTTCACACAAACCTAAGAGATTCTGAAAACTGGTACTTCGATAGTGGATATTCTAGGCACATGACTGGTAACAAAAATTACTTTAGAGACATTAGTCTTTGCGCAATTGGTTTTGTTACTTTTGGTGATGGAGCTAGAGGTTAAATCAAGGGGATTGAAAAATTGGTTGGTTCAGGGCTTCCTAAACTTGAGAGTGTCCTATTTTTCAACGGAATCATGGCTAATCTGATCATCATTAGTCAATTGTGTGATCAAGGATTAAAGGTCATCTTAAAAAAAAAAGTGTTTGGTGATTGATGAGGAAAATAATGTTCATATGATAGAAGAAAGATCAAAAGATGACTGCTATGTATGGAGACCTAGACAAGAAAGGAAAGTTTGTGAAGCTTGTCAAATCATGTCTGTACTAAAGCGTAGTCATCAGATTGTATTAATAGCTCGTAAGCTTTGCCTGGACCCTGTTGAGGAAAATCATGATAAGAATACTAACAGAGAAGGAAGCTCCCACATGATTGTTGATAAAAGAAACTTTGGCAGAGATATACATGTCTTTGACGATGTCTATTTTAAACGTCAAAGAAGAAAGGATAAGATGAGAAACGTGAGCTCTCTACATAAAAGCACAAACGTGTTATGGGTATACATATATTGGATTAAGGAAACTGATATCAGAAATTAAGGTATAGTTGTTAACAAAACAACGACTGTCGAAGAAAACTTCATGATTGCTCAGAAATGTGTTAACAACATGTCAAGCAACATGTTAAAACTTGTGAAGTCCCAACTGAATCATGCTGGTCTACATGAGAACTCTAGTCAAGACCCTTAACAATTTTGTGATAAGGAGTAGTTAGATATAGCAAATGGAGGAAATCTCAAGTCCATTGGGTGGTTTAATTTTGATGAAAGCTCTACCCCCTGAGGAAACAGGAAGCAAATTTGTGGGTTCCTGTATCCTACTGGGCAGAGGTTAGTGTCAAAGAAAGTAGTTGTGCTCAATTATCTTGGATAAAGGAAATGTCAGAAGAACATATTGTCAAGAAGGATGTTATGACATCGTACAACAAAAATCTGAAAGTTGTCGTCATCTTTGAAAATCTCTTCCTAAACTGCAAGATTTTTTTGATCCTTCATCACTTTACTAGAGAGTTAACTGAAGAGAAGATTGTTACTTATGGGCATGTGATCACAAGGGATAAATCTGGAGGCATTTCTTCTAAAGGGTTGAACAAAATCAAATTGACATGCTAAGGGGTATTTTAGGTATTTGCCTATTTGAATTGTAGCAATTACAGCCTAAGCGTGCAACATACACATTTTCTTCCCTCCATTTACTAGTGCACGCTGTTTTAGGGAAATCATTAGAAGCTAACCCTAACACCATACCAACATGCTATCAAACCACTCTCATCTACACACTTCAATCTTTCTCTCTCTAAACTCAGAGAACTGACTTACAGTGATTCCTTCTGCCTATCTCATCAACTCCCTTGAACTTCAAATTCTATTTCTAGCAAGATGATTTTTGTGAAGGACCAAGAAATAAAGATGTCACAAGCATATGAGAAAATCGCAAACTTCTTCTATGACGCATATTACACGGTCCAAAGCAAAAGACAGTTAATCAGAAGCTGTGATAGATGTTATTACCATTAGGGTTGTTCTAGGCCATAATCCCACCAAGAAAAGGACCAATACAACGGTTGGGAAAAAGGCTAAGCCTTCTGATGTAAGTGAACCCTCTCACCACTCTGTGTTTGTTAAGGTACCTACTAGAAAATTTAAAAAGGTTGCTTCACCTGTTAGTGTTAAGAAACCACATTCTATGAGAGGTATGTAAGTCAGTTCGTTAAGTATGCCTAATATCAAAACTAATGCTGGTAATCCTGATGATAACCCCCCCCACCCCCCCCCCCCCCCCCACAAGTCAAATGTTGGTGATCTTGTTCAAACATCTGTCAAAACTGCCAATGTGAACCCTTGTTCAGATAAACCTAGATTTGTTGAAATCATATGTCAGACTAACATTGTTAATAATCCTGTTGATAAAAGTAGTAATAAGTCACCTTCTAAAAACTTAGTGGCCAATGATGTGTCTGAAGTGTCTAAGATTATTGATGTCCTAGTTGTTGAGTCTCTCAAAGAAACCCTAACCTATTCCAATGTTGCGCCGAATGTTGTGACATCCTTGGCACAATCGGATGCTCATAATGAAACTACCCACGACAACATTCATGAAGAGCCTGAGTCTAAGTCAACATCTGAAAGTGAAAATTCATAACAAAAGGTGGTTATTGATAATGTTGAAGAGAAAAAAGTTTCTGATAGTGAAGGAGATAAGATTGTGACCAGTGTTGATAAAAACAGTTGTGTCAGAAAGTGACCGATATTGATAAGGACATTATTGAGAAAGAAGATGATACTGTTGTGTCTGATGGTAACTCTAGCAAGGAAAAGGGTGATGAAAGCTTGTCTGCGGAAGAAGATAATGTAAATAGCGAAGAAAGCAAGGACAATGTGTCTGCTAGTGTTGATAAGAATCAAGATACTTATGTCTTGAATGTGGACGACATGGATTATGATGATGAGTCAATAAGAAGGAGATTAACTTAAGGAATTGTGAACAGATTAAAGAAAAGGAAAGGGAAGACTACTGCTTCTGAAAGCCAACCCTCAAAGGCCATCAGGAAGAGGGCTAGTGTGGAACCTGCAAGAGGTTGAAGTAAGGTTTCTATTGCTACAACAGTGAAAAAGTCCAATAAAAGGAAGGAAGTTTATGAGAATGGCTTCAACTATGATGTTGAGCAAGATGTCCTGGACATCACGCCCCCTGTTAAGAAAAGAACTACTGGTGAAAGGAAAGTTCTTGTTAATGTCCTTGAGACACCTAAGGAAGAGTGTATGTGGGTTTAGAAACTGGCATACACCTAAGGAAGAGGGGTTGAATTGTATTAGCTATTTTTTTTTCGTTTTCTCCTAAGCTGAAAAACACTGATCAGAAGCAGTTCAAGAACAACTTTTGAAGTGATGTTCAGAACTAAGTTACAGCGGATAAAAACAGAGAGAGAAGGAAGAAAGACACAAAGCAATTATACAGGTTCCTTCCAGAAACCAGAAGTAGTCCTGTCCCCCTTGCACTTCCAAGGAGAGTTCACTATAATGTAATATTTGATTACAAATGCTCACTACTAAACTTAGCAAGAGACTTCAAATGCTCAAGCACAACTGCAAGAGACTTCCTATGCTCCTGAACACAATCAAGAGACTTCTATGCTCAAGCACAAAAGCAAGAGACTTCTAATCAAACAGAATTACAAAGAAAAATGTTTGACACTGAACACTTGATGTACAATCAGAGGTGCTCACAATACAAATTAGATACAAACTCTTAAGATTCTAGAATTTCTAAGATATGAACTTTGAAAAGAAATTCTAAGTGAACTTTTGGATGCTGAACAATTTTGACAGAGTTTAGGCGCCTTCAAATTGTTGTAGAGTCTTATATGTTTCTTCAAGTCTTCACTTCTTTATATAGCGGTGTGAGATAAACGTTGTGAATTGCCAGCACATCCAAAAAGAGTCGTTTGAAGCTTTGATCAATAACCAATGATCCATTGCCTGATATGGTTGTTGTCCTATGAAGGATCAATATCAAATCCATTCCATGTATGTAGGAACATTGTTGTAGGCAGAGCTATTATCCTTGTCTTGTAGCAGAGACAAACTCTGTGTAGTGGAGGTAGTGGTTGTACACTTCGTACCATTGTACTTTGTCAACGCTCTACAAAAGAACAAGCATTCAATGCCTTCAAATCCTTTTGAATTAGCCGTTGCTTCACTTTTCCACTCTTCTGCAATGCTTAGACGACATTAAATCAAATGAACAACATTTGAAGCTTTAAGCTTGCATCTTCTGATGAACTATAGCTTCTAGTGATCTTCAGCTTCTGATGAACTAGCTTCTGATGACACGTCATCACTCCAGGAGCACTTTGTCTTCAGGAGCACTTTGACTTCAGGAGCAGTTCTCTTTAGACGCTTCTAAGCTTCCTTTTTGTTGATTTTTTTTTCTCTCTTTTGTTCTTCTAGAACCTAATAATGATCTTCAAATTTTTGTCTATGGTCCTGTACACTTGAACAAATATTAGCATATCCAATTGACAATTTTTAATACCTTGTTATCATCAAAACTCTCTAAGGGTAATGTTAAACACATTTTGTTCCAACAATCTCCCCTTTTTTGATGATATCAAACATTAATATTTAAAAATGTTCAATTGTTGTTAATATAATTAACAAGTTGACTATAAGGGTATGAGGTTTGTAAGCTCCCCCAGAGTCCAATAGCACTTTAAGGTGAGGTTTGTAAGCTACCCCTGAGTTATATTCTTGTTAAATAAGTTCATTTAGAAAAACGTAATAACTCTCAGAATAATCTCACATTATAAAGACTAACAGATGAGAAGAATGTCCTATTAAAACAAATTGAGAATATGAATATATAGGATCAGAGCAAAAATCAGTTCAGAAGCAATCAATATGTTAGCACAAAATGTTCAGAAGCATTAATCAGAGCAGAACAAACAAGCTAAAATCAGTTATACAGAAGCATAAATAAGTTCAGAACCAACAAATGAAGATAAACAAATGACAATAAAGCAAGCTTGGGTGTGCAACTAAGGCTGGACTTGTTTTTGGAGCAACATCTCCAGTAGTTGCTTCATCTGATTCATCTCTTGCTTCATTTCATGCTTAAAATCTTCATTGCTCTTGATAAGCTTCTCTTCTCTGATTCTTGCTTCCTCTAGCTGAGCTTCAGATGTAGTCTTGTACTCCAGTAGCATCAACTTCTGCTCCAGAAGCTCTTTCTTCTCCTGATGATTCTCTTTCTCCAGAAGAGTATTCCTTTGCAGAAGAGCCATTTCAGAAGATGCTTCCTTGAGGTTAAGCTTGGTTAACCAATCCAAATTTAGCTCTCTTGGATGAATGCTTGATGGAATAACAGACTTTGCTTCAAGGCATAAAGGAGTTTTTACCTAGGTTTTGAGAATCTTGACATCATGCAAATTAGAAACCACTCCCTTCAGCCATTCTTGGAGTTGTGCCTGAGCAAACTCTTGTGCATCAAAGCATGATCTTTGCATCTCTAACAAAACAAGTTCCACTATATCCTTCAATCTGGTCCACATCTTTTCATAACTATCCTCATGAATGAGGTTGTTCCTTGCTTTAACAAGATGGTTCGGCTCTTGAAAGATACCTTCACATACATTTGCCAATATAGTTGAATGTAAGAATAAGGTGGGTGGAGAGGGGACATTTGTCTTTGCAGGGGCTACTAGTTGGATAGCTAGGTTTGATGATGAAGGTTGGTCATTTATGTAGGTTTCAGGGTCAGTTTGAGTGTTGGTTGTTGGTGATTGACTGTTTATGGTTAGGTCAGATGCACTCTGTTTAGAAGCAGGTTGTTCATGAACAACTAGTTCAGGAACAGGTACTTCAGTAATGAGAATAGAGCCAGGGTTGGTTGTTTGGGTCATATCTTGGTTTGGTTCATGTTGTTGGGGGAAATCTGTCATAACTTCATCAGAAGCTATGTCAGAGGCTATTTCTGAGTTGGATACATATTCAGGTAGTTCACCTGAATAGTGACTTTCTAAGTTTGGGATTATTGATTGTTCAACAGTTTCAGTAGTTTGAGTAGGAGAGTTGGGGTAGATGATGATACATTGGTGTTTACAAGATCTGTCCCTACACAATCACCTTCACCTTTTGCAGCAGCATGTATAGATTGAATAGGTTCAATCACAGGTGGTTGTAATGGGTGGTTTGCAGGTAGATTCTTGCATAAATCAATTTTCCTTTGTTGCATATCAATGATACTTGGTTCAACAATAGGATACATGGGTATAAATGTATCATTAACAGGCTTTTTAGTGGTTTTGGTTGATGGTGATGGGGGTATAGCTTTGTTAAGTGAGGAATAGACATTACTAAGTGGCATATCATCTGGAACAGATGATGTGGTTGATGATAATGATGAGGGTGACTTAGACCTAGAGTCTGAGGATGAACTAGATCTTATTTCAACTATATCAACATTAGTATGTAAAGTTTCAGGATTACCTTCAGGAGCTTCTGAACTGTCAAGAGCTTCTGATGCAGTAGTGTTTCCTTCTTGAGCTTCTTCAGCAATCACCATTGCCAGATCTTCAGCTTCAGTTGCTACAAGCTCTTGCACAACCTCAACAGCCTTGATCACCTCCTGAGCAGCTACACCAGCATCTTCCCTTACTATGCTGGAAGCAAGAACTTCGATCTGTTTTGCTAACTCCAAAGCCTTCTGAATAATTGCTTCTTCTACAGTGTTCTTCCTCTTCAACTCCCTTGTGACCAGCTCAGTAGCTTCTTCTACTTCTTCTGCTTCAGGAGTTAACTTCAGCTTCCTGACAGCTGGTTTCCTTGTCCTTCTTGGAGCAGAAGGTTTAGCAGGCTGAGATGGTGAAGGTGCAGTTTCCTTACCAGTTCTGGTCCTTTTCCAATAGCCTTAGTATGGCCTAGGTCTTTGACTTCTTCCTGAATGATTTGAAGACCAGAACCCGATGCTTCAACAGCCTTTTCCTTCTTGGCCTTCTTAGCTTTCCTTGTTGGTTGCTCAGAAGCTTCTTCTAAGTACTCAGCTTTTGAGAGTGGCTTCCTCTTTGTCTTTCAGCTCTTAGCCACTTTGAGAGCACCACCATACATTTCATCTGGAATATCTTCCAGTTGGATTTCTTCTCCAGTGCTTTGTAGATGATCATGGATGAAGTACAGTTGAACATCCAGAGGGTCATGCTTGCAGATAAGAGGAAATCCTTCCATGAGATTTGAAGAAACTCTGGATTTCTTCAAGTCAGTATCAAGCTTTGTGATTTTTTCTTGCTTGATTAACTTCATGTTCCCTAAAGTGCTTCCATTGATGATTTTACCAGTGACTGTGCCCAGCAGTTCATCTGTGAAGCCTCTTGTTTCACTTAAAGCTTTTAGAAATCCTCCTTGATTGAGAATCTCTGAGATTAATCTTCCATAGAGAATCCATGACCTCTTGATTAACTGACTCTCCTTCAGAGTCTTGATCATTTGCTTGAAGATATACTTTGGCACGTTGGCTTTCTCCTTTTTGATGAAGAAGTGTAGGAACACTCTGTGCTCAAGAGATGGTTGATCAGAACCTCATCCCTTGGGCAGTAGGTTCTCATTCTGTATCTTCAGCATCATTTTCTTCTCCATAGAAAGGTTGATGTAGACACCTTTCTTTGTGCTCTTAAACATGGTCTCATTAACAATATCATTCCAAGGGCTCTTCTTGTTGTTGTCCAACCCATCTTTGAAGTTTCCTTCAGAAGTTCTTCCAATCACGTATGCAATGATTTCTTGATTGATGAAGACTGGTACACCCATAATGCTCGACCTTATCTTAGTAGCAACAAATGGTTCCAAACCCATTTGTTCTCTTGTTTTACCTTCCAGAGTAGGATCAATCAACACTTTTTTAGCTTCTTCCAACTTAGCAGCGTGTTTATTAAAAACAGAGGCTCTTACCTAGAAGTGCTTTACCAGGTTCTCGTAGGTTGGACCATTGAGCATGTTGAAGTATGGTATGAGGTCCTGAGATTCATAGTAACCTTTGATGTCGCAGCCATGGTGCAACAAAGATGTAAAATCCACTGGTCTCTCCACTTGAATAGTTAGTTCCCATTCTTCTAATGACATAGTTCTCCCTCTAACTTCATAAGCAGACAATTCTTGC
Source organism: Medicago lupulina (assembly GCA_958299785.1). Classification (NCBI taxonomy): domain Eukaryota; kingdom Viridiplantae; phylum Streptophyta; class Magnoliopsida; order Fabales; family Fabaceae; genus Medicago; species Medicago lupulina. The sequence continues at coordinate 65,705,273 of OY283140.1, forward strand.
TGAGTAGAAGTTCCTTGAGTTGTATCTTAAATAGCTGATTCAAGAACAGAGCTTGAAGATGCCATTGATGATGATGAAGTTTTTAGGGTTCTAAGTTTTTGATTTGGGGAAGAATGCGTTTACTTCGTAGAGAACAGTTTGAGAATAGAAAGTGTAGGTAGTGAAGTGAGTAGTGTGTGATTTGTCTAAGTGTTCTAAGTAAAAACGATTGCAATTTCAGTAGGGGACAAACAAACACAACATTAATGACAGTTGGGGGCACGACAATAGTACATTCAAAGCATAAACATCATCATAGCCCACGAAAGTCATACACCAATACAAATAAGCCACGTTAGCAAACTTCAGATGCACTGTCAAGTTACTGGGACAAGTGTTACCAGAAGCAACCCCAACAATTCCACTAACTCAGCTATTCAGAAGCACAAAATCCAGCTACTGAAGTTAAAGTGCTGATGTCATCTTCTGAAGCACATTTTCCTCAGAATCTTAGTTAAGAGCTTCTGATGGACCATAACTTCTGAACTGACTTCAGAACCTAACTTCTAGTTCAGGAGCAAGCAATTTCAATCAGACACAAAGTGCATGTTCAAATTTTTCTTTATAAAATCAAATCTTTCAATAGTTAAAGGTTTAGTGAATATATGAGCCCACTGATGTTCAGTATCAATGAATTGTATATCCAAGATTCCTTTTTGAATATAGTCTCTAATAAAATGGTGTTTGATTTCAATATGCTTGGCTCTTGAATGTAGAATTGGATTCTTTGACAAACAAATAGCAGCAGTATTATCACAAAAGATAAGGATACTGTTAGCATTCATCTGATAATCTTCCAACTGATGTTTCATCCAGAGTAGTTGTGTACAACAACTTGCAGCTGAAATGTATTCTGCTTCTGCTGTAGACATAGCAATAGTTGCTTGCCTTTTGCTAGCCTAGGATATCAGATTCTCTCCTAGGAACTAACAATTACCACTGGTTGATTTTCTTTCAATCTTGTCACTAGCATAGTCAACATCACAGAATCCAATACTGTGAGGAAGATAAGTGTGGATAAGATAATTTTGGCCTTGTTAACTCAGGATGAAGATATGGCTGATGGAAATGATGATGTTGTAGGCAATGAAGATTAGGATGTGGATGGGAATACAGATGAAGATGAAAATGATGATCAAGAGGATGGATCTTAAGCTAAGGCTGGATTTTTTGTCTCTCCTTATTTTTGATCATGTATTTTTTTCTTTTGTGAGCAATGCCCTTGATTTATTAGCATTTAATATGTCTACTCTATAATATCTGCACTTATGTCCTGCTACTTCTGTTCTGTACTATGTTATTTTGCTACATCAGTACTTTACTTCTACTTCTTATGCTTGAATTTTGTCAGAATTTATGGCTAAAAATGGGGAGTAGAATTATGTTCACGTTCTGATGTTATGCATGTTGTTATGACATGTTATGTATGCATGAGTTCTGAGACTGAGGGGAAGTAGCTCTTTTGGTATGGCATATTGTTATTATGCATGTTCTTAAAGAAGTATTGCTTGAGGGGGAGCATATTTTTTTTAGAATCTACCATTGAGGGGGAATGTTGTATCTGTTTACTAGACTGATAATGCATGTTTATATATTGCTAGTATGTGCTTGATGATAAAATGCATGTAGGTATGTGAGTTCTGGTGAACTATAATGTCCTATCAGAAGTTCTGACTTCCTGATGATTTGAGAAATTTATTTTTTTTCTCTAATGCATTCTATGTGGGAGTTTATTTCTCCCTCGGCTGATTATTGTTATATATTTATGAGAGTTTATTTTTCTCTGTGTAGTTTATTTCTCCTGTTCTTTTTATGTGAGACTGGGTTCTATTTTATTCTGTTGCATATGCCTCTGATGTGTTGGATGATGTCTCAACATGTCCATCTGTGCATTAATTTTTTAAGTTTTGATTTTTAAATAATGTTGAAGTTCTTTTGTTATCTTCTTTGCTGCTGAGCTCTTTTGTTAAAGATAAAGAAGGTATGACCAAATGATCCCTTGCTCTTTTGTTCTATCTATGCAAGTTACTTGGTGTTTTGAAGATTTGTGATGCAAAGATTGTTTTAGCCAAAATTTGCCAAAGGGGGAGATTTTTAGGTTTGTAGACATGTGTTGGCTACATTTTGTTAAAATAATAGTTCTAGCAAGATGTCAAACAAGATGTCTTAACATGTTGGTGTGACATCATAACGTGTCTTGTTCCGCTTTCTTGGAGATCAATCTAAAATGTGAAGATTCCTAAATATTCATTGAAAATTTGTTTTACGTGAATAGTTGACCAAGAAGCGTGTTTCTAGAAGCAGAGATAGGCGGTTTATACTTAGCGTGTTCCTTAAAAATTTTGTTGCAACATTTAAGGAAACATCTGATCTGCTTCAGAAGATGTATACTGGAATCTCGTGATTCAGCTGGATGTCTGGCCCAATTTGTGTTTCAAGCCCATTCTGCTATCATGATATATAAAGAAAGACTCGAGACCTAATTGTCTACTGAAGCCACCGTTTACAAAATTTTATATTAGGGTTTTAGTCTGTTCTTTGTTATTTGTGAGCCACTCTCGTATCTCTTGGTATTGGAGTTGGACTTTGTAGTTAAGTTGTAAAACTTATAATTCACTCAAAGCTTGTAAGCACGAGTGGAGTCTTAGTTTAGGAGAGTGTCTCCATTTTTGTTATTATTACAAGAACGGCCACTGGGATTGTGATTAAGAGGAAGTGAGCGGAGGTTCTCATATTTCGGACCAGGAGATTCATAGGTAGAAATTGCACATGTAGTGATTAAGTGAGAAGCTAGTAGACTGAGGGTTTTTATGTATGCTTTGAATTAATAATACTATAGTGAATTTTCTTCCCGGCTTGGTAGCCCCCAGACGTACGTGAAGTTGCACCGAACTGTGTTAAGAAACATTTTGTGTCGTTTTATTTCTTAGACATTTCTATTGTTTGTTAATTGTGTTATCATGAAGTCTTGACATCGTTCTTAACATCACACTTGTCTTAACATCGTGAATAAACTCATTCAAACACACTCATAAGCTTTTCTTCTTTTAATGATCTGCATATATACTCTCTTTTTAAACAAAATCTACACATTTACTTTTATAAATCATGGTTTATATTATTGATAGATTGTATTGTTGGTTATTTATTTATTTTTCTACAAATATATTATGATTAGTATTAACACAAAATTGCACCCTTTTGTTTAATCTTTATTACTTACAGGTGGAATGGCCTGTAGTTGTATCACACTCACAAAATAATTATTTCATGACGTGGAACTACCCAACCTACAATTTCACAATGGCCTCTTTTTGGACATCTTTTTTGGTAAGATCAAAAAAATCAGATTTAAAAGGTCCAAGTTCAACTGGACTCTTCAATCTTTACATTGACGAGGCAGATGAAAATTGGATAACTCAAATCGAAGATTTTGACTATGTTATTCTCAATGGAGGACATTGGTTTGCAAGATCAATGGTATTCTATGAGAAACAAAAAATTGTTGGATGTCATTATTGTCTCTTAGAAAATGTCCCTGATTTAACCATGTACCATGGTTATAGAAGAGCATTTAGGACTGCATTTAAAGCCATCAATAATTTAAAGAATTTTAAGGGCATAACATTTCTTAGGACACTTTCACCATCACATTTTGAAAATGGGTTATGGAATCAAGGTGGGAATTGTGTTAGAACTAAGCCATTTAGAAGCAATGAAACACAATTAGAGGGATTCAATTTAGAGTTGTATACGATTCAATTGGAAGAGTTCAAAACTGCTGAAAAGGAAGCAAGAAAAAAGGGTTTGAAATTTAGGTTGTATGATACAACAAAAGCAACAATGTTGAGGCCAGATGGCCACCCTAGTAAATATGGACATTGGCCTAATGAGAATGTGACATTGTATAATGATTGTGTGCATTGGTGCTTGCCTGGACCAATTGACACATGGAGTGATTTCTTGTTAGATATGTTGAAGATGGAGGTGTGAGATCAGCCCAAGAAAAAAGATTTCATTTACACACAAATTAAAAAATGAAATAGTTTTTATATACATTTAACAATTATTACTTTTGTATGTAATCTGGCTTGTAATTTTATTTTTTACTATATTATTGGTGCGATGTTTTTACCGCCGTTCAGCCGTAAGTAATCTCTCTTGAAGAACTTACGAGTAAGATAAATTTTTCTCTCCCAACCGAATTTTCATCTGGCTTGTCAATTTAAGTTGTGATGATGTGCACATGTATTGTAAATCTTTTTTCTCTAAGATCAAATTTGATTAATGTTTTTAATAATAGGGAGCTATTTTCTTTCTTTCAATTATTTAGTTCTTTTACAATAAATATTTGTACAAATATTAAATAAAGAAATATTATGACCACGTCAATCGACATATTATCTGCTTATTATCAATAATGTTTGTTATGGATATTTTCATTTTATCTCTAACTTTTAAGAGAATAAATTCTAACAATTTCGAATTCTTTTGAATGATAAATAAAATTTGACTGTATACTTAAACTTAGATTATCACAAATGATTCATGGGAATATAAACTGATAAACAATCATTTGATTTTCTCTCAACAAAAAATAATTTGACTTATGGGTAGCGAATAAAACCAAATGATAAGTTGGTGGCTATATAAATCCAAAATTTGTGTCTTTATTGTGTTGAAAATTTCCTCATACACTATTCTTGATGTCACATCCTACCCTTCGAGTACCCCACTAGGATAAGCTTCAATAATAACACTGCAATAGTACATATCCATTTAGACCAAAGCCCTGAATAATTTGCACATTTTTTACAGTATAATTTAGTAATGGTTTAGAATAGCAAGTCTGTGTTTGTTTTCAAATGATTGCTCGTCCCATAAGCTATAGGATTCCTTGCAAGGTTGATAGAAAACTTGTTGTTACCAAAAGCTCAATATGTTCTCCTGTACCTATCTTCATTTAGCAATGATTGTAACCACAATCCTTGATATGCTGCATAGTAAGTTGATATGTATTTAGCTTTACAAGTTGACAGTGTTACAATTGCTCGTTTCTTTGAACTTTAGGAGATTGATGAATTGAAAATTGTAGACATGTATCCCATTATGCTCCTCCTTTCAACTCGACCTCCAGATCGGACTTAGTCACCATAGTCTATTAGTTTATTTCCTTTGTCATTTTCCTTAGGATATAATGTAGTGTAACACCCAAAACCCTTTAGAGTGATAAAAGATGCAAATGATATAATCCTATAAAGAATTTAGATTATTCTTCTTCAATAAGTTCAAAACATGTAGAATTAATTTTTCAAAACATTGCAGCAGAACAATTCATAATATCTCAACATCAACAAAATAAATCTCCTAGGTAGCCATATAAAATATGCCATAATACATCACCATAATAAAACTTCAATCTCAACATACTGAATGATTAAAATCTCATACAGTCATAATATAAAAGATAACAGACAGACATCCCTAATTAGAGCCCGACACACTAAGACTCCAAAGCAGAAAAAGAAGCAGTATCCATGCTAGTCCTAAAGCAAAATACTCACCGAGCAAAGCAAACTAATCATGCACGCCGTCTACCCATTCATACGAATAAGGAAGGCGGTCAACCAAACGACCGCTGGGGGTTAGACATCATTCAAATCAATTAAAGCATAATCAAATATAAGCATTCAAGAATTTTATGCATATCGCATATACATACTCACCACTCCTAGAATACTATCATCATATGAATATTATCATACCCCTATCATAGCATATCAAGCATATTCGATCTCTAATCAAAGTGGTCAACAAAAGCCTATCACCTTACTACATCAATTTCATCAATTAGAAAGTATAATCATACATGTAATATTTGCTCATTTTACATAGGACACATATTGGATATAAAGTAGGTCCTCGTAGCGCATCTTTAGTTTACCAAAACTGACATGAACAACACCTTGACTTCGCACCTCCTTAGCAGCAGCCTCCGCTGTAAAAAGTAGGTCATTCTGCAGCATCTGTATCCCCTCCTCACGAGTCAACTCTCTATCATCAAGGAGCCTCCCAGTGATGGGGATGTCAAGGAGACACGCTACATCATCTAGTGTAATGGTCATCTGCCTAACATGTAGATGGAAGTTGCTGGTCTCCTCATGCCATCTCTCTAACAAGGCACAAATGAACCCGTGAGAGATGTTTTCGTACCCAGTATTCAAGAGGGGGGTAAGACCAGAAGCAACTTTATTCCAAAACCATTGGTTTTGTTCTCCTGGTTCAGGCATAAACAAGTTAGATAGGGTCAGTTTCTTCCCGTGCGAGATACCTTTCATCCTATGATTTTTTTGAAACTGAAATACAAAAACAACAAACAACACCGTTAATAAGTAAAATAATCATTAGAATAAGTTAAATAAACATTAAAATAAGTAAAATAAACATTAAATATACTTACATTTTCATTGACTCATATCCTGCATGCCACGTGTCTACCGTACTGAGGTAAAAGTGTGGCCTCAGAAGGCCCCCCTCCATATCCATCTGGTCCGGCCTCGTACTCCACAACCGACACCCCCTCTCCCCCCTCTGCTGCTGAGGCTGCTCCTGCTCGACATTAGGCTGCTCCTGCTCAACAACAGGCTGCTCCTGCTCAATAACAGGTTGATCCTACTAATCATGTTGTTGATACGCCTGATACTGATGCTATTGATACCCATCAAAATGATATTGATGAGGCTCCTCGTAATAAGCCTGATTTTGCGCCTGCTGATACTCCTCGTAATAATGTTGATACCGTGTCGGGTCCACCGTCTGGGATGGACCCCTCTGTGACAATGATTCGCCTGCAGCATCAACCCTCCCAAGTCTTGTGCCTCCCCCTCTCCCTCGGCCAGCTAGAGGAGGTCGTGCGGCTTCATTCTCCCTTCATACATACTAGTAAAGGACTGCACTCTCCCTAACCTAAGTCTGTCAGTCCTCTCCTCAGGCGGCCTCTGAGACGTATTCCTCCGAGACATATCTCACATTTCAACAAGCGAAAAATCAATGAGCCATTTTCAACAACAACACTTATATTTCTGCAGTGTCATTTCAATCCGTAAGGTACCACATTGCAGTCAAACATACTATAATCAACATTAACAAACCATATTCTAACTAATTTCATCATTATCAATCCAAAATCATTAAGACATTTTACCAAACACATAGAGTGCAATTTTCAAACAACTAAGTAATCTAACAATTTCTAAACCCTAGACTACCACATTGTACTCTAAACAACATCTAAAATACAATTCCTAACTTAATTCATCACTAACAATCATAAAAACTAACATGCAAGCCAAATTTATAAAAACCTAAAAATGTTAAATTTCTTTAAAATATCTAAAATTTCAACCAAATAAATGCAATGAAGTAGGATAATCATCACTTACTTGATATTGTGGGAGAAATTGACTTTGAATGGTGCAAAAATGAAGAAATTCGGATTTAGGGGGAAAAATTCGAAGTTGGGAAGTTTAGAAAATGATGGGTTTATGTTTCTGTTTTGCTGATATATGACTTAAGCCACGCAATGTGACTTAACTCATGCAAAGTATATAAGGTGTGTTAGTTAACTCGCGCTGCGTGAGTTAACTAACGTCGGGGTATTATCGTCATTTTAGTTGGATGAGAGTGAATTTTGTTGGGTAAAGCGCAAAATTCTTTCTCTTAAGACTAAAGTTTGTATAGGCTCCTCATAATTGGGTTCAACCCTCAATTGTCTTAATACGCTCAAAGTTCACACTAACTAATTCCACAGTTTCTACTTACTTAACGGATAAAAATGATGAATAGTTACCGTCTCTTAATTAATTACCTCAACTCACTAGTTACTTTGTAAAAATAATTATTTCTACCAAAAACATTAAAATATTCCTCATAATGAAATGACCAATTTAGCCTTTCTCCCAAAATGACCAAAATATCCCGAGTTCAAAATGACTAAAATACCCTTCTAAAGCCAAAATCCACTAATCCCAACCAAAATTTATACTATACTAGCGAAAAGACGGGCACGGAATCCATGCCCGTCTTTCCGCTCGTTTTATTGCGCTGTTTGAAAATTATGAATGGTATTTTTTTAAAATAAAATTTTAGTTTTGATTAAAAATAAAAATACAAATGTTTTTTGCTGTTTTTAATGACACGAACAATACTATTTATTATTGAAAAAATTGTTTAAGAGTATAATTGAAATAATGAAAAAGTAAGTATAAATATACTCATCTAGTTTGTTATACTTTTTAAATAATGATAATAAAAAAAAAACAGATAAACATATATTCATATCGTGTTTGTTACATTTGTTTTAATACTTAAATTTATTCTTATCTATTTGTTACATAGGTTACTTGTATTTAAAATTAAGGGTATTTTTAGAAAGAAAATTTCAACCCAAAAGTGTGCTGAAATGGGTAGTTTCCTTTATATATAGTATAGATATATAAAGAAAACTACCTCTTTCAGCATTTTTAAGTTGAATTTTTCTTTCCAAAACTACCCTTAATTTTCAATACAAATAACACATGTAACAAATAGATAAGAATAAATTTAAATATTAAAACAAATGTAACAAATACGATATGAATATATTTATGTTTTTTTTCCTTTTATCATTTAAAAAATGTAACAAGATGAGTATATTTATACTTACTTTTTTATTATCCCAATTATACCCTTAAATATTTTTTTCTCCAATAAAGATTGTTGTTGGTGTGATTAAAAATAAAATTAGATTATATTTTTTTTTGTTATATTATTTTTTTAAAGGATTTTTTGTTATATTGTTGATGTAATTGAAATAGATAATCATGATTAGTTTGGTTTGTATAACTTAAAAACAACAAAGATTTATATATTTTGTTTTAATCAAAATTTCATAAAAGAATTATCGTTCATAATTTTCAAGCTTTAACGCAATAAAAAGAGCGGAAACACGTGCCTGTCTTTTTGCTAGTACACATAGAGACAAATAATCACATACAAGCACATATAAATATAGATAAATATTAATTAAAATAATTTTAACGAAGCTGTTACAAAACACATATTTGCGAGTGGTTAACTCCTGTTATACCTAGATGTCTCAACTGAAGTTCTCTCAAGGGTACCTATCGCTTTTACCCATCACAAATTTCCCATGGTTGTTGCTCCCTAAAATACAAATGCCCTCCCCCGACCAACATTGTCAGCATTTCTATTCATTCTTGCAACATAGGGAAAACAAAAAAGAAACCAAACATCACAATCAACAAAAAACATTCCTTAAAAAAACACCATTGTCTCAATCTACATACAATTCAGATTTTCAATTTCAGACAAACAAAACCTACGATCAGATTTTAAAGCTCAGGCAAGTTTGCATATTGTATGTAAGAAAATTACTTTTTGTACTTCCAAAATTTCTCCAAAACACCCAAAAATCGCCCATTTATCACTAGCTGCAGTTAATTGTCGTTTGAGATATATTTTAAATTGGTTAAATCGATTTAAAAAGTGGTGGAACCAATCTTAAAAATGTCGAACAATACTTATAAGTCATAATTGCCATTGGAGAGCCGAAATGTCGAACGATCTTTAACCGTTGCTGAAGAGTCGAAAAACATTAAGCGCCATTCAATATGCAGCAATCAAAAAAGGAGAAATTGAGAAGTGTGAAGAGTAGGGGTTGGCTCGGTTGACCCATTCATATATTTAGATCCAATTGAGTTGGACCATTTGACAACTCTAACTAAAACTAGCTAGGAGTTGTCTTTTTAAAAAATAGATCAGGAAGTTTGTCCATACTATATCAGTAGAAAAAGTTAATCCTAAACATATAGACTGAACTTATTATAGTATTCGAATTTTTAATGTGAAAATAGGGATCTGGACCTAAAGTTATCACATGCAAGCTTGATTTTATTCCTGAATATCATGTTACTTGTTGTCTTAAACCAATCAAGAGGCCAATTGCCTAATTTGCCCCTGAACTTTAAGAACCCAAATATCTTATTGGAGGTGTGGAAAATGTAGCTTTGGAATATTATCACAGACCTCTCAACTTGCAGCATAGTTCAATTGTGTCTAAAGTTCACTTGCAATTCGCAAATTAAAATTGAGGGACTTGAGTTATTTGTAAAAAAAATAGAAAAGCAAAGATCAATATATTAGTCAAACCTTTTGTAATAAATTTTTTTTTATCTAACATATGCAATATTGCATATGTTAAAGTAATCAAAACAACTATTTATTAAAAAGTTATACATTTAATATAAAATACACAAATTTCAATACAAAGTTATTATTTTAAATTTCATAACATCTGCAAATTTGTTCATGATAAACAAATTCTAAAAAAAATTATTAGTCACCTTGAACATATGTAATACTGACTAATTAATTTATTATCACTCAGTATAACCCACCTGCTCGTTTAATCAATTGGTGTTTTTGTTAGAGGACTTAATAAATTAGTTGCTTACGTACAAGTAAGCCATTTGAATTTGTCTAATATATATGTTGTATTATGCAAAAGCAAGCAGCCCCTTCCCTTTGCGTTAATAAATAAAACATTATGCTATTGTTTAAAAATATCATAAAAAATATTTTCTTAAAAATATAAGTCCACCATATGAAAAAGTAATAAAAATACAAATTTTATGTAGTTACTACCTTTGATTACATACATAGTGTCGTAAAGAAACTTGTTAGAATTTTTAATAAATAAATAAAGACCACTGTTTCATAGGCCTAAGAAAGGATTTGCTTCATAGCCCCTCAATTGCACAAAATTTAGTGAAAACACCTACTAGAAGTTAGTTTTCGATCGGTTTTGTAAGAATATAACTTTATTGAGAGATACATTTCGATAGGTTGAGTAACTCAGAAGTGGTAAAACAATTTCAATTAAATAAATTCTACTAATGACAAATTCGTCAACTGCACCAAATTGTTCCAACTAATAATGTAGTAACTCATGGTCTCCATTTTGATTGTTATTTTTGACTTGACAATTAAACTAAACCTAATTAGAAACGGTAAATGGAGGGGTTTGCAAGAGTTATCATTTTGGAAGAAAATAAAAATAATGGTGAATCAAGTGTGGTGACGGCGATTAAGATTCTTCGAATCTCATATAATTCATTCTTAGAAAGAACATAACCATTGCTATTTAAGGTTTATGCTTACGACGCCTAACAAAGTAAGACCTATTCCAGTTACAGTTCAAGCCCTCTTCATGAAATATTTTCTCCCTAGGGTTAGCAGCAGACTTATATAATCACAAGAGCTGACGTACGTTAAGAAAAGTCATACAAGGTGAGTTTCCAATCTCTCAACAAACTGTCCTAATAGAAATTCTTACCTATATTAGATTCAAGAAAAAAAAGTCCCGACAAGCATTAAATACGAGAAATATTAAAGAAACATAATTATAATAGTATTGATAAAAGAATTTGTTATTAGCAAAATATCCAATAGATCAATAGAGGTTCATCTTGAAATCCTAATGTAAATAGTTTAGTTACTCATGGTAACTAAATACATCATCAAAGAGAAAAGAAAATGTACCTATACAATAACAAGTGAAAGGAGATTGAAAAAAACCTATTTTGGTTGCTTTGGTCACACTCCTTAGCCTCGAAGCCGTCATGATTTTGAATGAATAATCTTGGATGCAAACAAGTTTTAAATAGTCAATTTCTTGCATACATGCACGAGACTCATGCTACATGGACCAGAGAGCAAATTATGTCGTAGAAGATTCAACATGTGCAGGTTGCATGGACGAGAGATTTTTATTGTCGCGTTTTCTTCATTTTTCATGTACTTTTCATCATTGATATGAACTTGGGACAAAATTTCTCCAAGTTACTTGATCTTTACATGCTTCATTGTACTTGGCATTTTAACTTCCATAACTTCCATAAGATGTGATGGTTGGCTTACTTCAATCATTTATACCCAAAAAGACTCAACACGCCTTTGAGTTTCCTAGTTAGAGAAGAAAGAGAATTACAACGAATCAAAACAAAACATTACAATTTCACAAACCATGAGTAACTCACTACAAAACTACAAGAAACTCCTTAAATCACAATAAAAAGACTTGATTACATACTGAAAAACATCATTTGATGAGAAGTCATCATATCCTCAAACTTATACTGTTGTTTATCCTCGAGGAAAGAAATAGCTATACATTCAAATTTTCAACCAAGGAAATTAAATACCTTTTCGACAAGGTGCTCATATCTTCATTAGTGAAAGGAAGATTGACATGCATGTTAGTCAACACCTTCTTAAACTTTTTGAAATGCACATCTTGATCATTCATTATATTTAGATGAGGATAAGGTGATTTGTCATAGAGTAGAATAATTTTTAGTTTGTCGTTATCCTTAAGAATTTTACTCTTTTATTTTCTCAAGATGTATCACTGTCTATTGACTTTTTTTTCCCTTCCCCACTTTTTCTCAAATGAGGATAAGGAAGATTTACATGATATGGAATGACTTGAGTTCTATCACTATCCTTGAGAAGTTGACTCATTAGAATTTCTCAAAATGGACTCTTTATCTATATGTTCCCCTATTGTTTCTCCCATTTTTTCAACTTCACAGTTATTTTTAACTTCACCCTCAACTACTTCTCTTTCTAGTAATTTAGACTCCTTCTTCTTTGTGGCCTTAGAACTCACTGGTTTGTGGACTGATCTACTTCTAAACTCAATCGCCTTGCAAGTCTCATTGTTGGGGTTGTCAAAGGTATTACCTGGAAATATAGCATGTGACATGTTGGCTATTCGAGTAGAGATCTAGGCAATTTGGGTTTCCAATTTCTTGTTTCAGGACTCCTTATTTTTATAAGCAGATTAATTACTTGAAACTAGCGTTTCAATTTGACTCTGTGCAACTTACATGTAGGAAGCAACAATTTCTTCAAAGGCTGGCCTTTCTTGTTGAGATGTGCAGCTTGAGATTGCTGCATATTTAGAGTTGGTTGCAAGTCATTATTGTTTCTCCAAGATAAGTTACAATGCTTCTTCAAACTATAATTATAAGTGTTAAAGCAGGGGTTTCTTTGATGCTTGGTGTATGTGCCCATGTACTTAACATGCTCTTCTGATAACCCCAAACTTGCTCGAAGGCATGCACCACTCACATGAGCTTGTTCGCAAAAATCACAATTTGGACCATGGTATGACATTTGTGCTAACTCCTTTTGATTCATATTATTGTTTTTTGTAATGTTTTCCAGCTGGATGCTTAGAAGTTTGTTACTAGCTAGCAACACATCAAATGTATCTAAGTCCAATGAACCTATTCATTTGTGTATGGAATAGCCCTATCATTACTTTGTGATGCCATGTCGTCGATGAATTCACTCACCTCTGCATGGTTTTTATCGTCATAGTACCACCTGCTGATGCATGTCTATGCCTTCAAACCGATAGTGAACATTTGCATGGTCTTCCATCTCACCATACTTGTGCCTCGGAAACCTATTGAGAAGCATTTTAAATCTCTTTTAAGCTTCAAGAAGAGACTCACTATATTGCTGGTTAAAACTGACAACCACTTGCTTCCTCGCCAAATATTTGGTTATTGTAAAGAAGTGAATGAGAAACTTATCTTCATTTGGTCCTAAATAGCGATAGTGCCACTTGGAAGTGCATTAAGCCAATCTGTTGTTGGTTAGTAAGTGATGCGTTGGTTGTCCTTCAAAGCATTGATGATGAATTTTTTAATGTAAATACAGTTGGATTCGCTAATTAGAACCTAAGGGCACCTCTTCCAAGATGTCTCCCATCTTGGATTTGACGGATGATCAATCACTATCGTCTGGAAGTGGAATTACCACTGCTCTTGTTTCTTTTTCCTTATCTTTGGCTAATTGGGTAGCTTTTTGGATGACTCTATCAATTCCTTCAATCTCCAAGTCAAAGAATAAGACACCTGAATCTGCACCTCTTATAACAAAACTCAAACAACAAAAAATATTTCAATAACATTGCATGGAAGAATTAGACACAAGAGCAACAATTAAATATATTTTTGTATTTTATTATTATTATTATTATTATTATTATTATTATTATTATTATTATTATTATTATTATTATTATTATTATTATTATTACAAAATAAAATAGAAACACATTTTTATATATTTTAAAATATAACAGTAAATTAGGAATTCATGTATGACTAACAAAATAAAACTAAACGAAATAACAAGGAAATATTTTTTTAGTTTTTGAATATATGAATGAAAAATTTGTCGAATTGCCTTGTTCCAAAAGATCAACAATTCTTGACAAGAACGCCAAAAACTTAATGGCAAATTTAGTAAGTGCACCAAATATTCTAAGTAATAAAATACTATGTCATCGTCTCTATATGGATTGTTATTTTCAACTCAGAATTTAAACTAAACCTAATTAAAAACAGTAATGGCGGGATTTGCAAGAGTTGTTCTTTTGCAAGAAAATGAAAGTAATAGTTAATAAGGTGTGACAATGGAGAATAAGATTGTTCGAATCCCCTATAATTCCTTTTTAGATAGAACATGTAATTTCTAGTTCAATTGATATTTGAGGTTTATGCACACGATGGCTAAAAGTAAGAGCTATTTGACCCAGTTACGGTTCAAGGCCCTTTCATGCAATAATGCTCCCTACGGTTAGTAGCGGACTTATATCTTGACTTGCATTAAGACACGTTAAGTAAAGTCATACAATATGCGTATCAATCTCTCGACAAAGTGCATTATTAACTAATAGATATCAATTCATGTTCGAAAGGTTAATCCAATAGAAATTTATACCTAGATTTGCTTCAATATCAAAGGAATTGAAAAGCATTAAGTACGTAAATATTAAATTAACATAATTGAAATAGTATTGAGAAAAGAATTTGTCATGAGCAAAATATCCAACAATCAATAGGGGTTCATGGCAACTGAATACACCATCAAGAGAAATAAAAGTGCACATACACAATAACAAGTTAAAGGGGGTTGAAAAACACCCCTTTTGGTTACTCTAGTCACACTTCTTATCCTATTAGCCGTCATGATTCTGAATAAATAGTTCCAGGTGAAAATAGGCTTTAAATAGCCAAATTTTTGCACAAAGCATGAATGGGTGCACCATGCGGGCTTATGACATGAAAACAACAACAATTTTTTCCTTAACAATGTGGCAGGGTGCACGAGCAGAGAGCAAATTGTGCTCTGCAAGATTCAACATGAGTGGGATCAGTGGCGGAGCCAGAAAAAATAGTTTGGGTGGGCCATTAAAATTTGACTAAAAAGCGCGTGTACTTTTAAAAAATAAATTACATAGTTTACTACTACTATAAATTAAGATTTCTTTTTATAATACAACTGTTAATTAGAGGAATCTTCAGTTAACAAAACAATATAAAGGAGATTTGAAATCCTGAAAAATTAGAAAGTCTTTAAACCTCCGCTATCCAACCAAGTATAGGCATGACAAAAATCACATATGTCACTTTTAGAACCGCCGAAAACCCAAACCATTGAAAAATTGTTTAAAAACTCGTAAAATAAATATATGATTTTTAATTTGTTAATTTTCTAGGTGGGCCACTATACCAATTAGTGGAGATTTAGATATGTCGAACACTAAAATCGCAACAAAATTGTTTAAAATCTCGCAAAATAGACCTACAGTCATTAATTTTTAAATTTTTCCGGGTGGGCCGTGGCCCACCCCAGCTCATGAAGGGCTCTGTCTCTGAGTGGGATGCACTGGGTTTGTGTGTGGGATTCATGGACCAGAGGCTTTTTCCCTTGTTTTCGTCATTCTTCATGTTTATTTCATCCTTGATATGAGTTTGGGACTTGGGACAAAGTTCCCCCAACTTATTTGGTCTTCATAGGTTTCATTGTATTAATCTTCTAGCTTCCATAATATTTAAGAGATGTCTTGGTTGAATTACTTTCATGATTTATATCAAAGAAGACTCAAAACACCTAAAGAGTCTGGTTAGTGATAAGTGCAGGAAAGTTGTATTTTAAAGGAATAATTAAGGCACATTTGTTTCTTGTTTTATAAGTTATTGAGGGAAAAGCCGAGAGATAGGTGTTAAATACCCTATTACGCTTTATATGTCTTACTTACCCATTTGTGCAGGAATTGAACCCAAGATATGAAGCAAGAAAGAAAAACAAAGAAGAAGTACAAAGGTTAACTCACCATGGCGAGTAAAGGGTGGTCAAAGGCGAGTCAGAGGCGAGCAAGTTACAGAAAGTACCAGAAACCACTCGCCCTCAACTCACCAAAGGCGAGTAACTCGCAACGACGAGTGGGAGGCGAGCAAATTCCAGAGAGCACCAGAAATCACTCGATCTTAACTCGCCAAAGGCGAACAAAGGTGAGCTACTTGCAATGGCGAACAATATACTTGCGAGGCGAGTTATGGCGGCTAAAAACTCCTCAGAGCTGACGTGGAAGAAACCCGCTGGTGAAGAAACACCAACTCTCCATAGACAATGCATCTACTCACGAGGCGAGTTGAGTCAGAACAAAAATATTATAAAAGCCCATTTGTCATTTCAGTGGAGGATCACCATAACATATTATTCTTCAGAGAGAGAAAAACTAAGGGGAAACCAGAGAGAACATCAAGAAGCAAGGAGCTACAAGGATTGGAGAGGACTTGCAAGATCATTGAGTCATCATGGCTTGGTTATTCCTTTTCTTTTCTTCTCCTTGTAAGGTTACCATGAAATGAGTAGCTAAACTCTTTTGTTGGGATTAAATGTAGTCAACTCTACTAGTATGTATTCCTTTTGATTATGATGTTTGATTTTAATTATCTTAAGATGTTGAGGTTATTCTTGTTTTCCATTACAATCTTATGGGTTTGAATTGTTATTGAAAGATACCTTTTGAATCTAGGTTAGAATAATCTTCTATCAAAGCTTTTGTTCTAGACATGGAATTTAGGTTTTGATAATCACCTTGAATATTGGAACCCAAAGCTTTTGTATCATTTAATAGCTTGGGAAATCAGCTATACAACGATACAATCGACTATTGGATCGTTCAATAGTTTGGGAAATCGACGATTGAACAATCCAATAGAAATCACGACATCATTTGGACACAAATGATGTTGCCGAGCAATATGTGATAAAATCAATTGATAATTAGAATCCGCAACACTAATCTGAGAATACGTATAAGTAGGTTGATGAAGTTTAATCCCATCATAATCATTTCCCTGTTAACTCTCATATTGTTTACATTTTCATAGTTTTCTAGTTTATGAAACAAAACTTATCACCACTCCCTTAGCTCAAAACGATATCGATTGTTGAACGGCTTAGAATATCGCACCAGTCCTTGTGGAGACGATCACAAAAATACTTACTTTTGATACTACATCGGTTAGGGAAGAAAGAGAATTACAACGAATCAAGACAAAACATTTCTAAAACCATGAGTAACTAACTCACTCTAAAACATCATAGTACATATATATTCTATGTTACTGATGCAACACCCTAGATTTCTATTTTGTTATTTTTTTTTAGTTGCTATTTTACTATTTTTGGTTGATTTTAATATGTTTGGTGTATTTTATATGAAAATGTTGACTATGTGAATATGTGGTGTGTTATTTGATTTATATATTTATTTATATGAAATTTATAATTATTTGTGTGATTTATGAAAATAGGAGAAATATAATAATTATTAGAATTAAGGGGGGGTAATGAGAATTAAATGAAATTAAGGAGGGGAGTAAAGAGGAAAATAGATGTTATGTTTTGGTTGGTAAGGAAATAGGAAGTCAGACAACTTGTACGTATCAGTAAGAAAACAAAGAAAACAAGAGTTTTTGGGAGAAAGAGAGAAGAAGCCAAGGGAAGAACTAGGAAGAGGGAAATTCATCCATTTTGCTGTAGAATTTGCTGAATTAAGGTAAGGGTCATGATTTCATGAAATTTGGATTGAAATTGGTAGTTTTGAAACTAGGTTTGTGAACATGATAAATTGCTCATTGTTGTTGAATTGTGTTGCTGATGATGTTGTTATGAATTGTTTCTGATGTTTTGTTGTATATTGAACCCATAAACCTTATAATAATTCATTTTGGGTGATTGGGGGATCAAAATTGGGTTTTTGGTTGATAGAGGAGTTTGAGAATCGTAGGTTTTAGTCTGTCTAGATGAAGCTTCGCTTAAGCGAAGCTACCCGTCGCTTAAGCGAGCTGTCTTAGTAGTTGCCCAGAATTCTGAAAAGTTAGTTCGCTTAAGCGAGCGCCAAGCGAACAAGAACCTGACTTTCGTCATTTGGTTCGCTCAAGCGAAATTCCCGTTGCTCAAGCGAAATCTGCCCAGAACCTGTAGTATGTGAGCGTCGCTCAAGCGAATGCCAAGCGAGCCTCAAGCGAGGAACATTCTGACTTTCGTCATTTGGTTCGCTCAAGCGAGCTATGCTTCGCTTAAGCGAAGTTGGTCCCGTGCGACCATTTTGTGTAATTTTTCTAAGTGCTCCTAACCCAAACCTAAGCTTCCTAACTTGTCTATTGGATTTATTTAGAATTGTTTAGATGGTTAAACTATATTATGAGGATGATTAAGATGGAATTATGTATGCTTACGTGCAAATAATTATACTTGTTAAGTTGAGTTACCTTTGTTGACGTTGAGTGGTATTGTCCAGTTGGGGAGGGTATCTTAAGTTGTTGTTGCCTGGTTGTATGCTGATATACACCATTAGATGTTGTTGGGTTGTATGCTGATATACACCATAGAGTCATTCATACTCATATGCATTTGTTGGGGGCTTATTGCCCTGGAATGTTTATCATTCACCTGTTGGGGGCTTATTGCCCTGGAACGCTTTATCGTTCACCTGTTGGGGGCTTATTGCCCTGGGATGCTTTAACCATCCAACTGTTGGGGGCTTATTGCCCTGGAATGCTTAGCATTCAACGCGCGTAGTATGGTACCACATGCATATTGCATTAGTAGTTGAGGTCTTTGCATAGTTGTTGTTGGTGAGATGTCGCCACAAGAGTTGTTGTTGTTGTTGTTGTAAATCAAAGATGAAATGAGATGTTATTGTTGAGATGATATTGTTAATGTAGTTGTTGATGGATGCTAATGATTGTTGATGTTTTCATTTCAATTTGATGATTTGTATATGTATATATATATTATTGTTGATTTGTGAGCTCACCCCTTCTGTTGGAATTGCCGCCTTGTGGGCAAGTGCAGGTAATGAAGGCTAGTGAGATTTGGTTCTTGTGTCTTAGGGCTCTGATACGTAACGGGAGGGGAATCGTTGTCTTTTCTTGCATTCCTTTATGTATCATTTCTTTTGAAGAATATGTTGTTGAAGATTTATTTGTTGAATAATTTTTATGATGAGGCCTTTGTGCCAAGGATATGATGTAGTTGTTGAATATGATTTTAAATTAAAGATTTTCCGCTGCAGAATTTTTATAAAGATGTTTTGTGGTATTTGAATAGTTTTTATATTCTATTTAAATAATTTTGAAAAGTAGTGTGACATGCCCGTATTGATGATTACTCTGATTATATGTTATTATACGTTGCATTGGGAAAACGGGGTGTTACAATTGGTATCAGAGCAAGTTGGTCCGTCCGGCCAATTAGTAGAGTCGTGTCGAGCCTAGTAGTGTTGTGTGACAGCTTTAAAACTGTCTTGTTGTTCTAATTGTTGTTGTCGTGTAGAATTATCTAGATGGCTGGAAGGAATGATGCTGCTCTTGTTGCTGCTTTGCAAGCAATGGCTCAAGTTGTAGGACAACAGCAAGGTGCTGGTGGTGGTGAAGGTGTGCGGATGCTGGAAACATTCTTGAGGAATCATCCACCAACCTTCAAGGGAAGGTACGACCCTGATGGAGCGCAGACTTGGCTGAAGGAGGTCGAGAGGATCTTCCGGGTAATGCAGTGCAATGATGTTCAAATGGTGCGTTTTGGCACGCATATGTTGGCTGAGGAGGCTGACGACTGGTGGGTAAGCACTCAACCTATTCTCCAGAATGAAGGAGCTGAGATCACATGGGCTGTGTTCAGAAGAGAGTTCTTGAGAAGGTATTTTCCGGAGGATGTCCGAGGTAAGAAGGAAATAGAATTCCTTGAGCTGAAGCAAGGAGACATGTCTATCACTGAATATGCTGCCAAGTTTGTGAAGCTTGCCAAGTTCTATCCACACTATGCTGCGGAGACTGCTGAGTTCTCCAAATGTATCAAGTTTGAGAATGGCCTGCGAGCTGATATTAAGCGGGCCATTGGCTATCAGAAGATCAGAGACTTTTCTGAGTTGGTGAGCAGTTGTAGAATATATGAAGAGGACACTAAAGCTCATTACAAGGTGATGAATGATCGAAGAGGTAAAGGGCAGCAGAGTCGTCCGAAGCCATATAGCGCCCCAGCCGATAAGGGCAAACAGAGAATGCATGATGAGAGGAGGCCTGCACGTAGGGATACTTCTGCTGGGATCGAATGTTTTAAGTGTGGTGAAAAAGGCCACAAGAGCAATGCTTGCAACCGTGATGAGAAGAAGTGTTTCCGTTGTGGGAAGAAGGGCCACACCGTAGCTGAATGCAAGCGTGGGGATATTGTTTGTTTCAACTGTAACGAGGAGGGTCACATTGGTTCTCAGTGTACTAAGCCTAAGAAGGCGCAGACCAGTGGTAGAGTATTTGCTTTGACCGGTACCCAGACCGATAACGAAGATCGACTTATCAGAGGTACTTGTTTCTTTAATGGTACTCCTTTAATTGCTATTATAGATACTGGTGCTACGCATTGTTTCATTGCTATAGACTGTGCACAAAGATTGGGTCTGATTATGTCTGATATGAATGGGGAGATGGTTGTTGAAACTCCAGCCAAGGGTTTAGTAACTACTTCCCTTGTTTGTTTAAGTTGTCCGTTGTCTGTTTTTGGTAGAGATTTTGAGGTCGATCTTGTTTGTTTGCCATTGGTGGGAATGGATGTAATATTGGGAATGAATTGGTTAGAATACAATCATGTCCTGATTAATTGTTTTAGCAAGACGGTACGATTTTCTTCTGCTGAAGAAGAGAGTGGAGCAGAGTTTCTATCCACTAAGGAGATGAAGCGGTTAGAACAAGACGGAGTCTTGATGTTTTCCTTGTTGGCATTCCTGTCGGTAGAGAATCAAGCTGTAATTGATAGATTGCCTGTTGTGAAGGAATTTCCGGAAGTTTTCCCTGATGAGATTCCAGATGTGCCGCCAGAGAGGGAGGTCGAATTTGCAATTGACCTTGTTCCAGGAACGAAGCCTGTGTCGATGGCACCTTACCGTATGTCAGCTTCTGAGTTAGCTGAGTTGAAGAAGCAGTTGGAAGACTTGCTTGACAAGAAGTTTGTAAGACCGAGTGTTTCACCTTGGGGAGCGCCGGTGTTGTTGGTAAAGAATAAGGATGGTAGCATGCGGTTGTGTATAGATTACCGTCAGTTGAACAAAGTGACGATAAAGAACAGGTATCCACTTCCGAGGATTGATGACTTGATGGATCAACTAGTGGGTGCTCGCATTTTTAGTAAGATTGACTTGAGGTCGGGTTACCATCAGATTAAAGTGAAGGATGAAGATATGCAGAAGACGGCCTTTAGGACACGATATGGTCATTATGAATATAAGGTGATGCCTTTCGGTGTTACTAATGCGCCTGGTGTGTTTATGGAGTACATGAACAGAATTTTTCATGAGTATCTGGATCAGTTTGTTGTGGTTTTTATTGACGATATCTTAATTTATTCTAAGACTGAAGCAGAACATGCAGAGCATTTGAAGATTGTATTGCAAGTGCTGAAGGAA
The DNA here is from genome assembly GCA_958299785.1 of Medicago lupulina. Classification (NCBI taxonomy): domain Eukaryota; kingdom Viridiplantae; phylum Streptophyta; class Magnoliopsida; order Fabales; family Fabaceae; genus Medicago; species Medicago lupulina. Next base: position 65,727,201 of record OY283140.1, read on the forward strand.
AAGAAGTTGTATGCCAAGCTGTCCAAATGTGAGTTCTGGTTGAACGAAGTAAGTTTTCTTGGCCATATTATTTCTGGTAATGGTATTGATGTAGATCCTTCGAAGGTTCATGCTGTATCGCAGTGGGAGACACCGAAGTCAGTTACCGAGGTTAGAAGTTTTCTTGGTTTGGCTGGTTATTACCGTAGGTTCATTGAAGGATTTTCAAAGTTGGCACTTCCTTTGACGCAGTTGACTTGCAAAGGTAAAGCATTTGTGTGAGATACTCAATGTGAGAGTAGTTTCAATGAGTTGAAGCGAAGATTGATGACTGCTCCTGTTTTGATTTTGCCGAAGCCAAAAGAACCTTTTGTTGTTTATTGTGATGCATCTAAGTTGGGCTTAGGTGGTGTTTTGATGCAAGATGGGAAGGTAGTAGCTTATGCTTCTAGGCAGTTGAGGATCCATGAAAAGAACTATCCTACACATGATTTAGAGTTGGCAGCTGTGGTGTTTGTGTTGAAAATTTGGAGGCACTATTTGTACGGTTCTAGATTTGAGGTATTTAGTGACCATAAAAGTTTAAAGTATCTGTTTGATCAGAAGGAGTTGAACATGAGGCAGAGGAGGTGGCTTGAGTTGCTTAAGGATTATGATTTTGGCTTGAATTACCACCCTGGTAAAGCTAATGTAGTTGCTGATGCGTTGAGCAGGAAGACATTGCATATGTCCGCTTTGATGGTGAAGGAGTTCGAGTTGCTTGAACAATTTAGAGACTTGAGTCTTGTTTGTGAAAGGTCGCCTCAGAGTGTGCGGTTGGGCATGTTGAGAATTAATAGTGATTTCTTGAATAGTATCAAGGAGGCGCAAAAGGTCGATGTTAAGTTTGTGGATTTGATGACCACTAGTGATCAGGATGCAGATGGTGACTTTAAGGTTGATGACCAAGGTGTATTGAGGTTTAGAGGAAGGATTTGTATTCCTGATGACGAGAGTTTGAAGAAGTTGATCTTAGAAGAAAGTCACAAGAGTAGCTTGAGTATTCATCCGGGAGCTACTAAAATGTATCATGACCTGAAGAAATTGTTTTGGTGGTCCGGTTTGAAAAGAGATGTTGCTCAGTTTGTGTATGCATGTTTGACTTGCCAGAAGTCTAAGGTTGAACATCAGAAGCCTGCAGGGTTGTTGACTCCTTTAGATGTGCCTGAGTGGAAGTGGGACAGCATTTCCATGGATTTTGTAACAAGTTTGCCGAATACTCCAAGAGGGCATGATGCCATTTGGGTCGTGGTCGACAGGTTGACTAAGTCGGCGCACTTTATTCCGATCAATATCAGTTATCCGGTAGTTCAGTTGGCGGAGATTTACATTCGTGACATTGTGAAATTGCATGGTGTTCCGTCAAGTATTGTGTCGGATAGAGATCCGAGGTTCACTTCGAGGTTTTGGAAGAGTTTGCAAGATGCATTGGGTTCGAAGTTGAGATTGAGTTCGGCTTATCATCCGCAGACAGATGGTCAGTCGGAGAGGACTATCCAATCTTTGGAAGATTTGTTGAGAGTGTGTGTACTCGAGCAAGGTGGAGCTTGGGACAGCCACTTACCGTTGATAGAGTTCACCTATAACAATAGTTACCATTCGAGTATTGGTATGGCACCGTTCAAAGCTTTGTATGGTCGGAGGTGCAGAACTCCTTTGTGTTGGTTTGAGTCGGGTGAAAGTGTGGTTTTGGGACCAGAGTTGGTTCATCAGACTACGAAGAAGGTCAAGATGATAAGGGAAAAGATGAAAGCATCGCAAGATCGTCAGAAGAGTTACCATGATAAGCGAAGAAAGGCCCTTGAGTTTCAGGAGGGTGATCATGTGTTTTTGAGGGTTACTCCTATGACGGGTGTAGGACGTGCATTGAAGTCTAAGAAGTTGACTCCAAAGTTCATTGGTCCTTATCAGATTTCAGAGAGGGTTGGAACCGTGGCATATCGGATTGGGTTGCCACCACATCTATCGAACTTGCATGATGTGTTTCATGTGTCGCAGCTAAGGAAGTATGTAGTTGACCCTTCGCATGTTATTCCTAGAGATGATGTGCAAGTTAGGGATAACCTTACCGTTGAGACTTTACCTTTGACGATTGAGGATCGTAAGGTGAAGCAGTTGAGAGGCAAGGAAATACCTTTGGTGAAGGTTGTTTGGGGCGGTGTAACTGGTGAAAGTTTGACTTGGGAGTTGGAGAGTAAGATGCAAGAATCCTATCCTGAGTTGTTTGTTGTTTGAGGTAAGATTTCGAGGACGAAATTCTCTAAGTTGGGGAGAGTTGTAACGCCCTAGATTTCTATTTTGTTATTTTTTTTAGTTGCTATTTTAATATTTTTGGTTGATTTTAATATGTTTGGTGTATTTTATATGAAAATGTTGACTATGTGAATATGTGGTGTGTTATTTGATTTATATATTTATTTATATGAAATTTATAATTATTTGTGTGATTTATGAAAATAGGAGAAATATAATAATTATTAGAATTAAGGGGGGGTAATGAGAATTAAATGAAATTAAGGAGGGGGGTAAAGAGGAAAATAGATGTTATGTTTTGGTTGGTAAGGAAATAGGAAGTCAGACAACTTGTACGTATCAGTAAGAAAACAAAGAAAACAAGAGTTTTTGGGAGAAAGAGAGAAGAAGCCAAGGGAAGAACTAGGAAGAGGGAAATTCATCCATTTTGCTGTAGAATTTGCTGAATTAAGGTAAGGGTGGGCTAACATTTCAATTGTAATATATATATGCATGATTTCATGAAATTTGGATTGAAATTGGTAGTTTTGGAACTAGGTTTGTGAACATGATAAATTGCTCATTGTTGTTGAATTGTGTTGCTGATGATGTTGTTATGAATTGTTTCTGATGTTTTGTTGTATATTGAATCCATAAACCTTATAATAATTCATTCTGGGTGATTGGGGGATCAAAATTGGGTTTTTGGTTGATAGAGGAGTTTGAGAATCGTAGGTTTTAGTCTGTCCAGATGAAGCTTCGCTTAAGCGAAGCTACCCGTCGCTTAAGCGAGCTGTCTTAGTAGTTGCCCAAAATTCTGAAAAGTTAGTTCGCTTAAGCGAGCGCCAAGCGAACAAGAACCTGACTTTCGTCATTTGGTTCGCTCAAGCGAAATTCCCGTCGCTCAAGCGAAATCTGCCCAGAACCTGTAGTATGTGAGCGTCACTCAAGCGAATGCCAAGCGAGCCTCAAGCGAGGAACATCCTGACTTTCGTCATTTGGTTCGCTCAAGCGAGCTATGCTTCGCTTAAGCGAAGTTGGTCCTGTGCGACCATTTTGTGTAATTTTTCTAAGTGCTCCTAACCCAAACCTAAGTTTCCTAACTTGTCTATTGGATTTATTTAGAATTGTTTAGATGGTTAAACTATATTATGAGGATGATTAAGATGGAATTATGTATGCTTACGTGCAAATAATTATACTTGTTAAGTTGAGTTGCCTTTGTTGACGTTGAGTGGTATTGTCCAGTTGGGGAGGGTATCTTAAGTTGTTGTTGCCTGGTTGTATGCTGATATACACCATTAGATGTTGTTGGGTTGTATGCTGATATACACCATAGAGTCATTCATACTCATATGCATTTGTTGGGGGCTTATTGCCCTGGAATGTTTATCATTCACCTGTTGGGGGCTTATTGCCCTGGAACGCTTTATCGTTCACCTGTTGGGGGCTTATTGCCCTGGGATGCTTTAACCATCCAACTGTTGGGGGCTTATTTCCCTGGAATGCTTAGCATTCAACGCGCGTAGTATGGTACCACATGCATATTGCATTAGTAGTTGAGGTCTTTGCATAGTTGTTGTTGGTGAGATGTCGCCACAAGAGTTGTTGTTGTTGTTGTTGTTGTAAATCAAAGATGAAATGAGATGTTATTGTTGAGATGATATTGTTAATGTAGTTGTTGATGGATGCTAATGATTGTTGATGTTTTCATTTCAATTTGATGAATTGTATATGTATATATATTATTGTTGATTTGTGAGCTCACCCCTTCTGTTGGAATTGCCGCATTGTGGGCAAGTGCAGGTAATGAAGGCTAGTGAGATTTGGCTCTTGTGTCTTAGGGCTCTGATACGTAACGGGATGGGGAATCGTTGTCTTTTCTTGCATTCCTTTATGTATCATTTCTTTTGAAGAATATGTTGTTGAAGATTTATTTGTTGAATAATTTTTATGATGAGGCCTTTGTGCCAAGGATATGATGTAGTTGTTGAATATGATTTTAAATTAAAGATTTTCCGCTGCAGAATTTTTATAAAGATGATTTGTGGTATTTGAATAGTTTTTATATTCTATTTAAATAATTTTGAAAAGTAGTGTGACATGCCCGTATTGATGATTACTCTGATTATATGTTATTATACGTTGCATTGGGAAAACGGGGTGTTACAACTGAGTTTTGTGCTCACTATGTTTGGGTGATGTTTTCAGGTTTAACTTAACATTGGAAAGTTGAAAAGTATGTCCGGACTACTCGTCAAGAGTTCAATGCAGAGTTCTTGGTTACCAGATCACAGTCAAGGTCATAAATTAGAAATTGTTTATATTGTGTCATCTAATTACATTTAAGTATTTAGTGTATCATAGACATGTAATATTAAATAATTTATCAAAGATCATATCTTATCAAATTTCAGCGGCGTAAGGATTTGCAGGAAACTTCGTATGACTAACGTTATCCGCAACAAAATCATCAGGGATTCCTGTAGATTATTTTCCAAAAAAAAAATCCGCAGAAAAAACGAGAGTCTCTAATAGTGTAAAGAGGTTGATAATTTGAATACAATGGTTTGATCTTTTGGGCTATAGACCTAAAGCATAAACTAGTCACTTATTTTGTTATGCCACACATTCCAATTGGACTTGTGCACTATAGGAACTCTTGTTTGAATACGAGTACGACGCCAAATAAAATTTATTTTGGCACATACATATAAATGATAGAAATTAAAAGAAAGAAATGTTAAATAATGTGACTAAATTATTTATCTTTCAACTTTATTCATTTGTGTATGGACTAATATTTTTTTATCTAGAGTTGTGTCTAACTATGTGTTACTCCGTACAATAATCCATCGCATTAATATGTCAAATAGAAAGAACAGAAAATTCCCAATATTATTAGCAAGCTACCAAACATGGGTTGTCACGAGATAAAGAGATAAAAATCTCAAATTCTATACCATGCAGGTGGTAAAATCTTAGGGATACAATAATTTAAGTGGAGTTAGTAGACGAGCCTCACTCTAGAAACCTCAAATATATTAATAATAGATAGATGGCTGATTTAATTAACTATAGAAATTAAAATTCAATGCTCAACCATAATCTAAACAAAATCAAGAGAACTATATCATTATTTAATTTATTTTGCTAACACAATATATATAAAACTAAAACTTCCACAAGTCTTCATCCCTTACCCTTTTCTATTCTTGTCACTCTTTCTCTCTAAATGAAGTTCCAAGCTATGGAACTTCTCTTTGGTAAAAACACACCAAAACAAATGATTCCAAAAGTAACATTACTAGCAATTTTTGCAATACTTGTCTTCACTGTCACACCATTATCCTACCCTTTATTTAGAAATCCTTCATCCTTGAAAAACATTAATAAAACCAATCAACCATCCACTGCATTTGATGATTTAAATGAATCAGCAAGTTTACCTTCAACTTCTATAAAAAAGTGTGACATTTTTACTGGTGAATGGGTTCCAAATCCAAAAGCACCATATTACACAAATAAAACATGTTGGGCAATTCATGAACACCAAAATTGTATGAAGTATGGAAGACCAGATTCTGATTACTTGAAATGGAGGTGGAAACCTAATGGTTGTGAGCTTCCTATATTCAATCCTTTTCAGTTTCTTGAAATTGTGAGGGGAAAATCTATGGCTTTTGTTGGAGACTCCGTTGGTAGAAATCAGATGCAGTCCATGATTTGCCTACTATCAAGGGTAACTCTTCTTCCTCTTTGACCTTTTCCATGTTTAAATTTTTTTGTTGTTGAAGGAAACATGTTTAATATCACACTAGTTATGGCTTTTTACCACTATAGTGTTTTATGGTAAATTTTTAATCATCTAAAAGTATATAATCTTTGTATCTATCTCTCTTTAGATTTGATATTTCATTTCTTTCGAGAAATAGAGTGGTTTCCATCACCTTTAGATTACCTAAATTCAGAATTTGTTACCAACATGCAAGTCTTAATCTTTACCTTAAATTCAGAGCCAACAATACTTTATTAAATAATTTTTAAAAAAAAAACAAGGGTTTGTTTTAATTTTCTTAGAATTGTATTTCTATTTCAAAGTTTTTATTAACAATTTCTGAATAAGTTTCTTATTTTTTTACTTTATATTTTGTTTTTTTAAATATAATAAAAATTAAATAAAAGTAAAATGAAAGTGCTGATTTTTTTTATTACTATAAGTTTGTTTTACTATTGTTTTTTAAGCAAAATTTATAAATTTTCTAGGTATATATCTCAGATTTATCAAATAGATGTAGTAGTGTGAGTGATAAACAATTATTCCCCTAAAAAGATCAGGTCAATGATTTAATCTTTGATTTATGTGTATAAGTATTTATCACTTTAGTGAAATAATAATATTCAAATACACTCTAGATCTTCAAAGAGATTAATTTTTAAAGTTACATCACATGCAAAGAATCCTAAAAAAGCGATAATGTATCAATCGTAAAATTGTACCCCTTTTGTCCCTAACATATAAGCAATAAGCAATAATTAATATTTTTTTGTTGTTGATGTATTTGGTCAAAAACCATGATTTCAAAACTAGGAAAAAGCCATCATTAATTACTACTTTATAAGTTTCAATGTAAGTAGACGTGTCTCCTCCAAAAATAATGTTAGTAGACTCGTATATTTGATCAATTAACTTTAATGTTTTATTCTAAATCTATAATTTAGCCTTATTTTCACACATACTTGATAAATAAAGTTAAATATTTTATTGACATCATGTTTAATTGTTTAATCTTACTCTACTTTTTTTATAACAACTTGTTTCATATTGTATTGTATTAAAGACATCTCTATCTTTGTACCGAAACATAAGATATCTCACCGTCAAAAAAATAAAACATAAGATATCTCTTTCTGATTTGTATCATACATGTGAAAATATGGGGGACTAAGATGTAAACAAAAGTCCTAATTAACCAGCTGTATATTGTCTTTGCTCCAAAAGTCTTTGTCTTTGGTCTTGTTTGGATTAGACCTATTTTGCCATCTTCCTAATGGCATGGTTGGTTCACCTAAGCCCATAATTCGATCCAATCGTATTAGGTAAATAAATCATCAAATGGAAAAGTAACATGCATAAAAGCATCAACAATGTCCATATGCATTTCAAGGGAATCTTAATTTTCCCTGATAAGTGTGCCCCTCACATTAATTTTATTTGACCCTGTCCTCCACGTCCTTATCCACCACGTGAAACAGAAATTGAACCGTATTATAAAACCCTAAATATTTGAACCATATTAGAATTTGTAATTTCATGCAACAAATTCACCGTTGGATGAAGGCTCTAAAAAATAAAAGGTAAAAAATACCACTAATTCAAATGGTTGACTAAAATATGATGTAGTATTAGTAGTTAGTAATATTTTAATATTTAACTAGCCTCCTCTTTGAATTACTAGACATGAACGTCACCTAAACTTGCACTTATGTTTATATTTGTACAAACTACTAACCAAACCACAAAGTAGAACGGTTGAGAATTGAGACATTTTGCTAATATTTTACATAAAGGGAAATAAAACACAAGATGTCCCATCCTTTTGTAGTTTTCTATCAAATCATTGTCTTTTACAATATTCCTACTAATTTGCATATGGCTAAGTCCTTGTTTGATACTATATGTTTGATTCTTTACGTAGATAAATAAAATAAAATCATACGGTTATTAATAATTGTAGTATAAAATTCCATATGAGAATGAACCTAAAATTAGCCTAGAGGCTTCAAAACTTAACGTTTGAAGCTCTAGCTAAACCAAACTAATAGAAATGGGTGAGAAGTCACATTCCTTAAAGTAGAAAAATAAGCAATATGCTTTGTGCATGTCTAGCTAGTGTTGATGTGACGACTCGTGTTGGATGCTAATTTGTCATTGTTTGCGGGAATTAATTTATATAAATTATCAATACTAAGATTTTCTATACTTTTAGCTAATCATAACTATTAAAAATATTTGAGTTTAATTATAATTATTTCTAAACTCACATGTATGAGTGATTCTGATTTATCCATGCATAATAATTTGTATACACCAACAACATATGAAACTTAATCTCTTCTTTGTATATGTACTTAATGCAATATTAATTTGCATGGAAGGAAATGAAAACAAAAGTCCACATAATTAGTGTTAATTAGTTTGAAAGGAATCCAAGATGTTACGTGAGGGGACCACTCAATTATTTTACTCCTATTTAGATATTTAGATATGTATTATTGGCAGCATTATTAATGAGATTAGTCATCATATTGTGTGTCTTATGCGGAAAAATTCACATGTAAACAATACTATGTGCTGGATTTTCCAAGTTTGTAACATGCATGCAGGGTTTCATTTTCTTTTCACTTGGGAACAGAAAAGCATGGCTTAAAATAATAAAGTAGGCTAAAAGGAATGGTTTAAAAGGTTATGTTATTCACTAACTCATAAAATAATTTGAAAAGCTTGGCTCAAGTTTGAGTTTCAAGGTGCTACAGATTGGGAAAAAAGGAGCAATGTTATTTGTACAACTTTTAAAACAACTTTGTTGTATTCTCTTTTTATTGGTCAAAACTAATAGAAAGAGAAAAAAGAGAAGAGAAAATAAGAATATAATGTAAGTATGAGAGAGAAAGTTGTTTAAAAGTTATATCAAAATGGTTGTTCAAGTATCATTTCTCAGAAAAAAGAGGGCAATACTAATTTGAAACTGGTGGTGTATTTGTTTTGGAGTGGTGAAAACTTGTGCTTGTATTTACTTGTTCTTCGATTTTCTAGCACATTGATGCTGCATCCTGCATGTGATGTTTTATTCTTTTGATAATTACTTTAATAATAAAAATAGTAATATTTGATAAATATAAATCTAAAAAAAAAAACCTAATATATTGTCACGCAGCTAGCCACTCCTAATTAAAAAAAATATATAGTTCTTTTTAACAGATAAAGATTTACTTTTATATACCATGGTTTATATTTTTGGTAGATTATATTCTATGGTTGGTTGTTTATTTGTTTTTGCTACAAATACTTTATCATTAGTAGTATTAACACAAAATTTTATCATTTTGTTTAATCTTTATTACTTTCAGGTGGAATGGCCCGTAGTTGTATCACACTCACAAAATGATTATTTTATGAGGTGGAACTACCCAACCTACAATTTCACAATGACCTCTTTTTGGACACCCCATTTGGTAAGATCAAAAGAATCAGATTTAAAAGGTCCAGGTTCAACTGGACTCTTCGATCTTTACATTGATGAGCCAGATGAAAATTGGATAAATCAAATTGAAGATTTTGACTATGTTATTCTCAATGGAGGACATTGGTTTACAAGATCAATGGTATTCTATGAGAAACAAAAAATTGTTGGATGTCATTATTGTCTCTTAGAAAATGTCCCTGATTTAACCATGTACCATGGTTATAGAAGAGCATTTAGGACTGCATTTAAAGCCATCAATAATTTAAAAAATTTTAAGGGCATAACATTTCTTAGGACATTTTCACCATCACATTTTGAAAATGGAATATGGAATCAAGGTGGGAATTGTGTTAGAACTAAGCCATTTAGAAGCAATGAAACACAATTAGAGGGATTTAATTTAGAGTTTTATATGATTCAATTGGAGGAATTCAAAATTGCTGAAAAAGAAGCAAGAAAAAAGGGTTTGAAATTTAGGTTATATGATACAACACAAGCAACAATGTTGAGGCCAGATGGCCACCCTAGTAAATATGGACATTGGCCTAATGAGAATGTGACATTGTATAATGATTGTGTGCATTGGTGCTTGCCTGGACCAATTGACACATGGAGTGATTTCTTGTTAGATATGTTGAAGATGGAGGGTGTGAGATCAGCCGAAGAAAGAAGACTTCATTTGCACACAAATTGACAAAAGAAATAGTTTTTATATACATTTATCAATTATCAATTTTATATGTAATCTGGCTTGTAATTTAATTTTTTACTTTATTATTGGTGCGATGTTTTAACCACCGTTCAACCGTAAGTAATCTCTGCTGAAGAACTTACGGAACATATAAGGTAGATTTTCTCTCCAACTGAATTTTCATCTGGCTTGTAATTTTAAGTTGTGATGATGTGCACATGTATTGTAAATCTTTTTTCTCTTTAATATAAAATTTGATTAATGTTTTTAATAATAGATAGCTATTTTCTTTCTTTCAAGTATTTAGTTCTTTTACAATAAATATTTGTGCAAATATTAAATAAAGAAATATTATGACATGAAATTACAAAAGAAACTGACTTGAAGCCTCTAATTATTGTTAAAAATTAACAATGCACCACAAACCTTTGCACTCCAATCGAAATATTATCTTATCAATAATGTTTATTGTGGATGTTTTCTTTTTAATCCTCTAACTACTTTTAAGATAATAAATTCTAACAATTTATGGTTCTTTTGAAAGATAAATAAAATTTAACTATATATTTAAACTTTGATTCACATAACGATTTATGGTTAACATAAACTCATTAACCTTTTACAACAATCATTTGATTTCCTCTCAAAAAAAAAAAATCATTTGACTTGTGGGTGGCGTATAAAACCAAACGATAAGTTGATGGCTATATAATTCCAAAATTGGTGTCTTTATTGTCTTGACAATTTCCTCATACCCTGTTCTTGATGTCACATCCTACCCATCGAATACCCCACAAGGATAAGCTTTAATAATAATGCTACAATAGTTCCATTTAGACCAAAGCCCTCAATAATATGCACAATTTTTTACAGTATAATTTAGTGTATGTTTAGAATAGCAACTATGTGTTTGGTTTCACCGTAAAAGCACACGAGCTTCGATTTGTAGAGTTTGGTTTTCGAACATTTGAGAGTATGAATACGAGCACTAAATCTCAATTCGCTCACTTAAATTATAGGGTTGGGCATCTTTAAAAATATGTAAATATGTAAAATAGTTGTTGAGTTTGATTAACGTCAAACAAATTGATTCCTCTATTAACTTGCGTTGTTAGGAGCTGTGATATGGAAATTAATGATTGCTTCTTACAACGATTTGAAAAAACAATTGGTTCTTACATGACAAGATTTCCCGTAAATAAACTCACTGTCATGTAATAAAGACTAGTTTTTCCTATTTTTGAAAGACATTCCAAACCTATTTTACTATTCAAAAGTAAAATTTCTTCAATTTGTCAAAAAAAAAAAAGTAAAATTTCTTCAACATAATTTTATCTTCCTTCTCTTTAATGATTTTGAATTTGTAGGAGAATATGCAAGGCCGTGTATAGAAAATATGAGGTTTAAAGCAGAAACAACATCTTCATATTATATAAAATATCAATTTTTATATGAAGTAGCTATATGTAAGATATTAACTTTTCCCCTTTAAATATTTATTGATAGGAAGATGAATACAAATATTTTTTATTTTATTTTTATCTTTTGAATATTGTAAATAGTCATATCTTATGTGACTTGTTTTTATTATTAAATTTCTAAACTTTTCATGAATGTCTTTCTTTAGCCTTATTAATTAGGATTGTAGAGAGAATATAGAAAGTAAAAGTTAATTGTGAAAACACAGTGGATGTATAAATTTTATGTTTATGCAACAGCTCTCTACATCTACACTTTTTTCCTTGAGTCAATACTATACGCTCCGTGTGGATTGAGCTTATAAAAAAGAGTTTATGCAAATAAATAAGTTTTTATCTTAATTCTTAAGTTTTCACTAACTATAATTGTACCTTCATAAGCTATTTTTTCATAAACTACATTAACAAGTTTATAAATAATACATAGAGGAATATTTATTTGCATAAACTATTTTGCATTAGCTTTAAAATAAGCTAATCCAAACAGGCCCTATATACAACATGATGATGAGCTTTCTATATCATATATAGGCCATACATTATCTAACAAACTCAGGGACGGAGCCAGAAATTCAAAGATAGGGAGACCGAGTATAAGAAACATAATTTGATTAAAAAATAATTGTTTAAATACAAAAGGTTTATGAGAAACCCTAAACTAATATTTTCTTGTTTGTTAGGTAGACGAAATGATAAAGTTATTATAAACTTAAACACATAAATGTAGGTGTCCGAGTTCAAACCCCTATCATAGCGTCTGACTGAACAATTTCGACAATTTTTGTCTGTTAAGCTAGAACTGGTGGACAATTTATAACTATATTTAGTATGAGAAGAAGTAATCAGTAATGTATAGTCAACATACAAGCGTTGACTTATTTTTAGAAGAAAATCACAAAAATTAGAGAGAAGACCTAAAACCATTGTAAAAAGTTAGAAAAATAATAGTGCACATATTCTAGGGTTAAACATGTTTTTAGTCTATAGAAAAATCATACACTTTCAAGTTTAGTCCCTATAATAAATTATTCAGTTTTAATCATTGTTTTCTTTATAAGGACTAAAATTACAATTTTAATTTCATAGGGACTAAATTTGTAAACTCTTGATTTTGTAGGAAGTAAAAACATATTTTGCCATATATTATTCATGTATCTTTGACTCTACTTACCTCCTTAGAGTAAGATCACGATGGTCCATTTACCCAAAGAACCGGACGGTTAAAAAAAAAAACTAACAATTGAATAGATGTAAGAGCGTGAAAGGGATGACATTTTTGTTGTAAGAGAATATAAGGGATAATACATTAAAGACTAAATTATACTATTTTTATCCCCTACTTTTATTTTAGATTTTAATTTGTTTTCTCTTGGAGGGTTTTAAAATAGTCTTTTATTTTTCAAAGCTATATATTGTGGTTCCTTCCATTTAAATGTGTTACGGAGAAGACTATCAATATATTTTACAAAATACGAGATAATTTAAAATAATATAAAGTATAAAACTTATGATATTAATTGCATATTAATCTAATAACGTAGTAAAAAAATTTCATTTTTTGATAGAAAAAATAAGGCTTATTAAATCGTTTGGTCCCTTGTTTAATTTCATATTTTCATTTTGGTCCCACAATTAATAAAAATGACGTTTTAATCCCTGACATTTTTCTCCGTTTGCTAAATAAATCCCTTCCGTCAAATAAATCTCTTTTCCATTAGTAGGTCACATGGCAAGTATAAAAAAGCTTTTTTTTTTTTTTTTAGAAACCCAGAATTATGGTTTCTTATCTTCAACCTGCCTCTTCCCTCACTGCAAAATCCCATCTCCTCTTCTAATTAATCAAACCCTGTTAAACCACAAACCCAAAATCACATATCAAAACCATACAATAGAAAAAATCAATTTTTTTGCACCATCGCCACTTCTCTCTTCCGCCACCGCCACTTCTCTCCCTCCCTCCATTGCTTCAGTATTCATCTTTTCACTGTTTGGAGGGTTTGATTTTGAAATCAAGGTTGATTTTAGGATGAATTGATGAAGAAATTGAATTTCGGTGTTGATTTTAGGGTTGATTTTCATATCCAAGTTGGATTCTAAAAGTGGAATCTATTGAAGGGTAACAACAACTGTAAAAAAAATCATCATGAATGAAGGAGCAGTTGCTTCTGTTTGTGCTTTAAATGCTATCTAGGAACTAGAATTGGAAGGGAAAAAAGCAGCAGCAATTTTCATCACGTCACAGTCCATTTCAATTTTACGAATGATGATTTTTTTTTCTTTCAATTTTATGGCAATTACAGAGATTGAAGGCAATTGTTTATGTTATAAGAAGAAAATTATACAGAGAAAATTGGAGTTTTTCCCTCCAGCGATGTGAATTGGAGAGAAATGGAAAATTTGGGAGAAGAATTGCAAGAAAGAAATAGAGGATGAAGTGTCGTGTGTTTTTTTTTTTTTTTCTGGGTTTGAATGAATATGAAATGGATGAAGGTGATGAAGATGAAGAAGAAATAGAAGGAAGAAGATGAAGAAAAGGACAGAAAAATCATGCGTTTGTTGTTTATTATAAGATTCAATGGTCTTGCTTGATCCAATGGCCTATTTTGTTTTAAAATGATCTAAAGGCTAAAATTAAATAAATTAATAAGGTATGCGGTGGACCATCTATAATGTTGGTCCACCATAGACATTTGGGGTTAAAGTTAACTATCTTGGATTTATTTGGCAAATGGAGGAAAAGATAAGGGACTAAAACGCCATTTTTATTAATTGTGGGACCAAAATGAAAACATGAAATTAAATAAAGGATCAAACGATCTAATAAGCCAAAAAATAAACATAACAATTAGATTAATTGAGAGGACTGTGGCCTAATATTTATCTTACCAAACATTTTAACATAGTTAGTTTTAGCATATAATTTTTTTTATTGAAAATGTATGGGGGACCATGGCCTCTAAAGGCCCCAATGCCTCCGCCACTAAACAAACTTATATGGTTAGTCACAAGCATTGTAAGTAACGTCTCCAATACTAGTTAATTAAGAACCATGTGTTAATCTAAAGTATATACATCATAACTGTAACACCGTAAATCCTTAAAGTGATAAATCACGCGAATCATATGAAATATATATGGATTTATATGCTACTTCTTCTATAATTTCAAAACATGCATAATTAACTTTTACAAAACATTGCAGGGGAATAACATACTACATCACCCGATATAAAAATGTCATCTCAACACATTGAGTGATAAAATATCAAATAGTCATAAAACATAAACAAATAGACACCCTAATAAGACCCGACAACACTAAGACTCCGAAAGTAAAAGACGAGGTAGCTCCAAAGCTATCCTCCAGCAACTCACAAAGCAAAGCAAAACTACTCATGCACACCGTCTATCCATCAATACGAATAAGGTAGGCGGTCAACCAAACGACCATTGGAGGTTAGTTCACATTCCTCAATTAAAGTATAATCAAACATAAGCATTCAAGGATTTCATGCATAGCACATATACATACTCAACATCCCTAGAATACTAACTCCACATAAATATTATGTTCAATTCAACACAAGTTTTAGCATCCTACCTCTATCATAGTACATCAAGTATATTCATACTTTAGATCATCATCAAAACTCGTCATTTATAACATCTATCAATATAAGAATTAATCACCTTATTCCTCATTTAGCCTAATCAACTTAACAATACAATTCATCATTTCAAAAGTATAAGCATGGAAATCATCATCACCAAAGAGATCATCAAATCACATACATATAATTCACACTTCATTACTTTCACCAAAATAAATATTATCAACTAAAATTATCAAGTGTACAAGTATCACAAAAAATAACAAACATCACCAAGTACACATCTTCACCAAATTTCACCAAGTACACAATTCACCAAGTTCACCAATGCACATAAATCACCATGGTTCACCAAGCACGTAATCAAATATGGCACATTTAACAACTTCACCAAATGTATGCAATGCGTCTATACACGACTCTATATGCATGTGGAACCGGTCATCGCCAAGGTTGTCACCTCAAGATACAAATGTATCATAAACATCGCTTATGGACACGAAACCGTATCATAAATATCGCCTCTGAATATCAAATAGTATCACAAACATCGCATCTAGACACTTATGAATGAATGAACATATGACTCAACAATGCATACGTTCATACAACAAATCACCAATATAAACACCGACATTTTCATAAATGCAATCACCATCAATATCATCGTCTCTTTGCATGTTAGAGTTCATCACCATTAATAAATCATCATCATTGAAATCATCATCATAATCGACACCAAACATTATCATAATCATCATCAAACATAAACATATTTATCACCAAACATTCATCAAATATTCATCACCCAAAAGAAACACCTTCACTACATAATTCACAAGTAATAATTCAACAAGCATCATCATCAAATCATCAAATTAAAATCACCAAAGAATCATCATCAACAACTATCACCTAAAAGAAACGACAAAGTTTTAAAGTCACATTTCACATAAAATCGGACAACTATCCACATCATGAAATTCATAATATTAAACATCCAACCAACATTGATTCATTCTTATTCTATCATATCATCGTGAACATAAAGCCAATTGCAAGTTATCTGGACATGAAACCATATTTTGACAAAGTTCGTCTATTTTCACAACTTACAACATTTTCTAAGTAAATCAACAAAACAAGGTATACATGTTCTAACACCTCAACAAAGCATATACACTACTGACATATGATCACAGTAGCATATGCATATAAGCATCATAGGCCAATTCCTTTTAATTCCATAATTTCACTAAGTTCTTCTCATTTTATCATTTTTCAAAAGAATTCCAATTTTCAAAGCAAAACCAAGTTAAAGTTCATGTAAACAATCCATAACCATTTATAAAAATCATCATTACAATAAACAACCTTAACCCTACCCTTTTCCCTTAAGAAAACGAGTTTTCGGAAAATTACGCGTGCTTGAACATTTTTCAAAAAGTTTGATTCGATTCACAAAATCAAGTTCAATCCAATTCATTTGATGTTTCCAAATGTTTAGAAAGCATAACAACAATTAAATACATCAAAAAAATCATTTAGGAACGTCCGAATCGACCCCAAATACCCGAAAACTCCAAAATTGTGGGTTCTGCCCTGTGTCACTCGCCACGACAAGTGACCACTCGCCACGACGAGTTGCACAACACACAACAACCCAGAATTTTGGTTCCTCTCAGGAACCCATCATTTTCACTCAAAATTCCCGTTTTTGATCCCCTTTGAACTAAATTCGTTCCCCAAACTTGTGTACTAATTTATATACATCAAAAGACAATCAAAACCACAACAAACATGGAATCAAAACCCATAATTTCTCATTTTTCATTCAAATTCACAAACAATCACACCTATTTAAACCCCTATCAACATACAAACATAAATAAAAATTTATGAAGTGAATTTAAACATGTTTCAACAATAATCACTCATCAATTCATGATTTACACTTAAATAAGCAAAAATCACCAAAACAACTTATCAACAACAACAACTATGCAAATTAAGCACCTAACATTACAATTTCATGAAGGTTATCATACCCACAAATTCACTTGAATTAGGAGGACGAATTTCATCATTCAAAATCACAAAAGTCACAATTAACACAAAAGCACTTAAACCCATAATTGGAAATATGAGATTATAGCTTAATCATGAAAAGGAAACCATCCCCCTTACCTCTAACTCTTGATTCTCCTAGCTTAAGCTTCAATTTAGTTCCTAACTCTTCAAACCCCAAGCTCTCTCTCTAGCTTCCCCTTCTTTCCTCTTGATCCACTTTCTCTCTCTACCTCTCTCAAAATATTTTGTGAAGTGAATGAATGTAAACCTAGTTTTTCCTCATAAGAATTATGTTTGTATATCACCATCTAATTAAGCTAGGTTTCTAATTGTCATAATGGGCCTAACATCCTTAGTAACGAATTTTCAAAGTTACTACTCACTTAAACCTTTAAAACATCGAATAATTACCATCTCTAAATAATTATCCCAACTCACTAGTAACTTAGGAAAATTATCATTATCACTAAAATACCACAAATAACCTTCTTAATAAAACTGAATAATTTACCCTTACTCGCCAAATGACCAAAATACCCTTTAGTCTAAAAATGACTAAAATACCCTTCTAGATAAAAAGCCACTAATCCCAAATAGAATACACACATAGGCAAATAAACACACACAAGCGCATATAAACACATATAACAATTAATTAAAATAATTCTAACGAAAAACAGATTGTTACAATAACAACTATATACTATATTAGTAAACCAACAAATCCATTGGATTTCTAAGATCTCTGAACCTCAATAATGAATTATTTCAAGTCCAAACATCTATATTTGAATTACAGTTTAATACTCCCTCTTAATTAAAATTCTTTAGACTTAATACATTGAATGACTTTCTCATCTCTTTTAAGTTTTCAATCTTCAATGACTTAGTTAGTATATGCTACTTGATCATCTATCATGAAGTAGTTGAGAATGATCTTGCTCTTGTTTACTTGATCATGAAGAAAGTAGTATTTAGTATCTGTATTTTCTCCTCCCATTAGCTAAGGGATTCCTTGCAAGGTTGATAGTAGATTTGTTGTCCCCTAAAAGTTTAATGTGTTCTCATACGCCTATTCATTTCAAGTAGTAATGATTGTAACCACAATCCTTGACATGCTACATTCCAAGTTGATATTAATTCAGATTCACAAGTTGATAGTGCTACAATTGTCCATTTCTTTGAGCGCCAAGAGATTGGTGAGTTAAAAATTCTAAACATGTATCCCATTGTGCTCCTTCTTTCAATTATATCTCCAAATTAGTCTAAGTCACAATATTGTGCTTTTTGCATGAAAATGTTCACCACTCCTACACTGTGACATATATTAGGTCTTGAATTGAAAACATATTTAAGACAACTAGTCATTTGCTAGTAAAGAGTGTTGTTTACATCTTACCACCATCATCATCATCATTATTGCTTAAATTCAAGTTTGTCTTCACATGTGTGTTTGTTAGATTGTAGTTTAACATATTGAATCTTTTCAATATGTCATTTATGTATTTCTTCTTGTTAATTACCACACCTCTGTTGGTGTTAGTGAATTCTAAACCAAGGAAACATCTTTATCCTTCTAAGTTAGTCATATCAAATTAAGAGATCAGTTGACATTTGATTCTTTCAACTTCATCTAAGTTGCTTCCAGTTATCAGCAAATCATCAACATATAAGCAAACTATGTTAACATTGTTCTGATTGGCACCTTTGCCATAGATTCCATGCTTAACTGTGCATTTTGAGTAGCCATTTTTCTTGAGAAACTCATCAATTCTATTATTTTAGGATTTTGGTGCTTGCTTTAAGCCATATAAAGCTCTGTTGAGCTTCGATACCTCATCTTCTTCACCTTTGACTACGAAGTCTTGTGGTTTTTCAATATATACTTCCTCTTCAAGTTTGCCATTGCGAAATGCAGACTTGACATCAAGTTGAACAAACTCCAATTGATAGTAGTTTGATATAACAACTACTAATCTCACTATTTCTATTCTTGCAACTAGAGCAAAGATTTATGTATAGTCCAAACCATGTGTTTACAAGAATCCTTTTGCAACTAATCTTGCTTTGTACTTAGCAATAAATCCATCAAGAAGATGCTTCACTTTATAGACCCGTTTGACAACTATTGGTTTCTTGCTTGCCAGACAAGTAGCCAGATTCCATGCAATATTTCTCTCTATTGCTTCAATTTTTTCCTCTATAGCCTTTTGCCATACTTCTTGTTTACAAGCTTCAGTATAGCTTATTGGTTCAACATCAACAAATAATGTTAAATGAACTATATCACCATATGGTGTGATGAGATTGTCTGGAATCACATCTTAGTCTTGTAAGTTTATGTTTGGAGTGTTTTTCCTCCCTGATCTTCTAGGTGGCATTTGCTTGGTAGTTTCTGCTTCTTGTACACGTGTTATTGATATATAGTTATAATCTAAATAAAGGATGGTTCATATCAAAATTATGCATTTTTTTTTAGTAGGGGTCATTTTTAATAAGAGATTAGGGCCTTCAGTTTTATTGGAGACCCTGTTTGTATATGTGATGTTTTATCAAGAGTTAATAGTGTTTTATCTCTTGTAATATAGGTTATTTCCAGGTTTTTTTTTTCTTTCTAAAAGCCATTTTGCACACAAGAATAAATTTCTTAAAAACATAGCACGACTTATTTTGTTTGGCAACCATTTCATAGGTGTAAAATATTCACTAGATTCACAAAAACTATGACATAAATGAATTCACTGACGATTATGGTTTAACGGAAAGACATTTCTAACTACATTTAGAACAATTATTAATAATCTTATAGGGTATAAGAGGGTCACATAATATCGATGTGGATTATAGCAATGCCTGAATAAAGTTATTCTTACATTGCTAAATGTGGTTCTTGTGAGGTTGGTTAAGTTTTATTTTAGCAAGTCTTCCTTTAAATATATGGTTTGTTCTGCTTTATATAATTTTACAATTCACAAAATTCTGATTACCCGATTTTAAAGAACACAATATGTTAGAAAATTTTAGGCAATGGAATGTATATTTTAGAACCAGTTTTTGTTGTAAATAAATCCAACTATGTTTGTTGGTTAGTTAGTTACTTAGTAACTAACTAGTTAATTAGTTTGTTAGTGGCTTGTAGTGCGAGTTACTCAACTTAGCCTATAAGTACTCTTTTGTATTCAGTTGATAGTACTAAGAGAGAAGCATCTTGTATCATAATGACAATTCAATACAGTTTATAGTTTTACAATTCACCACAAAAACTCTCTTCATCCTCTCTATTCTCACAAAAGTTCAGAACGTTCTGAACTCTCTTTCTCTCATCAGTGTGTGTAAGATAGGATCTTGCACCAACAAATTGGTATCACGAGCCTTTTGGTTCTTGTGCATTTGGGTGACAAATTCAGGGTAGATTTCACATATGGTTGCAGTGATGAATGGTGGTAATGGAATCCCCAATTCACTTCCAATTCTTGATGGCAAGAATTGGGAAAGGTGGCATAAACAGTTGAAATATTTGTTTGGCCTTCAAGATACTCTAGAGGTGGTTACCAATGGCGTCGTAGAGCTTGCAGAAAATGCAACTGAAGCTCAAAGGGTTCTTCACAAATACTTGAAGAAGAAGGACTGCAAGGCGTCGTTTTGCATTCAATCCGCGATGGATAATGCAAATTTTGACAGAATTGCTCATGCTGAGTATGCGAAAGAGGCATGAGATATTCTTGTCAAGTATTACAAAGGAGATGAGAAGGTCAAGAGCGTAAATTTGCAAGCTTTGCGCAGGCAGTATGAGTTGTTGTAGATGGGAGATTCTGAGAAAATAGCAGTGTATGTGTCCAAGATTCAGAATCTTGTTCATTTGATGAAGAATTACGGTGAAACGATAACAAATAAGATGGTAATTGAGAAGGTTAGGAGAACCTTGGCTCCTCAATATGATCATGTTATAGTTGCCATTCAAGAATCTGGGAATGTTCCTACTATGAAGATTGAAGATCTTGTGGGATCCTTAGAAGCCCATGAATTGAAGATAATTGAAATAAGAGGTGTTCAAGAATCAATTCTGGCTTTGCAAGCTCAGAGATGGAAGAAGAATGGTGGTTCTGAAAAGTCCAAAGGAAAGTTTGATAGCAACAAGAAGAAGAAAGGCTCATGGTCAAACTCACAGAAGCATAAAAATGGTGAGAAACCTGAATCCTCTAATAGAGGAGGAGGGAAATCAAATCAGAAAGATGATAAGAAATTCCAAGATAGGAAATCTGTGCAATGTTATAACTGTGAGAAATTTGGTCACTTTGCACGGGATTGCTGGTACAACAAAGGCAAAAGAGTTGCTAAAGATAATGATGATGATGAAGCCAAAATGGCACAAGAGGATTCTGATGGTGAACCTCTGGTTTTGATGGCTACAGTTTCAAAAGATTACTCTGATTCTGAAACCTGGTTCTTAGACATAGGTTGCTCCAATCACATGACTGGTCATAAGGCATGGCTAATCAAATTTGATGATACAAAAAGAAGTAAGATCAGGCTTGCAGATAATAGATCATTGCAAGCAGAAGGAGCAGAAAACATGGTCATCAAAAGAAACAATGGCAGTTCAGCAATCATTGAAGATGTATTGTATGTGCCAGGTATGAAGTGCAACTTGTTAAGTGTTGGTCAGCTTATTGAGAAAGGATTTTCAGTAACAATGAAGAATGAGGTCCTTGAATTGTTTGATGCAAACAATAAGCTAGTTTTGAGATCCCCTTTATCAAAGAACAGAACCTTCAAGACTTTGATTAGTTCCACAGAAGTTCAATGTCTGCAAACTGTGGTTGAGAACAAGCAGAGTTGGTTATGGCATTTAAGGTTTGGCCACTTGAATTTCAGATCTCTTAACCAGTTAGTGTCACAAGGAATGGTGACTGGTTTACCAAGTTTTCAATGCCTGAGAAGCTATGTGAAGGATGCATAGTAGGGAAGCAACCAAGGAATGATTTCAAATCCTATTTACCAATGAGATCATCCTGCATACTAGAGGTAGTTCATTCAGATGGTTGTTGACCTTTTGAGGATCATACTATAGGGGGAAATAGATACTTTGTGTCCTTTGTTGATGAGCATAGCAGGAAGCTTTGGGTGTATTTGATTAAACACAAAGATGAAGTGTTTGATGTGTTTAGAAAATTCAAAACACTAGTTGAGAATCAAAGTGAGAAGAAGATTAAGATTCTTAGAACAGATGGTGGTGGAGAGTATACCTCAAGAATGTTTGAAGAATTCTGTGTAAATCATGGGATTGATCATGAAGTTACAGCTCCTTACACTCCTTATCACAATGGTATTGTTGAAAGAAGGAATATAAGCATTTTGGATATGGCCAAATGCATGTTGAAACAAAGGAGCATGTCAAACTCACTTTGGGGAGAAGCAGTCACAACTGCTGCATATGTGCTGAATAGGTGTCCATCCAAAAGATTGAAGAATAAAGTCTCAGAAGAAGTATGGAGTGGTAAGAAACCTTCTGTTAATCATCTAAGAGTTTTTGGTTCAGTATGTTATAAGCATGTTCCTGATGCTAGAAGGAAGCAATTAGATGATAAGTGTGAAGCAATGATACTTGTTGGCTATCACAAGACTGGGGCTTATAGATTGTATAATCCTATCACTGGGAAAATTATGATCAGCAGAGACATAGTGATTGATGAGAATGAATCATGGAATTGGACATCTAATAGCACAACTAGGGAGCCTTTGATGAATTCCTTGGTAGATGAATTAGACAGTGAGGAAGTAGATGAAATTCTGGATGAAAATATAGATCAGAATGTTCAGAATATAGATGAGAATGTTCTGAATACAGATGAGAATGTTCTGAACACAGGTGAGTTCAAAATGGTAGACCTTCAAGAACAAGAGTAGCTCCAGCTAGACTACAAGATTGTGAAATAATAGCTGATAATGAAGTCACTGAAGATGGAGACTTAGTTCACTTTGCATTGCTAGCAGATGTTGAACCAATTAACCACAATGAAGCTTTGAAGAATGAAGCGTGGAAATCTGCAATGACAGAGGAACTGACAGCTATTGAAAGGAATAACACATGGAAACTTGTGAAACTTCTAGTAGACAAGAAGGCATTTGAAGTTAAGTGGGTATACAAGTTGAAGCATAACCTTGATGGTTCAATTGCTAAACATAAAGCCAAATTAGTGGCTATAGGATTCCTTCAAAGAGCAGGTCTTGACTACTCTAAAGTTTATGAACCAGTTGCAAGGATAGAAACAGTGAGGTTAGTAATAGCTCTAGCCTGCAAGAGAAATTGGTCTACATTTCATCTTGATGTAAAATCTGCTTTCCTGAATGGTCCTATAGATGAAGTTGTTTTTTTCACTCAACCTTCTGGTTTTGTTATAAAAGAGAAGGAAGATATGGTATATAGACTGCACAAAGCTCTCTATGACCTTAAACAGGCACCAAGAGCTTAGAATAAGAAAATTGATTCTTATTTGGTTGAGATAGGCTTCACTAAGTGCAAGTCAGAATATGGTGTGTATGTGCAAGCAGCTGCATCTGACATAACACTCATATGTTTATATGGTGATGACTTGTTAGTCACTGGTAACAACATCAACAATATGAAGAAATTCAAGCAGTTAATGATGAATGAATTTGAAATGACAGATTTGGGTGATTTGTCTTATTTCTTAGGCATGGAATTTATAAGAACTAAGAAAGGTATCATACTTCATCAGAGAAAGTATGTCAGAGAGGTTCTGAAAAGGTTTAGAATGTTGGAATCTAATCCTGCAATATCACCTATAGAAGCAAATCCAAAACTTGAGAAGGGTGGTGAAGAAGAGAAGGTTGATGCAACCTTGTTCAAACAGATAGTAGGCTCATTAAGATACTTATGTAACAGCAGACCAGACATAGGTTTCTTAGTTGGTTTAGTGAGCAGATATATGGATGATGCATGAATCTCACATATGAAGGCTGCAAGGAGAATTCTTAGATACCTAAATGGTACAGTAAATCATGGCATTTTCTTTCCTGCAAGTTCAGATGATAATGAGGCAGTGATTACTTGTTACTCAAACTCAGATTGGTGTGGAGATAAATCTGACAGAAGAAGCACAACATGTTACTTTTTCAAGGTTTTTGGTGCACCAATTTCATGGTGCTCTAGAAAACAACCAGTGGTGGCATTGTCCTCATGTTAGGCAGAGTATATTGCAGGCTCTTATACTGCATGTCAAGCTATTTGGATTGAATCTGTGTTAAGTGAGTTGAAGAATACAGTTCTAAGAATACAGTTCTACATGGCAGGAGTAAACACATAGAAGCTAGATTTCATTTCTTGAGGGAGAAGGTGAATCATGGGAAGCTAGAAGTGAAGCACTGTCCAAGTGAATCTTAACTTGCTGATATTCTGACTAAGGGATTGAAGATTGATAGGTTCTTGTCTCTTAGGAAGAAATTAGGATTAATTCAGTTTGATTAAATTTGTATGTTTTGTTCCATAGTTGGATTATAGCGAGCATGTTGTGGATAAATCCAACTATGTTTGTTGGTTAGTTAGTTACTTAGTAACTAACTAGTTAGTTAGTTTGTTAGTGGCTTGTAGTGCAAGTTACTCAACTTAGCCTATAAGTACTCTTTTGTATTCAGTTGATAGTATTATGAGAGAATCATCTTGTATCATAATCACAATTCAATAAAGTTTATAGTTTTACAATTCACCACAAAAACTCTTTTCATCCTCTTTATTCTCATAACAGTTTAGAACGTTCTGAACTCTCTTTCTCTCATCAGTGGGTGTAAGATAGGATCTTGCACCAACAGTTTTTGTGTCAATTCTTTAATCATCACTCTTCTATATTGAATAGAACATAGTAGAACACAAGTCTTTTTGGTTTACCAGATAGGGTAATTTTACGGCTAGAACTTAAGTAGCAATTTCCCTCCATCGGTGCGAATACTGGCTTACGTATGCCCTTACCTCGAAGCGTAACTCACCCAAACTTTTTCATATTAAAAAAAGAGGAGAGGCGCGTTACTATCTTTTCTCCAATGCTTGTGAAATAGAAGTTACAGTTTATATAGGATTTGTGCGTTTTTAAAATATATACATACACTGACATATCTGAACCTGTCATTGATTCATTTTAAAATTTACTCTATCAAGGACAAGAAAACCTATTATTATTTTCTGCTCCAAAAATTTAGGACAAAGAATTTTAACCACATAGGAGCGTCCGTGTTTCATAGATAATAGAACACTACAAAGAAGGCATAAAGTAGACTGAACCTCTTCAGCTACTACTCCAATACATTATTTATCATTTCTCAAGTATTAATGGTAAGTTTCAGTACACAAAGCTTTTTGTCCATATATTAAACAAATGTAAGACAGCATTACCATAAAGTTGTATCAGGCATAACATTCTATGATTTTTTGTAGACGCAACAAAGAAGCTAGTAAAAATTTTACAACATAAAGCTACGTTTGATTGGTTGAACCCAAAGGACTCTACCAGATTCCATGTAAAGTATTGAACGAAACCGTGGCTACAATTTTAGATTACTCAAAGTGTAGTGCAATGCGCGACAAATGTAGGAAAGTGTCTATGTTTGAAGACTTCATTGTCCATCATTCTTCTTGAATGCTCCATTCAACGAAGAGAAAGAAAAATTAGCAAATACATGAAGAGATAGACAACTTTGAAATGCAAGCAACAACTGAAAATACCAACAGAATCAATGCTAAGGAAACTTATTATTGCATCATTTATTGAGGATAGAAGTTTAAACATGACATATAGATTGGTACGGTCAATTTGCAATATGCTAAAGCTTCTCTCCAACATTCCAAAATAATAAAATAACAGGTCTGTAGATTAATACACAATTGGAACATCAATGATTGCATGAATGAACTTGTCATACCCTCATTTTGGACCTAAAAATACTCGTTCAAACTTCTTTTTGTTTCCGATCATTTCAAATTCACGGTGTCTATTTTACAACTTTTATTGTGCCACAAACGCGCATTTTACTGTATTATCTCCAATTTTATTACATTCAAATCTATCCAAAGTGTTTTCTTGCATTACAAGCCATTTAAAAGGGTCTCTAGGACCATTGCATGTTTTCCTACATTTTATTCCAATTTTTTGCATAAAATCATACAAAAGGGTATTTTGGTCATTTCCTGCAGTGGAACCCATTTTCAGTCCCTACAATTTGTCCCTGAGTCTTTTCAACTTATCTGCATGAGTCATTAATCAAACTTTGTCCAAAAATCATCCTAGTTTTGCATCTGAATCAGTCTGAGTCGTTTTGGTCCCTAGGGGCATTTTAGTCTTTTCACATCAAAATTTTGACAGAGAGGTATTTTAAAATACCTCATTTTTGGTAGTTTGTTTGTTTTAGTCCGTTTTGTTGTTTTTATTGTTGCACTTTACGTTTTTGCAAATTTCATTTCTTTTACCAATTTTATTTCACTTTTTGCAAATAAGTCCAAACTTTGTTTTAAATTGCAAAAGTGCCCAAATTCTATTTTCAAAACAGTCCAAATGCCTTTTAAATTTCAAGTCAGTCCTATTTCTTTTTATTGCAGTTCTGTCCTTAAGTTTGTTTTAATTGCAGTTCAGTCCTTCAATTTTACAAAATTGCATTTTTAGTCCTTTTTTTTCAGTTCAGTCCACAAGTGCCACGCAAGCTGTCCAGGTCCAGGTGTCTCATTTCCATTGGCTCAGCGCACACATGGCACCCTATATAAGGTCAGGTACTGTGCAAGTCAGAGGAGGATCCACAAACTCAATGCCACCTCACAAACACATCAGAAAACTCTCTCTCTGATTCAGTTGGATCAAAAACAGTATCAAACTCAGAACATCCAAGAACACAAGAACAATTTCGCAACCCTAACCACTTCCAGAAAACAAATTCAAGCTCAAACCATGGAATTCGTGTGAGCTCTCAGGAATTCAAGCTTGAATCCTCATCATTGAGCTCTGTTCCCTGCAATTCAAGCGCTGAATTCATCACCAGAAGCGACGAACTCAGTGCGATCACAGGGAGAAGATTGAGAAGAAGAGGAAAGTGAGAAGTTCAAGGATTCAAAACCGGTTAGGAAGAAGAAAGAAGAGTCACAGTTTTTTTCCGGATTTCAATCCCAAAGTCAACAACAGAATCAAGATCGAAGGATTCCGAAGGCTCAAGATCGAATCTCCGAACAAAACCAGGTAAAAAATCACACGAACTTACCTCTTTCATACGCGTAAACATCAGCAAGACCGAATCAACGTGAATCCGTGCGAATTCGAAAAGTCCGGTTCAGAAAGAATGAAACCCTAACCTTTTTTCAAAACAGTGAGGGATTTTAGGGTTTACAACGTGAATCCACCGTTGTAAACCTGTGAATCCGTAAGGGTTTCATCAAAACAAAGGTTTGAATCAAAAAAAAGAGAGCCAAGGAACCGTTTGAAATCCATGAACAAAATTTCAGATCCACGGTGATTCGGCTCATACACGCGAATTTCAACGCCGAGTTCATGGTTAGAATGACTAGGAACAAGATTTAGAGTGGTTAAGCCATGATTCTTGGATTTCTGGGTAGGATTGAACAAGATTTAGGTTAGAGTTTTCGAAGAGAGAAGAGAGAAGAGAGAAAACGGAGCGAAGAGAGAGAAAGAAGAGTGAAAAATGACCTGAACCGGACCAGTCTCCCTTATATATGCAAGCAAACCGGGCCGGTTCACAACCCGACCCATTCTCCTTTGTTTCTGACCGCTAGATCTAGGTTTAGTGGATCCGGATCAATCTAACGTCCCGGAGGCGTCTGAAAGATCCGGATCCACCAGCGTATGGGTTGGATCAGGATCCATTGGGCCTCTGTGTCTTTTCCTTCATTTTCTTGAATTTTTTTTTGCTATACACACCTCTGATTGTGATATTTGAACCCCTGTGCATGCTAAAATTTCTTGCAAAGATTCCTAGAAAATTACAGTGTGTTCTTGATATATTTTTGATTGTTTTGGTGATATTTCCACACATGTAAAGCTGATAAAAAAAATATGTGCTAATTTCTTCTATGGTTTTGAGTACTAGGTGTGTTTGTGAGAGTTCCTTGCATAATTTTAGATCCAATTTTTGCCACATGATGTTGATATTTGATACATGATTTTGTGATGTGTTTGGTTCTGAGTTCATTGCTGATTCTTGCTTTTCACAAGCTTAATTGATCATTTCCAAATTCTTTTTTGCAAATTTAGTGTTAATTTCTTGTATTTTTGCAAATTTAGTTGTTAATTTCCAAATCTTTGCAAATTTAGTGGTAGTTACTTGTCTTACAAGCTTAATCGTTAAGTTTCCAATTTCTTGCAAATTTAGAAGTAATTTCTTGTTTTACAAGTTCAATAGTTAGTTTCTTGTTTTGCAAGTAATGTGAATTTTTGTTTGGAAATAAGGTGTGAAATATGCATAAAATGTGTATGTGCTAAATATGAATGCATGGCTTGTAATTTCCTCATAATTCTTGAAATATTTCCCTTGAAAGTGCTGTTTTGGTGAGGATTATAGGTCATGGGATTTGGTTTAAGTTTTAGGCTTTTGTTTTGTGTTATTTGCACTATTTTTGGCACTTGTTTCTTTTGCAATTTGCTTAATACTCTTTGTTATGATCATTTCATCTACTATGCATTGCTACTCATACTATCACTTCTCCATTCATCACTAACCATTTCACTTCATGCCTTATTCATATTGCAAGCATTGCATCATTTTCATCTTTTTCTTTCTTTTAGCCATTTTATGCAATTTCCTACTAATTCATGTAATATATTTTAGGTTAGTTTTTGCTTTCCTTTAAAATTCATGCAAGACCATAGAATGTAAATTAGGACCCGATGTAAAAGACAATGGACACTATGATGATGTACACCGACACGAGCACCGGCACGCACACACGTTGTATGATCTACCGCTAGATGTATGTTTAGGAAATGCGACACTTAGAAAATATGCCTTTTTCAAAGCAAACTAACTCCTCACTCAATCATTTTCATAATAGTGTTGGAGTCAAAACTCCACAATTTTTTCCCTTTATTTTCTTAATCAAAATATAAACAAAATTCTAAATTTCAACTTTAACCTTTTCTTAAATAAAGTGATCAACCTCACCTTCTTTCAAATCTCGTGCCTTTAAGGCCTCTCATCTCTTCTTCAAAACCATTTTCAAAAAATTAAAATCAATCAATACTCACAAAATCTTTTTGGAAGAGAACTACATGGAGTTTGATCCCTTAAAAGGGTATGTAGGCAAGAGACCAAAATCTCTCCAAGTCCAATAAAATAAAATTCAAACCATATTCTTTCCCTCATTCTTAAAAACAATTTTCGTTCAAAAAATAACATAAAAATAAAGCGTAAACATAGAATTAGAAAAACGGCTCCTATAGAGTACTATAGTCGTTGCGGGTGCCTAACACCTTCCCGTAGCGAAAATTGCCCCGAACTTAGAATTTCTAAGGGTTTTCTCAATTTTACCCTTCCCCAAAAAAAATGGAGACATCAATGATTGAAAGGTTCAAGCCTAATTGATGACTTGACACCCGAAAATCGCGATGACAGAACTATACACTTTATCGTTTCCATGTGCCTTCGATGCAACGAATGAAGTTATACTAAGTAAAAACATGTATGGAAAGGTTGTACTTGATGTCTATTATTGGATAATCATAACAATGATTATTTGTAGAATACTTTGTAATTAATGTACAGATATTCACACTTAAGTTAGCACCTGCACACTTTAATGATATCATAGGATACTCGCGGCCAGCCCACTATATTAATGTTACCACACTCGCAAGCAGATCAATATTGTAATTATGGTATATGTTTGATTGTGCACACTCACGGCCAACTTATTTGCATCTAGAGTAGCTAAGATGATTTCCATAATTTATAGGATTCCAAGGTAGTATATACGTAACCTCATGTTTAGCAATACGGTTCATTCAAACCTGAAATACGTTACTGTTATATGGTATCAGCCTCCTAGGTTTGCACTAATTTTGATCCAGTAGCTTACTCCCTGCATTTTTCCCTCCTCATAATCATGAACACGTCAACTGCTTCCAACAACAGCAGCAGCAACACCTTTGTTGTTCAGATGAACGCTCTGGTTATTGTATATGACCTAACTAGCGTAGCTTCATCAATAGCACAAAGGCGTGTCCCATCAAAAGTACAATTGTTGGATTAGGCAAGATCAACTATCTTGCATGCTATTATCAATTTAGTCGATCCTAGCATTATCATTGCCTTACGCAATGTGAAAACATCCCAGCTAGGATGGGAGGTCATTCAGAACATGTTTGCTAGAAAGAGTGTTGCATGCATCATGCAGTTCAAAGAAAGACTCTCTAGATTCACCAAAGGAGCCATCTGTAACACCCCAATTTCCCGTCTTAAAAATTTCATTAAATTAAATCACATAAATCAGAGTACTCTCAAAGGAGTGTCACATTTCTTCTTTAAAAACAACTTAGATAATAATTTATCAAATCACAAAAATATTCAATTAAGCAGCGGAATTCAATAGTCTCATCTCATAAATAGTTCTTGGCTTAAAAGCCAACAAAACGTCTCAAGTATTAATGTTTCATCATCACTAAGTCTTAAAGTTAACATTTATTGAAAACATGATACATAAGGAATAGACTCTATGTAAAAGACCCCATCCCGTTACGTATCAGAGCAACCCTACTTCACACAGACTCCTCGCATCAACGCATCTAAGACTGGGTACCTGCACTTGCCCACAAGGCGGCAATTCCAGCAGAAGGGGTGAGATTCACAACAATAATATTAATATATAAATCAAACGTCAAGATTAACAATCATAAATCCAGCTCATAACATATACATTATAGCATATCATAACATCATTATAAGCATCATCATAAACAACATCACATCAAACATACATCAACATCTCAAGCATCGTCTCATACATGTCATAATTGACTCGACTATATGCAACACCTAACGTCTCAACATCATGCATGTGGTACCATATGATTATAGCATTAATATGCTTCACCGTCGCTTTGAGCAAATGCTCCACCGTCGCTTTGAGCATAAAGCTCCACCGTCTCATAGTATGCAAATGCATGGACTCGTCACTTAACAACTTAATACACCGTCTCAAACGTCATTTACAAATTATGGACTGACACATGCAGTTATAATAATACATGGCAGAACATCAACTCATCATACATACACATTGCAACACATAGCATCATCTTAGTCAAATAGCATCATACTCATACATCACTTATATTTAACAACACATCTTTTATCAATGGCCTAATAGAAACATCAGCATTCATCTTTACATAACTCATCTAAGGGTATAAAACAGCACTAACTCTACCCAAAGGGTTCCTCTAAACGTCCTACGCGAAACAGCTTGCAAAACAAACAAAACATGACGAGGGTCATCTAACTCGCCACGGCGAGTGGGTCTGCTCGCCACGGGCGAGTACTCACATCAGCTCACTCGCCAAAGGCGAGTTGGGGGCGAGCTGGAGGCGAGAAATCCTGGGTGCTCTCGGCCTTTTTGACATTTTCACCAAAAATCCTCATTTTTAAGCTCTCTAAATCCAATTTGACCAAACCAACTTCACAGGTCATCTCTATAAATATAAGGGCACTCAAAACTATCATCACTTGGGCCAAAGTCCTAAAATTTAAGGGACAAGCTCGCCACGGCGAGCTATACTGCTCGCCTCGCGAGCAACCAAGGGTTACTCGCCACGGCGAGTGATCACTCGCCACAGGCGAGCGATCTCAGAACCCACACGGGTTCAGTCCAAAACTCACCAAAACATCTCCAATCTCTCCAATCTACCTCTAATTCATCTGCAATGTCGTCCTAGGGGATAATCTAGGTTCTGTAACACGTCCCTACAGCATTACAACACAATCTCACATCAATCCATCACAATTCATCATAAACCCTAATTCTCAAACCCATCCCAATCCTCATCAAACTCTATGCCAATCAAGAACAGATGATTTACAATTAAAATTACTGAAGTTAGGCTCACCCTTACCTGGAAAATTGTGCAGAAATGGAACCTAGCTTCTCTTCTCTCTTGAACCGTTCTTCTTCTCTTTTCCCAATTGTCTATACGCGTTTCTAAAAAGTTTCCTCTTAACCTACTTCTCTTATATACTCCCTCACAACTTAATTAATTCTCTCTTAACCCTCACAACTCTTCTTATTTATAAATATAACCCCATCTCTTAAAATTCTATTTTTCCAACAAATCTCTATATTTACCAAATAAATATTCATATAAACATCACTTATATTATTTTATTAAACAATAAAATAATAACACGTCACACGTCACAAATACGTCACATAATCATCAAAATCATATAATATATAAACATATACCATATCATCTAAATTAAATAATTAAATAATTAGAGAGGGCGTTACAACTCTCCCCCTCTTAAAGGATTTTCGTCCTCGAAAATTTACCTCGCTCAAACAACTCTGGATAGGATTCCAGCATCTTACTTTCTAGTTCCCAAGTCAAGCTTTCACCCGTCGCTCCGTCCCAAACAACTCTAACGAGAGGTATCTCTTTGCCCCTCAGCGTCTTCGTCTTTCGATCATCAATCCTCACGGGTAAGGTCTCAACCGTAAGGTTGTCCCTAACTTGCACATCGTCACTTTGGATCACATGAGACGGATCCGGAACATACTTCCTCAGCTGAGATACATGAAAAACATCATGCAAATTCGATAAGTGCGGTGGTAATCCAACACGATACGCCACCGGCCCAATCCTCTCTGAAATCTGATAAGGACCAATAAACCTCGGAGTCAACTTCTTCGATTTCAAAGCACGTCCAACACCCGTCATAGGAGTCACTCTCAGGAACACATGATCCCCCTCTTGGAACTCAAGGTCCTTTCTACGCTTGTCATGATAACTCTTTTGTCGACTCTGAGACGCTTTCATCTTTTCTTGGATCATTCTCACCTTCTCAGTAGTCTGTTGAACGATCTCCGGTCCTAAGACCACTCTTTCACCCGACTCAAACCAGCACAACGGAGTCCTGCATCTCCGACCATATAAAGCCTCAAATGGTGCCATTCCAATACTTGAATGGTAACTGTTGTTGTACGTGAACTCTATCAATGGAAGATGACTATCCCAAGCCCCTCCCTGCTCAAGTACACAAACCCTCAACAAGTCCTCCAACGACTGAATCGTCCTCTCCGACTGACCATCTGTTTGCGGATGATAAGCCGAACTCAACCTCAACTGAGATCCCAACGCCTCTTGCAAACTCTTCCAAAATCTAGAAGTAAATCTTGGATCTCTATCTGATACGATGCTCGAAGGAACACCATGCAGCTTAACTATCTCTCTAACATAAATCTCCGCCAACTGAGCCACAGGAAAAGTAATGTTGATTGGTAGAAAGTGAGCAGACTTCGTTAATCTATCAACAATAACCCAGATAGCATCGTTCCCTCTAGGAGTATTGGGCAAACTCGTCACAAAATCCATGGATATACTATCCCATTTCCACTCTGGCACATCTAAAGGTACCATCATACCAGTCGGTTTTTGATGCTCAATCTTCGACTTTTGACAAACCAAGCAAGAATACACAAATTGTGCCACGTCACATTTTAAGCCAGACCACCAAAACAGCTTCTTTAAGTCATGATACATCTTCGTAGCTCCCGGGTGAATACTCAAGCTACTTCTGTGACTCTCTTCAAGAATCATCTTCTTAATTTCATCATTTTCAGGAATGCAAATCCTACCTCGGAATCTCAACACTCCTTGGTCATCGACCTTAAAGTCACCGTCCACTGCCTCATTACCAGCAATCAACAAATCTACGAACTTGACATCTTCTTTTTGGGCTTCCTTGATATGTTTCAGGAAATCATTATCAATTCTCAACATTTCCAGTTTTATGCTCTGAGGTGTTCTTTCACACACCAAACTCAAGTCTCTAAACTGTTCCAACAACTCAAATTCTTTCACCATCAGCGCGGACATATGCACAGTTTTCCTACTCAGGGCATCTGCAACCACATTTGCTTTACCAGGATGGTAATTCAAACCAAAATCATAATCTTTAAGTAACTCAAGCCACCTTCTCTGCCTCATATTCAACTCCTTCTGATCAAACAAATACTTCAAGCTCTTGTGATCACTGAATACTTCAAATCTGGAACCGTACAAATAGTGTCTCCATATTTTCAATACAAAGACCACAGCTGCCAACTCTAAGTCATGCGTCGGATAATTCTTCTCGTGAATTCTCAACTGTCTGGAAGCATAAGCTACCACTTTACCATCTTGCATAAGAACACCACCTAAACCCAACTTGGACGCATCACAATACACCACAAATGGTTCATCGGGCTTTGGCAAAATCAACACTGGAGCCGTCGTCAAACGCTTCTTCAGCTCATTAAAACTATTCTCACAATGCACATCCCACACAAAAGACTTACCCTTACACGTCAACTGCGTTAACGGAAGAGCCAACTTGGAGAATCCTTCTATAAACCTTCTATAGTAACCAGCTAGTCCCAGAAAGCTTCTAATTTCCGTAACCGACTTAGGAGTCTCCCATTGCGATACCGCTTCAACTTTCGACGGGTCAACCGCGATACCATCACCAGAAATGACATGGCCAAGAAAACTCACTTCCTTTAGCCAGAACTCACACTTAGACAACTTAGCATACAATTTCTTTTCCTTCAACACCTGCAAAACAGTCTTCAAATGCTCTACATGCTCCTCTTCAGTCTTGGAGTAAACCAGTATATCATCAATAAACACTACTACGAACCGATCCAAAAATGCATGGAAGATGCGATTCATATACTCCATAAACACTCCAGGTGCATTGGTAACTCCAAAAGGCATAACCTTGTACTCGTAGTGACCATAACGGGTCCTGAAAGCCGTCTTCTGCATATCTTCATCCTTCACTTTGATCTGGTGGTAACCTGACCTCAAATCTATCTTGCTGAAAACACGTGCACCCACTAATTGATCCATCAGATCGTCAATTCTCGGAAGTGGATACCTATTCTTGATCGTCACTTTGTTCAGCTGTCTGTAATCAATACACAGTCTCATACTGTCGTCTTTCTTCTTCACTAGTAACACTGGAGCTCCCCATGGTGAAACACTAGGTCTCACGAACTTCTTCTCAAGCAAGTCTTCCAACTGTTTCTTCAACTCTGCTAACTCAGAAGCAGACATACGATAAGGTGCCATCGACACCGGCTTCGTTCCCGGAACAAGGTCAATAGAGAACTCAACTTCTCTCTCCGGAGGCACATCAGGTATTTCGTCTGGGAAAACTTCAGGAAAATCACACACCACTTGCAGTTTATCAATTACCGCTTGATTTTCTAAAGATAATGAAGCCATCAGCGAAAACATCAACATCCCATCACGTTCTAGTTGCTTCAGCTGCTTAGTAGATAGAAACTCTGCGCCCCACTCTTCTTCGACAGAAGAAAAATGCACCGTATTTCTAAAACAGTTGATAAGAACACGGTTGTACTCTAGCCAGTTCATACCCAGAATCACATCCATACCACTTAAAGGTAGGCAAACTAAATCCATCACAAAGTCACGGCCAAACATAGATAAAGGACAATTTACACACAGGAGAGAAGTAGTCACCGAACCCTTAGCTGGAGTCTCGACAACCATCTCTCCATTCATATCAGAAACATCAAGACCCAAAGCAGAAACACAATCTAAAGCAACAAAACTGTGCGTAGCACCAGTATCAATAATAGCAACTAAAGGAGTATTATTAATATAGAAAGTACCTCGGATCAAACGATCATCATTCTCAGTCTGAGTGCCATTCAATGCAAACACTCTCCCAGTTTTCTTAGTCTTCTTGGGTTGCTTACACTGCGAACCAATGTGTCCTTGCTCATTACAGTTGAAACACACAACATCATCAAATTTGCAGTCATTAGTGATATGCCCTTTTTGACCACAACGGTAGCATCTCTTCACATCAACAGTACATGCATTGCTCTTATGGCCTTTCTCGCCACAAGTGTAACAAGTAATCTCAGCAGGAGCAGTCTTCTTCTGAGGCCTCCTCTCATCATTCACTCTTTGCTTCCCTTTATCTCTAGGGGCATCATAAGGTTTAGGGCGACTCTGCTGGCCCTTAGCTTTCCTCTCATTCACTACCTTGTAGTGAGCCTTGGTATCCTCTTCATAAATCCTACAGCTACTCACTAACTCCGAAAAGTTGCGGATCTTCTGATAACCAATGGCTCGCTTAATGTCAGCACGCAAGCCATTCTCGAACTTTATACACTTTGAAAACTCAGCCGTCTCAGGAGTATAATGCGGGTAAAACTTCGCCAGCTCCACAAACTTTGCCGCATACTCAGTCACCGACATGTTTCCTTGCTTGAGCTCCAGAAACTCTATCTCTTTCTTCCCACGAACATCTTCTGGGAAGTATCTGTTAAGGAACTCCCTCGTGAAAACAGCCCACGTCACCACAGCTCCATCTTGCTCCAAAATGGGTAGGAGACTAACCCACCAATCATCAGCCTCCTCCGCGAGCATGTGCGTGCCAAAACGCACCTTCTGCACATCATCACACTGCATGACTCTGAAGATCCTCTCTACTTCCTTGAGCCATGTTTGAGCCCCATCTGGATCATAGCGCCCCTTGAAAGTAGGCGGGTGATTCCTCAGAAAGGTCTCCAGCATCCTAGTCCCGTCGTTTCCACCAGCATTGTTCTGATTACCCACAGCATTAGCCATTGCTTCCAAAGCAGCAGCAAGGGCAGCATCGTTTCTACCAGCCATCTTAGTTCTCTGGAAAACAACATAAGTCAGGATAATACGATAATACTATTCTAACTCTAAGACAACGTCACTCGACTCTCTACTTGGCCGGACGGACCAACCTGCTCTGATACCAATTGTAACACCCCAATTTCCCGTCTTAAAAATTTCATTAAATTAAATCACATAAATCAGAGTACTCTCAAAGGAGTGTCACATTTCTTCTTTAAAAACAACATAGATAATAATTTATCAAATCACAAAAATATTCAATTAAGCAGTGGAATTCAATAGTCTCATCTCATAAATAGTTCTTGGCTTAAAAGCCAACAAAACGTCTCAAGTATTAATGTTTCATCATCACTAAGTCTTAAAGTTAACATTTATTGAAAACATGATACATAAGGAATAGACTCTATGTAAAAGACCCCATCCCGTTACGTATCAGAGCAACCCTACTTCACACAGACTCCTCGCATCAACGCATCTAAGACTGGGTACCTGCACTTTCCCACAAGGCGGCAATTCCAGCAGAAGGGGTGAGATTCACAACAATAATATTAATATATAAATCAAACGTCAAGATTAACAATCATAAATCCAGCTCATAACATATACATTATAGCATATCATAACATCATTATAAGCATCATCATAAACAACATCACATCAAACATACATCAACATCTCAAGCATCGTCTCATACATGTCATAATTGACTCGACTATATGCAACACCTAACATCTCAACATCATGCATGTGGTACCATATGATTATAGCATTAATATGCTTCACCGTCGCTTTGAGCAAATGCTCCACCGTCGCTTTGAGCATAAAGCTCCACCGTCTCATAGTATGCAAATGCATGGACTCGTCACTTAACAACTTAATACACCGTCTCAAACGTCATTTACAAATTATGGACTGACACATGCAGTTATAATAATACATGGCAGGACATCAACTCATCATACATACACATTGCAACACATAGCATCATCTTAGTCAAATAGCATCATACTCATACATCACTTATATTTAACAACACATCTTTTATCAATGGCCTAATAGAAACATCAGCATTCATCTTTACATAACTCATCTAAGGGTATAAAACAGCACTAACTCTACCCAAAGGGTTCCTCTAAACGTCCTACGCGAAACAGCTTGCAAAACAAACAAAACATGACGAGGGTCATCTAACTCGCCACGGCGAGTGGGTCTACTCGCCACGGGCGAGTACTCACATCAGCTCACTCGCCAAAGGCGAGTTGGGGGCGAGCTGGAGGCGAGAAATCCTAGGTGCTCTCGGCCTTTTTGACATTTTCACCAAAAATCCTCATTTTTAAGCTCTCTAAATCCAATTTGACCAAACCAACTTCACAGGTCATCTCTATAAATATAAGGGCACTCAAAACCATCATCACTTGGGCCAAAGTCCTAAAATTTAAGGGACAAGCTCGCCACGGCGAGCTATGCTGCTCGCCTCGCGAGCAACCAAGGGTTACTCGCCACGGCGAGTGATCACTCGCCACAGGCGAGCGATCTCAGAACCCACACGGGTTCAGTGCAAAACTCACCAAAACATCTCCAATCTCTCCAATCTAACCTCTAATTCATCTGCAATGTCGTCCTAGGGGATAATCTAGGTTCTGTAACACGTCCCTACAACATTACAACACAATCTCACATCAATCCATCACAATTCATCATAAACCCTAATTCTCAAACCCATCCCAATCCTCATCAAACTCTATGCCAATCAAGAACAGATGATTTACAATTAAAATTACTGAAGTTAGGCTCACCCTTACCTGGAAAATTGTGCAGAAATGGAACCTAGCTTCTCTTCTCTCTTGAACCGTTCTTCTTCTCTTTTCCCAATTGTCTGTACGCGTTTCTAAAAAGTTTCCTCTTAACCTACTTCTCTTATATACTCCCTCACAACTTAATTAATTCTCTCTTAACCCTCACAACTCTTCTTATTTATAAATATAACCCCATCTCTTAAAATTCTATTTTTCCAACAAATCTCTATATTTACCAAATAAATATTCATATAAACATCACTTATATTATTTTATTAAACAATAAAATAATAACACGTCACACGTCACAAATACGTCACAAATACGTCACATAATCATCAAAATCATATAATATATAAACATATACCATATCATCTAAATTAAATAATTAAATAATTAGAGAGGGCGTTACACCATCTCTATCACCAAAATCATAAATGTGAATGTTATTGCCGATGATATCAATCTCGTCATTCACACATTAAAAGGTCTTGAACGGAATATCGTGAGATAGCCCATCACTCTGATTGGATTTTCTCAAGTACGGATAGCGTTTGTTATCTCATGATATTTAGTTCCGAGACCATTTAGTGTGTGAATAACGAGATTGATATCATCTAAAGGGGAATTGTTGATAGACAACTCAACAACAATTGCTTTGACTTTGGTGAGGTTTTCGGTGATAGGGCAGGCTCCTTTGGTGAATCTAGAGATTCTTTCTTTTAGGCGATGATGTGTTCACGAGTCTTGGTAGCAAAGATACATTTTTTGAATGATCTCCCATGCTTGCTGAGATGTTTTCATACTGCCTAAGGTTGTGATGCTAGGATACACTGTAGTGATAATAGCTTGGAATATAAGTCGATCTTGCCCAATCCAATAATTGAAATTTTGATGAGTTTTGATGGGACAAGCCTTTGTGCCATTGATGAAGCCGGTCAGGTTATATACAAGGAACAAATCATTCATATGAATACACCAAGCAGGATAATCGTTGCTCGTGAGTTTGAGCGACTGGTGTGTGTTAATGACAATCACAATGATGATGCCAACAACAAAGGTATTGCTGCTGGTGTTGTTGCAGGAAGTTGATGTGCTAATAACTATGAGAGGAAAAATGAAGGGAGTAGGTTATTGGATTGAGATTGATGTGAAGCTTAAACGTGTGTTTGGATTGAGGGTTTAGGAGGGGAAGGGAGGGGAGGACTCATTTTTATTTTTTAAATTATGAACAATGTAAAATGTTTTTTTAAAATAAATTAAGTGGTTTTGAAGTATGTATGATCATTTATCACGTTGTTAATTCAATTTTCAAAAAATCATTTTATAATGTCCGTAATTTAAAAAAGAAAAATAAACACTCCCCTCCCTTCCCCTCTTAAAGTCCCATTCTCCTTCTTCATCAAAGACCACATCTCGGCTAATTACAATCTTGTTGTTTTCCGGGTTGTATAACTTGTAGCCCTTTGAGCTTTGATCATAACCAACAAAGATGAACTTCCCACTCTTATCATCAAGCTTTGCTCTTTTCTCATCTGGAATGTGAACGTGGGCCACACTTTCGAAGACCCTCAAGTGTGAGATACCTGGCCTTCTTCCACTCCATGCTTCTTGTGGTGTCTTTCCCCACACGCTCCTTGTCGGAGATCGATTAGATAGATAGACTGCACACGCCACAGCTTCAGCCCAAAATTCTTTTGGTAGTTTCTTACTTTTGAGCATGCTTCGAGCCATGTCAAGTATTGTTCGATTCTTCCTTTTCGCCACACCATTTTGTTGGGGGGATCTTGGAACTGTCAATGGACGCCTGATTCCATTCTCTTCACAAAACTCTTGAAACTCTTCAGAAGGGAATTCTCCTCCTCGGTCAGTCCGCATAGCTTTTATATGTCGACCACTTTCTTTCTCCACAACAGCCTTAAACTTCTTGAAGGTGGTAAAGACTTCTGATTTCTGCTTCAAGAAATAGACCCATGTTTTTCTTGAAAAATCATCAATGAAGAGGAGGAAGTAATTGTTTTTACCTAGTGAGCATGACTTAATTGGCCCACATACGTCAGCATGTATAAGCTCGAGCGGCTTCTTGGCTCTTGAGTTTGACTCCTTTGGAAAACTCATCCGGAATTGCTTCCCAAGTAAACATCCTTCACATAATTGGTCTGGATGGTTGATAGATGGAAGAGCTCTCACCATATTTTGTTTTGCCATCAAGCTTAAGCTTCCAAAATTTAAGTGCCCAAATCGGAGATGCCAAAGCCATGAAGCATCATTGTAGCAAGCTTTGAGACACTTTGCAACATCATTTTGGATGTTCAACAAAAACATCCGATTTCTTGACATTGGTACCTTGGTGATGAGATTATTTTTTCCATCTTTGATGGAGAGACTTGAATTTTTCATATGAATATCATAACCCTTTTCTAACAGTTGCCCCAAACTCAAAATATTGTTCTTCATATTAGGGACATAGTAGACATTTGAAATAAATTGATGTCTTCCATCTTTCAAGCGAATTAAGATATTACCTTTGCCTTTCACTGGAATCTTGGAATCATCGCCAAATGAGACATTTCCATGCACCGATTCATCAAGCTCCACAAACATGCTCCTTTTTCCACACATATGATTGCTTGCTCCAGTGTCAAGGCACCATGAATTTTCATGGATGCCTTCGTTACTTCCACGTGCTAGCAGCACTGTTTCAAATTTCTCGTCTTTTTCTTCCACATAGTTGGTCTTCTCTTCTACTCGATTCTTGGAGAATCTACACTCTGAAGCGTAGTGCCCAAACTTCTGACAATTGTAGCATTGAGTTTGAGATTTGTCATACCTTGAGTTTGGGTATCTTCTCCCACGTCCTCTTGTTGAGGTCTCTCCTTTCTCGTAATTGCTTCCGGTAAAATTTGAACCACGCGCACCGTAGCCACGTCCAAATTGTCCTCGACCGCGACCTCGTCCTCGGCCTCTACCTTGACTTTGTTGGCTTATCTCATTTATTTGACTTTCTTCTTTCTCTTTTAACTGCATCTTGAAGAGATTCTCGGTGATCTCTTTCTTCTTCTTGTGCTTCTCCTCATAAGCTTGCAAAGATCCTTGAAGTTGATCTATTGTCATGGTCTCTAAATCTCTGGTTTCCTCAATTGTCACAACAATATGCTCGAATTTGGGATCTAACGATCGGAGTATCTTCTCCATAATTCTCACATCTTCTAACTTTTCACCGTTTCTTTTTAATTGATTTGAAACAGCGATAACTCTAGAAAAATATTCTGAAATAGACTCTGACTCTTTCATATGCAAGGATTCAAACTCGCCTTTTAAAGTTTGTAGATGTACCTAATTTACTTTTTCTTCTCCTTGGCAAGAGGTTTGAAGCTTCTCCCATGCCTCCTTAGCGGATGTTGCATTTGAGATTTTCTCGAACTCATCTTCATCCAATGCTTGGTAGATGAGGAAGAGAGCCTTTTTGTCTCTCTTTCTTGAATCCTTCAAAGTGTCTCTTTGTGCTTTAGTTAAGGAATCCTCATCTTGTGATTCCTTATAGCCTTTTTCAACAACCTCCCAAACATCATGTGCACCAAGAAGAGCCATCATTTTGATGCACCAATTATCATAGGTACTCCCTTTGAGAAGTGGAACTTGAAAGGATGCCGCTCCATTGACCGCCATAACTATGGAACAATTTTTCTCAGAACCTAAGCTCTGATGCCACTTTGTTGAAAAGGAGAATGTTATAGTGAGAACTTTGTGAGGAATTTAGGAGGAGAGAATATTTGAGAGAAGAACAATTTTATTATTTGAGAGAGGGTACTTTGATTCTAGTCTTCTTGCTTGATTTACAAATGACAAGCTCTCTCTTTTTATAGTCTCTAAGGGAGAGTTCTAGATACTTCCTAGGGAGAGTTCTAGACACATCCTAGGATAACTTTCTACACACTTCAAGAGAGGCGTTCTAGACACTTCTCTCAACTACATACATGAAAGTTCTACATACTTCTCTCAATGATATTTCTGCCAACCTAATTCTACATGACTCTAGAACTTTCTATGAGCTACACTATTTATTATCTAATTGGGTCTAACACTTGATTAGTCGAATAGACCAAATCAAGTTTATTATCCAACAGTGACAAATGGTATGTGCATTACGTGCAAACAAGAGGAACAAAAAGATCTTACTTTAGAGATGTTTTACGAGGAAGTCAACTCCTTAAAAACGTCACAACGGTTTCTAAAACAAAATGTGTAAATCCCCATAAGCATAACCTTGAGAGTGGTTTGTAATCCCGGTATCATTATCAACTAATTTATGTTTTGAAGCATAAACTTTGGAAAGAAAATCTGCATACATCACCAACTCAATTTTTTATTTGGCTGGTGTGTCATAAATAACTATCTTCCAAACTAAATATGTTCTGCAACATGGAGGTGTTAATATTTCTTCTACCTTCCGGTTTAAGTGTTGGAGACATCGAAACTAATATTCATTTCCTACTGCTTTGCCCGCGAGCTATGTCAGTTTGGCGCGCGTGTAGATTCCTGAAGGTTCCTAAAAGAATTCTTGAGCCAGATAGTTTCAACATTTTAGATGCCTTGCAAAATATGGTTGTCGAAGTAGGAAACATAGCTACTTTGATTATTTGGAATCTGTGGTGTACAAGGAATAAATTTGTCTTTGAAGTTGAACAAACTAAGATGGTGACTGATTCTACGGTTGATTCGATCTTTTCCCAGCTCTATATCTCACGACGTGCATTTGGTAACTCGAAGTTTGTTGGAAACAGGGCCGTTCCTAGCATTTTCGGGGCCTTAGGCATAGTTTGAAAAGAAGGCCCCTTACATAATACATCATAAACTTTTTTAGTTTCTTGTTATGATTTTATTAGCGTTTCATTTCGTTTTTTTTCTTCGCTTTTCACGACAGGATAAAAAAAAAATTCGGCAACATCTATAAATTAAATACTCCATAGAAACCAAAATTAAACAAAATACCATAAAATTGGAGAACAATTGCTCTTGCGAAGTAGACTGAAATTTCTCTTGTAGGACCATTATTCAACTAAAATATAATTTGTTTAGTTGTGAAGATTTTTCCAATTTTCTAGATGATAAATATCAAAAATATTTTTAATATTAGTGAGACACATTATTAGGAATAGAGGGCCCCAATAAATATCACAAGTTTCTTGGCACATTATTATGAACAAATGTTTTATTTGGGAGGGTGTAAATAGAGAACTTTGTTTTATATAGGGTATATATAACAAATTGCACCAAAAGGGCCAAAACAATACAGCCCAGTCTTCCATGTCAATTCTTCGGGCTTGTCTGTTGGTGTATTTTACTACAGACACCCCCCAAAATTCAGATCTTGCTATATACACCCCCTCTAGTAAAAATTTTGTTAGGGCCCCCTACAGGCATGGGCCCTAGGCCGTCGCACTCCCGGCCTATGCCTAGGGCCGGCCCTGGTTGGAAACATGTTGACAACAATACTTTGACACTAAATGTTAATGGTAGTGCATTAAAGAACCCGGGACAAACATGTTATTTTGGTTAGGTGTGCAACTCTGATGGACATTTTCAGTTTGATTTTTATTATCGTATGAGTTTTTTCAATATTTTACATACAAAGATTAAAGTGTTGTTATTATGAATCACTCTCTGTTTTTTCTAACACCTTTCATGTCGTATATTTAGCAGGGCCGGCCCTAGGCATAGGCCGGGAGTGCGACGGCCTAGGGCCCATGTCTGTAGGGGGACCTAACAAATTTTTTATTAGAGGGGGTGTATATAGCAAGATCTGGATT
Organism: Medicago lupulina; assembly: GCA_958299785.1. Taxonomy (NCBI): domain Eukaryota; kingdom Viridiplantae; phylum Streptophyta; class Magnoliopsida; order Fabales; family Fabaceae; genus Medicago; species Medicago lupulina. The sequence goes on from OY283140.1 coordinate 65,772,058, forward strand.
TCGGGGGGTGTCTGTAGTAAAATACACCAACAGACAAGCCCGAAGAATTGACATGGAAGACTGGGCTGTATTGTTTTGGCCCTTTTGGTGCAATTTGTTATATATACCCTATATAAAACAAAGTTCTCTATTTACACCCTCCCAAATAAAACATTTGTTCATAATAATGTGCCAAGAAACTTGTGATATTTATTGGGGCCCTCTATTCCTAATAATGTGTCTCACTAATATTAAAAATATTTTTGATATTTATCATCTAGAAAATTCGAAAAATCTTCGCAACTAAACAAATTATATTTTAGTTGAATAATGGTCCTACAAGAGAAATTTCAGTCTACTTCGCAAGAGCAATTGTTCTCCAATTTTATGGTATTTTGTTTAATTTTGGTTTCTATGGAGTATTTAATTTATTTGAAGATGTTGCCGAAATTTTTTTTTATCCTGTCGTGAAAAGCGAAGAAAAAAAACGAAATGAAACGCTAATAAAATCATAACAAGAAACTAAAAAAGTTTATGATGTATTATGTAAGGGGCCTTCTTTTCAAACTATGCCTAAGGCCCCGAAAATGCTAGGAACGGCCCTGATATTTAGTGCGAAGGAAACTCTGAAGTTTCATGTTTCAAATATATTTTGTGCTAAAAATATATTTATGGACGATAAATATATTTTTGTATCATAAGAAGGACGATTTGATGCAAATATATTTTGAAAGGGAATATTATATTTTTTATGCAAATATTCTTTCACTGAAGGAGAAAAAAAAAGTATCTTATGTGTGATATTCGTTTCAAATTTATGAGTTATATTTATCTATAAATATAGACCTTGTATCAGAGTAAACTTTGAGATAAAGAGGGCTGAAACAAGAGTTTAGAAATCAAACTAGGGTTTGTATAGAGTTTGCTCTTGGCAACAAACACTAAGGTTGAGTTGATTCACCTTAGGAAACACTGTTAGGATTGAGTCTCTTGGTCACGGGAAGAGATTGGGGTTTTGGGTAGAATTAGGCGGGAGACTTATTCTTGTAACCCATTGATATCTCTTTTGTAAAGTTACTCATCATTATAGTAGAACAGATGACTACTCTCTCTCCCAGACTAGGCCAATTTGGACCGAATTGGGTCAACAAATTCTTTTGTGATCTCTCTTTCTTTCTCTCGCTGTTTTATACTTTTGTTTGTGATTATAACTTCCATACACTTTGTTTTGGTTGCTTGACTATCAATTGCTCCACATATCAAGTTTATTATTTGTGTGATTTTTCATCGAATTCACAACAGTAACCTTCTGAAATTAATTCAAAGTGAGGATTGAAATATCTCCATCATCATCCTCGGAGAAGGAAACTCTTGTGTGGATATTCTTGCCAAAGCTAATCATACAAAATCTCTTATAACGGTACGTGAGTCATTGTCTTTTTTTTCTCGTCGGCGTTGTTACCTGATATAGCAGGGTTGTTCTTTACTATAGTGGTTTTATTTTTCGTCTTCTTATCACAGGTTAGCAAGACCTTTTATTTATCTCTCACGTAACTAAAAAAAATCAGAACTTTAATTTTTCCCCGAGTGAAGACGAACAACAACCCACGCAGTACACGAGTGAAGTATTCTATAATTTTAAGATTAGCCTAAGTACAAGAGAAACCACTAGGCCAGTGGATAGTTCTTGAATGTTGAAACATATTGATATTGTATACCCTTAGTAATACTTGTATATTTGGAGACAACAACTCCCAAAGTTTTGCGCCAATTTTCTATAAATAAAATGCTAGTTATGCCACGTTTTCTATATTGCACGTTTACAAATTTAATTTATTAGATAGACAGATATAAAAATGTACTTTTGTCAAAAAATAAAAAATAAAAATGTACTTATATAATATAATAATATTTATGTATATCAGACTTTTCTTAGGGTATTAATATTAGACTTATATATAAAGTTTATATATAGAGTGAATAATATGATCAAGTCATCTAATTCAATCATTCAATTTAATTAACGGTTCAACCAATGATTTAGTGGTCTAATCCAATATCGTTACCAAGTTAACAACTGATTTGGTACATAAAACATTGGTGTTGGGTGGAAGATTCGATAATTATAGGTATAAAATTTCCATGCAAACGTAACCAACTAATGATTAAGAAAAATGGTTAGTCGTGTCAAGTGAGCTAGCTATTGGTATGATGTACAAGCTTGCAATAAATCTCATCGTTAAGTCACTTGACTCAAGTGAGGCACAAGTTTATTTTCACCATTAGATCAACCAATCTTACTATTAGATCAAGTGCAATATGATGTGTTGGAACACATAGTGTTTATTATGTGAATTAAAAATATATATTCACATGTTAACTTCCTAATTATTGCTTATTTATGAGGAGATGTCAAACCATTATTTTTGTAATGGTCAAATGATCTTGGCCGTTGGATTTGAAACTCATCTTTGGCTCCTCACCTATAAATAGAGCCCTCATCCCTCACTTCTACTCACACCAAAAGTTCTCTTGAGTTGTCAAAGAACTTTTCTCTCTTCTCCCTCCTTTAGCTTGTGTTGACGAGCTATTCTTTTCCTCTCCCTCTTTTTCTGTCCCTTCGGATTTAAAGAGTGTTCTTAAGGCCATAGTCCCTTCGGTTTAAAATGTCCTTTCGGAATTAAGAATGGTCTTAAGAACATAGTCCCTTCGGTAAAATTCGTCCCTTCAGAAATAAGAGTATTCTTAAGATCATAGTCCCTTTCGAGATAAAGTGTCCCTTCGGAAAATAAGAATGATCTTAAGAATATAATTCATCTTTTTTATGGTTTATGCCCTTGGAGAAGTTAGAGGTTAGAGTGGTGGAGACACCATATAAGAATGGTCCTAGTACCATATAAGAGTGGGCATAGTACCATAATAGAGTGGTTTTAGAACCATATTGGAAGGTGTATTTCTAGAACGGATCCTATAGTGCAATAGGACTCTGATACAGTTGTAGCTGGGCTGTTTTATCCTGGGGACGTCGTGGTTGATAGTCTGCTTGCACAATTTTGGGCAGTGCCACGAAACGTCTTAAAGAGAGGGACCTAGTCCGCGACTCAGCCTAGTAATCTCTTCGGTGACAGAAAAATATTTTAACTAATTTTTGACTATTGTTCCAACAATTTTAAGACGGTTTCGTTCTGCCATATCGACCGAAGAAATTACTAGTTTGTTGTAAACTACAACAAGAATAAAAGAGCTATAGAAATACTCCGATTAAAAGAACACGATAAAGTGTAAGAACAGGTTTAGCGTTGCGTTACAGGCTTACCTGAATGGATAGTAATTCACTATTATGAATACTAAAGATTAACCTTTTGCTGGATCAAATGAGAGACTTTTTTGTCTAAGAAATTTCTATGAAGGAAATTAATTTGTGCAAAAGATTTTGGTAGAAATTAAAATTTCTACTAAGAATTTGATTTAAAAAGGTTATCTGGAATATGGATTGAAATTTTCTATTAAGGAAACTTTACAAAGAAAATCTAATGACATTTACGGCATATATGTTTTATTGTACTTAATTCTTGTTTTATGGAATTTACTATTGGATTCATATTTGTTTAATGCAAAACCGTATTGACTTAATAGCAAGACTTTTTTGTTTAATGCAAAACAATGCCTTGTATATTTGACATTTTGTTTTCATTAATTGAAATAATTTTGGTTGACATTTAAGATATGGAACAAATATCATGCATTGAGCTTTTTAATAAAAATAAAATAATCACATGATATTTGTCATATTCAAGATTATACCGAAGAATGAAATATGTTTTATTTTTTTATGGAAAAAAAAAAGACTTTTTGTAGTCAAGTTAAAAATAATCAAGCACTTGCATAAATCAATATTTAGATAATCTAAATATTTAGATTTAATTTATTATGATGAATGCGAACTTAATGATAACTTGACTAGATATGAAAAGATATTTTATCACTTTTATTGTTGACTATTTAGACTATACTTTGGTATATCTCATGAGAAATAAAAGTGGTGTGTGCTTGTTAAGATAAGTATTTGAAATTGAAAATTAATTCAATAAGAAAATCAAGCGATTTAGTAGTGATAGAAGCACAAAATAATTTCCACATTTCAATGAGTTTTTATAAATGACACGGAATTATTCATGAAACAATTGCATCTTACTCTCTTGATATAAACGGTAAAGCAGTTATAAAGAATATCATATTTTACTGGGTCACTTGTTGTCATCATGCTTAATTCTAGCGGTGCATGTCATTGTTGGGAAAATTTTATCAACTATTTGATTTGTGCTAAATAGAGTGCTTTAATCTAAGAACAAAATTTCTAGCAATGAAATTTTGAAGAAAAGACAATATATCTTGTCTTATTGTTTTGGACTTGGGATTGTTTGGCCTATCTTCGAATTCCAAATCCTAAGAGAGTAAAACTCACTAGTAGAGCCTATGAATGTGAATTCATTGGGTATGAAATTAACAGGAAAGAGTATAGGTTTTATGACCTAAATGTTAATGTGATCATAGAATCAAACGATGATGATTTCTATGAAATTAAATTCCCTATTTTTTTAATTTAAGAAAATAGTGGGGGCACTAGTGGGGGCATTGCAACTAATCACAGCGATCAGAAGCAGTGATGAGAACATCGAATCAGATGTAGCAGAACCTCGAAGAGGTAAGAAAGCACTAGTTGCTAAGAAGTATTGACATGATTGCATGGTCTATACATTAGAAGAGGATCCAACTAGCCTTCAAGAAGTGTTGTCTTCCTTGAATGTTGACTTATGGCTAGAAGCCATAAAATATGAGATGGTTTCTCTAGAGTCTAACAAGACCTAGTATTTGATAGACTTGCCTTTTGGTTGCAAGCCAATATGTTCTAAATGGATTTTGAAAAAATAAAACTCGATGGAACGGTTGATAAATACAAGGCTCACCTTGTAGCCAAGGGTTTTAGGCAAAGAAAAAAAAATGGATTTCTTCGACTCCTTTTATTTAGTCACCAGGATAACATCCATAAGGGTACCAATTAATCTTGTTGCTAATCCTAATTTGATAGTACACCAAATGGATGTTACAACCTTCTTTTTAAAATGGTGAACTGGAAGAAGAAATCTATACTGAACAACTTGATGGTTTTGTAATCCATGAGCAAGAAACTAAGGTCTGCAAGTTAGATAAGTCTGTGTATGGTCTTAAAAAGTCCATGAGCTATGTTATGAAAAGTTTGACAACTTAATGATAAGAAATGAGTTCAAAGTGAATGAAAGTGACAAAGTTATTTATTATAAATATGATAATAACATTTGCACAATCATATGTCTCTATGTAGACGACTTACTCATATTTAGTTCAAACTTTCATGTTGTGAATGCTTTGTAATCATTGTTGTCTAACAACTTTGATTAATAAGACCCCGGAAAACATAATGTAATTATGGGTAAAGGAATTACTAGGTCAGAAAAAGGAATTTCCTTGGATCAATCTCACTACGTTGAGAAGATCTTAAGGAAATATAATTACTTTGACTGCAAACCTGCTTGCACATCATATTATCCAGGTGAAAAACTATTTAAGAACACTGGTGAAAGTGTGAGAGCATCGTTGGTAGCCTTAAGTATGTCATTGATTGCTCTAGACCCGACATTGTATATGTAGTGGGAATGTTGTGCAGGTTTGTCAGTAGACCTAGTAATGAGCATTGGCAAGCTATTGATAGGGTCTTAAGATACCTAAGAAAAGGAACCAAGAACCTTGGATTACATTATCAAAGGTTTTTTTTGTTGTCTTGGAAAGATACACAGATGCAGATTGGAACACCTTATTAGATGATTCCAAAAAGACCACTGATATATATTTATATACCACTGGATGAGTTGTTTCTTGGAAATATAAGAAACATAATATATTAGCTCGGTCTACTATGGAGTCCGAGAAGATAGCACTAGCAAAAACTAGTGAAGAAGCAAGTTGGTAAATATGCTTGCTAGCAAAGATTCCCTTATGGGAACAATTACAGTTGTGTTGGTCCATAGCGATAGTACCGCGGCTATTGCAAAAATTGAGAACCGTTAATGTGACGGTAAGAGATGAGAAAAATGTCATAAGAAACAGCATTGTTGGAGAGTCAGTCTCCATAGGGGCTGTAAGAGTGGATCACATACACATTGATGAAATTTTAGCCGATCCTTTGACGAAAGGACTAGCTAGAGAGAAAGTCCATAACACATCGATGAAGATGGGACTAGTGCCTATGGAATCACTCATGATGGTAACCCGACCTAAATGACTGGAGATCCCAAGAAATAGGTTCAATGGGTAATAACAAGTTGTGAAGTGATATGAGATGAACATGCCATAATAAATCATAAGAGGCATGATTCCTGAAGCGATAAGAGGTTGAGATAATATAAACTCTTAATGAGATCTATACTCTATGTTGAGTGGAGTACCTAGCTACAGGAGTACTCTTGATAGACTCACCTTTGTGAATGTGGAAGTGGGGGCCGCTTCCTACGGAATTCTATAGGCAAAATTCCTAGAGCGTTCACTAAACTGGGATTGACGTGCATGGCCTTTAATGCACGGGCTTTTTGAGAATACACCTAAGAAAAGGTTGTGTGTGGTTTGATGTCAGAGATAGAGTTCAAGACTACGATTCACTCTAGTAAAATTTGAATCTTATTCACTACGCAAAGGTTCAAGTCATAGACACCTTCGCTTATGCACAATCTTAGAAGGCAAAGGTTCAAGTCGTAAGACACCTTTGTTATGCAATCTTAATAGAAACCTCTGAGTCATTTTTTAAATTCAAGTGGGGGATTGTTGGAACACATAGTGTTTATTATGTGAATTAAAAAAATATATTCACATGTCAACTTCCTAATTATTGCTTATTTATGAGGAGATGTCAAACCATTATTTTTGTAATGGTCAAATGATCTTGGCCGTTGGATTTGAAACTCATCTTTGGCTCCTCACCTATAAATAGAGCCCCCATCCCTCACTTCTACTCACACCAAAAGTTCTCTTGAGTTGTCAAAGAACTTTTCTCTCTTCTCCCTCCTTTAGCTTGTGTTGACGAGCTATTCTTTTCCTCTCCCTCTTTTTCTGTCCCTTCGGATTTAAAGAGTGTTCTTAAGGCCATAGTCCCTTCGGTTTAAAATGTCCTTTCGGAATTAAGAATGGTCTTAAGAACATAGTCCCTTCGGTAAAATTCGTCCCTTCAGAAATAAGAGTATTCTTAAGATCATAGTCCCTTTCGAGATAAAGTGTCCCTTCGGAAAATAAGAATGATCTTAAGAATATAATTCATCTTTTTTATGGTTTATGCCCTTGGAGAAGTTAGAGGTTAGAGTGGTGGAGACACCATATAAGAATGGTCCTAGTACCATATAAGAGTGGGCATAGTACCATAATAGAGTGGTTTTAGAACCATATTGGAAGGTGTATTTCTAGAACGGATCCTATAGTGCAATAGGACTCTGATACAATTGTAGCTGGGGACGTCGTGGTTGATAGTCTGCTTGCACAATTTTGGGCAGTGCCACGAAACGTCTTAAAGAGAGCGACCTAGTCCGCGACTCAGCCTAGTAATCTCTTCGGTGACAGAAAAATATTTTAACTAATTTTTAACTATTGTTCCAACATGATGTAATGGAACAAACTAAATCCTACTAAATTGACACACTCATTAATTTTCAATAACCAACATGGTTTGAAATGGAATTGGATTTCCCAAATACAACTCTCTTTCTTTGCCCACCTTGCATTTTATTTTGTTTTTTTAAAGGTCAAAATGAAATATATTATCAAGCCAAACAAGTCCTTCCAACAAGATGTATCAGAACAAACTTAAAGATAGTTGCACAGTTACATTAGACAATAAAGTCGAAAAAGAAGAAAAGGAGAAACTAACTAAGTTACAGCTGTAAGACGAGGAATAAGATTAAACCTTCAATAATGGTAGTCAAAATTGAACGTAGCATATCTCGATTTCAACCATTAAAAAGACCAAAGCATAACTTTTTCATTTAAAAATTGAAATGGTTCTCCTTGTGATAAGTAAATGTGTCAATTTTGCTCTTTCCAAATAACCCACACAACTGATAGCCAAATAATATGAAAAACCAATCAAACATTTTCGAGAAACTTCCTAAACCACAAAATTGAGAAAGATGATCTGATAAAGTGTCATGAAATGCTGATGAGAATCCTATTCAGCTTGATATTAAAAGCCAAAGGTAACCAAAGAAATCACATCTCACGAATAAATGATCACTATCTTCAAGAGAACCGTAGTTACCTGAACAATTTTGAGCCTTAGTATAAATAATCATTGACCTTGTCAAATTGTCCTTAGTAGGAAGACAATTACGAAGATTTGCCAAGCAAAGATAGATATTTTTAACGAAATTGCTTTTAACCTCACAACATATGTGTTATCACAAATTCACATCCATTGTAGTTAAATTGTTATAAACACTACTCACCATGTACACTGAAAAGCATGTAACTTCTAAACCCAGCAATCCTCCACATCAACTTGCAAAAGAGTTGATGGTAGCAGCTCAACACACTCCCCCTTCTGCTTCTCCTTTTGAGCGAACAACCGCCTACTCCACTTTCACGAATCACGCCTCCTCACTCTCCCCTCACTTTAGAGAATGCATTTCAGCTACATTTGTCAATTTATTATCATCTTACTCAAAGCCTTTTGAACCTAACATCCTTTATTATAAAAGCTAAACTTGATGAGCTGACATGTTTGCCCTAATCCCTTGCATTTTTCCCTCCTAAGCAGGTTGTTAATGCTAATCTAATCTCTCAACCACACACTTAATCCCAGTCGTTGATTCAAACTCTATTTGCAAACTCCTCACCTTCTCTCTCATACAGAAACATACCAGTACCACCATTCCATCTTTTCCCCTCTCTCTCTCTCTCTCTCTCTCTCTCTCTCTCTCTCTCTCTCTCTCTCTCTCTCTCTCTCTCTCTCTCTCTCTCTCTCTCTCTCTCTCTCTCTCTCTCTCTCTCTCTCTCTCTCTCTCTCTCTCTCTCTCTCTCTCTCTCTCTCTCTCTCTCTCTCTCTCACGCGTAACAACACAAACCCTTCTCTTCTTCTTCAAAAACACACACCAACCCTTCATTTTGGTCATTTTTCGTCCTTCTCCCACTAAAGAAAAGCATCACTGTCTTAATCTCTTCATCCTCTACAAAACCCACTCGCTTTCCACCACGCCGGAGTTGAACCACCGCCGTTGACCACCGCGTCAGAATTCTCTCTTCATTGCGTCGGGGTCGCTCTCGAAAGCTTCTTTTACTTTGCAAGGTTAATTGTTAATTTCAGCTTTTGTATTTCTCATTTCTAATACTGAACAATTCATTGTTATTCATTTTGTTCTTTGTTTGGTTTTTTGCATTCAATGAATTTGTCGTAAACGTGATCAAGGGGTTATTGGCATGTATGATGCAGATGTGATATTCATCAATGACTCATTTTTAATTGCTTTCTTTTCTACATATTTCTATTTAGTTTGAGTATTTATCTTCTGTGTTAATGGTTTTGTAATCCAAACAACATCTATGGATAAAATTTATAATTCTGCACTTCTGGAATCAAGTATTCTAGTTCAAGTTCTATTTGATAATTTTTTTGAGTAATATGTTGATCTGTTCTGAAGTCAACGATGGCTAATCACATGTGTATTTACAATTAGGCTAAAACTCTTAAATACAATATTATTCGAGACTTATTTCAGTGGTTATTTCAGAAGCTTCTTAGATGTGCCTGAAGTCTAACATTTTTAATTTAAATATACTGTCAATGTATTAGCATGTAAAAAAATTTATGTCAACATAAAACAGTTTACACATTACAGTCACTTTTAATTGAAATAGCATATAACAATTAAGTATGGTTAGGAAAGAATAATTGAGTTATTTTCATACATATGTTGTTCATCAAGTCTAACATTTTTCAAATATCATTTGCAAGTACTAAACCTTCTTCAATCACGTCATTCATATGGAACTTAATGGAAGTTAATGATATTAGTTATAGCTTATAGGCGACACCAGTCGAATTTGAAAACACATTTAAAGACCTACAATTCAAATTTCAAATATTTATGGAACTTAATGATATATGCAATTGTGAATAAAAGATAAATTAATACTTATTATTGCAGAGGTTAAATCATTTCAATCAATAGCCACGTCAAATGTCAACTATTGGTATTTATGATTGACACTAACAACTTTTAGAATTGAAAACGTCATAATGTATTACAAAGCATTCGACAATAATTTCTTTTATGGCTGCAATGAATAGGAATTATTACTGCAAGAAGTGAATAGTCATTCACATGTAATACTTTCTATATATTGGTGTCGTCTCCTTATAATTTAGTTGCAGATTTTCAAATCAAAATACTAAACAGTCAAAATATCCTGGAAATCAACCATGTTAGATCTTAAGTCAACTATTATAGTTTAGGCTATTGTGACTAAACTTCTATCTTATTAATGCAACTTCTATCTTATTAATGCAAGCCATTATTCTTCCTTTTTTTTTTAACACAAACAACATGCCTATAGAATGTTTTTTTTAAGCTTCATAGAATGGTGTCCTTAATATTGTACGGAAAGAAAAAAAGAATGGTGTCCTTAATATAGTGACAATACATCCGCAATAAAAAATCATAATATTGCTACCTTATTGATGCAACATATTATTCAACCTTTTTTTTTTTAACACAAAGTTTATGCCTACAATTTTTTTTTTAAAAATTCTAAGAATGGTTTCCTTAATATAGTGAGAATGCAACCGCAATAACAAAAGTTGTAATATATTTCAAGGTGTTATACTTGTTTTTTTCTCGATATTCACTTGAATTTCAAAAGGTGACGTTGCGTTGCCAATTATAATGTACGGGTTTATTTGAGCACGGGTCTTTTAAATTTTTATAAAACTTCTATTAAATATATATGTTTACATTGTTGCGACATATTCGATTAACTTCTAAGCGGTTGAACCCGTGCGGTAGCATGGGTCAAGAGTCTAGTTAAAAGAAATACATCCAACCAAAGGTTCCGCCAAAACAAAGTATTGGACCCATCCCTCACCAGTACACACCAAATATTATCAAGCAACCACCCTCCCTCTCCCACACCTGCACCCTCTACGATCTTATTAAAATTCTACCACCACATTGACCCTCGTCTTTCCCCATATCTCAGTTGTCCCCTTTCTCTCCATAACGAACACCTAACAGAATATACCATAATCATTTGTGAGTTTAGCATCTTAAATAAATCCCATACACCTTAACAAATTATTCTCATTCTTTCCACGAGATTCCCTAAACAAAAGAAGAAAATTGTTTTTATTAGAATGGCAAATTTAACTTTTGTGATAAACAAATAGGCATTATAAAAAGATTCATTCAAACATAAAAGACACATGCATTATCTACTAGTTGATAAATGGTTTAAATACAAGTATACTAGGTAGTCCCAACCAACTCCAACATCTAGCTAGCATCCTATGTTTACATCCTTGTAGTTAACCTTAACCACTTTCTTCTCCTTCCTCATCATTAATCATAACAAAGATGTTGAAGAACTTAACAAAAGACCTCACCACTGCAGTTCATTCCACCATTCCAGTCATAACCAATATTGCATCCTCACCAGACTCTTTGTTGCAAGATGTTTCTCAAATCATTTCCTCAAACACTTCCAAAATCATGTCAAACACTACTCCTTTAGAGACTATCAACACCATTTCCTCACACATTTCATCACCACTCACCACAATCACAAACACTACTCCATTAGAAACTATCCACACCATTTCCTCACACATTTCAAAACCACTCACCACAATCACAAACACTACTCCATTAGAAACCATCAAATCCATTTCCTCAAACATTTCATCACCGCTCACCACAATTATAAACACTACTCCTTTAGAAACATTCAACACCATTTCCTCACAAATTTCATCACCACTCACCACAATCAAAAACACTAATCCGTTAGAAACTATCAAAACCATTTCCTCACATATTTCATCACCACTCACCACAATCAAAAACACTTATCCGTTAGAAACTATCAAAACCATTTCCTCACACATTTCATCTCCACTCACCACAATCACAAACTCCTTAGTAAATCCCCTCAACAACCTTGTGAACCGAACACCTCTTGCAACATGGTTTCTTGGAAAGGTTCAACAGCTTGTCCTTGCTCCAACTCAGATCACATACACCCCTTTATGGATTTTCCGTTTCACAGTGATTCTCGTTCTTGCTGGCTTAATTAGCTCAATTTTTATGCCGTTGATCATCCTAACTAGTCCTGTATGGATTCCAACCGCCACACTTTTCCTGCTCTTCACCGCAATGTTTTTGTCTGTTTGTGGATTTGTTGTTGCTATGGTGGCTGTCCTTTTTCAGGCTTACCGCTACTACATGCGACGCCACCCGCAAAGCAAATGAAAAAGATCTCAACATGGTTTTAAATTGCAGTTTATGACCGCAATTAGACCTCGATTTAAATAAATTTTATATTTCTGTATTATTTAAATCAACTTCTTCATCTTCATGTTTCTTCTATTGCCAAAAATTTGAAGTCAATGTCTAAATTTGCTAATGAAAATGCAGTGTACTTTCAATTTCACTCTACTGTGTTTGTTTGTGAAATCACACGCCACAAAGCAAGCGCTCATGGAACTTCCTGCCATGTGACTAAGCTCTCACTGCATTAATCTCCTTAAACTTTAGGCGTTACGTCAAATAATAATTCTATCATTTGTAATAAAATGCTACCTATGATTCTACTTTGGTATCAAGTAAATCCATTTGGTATGCTAGCTAGGCTAGGCCATGCTAATGGTCAATTTGTCAAAAATGTAATTTCCATCTGTAATATACCAATTGCTATTAAAGAATTTTATGGTTTTTGTAATTCTTGCTGTGTTGGTAAATCACATCGATTACATATTCCACTTTCCATTACAATTCATTCTAAATTATTTGAAGTAATTCACACGAAATTACGGAGCCCTACTCCTGAGACATCGCATTTTGGCTACACCTTTGTATATTCTTTGTAGATGCTATTAGGTTTTTATATAATGAGTCAACCTCATCTTTTACACAATTGGCTTGTAAGGGGAGTGGTATCTCTTTAATTATAAACTTCCGTCCGATCTTATCTTTGAGATATGTGAGACTTGGTTTTTCTACCCACTCACGTCGTGGATATAAATGGTGGGTGGTCTAAATTAATAGACTCTGATACCATATTAGGTTTTTATATATTGGGCATAACTCATTCTTATATAATCGACTTATAAGGTGAGGGGTGTCTCTTAATAAACTTTAGTTAGACCTTTAAGAATTAAGATATGTGGGACTTGGTTTGCCCATATGCTTCCACAAAGTTCAATTGGCTATATTTCCTCATAGACAAATCTGATGCATTATGAGCTTTTTCTCAGTTCCCAGCCGTAGTCAAAAACCAATTTTCTACAACTATATAATGAGTTCAATATGATGGGGGTGGTGAGTTCAGGTACTTTTCTAAATTGCTAGCTATATAGTTATCCTATATAGAATAACCTGTCCTCATCCCTCTCGTCAAAATGGTGATCAATAGTAAACATAGACAGATAGTTGAGTTGAGACTGGTCTAACATTACTTGCTCTTTGAATGTACAGTTTAAGGAGATGATTATTTGAGAAGAATTAAAAATTTAGATCACATTCAGCTCTGAAAAAACATAGCAAAAATATAGTTACAGAGAGAGACTAAATACTAACACTTATATTGCAATGCCTTGCTTCTTGTATTCCGGGGTTCTTACTTTCGATACTGCTGCCTTTCTAATAAGTAGATTAATTATCCCCGTTCTTGCGGGCATGGTTTCTTGATTGAGCAATGCTATATCTCTAAAAAAATAACATCAAGAATTCTTCAAGAATAAAGAGCAGCCAATCACAATGCACTATTTGTCACAATTTAAGGAGGTGTGGCTGAAAAATAGAAAGTGAACAAATAAATCATGCAATTAAAACTTGTCAACTGTGTCTTAAAAAATTCTTGTTGCTATTTTTCTAGAGAAATAGCATTTTCCTTCTTGATTTCCATGACGTTGATCATCCGAACTAGTTCCATTTGAATATCAATGGCCACAGTTTTTATTGTTATGGTAGCTACCCTTTTCTAGGCTTACTGCACGGGACGCAACATACGTAGAGAAAGCGGGAGGCAAAGTTACTTCTTCAATAAATCATATGAAGAAGTTAGTTGTTACTTCTACATTGTAACACTTTAAACTCTAAAAACTATTACACACGGAAATGATACAATCATATAAAGAATTTAGATGTTACTTATTCAATAAATCATAAACATGCATGTTAAATTTTCCAAAACATCGCAATGTAATTAATCATCTCAACAATTCATCAATAATAAAATAAATCCTCAAGTTGTCATGCCATCATGCCACATATATCAACATCAATACATATAGTCTCAAATCTCAACAAGAGTCATAACCGACTCGGACCCCTATTCAGAGCCTAAAGGCTAAGACATCAACAGCGATAAACGAGGTAACATCAATGTTATCTTCAAGCAACTCACCAAGCAAAGAAAATTATACCTGCACATCGTCTACCCATTCGTAAGAATAAGGCAGACGTTCAACCAAACAACCACTTGGGTTAGATTCCACAATTAACAGTATAATCAAATGAAAGTAAACAACGTCATTAATTTCACATGATTAATAAAATTCAATAGTAAATCATTCACAACAACCCCACAATTATTCAACATTAAGCATATAAGTGTAACGTTGCAACAAGCACACATTCATATCATCACGTATTCATCAGATTCACCAAGTTCACAATTTACCAAATTCATCAAAAATGCACATAATCACGAAGCACATAGCAAACAAGACACATTCATCAATATCAATATATGCTATGTTCCTAGACATGACTCTATATGCATGTGGTACCAAGTCGTCGTCAAGGTCGTCACCTCAAGATACAACCGTATCATAATAGTCATCATTTGAATACAAAGTATTCTAGTCGTCTTCGTTGGATACAAGTATCCTAGTCGTCTTCATTGGATATAAAATTGTACTTATGAATGCATGAATATATGACTCAATAATGCATATGTTCACCAAACATCTAAGTTTTCTTATCTTTCTTATCTTTGTTGCTTTGAATATTCTTGTGGTGTTGCTTTACACTTAGATCTCGGTTTGTTTGTTGTTGTTGTAGCTTGAGGCTACTTATTCATTGATTACTATTTTCTTTGCTCCACACATCTAAGTTTTATTGGTGTGATTATTTTGTTTGAATTCATAACAATTGGCGTCCACCGTGGAGCAAATAAGTAAATTGGTAAAGTGTGTGTCGTGGGTTAAAAGTGGGGCATCAAGAAGTTCACCGGAATTCGTGATTTCAGGTTGTGGAAGGTTAAAAAGCAAGGGGTCTTAACACAACAAAAGTGTGTAGAAACATTAGAGGAGGGAGCGGTGATGTCGGCTACATTGAGACAAACGGAGAAGCGTGAGATGATAGACAAGGCAAATAGTGCTATTGTTTTATGTCTCGGGATAGCATTTTTAGGGATGTTGCGATGGAAGCTACGGCGGCATCGATGTGGGAAAAGTTAGAGTCGTTGTACATGAAGATATCTTTGGATCATAGGCAACTATTGAAACAACAACTATACTCATTCAAGATGGTGGAGTCTAAACCTATCACAATGTAATTGACGGAATTCAAGAAGATTGTTGATGACTTAGCAAATATTGTAGTGAAAGTGTAAGACATAAAGAAGGATTTGTTGTTACTATGTTTGTTAATGAAGTATTTTGAGCATTTTAAGGATACCATCATTTACGGATAGGAAACAATACTACTTTGAAGGAGGTCCAAGCGGCTTTGAGAACCAAGAAATCAACCACGGTCAAGGACATAAAGATTGATAAAGGTGTGAAGTCTTGAATGTTATAAGGGGAAGGGGTGAGCATAGAGGAAAATATAAGAGGAAGTCGATGTCTAAGTCTAAGTCCAAGGGGTTTGATAAATCGAAGTATTGATGCTTCATTTGTCACAAACCTTGTCACTTCAAGAAGGATATTCCTGACAAAGGGGGCAATGGGAGTTCTTTCGTTCAAGTTGTAGTGGTGGTCAATGAAGATGGTTATGAGAGTATGGGGGTATTAGAGGTCACGTGTTGAGAACCGGACAAGAGTTCGGTCTTGAAATCAGGGTGCTCTTATCAAATGTGTCCGAAGAAGGAATATTGAGACTTTGGCTCAAAAAGAAGGAAGAGTTGTTAGAATCGAAAATAACAAAGCTTGAAAAGTCTAAGACATGGGCACCATTCTGAGGGATTTGAGGTATGTTTCTAAACTTAAGCAAAATTTAATTTCCATAAGCATGTTTTATATTCTAGGTTATTGCACTAGAATTGAACATGGGGTTTGTAAAATTTCGCATGGTGCATTAATTGTTGTTAAAAGGTCATAATTTATTTTAGGCTTAAACACACTTTTCACCCCCTAAGGTTTCAAAGTGTAGCGATTTAGGTCTCCTTTTGAAAAAATGACAAAAGTGACCCCATGTTTAGCCCATTTTGCAAAATACTCCATCCGTTTCATAATGAGTGTCACTTTAGCAAAAAAAAATTGTTTCAAAATGAATGTCATTTTACATTTTCAATTGACCCAACTAGCAGTGTGTGGCATGCCACGTGTATATTTTTAATTAAAAATTATTAAAATTGCCACGCTGGTATATATTGAATTAAAAAAATGAAAAACAAAAAAAGGGAGAGCACGTGAGTCAACTCTCTACTCTCTCTTCTTTCTTTTCCTCCCAATTCTTTCTTCCTATTCCTTCTACCATAACGGCCACCCCTTCCTCTTCCCCTTTTTCCAGCCACTCTTTCCGGCCATTCAACGTGGTGCTTCCAACCATCCTTTGTCAAACAAAATATATAATATTCATTCTATCTTACTTTTGTATCTCATGATAAATTTATTTTTTGATTGGAGATATTTTGAGTATTCAAACCACCACCTTCATTGTTAGATCTTAACCACCACAAAAAGTTTTTCGACAAATTGGCACCATAATAAACATGGAAACTCGTCAGTTTCTTCATTATTTTATTAGACTATAATAGCAAAACCGACGAGTTTCCATGTTTATTATTCAAAGTAAAACATGGAAACATGGTTAAGAAGAAACATGGTTAAGAGTTTGTGCGTTATGAGTTTGTGCAAAACATGGTTAACAGGAAACATAGCTAATAGCAAAACATGGTTAAGAGTTTGTGCGTTGAAATTTCATAGGCTATAATAGCAAAACCGACGAGTTTCCATGTTTATTATACAAAAATTTGGAGACTTAGAATCCCAGATGAATATAGGTGTAGCTTCTTTTTACCAATCTATTGCCCAGGTGAATGCCATTTCAGGTAATGGTCTTGGACTATAAGCTATGAAGCCAGGGGCGGACTTGGACTCGAAACATCACTGGGGCACAATTTTTTTATCAAATAATTAAATAATAGTAAACATAATAAGAAGTTATATTAAAAATAGTTGTAGCAACTAAAATTACAAAGAAAATGATATGTTTCCCATATTCCAAAGTCAATGACTTTTTTACTCTCGATGTTACTAGCTTTGTCTCTAGAGACAACTTGAAAAAATTTCTTCATCCTGAATCAATTATACATTAATAGATTACATTAATGTCAAATTCAAAATCATGAATCAATCAATTATGCAGTATAGTATATTAGCTGTGTAATTTGTAAAATCAATTATACATATATCCTAAACTAATCAAATTTCCATGGACAGAAAAATTCACATTGCTGTGGTTTCAGTCGCCATTGTGAGCCAACAAATAGCAATTTCTGAGTTCATCAAGAAACTCCTTAATCTCCATCCTAACAAGTTTCACATCACCTTAATCATTCCAGTACGAGATTCACTTTCCAATGCTTCCATATCCATTATTGCTTCTCTTTCTTCTCTCAATATAGATACCATTGTTCTTCCACCAATAAACTTGCCACCAGAAACTGTCCCTACACTCAAATTTCCTCTTTCAATGTCTCTAACTATGCCATCTATCATGATTCAAGACCTAACCTAACCTAACCTAAGCATTCAATTTAACCTTTGTAAAATTAATCATAAACCCAATCAAGATTCAAGACCTAAATAATTTTCTACCATTTATACATAAAAAAAAGAAGGAAAAGGAGAAATTACCTAAAATAGAGATGACCTAGAATTGCTTATAACCACTGCTGAGTGCTGCCTGCTGGTGTGGTGGACTCAGGAAGGGTGATGGATGGAATTTCTTATAACCAGACCAGGGAAGGGAAGGGACGATGGAATGAGGAATCGTTAAATGCTTGATTTCAACTATATCATGATGACTGTCGGACTTTATAACATAGACATCCTTGAAGTCTTGTTGTGAATGAGGAATCGTTAAATGTTTGATTTCAACTATATCACCATGTCAGACCAAACAAAGTGGTTTAAATTATCTTTAGGATCCGTGTAGCATCCAATACAAGCTCAAATACATGAAGACAGTTTACTGCAAGAGAAGATAAAAAAAAAAACTTTGGTTAACTTCTTGTTGGTTCTAACAAAGCAATTAGGAAGCCAGCAAGAATATACCCTGCAAAAATGAAGCATCGATCAAGAAAACACGTGCGAACAAAAATGCAACAAAAACCAGATTTGTGCTAAAACTAATTAAGACTCATAAACTCGCAGAGCAAATTATGTAGTAAATGAGGAGCATCGAACCTGAATACATGTGCATAAATGGGAATGTGCTGAAAGATACATGCAGAGACAGAGAAGACATAACGCAACAGTAACAGATCGTGCAAGAAACAAAAACGCAGAAGCCTAATATATACAACTGATAAGATCTTTGTAACTTCAGTTAGTTGATTTGTATGTAACAAAATAAGTCATTGAAAAATTATGGCACTTCTAGAGGAGACTCTAGAGGAAGCAAAAAAATTCTGGAGGAGGCAGCAACTAGCAAGTACCAGTATACTAAACAACAAACATCTTTCACAATTAAAGTTGCACAAAGAACACAAGATGAGTTTAACAAATAGATTGGAAATGGAATTAATTGAGAAAGTGTCAATGCTACCTACCAACCAGTAGGTGTGATAATATTTTCAATATATATGCATTTCAGTTAGAATCAGATGAGTTTCCCATGAATCATCACTTTTTGTTTCCCAAGATTCACCCGAAGTTCCCAACTTTTCTCACATTTTGTAGCTTTCCCATTGCAGATTGGTAGATCTTGCTAATGATTGTCCCCGGGACACTGTTTAATGATTTTAAATTAAGAAATTACATTCTTTAAAAAAGTATTTAAGTCAAATACTTTGATTTCCAATACAAAATTTCATAAAAACTTACAATTATCCTTGTTCTTACTGGTCTAGTTATCTCGGTTTTTGCGTCGTTGATTGTCCTAACTAGTCCCATATGGATACCAACCGTCACACTTTTCTTGCTCGTCAACGCAATGTTTTTGTCCGTTTGTGGATTCGTTGTTGCTATGGTGGCTACCCTTTTCAGGCTTACCGCTATGCGACACCAATGAAAAGGATCTCGACATGGTTTTAAATTGTGATCTACGACCACAATTTGAAGGATTTCGATATTTATCTATTATTTAAATCAATTTCTTCATGTTCCATCTATTACAAAAGATTTGATGTCAGTGTCTAAATTTGCTACTGATAATGCAGTGTGCTTTGAATTTCACTCTGCTATCTAGAAAGGTGTAAGGATCCCTAGGTGCAGATATGTATGTATAGGTTCTCACATCCCAATGTTATGAAGGGATCTTTCTGCCATTTGACTAAGCTCTCACTGCATTCGTCTCAGTGTACTTTAGGCGTAAGCTCAATTAATAATTCGGTCATTTGTAATTCATATGCAACCTATGATTCTACTTTTGTATAAGTAAATCCATTCGGTATGCTAGTCTAGGTCATGCCAGTGATCAATTTTCCATCTGTAATATACCAATTGCTAGTAAAGAACTTTATGGTTTTTGTAATTCTTGCTGTCTGGGTAAATCACATTGATTGCATATACCTTCTATTACTACTCATTCTAAACTATTTGAAGTAATTCACATCGTGGCTACACCTATTATATAGTCTTTGTAGATGCTTCCACAAAGTTCACTTGGCTATATTTCCTCAAAGACAAATCTAAAGCACTATCTGCTTTTACTCAGTTCCTAGCCTTAGTTTAAAAACCAATTTTCTACAACTATATAATGTGTTCAATATGATTGGGGTGGTGAGTTCAGGTCCTTTTTCTAAATTGCCAACCGATGTAGGTATCTTAAATATAATAACCTGTCCTCATCCCTCCCATCAAAATGGTACGGTTGATAGGAAACATAGACAGATTGTTAATGAGTTGAGACTGGTCTAACATTCTTTTCTCTTCGAACGTACAGTTTAAAAAGATGATCATTTAGGAAGAATTAAAAAGGGAGAGATGCTAAATACCAACACTTGCCTCTTGTATTCTGGGATCTTTCTTTCTCTACTGCTACCGACCTAAGAAATACTTTAATTATCCCCGTTCTTGCTGGACTAACTATCTTGATTTTCATCCCGTTGAACGTCCTAATTCCTAACCATCCCGTTGATCTTTTTTGGGCTTACTACCACTACATGACGTGACGCAAACACGTAGCCGACGAAAAGGATATCAATCCCCTCCTAGATGCAACAATTTTTTTTTTCTTTTTAGTTAGGACCTGTGTTGCACGGGTGCGGGTACAGTAACCGGTACGGGTACGGGTGCGGGTACGAGATACGGCATTTCTCAAAAAACAAAGGTACGGGTACGGTGGGGCATTTAGTAGGAACTAGGAAGCAATTCCAGAACATAGGAAATGGTTGTTGTGCCTCTTGAACCTCTTGAACCGTTTGAATTTTATTGAGAAACAAAAAAAACTATAATGCTATTTATTCTCATAAAAGGGCTTGTTTTCTCCCAAAAAAGAGGATGTGCGTGGAGTTTAAGTTTGACTTTTATAAAAAAAACAAAAAAAAAAACTATAATTTCTCCATTTTCTCCAAAAAAAAAGAGGATTAACGTACCCAATCAGTATCACTGCAGTACCGCGCGCGTACCCAACCATTTTAAAAAAAAAATGGGTGCTTCATGGGTGCGTACAGTACGTGTACCAGTACCCGGGCAGTACCCGGTACGGGTACGTTTAGCAAAATGGAGTACCCGTGCTTCAGAGGTTAGGATATTGTACTTCGGAACATATTCCTTCCGGTTGGTCAGAAGTAGGGGTGTTCGCGGTGCGGTTTGGTTCGGTTTTGAGCATAAAAGTCATCCAAACCGCGAGATAAGGTTTGGTTCGGTTGATTTTTAAAAAGTCATCCAAACCAAACCAATGTGGTTTGTATTGGTTCGGTTGGTGCGGTTTATCGCAAGATAAAAAAAATATTACATTAACTCTAATATTGCCAACTTGTTACAAAATAAACGTATGACATTTTATTTATTGTTTACATGATAAAATATTGCATAGATCTTAAACTTTTATTTTCAATACTAACAATATATTGTTCTATCTTAATATAGTCATGTATTACCTATGTCATAAAGTGGCAGATGTACCGCCAAAGTTATATGGCTGATCAAAATAGGTAAAAGTATAACTAACCAGATTAAAATCAAACACAACTTATGTCAAAAATCAGATATGACTGATCGAAGCACAATTAAACAAAAATATCATAGAATCATTACTCATTACTCATAAGAGGAAGCAAAACAAATGTATAAAGTTACATATAAATTATAAAGTCACTCATCACAACATATATAGACAATACATAAAGTTACATACAAATTATAACTAATCAGATTAAAACCAAACAAAACTTATATATCAAAATAGGTAAAATTCAGAAGAAACATAATTATGAAACAAATTATTGGAAATGAATTGAAGGAGATGGAAAGGAATTAGAATCAAACATGATGGTGCAACAGTGGAAAAATCGAATCAAAAGAGATTATTCTTGGGCTGGTACAAGTTTAAGTAATATTGATTATTCTTGCGGTTTGGTTTGGTTTGGTTCGGTTGTTGAGATGCAAACCGCAAACCAAACCAAACCGCACGGTTCAATGTAAAAGTCATCTGAATTCATCCGAACCAAGTGCGGTTTTTTGCAGTTTCGGTTTGGATTTGTTTGGTTTGCGGTTTTTCTATTGGGTTGGTTCGGTTTTGAACACCCCAAGTCAGAAGTGACTACTGCAAGTAGGGATGGGAATAGGTTAGGCCAGGCAAGCCTATAATTTTTTTTTAAGCCTGAGCCTGGCCTATGGCTTTTCATAGGCCTAGTTAAAAGTCTGGCCTGACATGTAAGCCTATTTACAGGCCTACTTCATATTAATTTATTAAAAATTCAATTTTGTCTACTTCTAAATAGGCCAAATTGGCCTTAAAGCCTATTTCATCGTATGAACTGCCTATTGCTATAAGACCTTAAAAACTTATTTCACTACTTAAAAAGTCTATTATTTGAGTTTTTTTTCTTGATATTTGTTCTAATACAAATTAAATTTTAATATAAATACAAATTAAATTTTAATAATATGCATAAATAGGCCGGCCTATCAGGCTTGGTAGCCTTTTTTTGATAACTTAAATCTGGCCTATTTACTTAAATAGGTTTTTTCAAAAGCCTAGACCTGACCTTTTTCATAAACAGACCAAGTCAGGTCATACTTAAACATATCAGACCGTAGGTCCCTATAGGCCAACATAGTTTATTCCCGACCCTATAATACTACGGATGCAATTTTCACAATGTGAAAAAGTGCTACCCCTTGAAATAGTAAATGGACCCGAATTCCATTAAGTCAAGGAATTCTAAATTCACATAATCAAAGGCTGAGATGACCCTTGCAGTAGAGGAGGGATACTCTTTTACAAGTAAACTTTAAGCGAATAAATTATTCTTACCAACTATATGTTAACTGCTTGTTTTTTTACTTCAATTTTGGTTTAATATTGTTTTTTATTACTTTACTTGATTATATTTTTCTATTAAAATTTCTATTAGAAACATTTGTGTTCAATGAGTACTTGGTATTAAGTATTAACGCCGTGTCTGTTACAATAGGGGTAGAAGAGAGAGTTGGTAATAAAAAAAAAACACAATTTTCTCCATTGTTTTCCCTGTTCTGTTGTAGAGAAATATATGCAACCTGCATAATTGAAATGTTGACAATGGTAAGACGCATGCAAGAATAGAAAAAGCGACTACGGAGGTCTGATTTGTGTCGACGGTGGAGATTTCGGTCGCTATTGATTTGTGTCAATATTGATTTTGTTAATATATTGGGCTCATATAATATAGATAGCATAAGAGCAATTGAAAAAGATTTTGATTTGTTTCTGAGCAACTGAAATGGTTTCAAAGATAGAATAATGGCTATTGAATTTGTCTTGCTTTATCATGTTAACGACGACTGATGGCGATTTTCGCAATTGTACGAAATCGTGCGAATAGTAAAATTAAAATGGTAAAATTGAGTGTCAAACTTGAGGATCGCAGTTACCGTTAATTGATATTTATAACTTCATTGAACAAAAAGGTACTGAATTGTTTGATTGCAATAATGAAAATTAAGCAAAGCAAGATTGATTTGAACTTTATAATATTAAAATTGTCGGTCATCAAAAAATTGATTTGTGAGCTTAGCTCGGTTGGTAAAGACAATGCATAAATTAAAATTGTCAGACTAGATGACTATCTTGAATCGACTTACAGAATTATTACCCAATTCTCTAATTTATTCTTGCCTTAATTCTTGAGTGACATAATCATTAATTCTAAAATAACCCCTAGTTCCTTAGTAAATTTAAGGTTAGAATTAAGCATAATTGAACAAGAATTCTTAATTGGTTTCAACGGTTTGCATCTATTCCTAGATTACAAAGGCAAGAAGGTAGAGGATGAGAAGCTTCAACTACAGTCATCTAGGTCGGACAACACCTTCTCGGAATCTCTCTAAGTATTTCTTCCAAATTTCTATATAAAATTCTCAGAACTCTTTGATGTTGCAGCCGTTTTGCGTCCAGGCGCAAATGACATGGCAGTATTAATGACTTCTAGCACCTAGGCGTAGCTATTTTGTGCCTAGGAACAAACTAGCAGTAGCGAAATGGTCTTGAACTAAAATGGTTGCGCCCAGGCACAAAATGGCAGCAACACTGTTTTTTTTTTTTAATTTCAGATTGCACTCAGGTGTAAAACAACAACGTTCATACTTGTGAAATGACTTTTATGGTTGACTTTCCAAAACTCCTTAGACATTTTACCACTTCTAAAACTTAATGTAATCCTGTTAAAAGACACAAATAAACCAAATGCTCTAAGGATTTTCTGGTTAGGAAAAAATCAACATAAATCAATTTTCCCTCTAAATATTAGATGATGATGATTTTTACTATAAAAAGACTAAAACTAAATAAAAACTAAGAAAATCAATTAAAACAAAGTCTGACGAAAATTAATATGAAAATGATGAGTAATCACAACCACAAATTTAAATTGTTGCTTGTCCTCAAGCAACGAAATAGCTAAAAGTCAAAGTTTGCACAAATTTAAAAATTGACATACCTACCTGAGAGGGTGCTTAGATCCTTGTTCGTTCCACCTCAAACGTTGTCTAGCTTACCACTTTCCCTTAAGTGGGGCAGACTTAGAGAAGATAGCTTATTCTTTCAACCACATCCTATTCCTTATTCTCTTCCTCGCCAATTCTCAAAGTTAGTGGGACTGGTCATGACATTTGCCTGTTCAAATCAACATGTTAATGCACTTTTCTATGAACTTGAAAAAATTCTAAACAATCCTTCAAAGTCAAGTATCATCACGCACACTTTAGAGGTCTTTCACGGTTATAAAGTGGCTTGGGTTAAGGTGAGATATATTTGGTAAAGTAGGCTAATCAAAAGAATTGAAGTTAGATACACGCTATGGATTCCTATACATTAAAGTACTGCCAACCTTCCATCTCTTTGCCGAAACAACATGACTAGTAAAACTACTTATTCATTTTCTATTTTTGTTTTCATTTTCAAAGAGACCAATTTTTTTATTCCTCGACTCTTATTTTTCTTTTTCTTTTTTTTGTGTAGAGCAATTTTTTATTGTTAAGTCTACAATTTTTCTTTCATTTTTGTTTTTTTTACCAAGTTCTATTAGTACCCCACCCCAAAATTAAAATGTTGTTAATTTCAAAAAGTAACCCCAAACTTAGTTTCATACTAACTACATTGAAAGCAATAACACTTGGGAACTTACTACTTTGCATGCTGGTTGCAAGAAAATTGGTGTCAAATGGATATATAATACTAAATTGAATGAGAAAGGAGAAGTTGAGAAGTACAAAGCCAGATTAGTAGCTAAGGGATATGCTCATAAGCTTGGAATTGATTACAATGAAGTATTTCCACATGTGGCAAGACGGGACACCATAAGAGCCATTTTAGCAATTGCTGCATGTAAAGGCTGAAAAGTTTATCTGCTTGAT
Organism: Medicago lupulina; assembly: GCA_958299785.1. Classification (NCBI taxonomy): domain Eukaryota; kingdom Viridiplantae; phylum Streptophyta; class Magnoliopsida; order Fabales; family Fabaceae; genus Medicago; species Medicago lupulina. The sequence continues at coordinate 65,797,778 of OY283140.1, forward strand.
GTTAAAAGTGCATTTCTTCATGGAGAGCTAATTGAAGATGTATATGTGGAGCAACCCTTAGGCTATCAGAAAGAAGATGCAAACAAGGTGCACAAGTTGAAGAAAGTCTTGTATGGACTAAGACAGGCACCTAGAGCACAGTATAGCAAGATAAAGTCTTACTTTGCTCAAGAAAGTTTTATGAAATGCTCACATGAGCACACTTTATTTTTGAAGCATAACACTGAAGGGAAAATGTTAATAGTCAGCTTATATATGGATGATCTAATATACATTGGACATGACATTGATATGTTTGAATCATTCAAACAATCAATGCAAAAGAAATTTTCTATGATTGATCTGGGAAGGATGAGGTACTTCCTTGGAGTAGAAGTTAAGAAGATTGATGAGGGAATTTTCATCAATCAAAGCAAGTATGCTGCTGTGATTTTGGCAAGGTTTGGAATGGGAAACTGCAATATGGTTTGCAATCGAATTGTAACTGGAAGTAAATTGGTGAAGGATGAAAATGGCAAAGATGTAGATGCAAGTAAGTATAAGCATATTGTTGGATGCTTGATGTACTTGCTTGCCACCAGACCTGACCTTGCATACTCAGTGTGTTTAGTGGATAGATACATGGAGAGACCTATTGAGATGCACTTGTCATGTATAAGAAAGAAGAAAAGGTGAGATTGATTGGTTGGTCAGATTCAGATTATGTTGGTGACATATATGATAGGCAAAGCACATCAGGGTATGTGTTCATGATTGGAAATGGAGCAATATCCTGGTTGTCTAAGAAGCAGCCTATAGTTACTCTTTCTACTAATGAAGTTGGGTAAGTTGCAGCAGCTTCATGTTATTGTCAAGGAGTTTAGCAGAGAAAGATTTTGAGTCATCTGTGTGAAGATCAAAGGGAGGCAACTGTGGTATATTGTGATAACAGTTCATCAATCAAGCTGTCTAAGAACCCTGTCATGCATGGAAGGTGCAAGCACATAGATGTGAGATTTCATTTTTTGAGGAACTTGACCAATGATGGAATCATAGAACTGAAACACTGCAACTCACAAGATCAATTGGCTGACATTATGACAAAAGTCTCTCATGCTTGAAACATTTTGCAAACTGAGAGCTAAGATTGGTGTTATTGATGGATTAGACTAGCATACACTCTTGTGAATTGTTTTATGATATTGCACTGTTTAAGGGAGGGATTGTTAGATGTTATACCTTAAAGCTTAAGATACTTAGTGAGAATTAGAGTTAGTTTTACATTATTGCTTGTAAAGCAAGCTAGCTCAATTAGTTGGATACTTTCCTATAAATAGGTATCCACTTGATGTATTTTTCACTTGAATGAATAACAAACACAATTTCTCCTTACAAGCTAAGCTCATGAACAAATCTAATATCAACAAATAAAATTAATACAAATTTTAAGATATGAAAATAAATAAAAAATTACAAAATTAAAGGGTTTAAATCTTAAATATATTTGGGTCAAGAAAAATCTTATCTTAAATATATAAAGTGTGTTGTCTCCGTGAGTCTAGCTCAGTTGGCAGGAACATGCATTGTTATATGCAGGGGTCGGGTTCGAACCTCGGATATCCTATTTATTCATCTTAAAAAGAGGTGAATTCTAGCCACTAGACTACTTAAAAAAAAAAAAAAAAAAAACGTGATTAAGTTTGCATTGAACTCACTCCGTTGAAAAGCAAATTCGAAGCGTTGAAAAATAACCAAACATCTTTGTCCACTGACCCAGTTGATTCAATACGAATTTTATGTTTTGTGGGACAAAAACCCAATTGAACGTTTAATACGAACTTTGTACTAAATATACATTCAATTCAATTTTTGGGTTTTATACGTTTTAAACTTTTTGGTTAAACTATCATTTATGAAAAAGGTCTATTTATTCTGCTCCGCAATGAAATTGTCATTTTCTTTATAGTAAAGATTAGACAAGTTCGTGAGCACTTTTTTTTTTTTACAGCAATGAAATTGTTTAATCTCTTAGTTTGTGAACTTGTTTAACCTCTTTTAGTCTCTCGCATAGATTATAAGATTAAAGAAAATGATGTGACATATCTAATGATGTTAAATGATCAACACATCTTAACTCTAAATTGTAAGACAATGTATTTATGAATCTTCTCGATTATATGTTTATCAACCTCAATTTTTTTATTTAACGTGGGTTTGAAACTCACACTTATAATAACATCTCTCTCAAATGTGAAACTCTTTATGTTCTTGATCCCACACCAAGAAACTCTTCTGCTCCTCCATCAAGTTGAATCATGACTCTATACCAATGTGTTAAACCATGAGCGTGTTAAACCATGAGCGAGATCCTCACTAAGTTGGATCATTACATTTACATTGTGCTCATCAGGTTTGAGTTAAAAAAAAAAATCCAATTTTCTTTTGGTAAAAACTGTAGTTGGGAGAGTTTGCAACTTTGTTTGTGCAAAAATTTTATAAAATGATTTTCAATTTTCCTTAATTACATGTTGAGGAATACAATTTTATGTTGAAATTGTGGATTTATGCATAAAAAAAAATCAGCCTCAAATTCACAAGTTGAAAAATGTCAAACACTTAAAATATTAAAGACCAATATTGAGAATATAAGAATGGGGTAAGGCAAGTTCAATTTTTTTTCAATTGAGTATATGTATATACAACAAAAATGAATTCGTATTAAACGTTTTAATGGTCACTTTCAGTCATAATGTTCCAAGTCTCATAGCTTCAATGTTCGATGTTTCTAAGCCTTTAAATATAAAAGACCAATATAGAGAATATAAAAACGAGGTGGGGCAAGTTCAATCTCTTTTTCTCTTAGGGAGGGAAGTACAATAAAGTATAAAACGAATTCGTATTAAACGTTTCAATGGTCAGTCTCACGGTTAACCCAAATCATATCAAAGCTCTTTTTCTAGGTTTTTTCTTCAACAAAGACAGTCCAATGTAAATACAAACCTAAAGTCTTAAAAAATGCAATATATAAATAGGCTTAATGTGTCACATTGTAACCAACCTTAATTTCTCATTTTGTAATATACTACTCATTACTATCAATACAAGCTTTTCTCTATTCCTTCCATATGGATGCCATGCTTCATAACAATACTGAAGTTTGTGTTGAGCTCACGGTGAGAGGAACAATGGCACAAGGAACTACAGCAACTAATGCAACCGTGTTCAATTCAACTTCAACAAGGTAAATTAGTTCAATTCTCAGCTTGTAGTTCTCCTTGCTATGTCTCTCCTTTTTATTGGTAACTCTTCTATAATGAAGTTATTAAATATACTATTGCTAACATTTTCTTTTCTTGAATTTATTCAACCCTTTCTAGCTTGAATGAAGTTGCAAAACTCTTTGGCCAATTTTTTGGGCTATTGTTTATAGTCATCGGGTTTGCACCAACGAATACAAGTATCGAAAAATCACCACTTCTGATGACTTTGGTTTTCATGGTTGCTCTTTACTACATGGTTTTGGTGCTTGTGACAATGCTACAGTTTCACATCAAGAACTTCCTTCCATTCACGATGGTAATTTTTGTACTTGGAAGTGTTGTTTCGGTTCTAGCTTTGATGATAATTTCTCCTACAATTGCTTGGATTTTTTTGGGCTTGTGGATCTTCATCTTTGCTTTGATGTGCTGTGAGAATAAAAAAGTGCTCTATCAAGTGATTCCACAAAGGATCAAAAATGTTTTTGAGGGTCAGACTCAGAATGGCAATTCAGAGTTACCAGTCTAGAGAAATTGTTTGCATTTGATTAAGAACAAGTTCTATGTGTATCTTGCCTAAGATTATATGTTGTATTTTTTTTTTTTGTTATTGTTTTTGATAAATGAGTTTCTATTATTTATCATGTTGCTGTAATATGTAAAATGTTCTTTTGAAATTTGAAATATCCTATAATATTTCTTGTCAAATAATTAATCGCATGGTTTTCTTCTTGCTGAATTGATTTTGATAAGTGTGTGTGGAAGTGGAAGTCTTTGCTTTAGAACAATTTGTGGATATTTGTAGCTTGTTTTAGAACAATTTGTGTCTTAGCTAAATGAAGTTCTAGTTTTTGTGATTTTGTTGTGAAATGTTCATTTGAAATTTTTAATATACTGTAATGGGTATTGTCAAATAATCGATTGCATGGTTTTCTTCATGCTGAGCTGATATAAAATAAAAATTATGCACATAAATCTTGAGTAAACTTTTCAAACGAGTTAAGTTCATTTTTCTCAAAGACCAACATTAAAAGAGCGGTTCTACTTTAAATTAAATATTAGAGCTCGAAGATCATATTTGAAATACTAACATAGGATAATTTGTGATAAATAGATCATTTGAAATTTTAAACTGTGTAACTTCTTCTTTTTTTTTTTACCACAAACTGTGTAACTTCTAAAAACCTATCATGTCGAAATGTAATAAAGAAGTCTTACTGGTAAAAGTAAGAACTTGAAAACTCAAAGAAGACACCCTGAAAATTCAAAGTACAAGAAAAAAAACTTGCAAAAGAAGACTCCAAAGAAGTTAGAAAACACATACCATTCATGCATCGCACGAGTTAGTTTATTTTTCTTTTCTACAAAAATATAGTAAAATCAAATTTCTTTCAAAAGAAATTCATTTCCATTATATTCCACAAAAACTTGTTTACTAGATAACACATCCGCCTTCGTTATATAAACATTTTAGTAGTTGTTGTTGAAATGAACGATGTTTGTAAGTCACTTCTATTTATAAACAATAATATTTCGTTTTTAATCTTTATTACAGACCTTCTAGTTTACAATTTCATTTTCTTCTATTTTTACTCTATCGACGTTTCTTGCGTTCCAAACTTAGGACTTGTAGTCTCAAGCCTATCAACTAAATAATCTAACTTGAGTCTTAATTAATTATTCGTGTTCATTTTTGAAAGAAAAAATTTCAAGCCAATAAAATAAGTTTTTGTACAAAGTATGTGTGGAGGTTTTCTTTTACAACAAGACGTGTGTGGAAGTCAATAAGTGCTAAATCCTTTTTCCTTTTCTACATCTTATTCACTTTTATATGACTAGCTAGTATTTGGCAGTATCCCAATCAAACGTTTAATACGAATTTTGAACTGAACTAGTATATACTCAACACTCTTTATCTTATTTCTATTTTATGATCAAACTCAATTCAATTTATAGGTTTTATACTTTTATTTTAATAGTATACGAAATTAAGAGAATACAAAATTATTTATTAATTTATCATTTAATTAAAAAATATCAAAGAACTTAAAAAAAATCATCCAAATAAAAAATTTACTTTGAAATCAATACTTCTAAATGTTTGAGATGGAAGGGCATACAAGGTTGAGTTGATAGTTAAAGAGAGAATCCAAGAGAGTGATAAATAGGTCACTCTCAATATAGTACTAATAATTTATTATTAAAAATGTTAATATTTGTGTTTTGAAGGGTTGTTGATAATGTTGATATTGGTTGTTTTAAAAAAGTATTTTTTTTTTTTAAGAAAAATTGTGGTTTATATATACAAAAAGAACTAGTAACCAATTATTTCGTATTAAACGTTTCAATGGGTGCTTATAAAGTAAACCAACAAAAAAAAAACGTAATGGATCACTGCAAGACCCGTTCTAGTTGAATGAAGAAATTTATTTATTATAATAGTTGAAAAAATCAAGATGTTTCAAGAATACAAGACCAAGACTGATGCTCAGTTGGAAGAAACAAAAATCAGAAAAGAGAAACTGCTGAAGAGTAATGAAGAATTTAAGAATGAGATGATGCTACAATCTGAAAAAACTCAAAAGATGATGGAGCAATTGATGGAAATGATGAAATATAAACAAGCCTAAACCTAGATTGCACACATTCTTTGCTTGTTTTATTATTTTTCATTTTGCTTTTGTACTTAATGCTTCTGAATTTCTATCTTATCTTTCATTCTCATAGCTTGCTCTGATATATTGCTTGAGATAATGCTTCTGAACTTGTAATTCTTGTTTATTGACTCTGAATTTTATTGCTACATCTTGAACAATTATGTGCTCTGATTGATTATGAACTTATTGTATGCTATGAACCTTTATATTCTTATGAGATTTTAAAGGGGAGTAGTATATTTTATCTTTGAACTATCTTACTGTTTTTCTCAAACTCTTCTTTTTGTTTTATTATTTACTTTTTGTTAATGACAAAAGGGAGAGTAGTAGATAGTATTTAAAGGCTCTGAGCCCCATTAATTTAATTTCAAGAAACTTAAATTAATAAAACCACTTTCTCACCTCATCTTTGCTTTGATAATTTATTTTATGAGATTAATAATCGAGTTAATTTGTTTTTAAATGAATTTAATTAACAAGAATAGAACTCAGGGGGAGCTTACAAACCTCACCTTAAAGTACTATTAGACTCAGGGGGAGCTTACAAACCTCATACCCTATATAGTCAACTTGTTAATTAGATTAACAACAATTTTTTAAATACTAATGTTTGTCATCATCAAAAAGGGGAGATTGTTGGAACAAAATGTGTTTAACATTACCCTTAAAAGTTTTGAGTGATAACAAAGTATTACAAAAATTGTTAATTGGATGTGCTAATATTTGTTCAAGTGTACACGACCATAGACAAAAATTTTGAAACCATTTATAGGTTCTAGATGAACAAAAGAGAGCAAAGAATTGAACAAAAAGGAAGCTTAAAGGCGTTTGAAGTAGAACTGCTCCTGATGTCAAAAGTGCTCCGCAAGACATAGCGCTCCTGAAGTGATGACGTCATCAGAAGCAAGTTCATCAGAAGCTAAATATCACCAGAAGCTTAAGTTCATCAGGATATGCAAACTTAAAGATTCAAAGGTTGTTCAATGGATTCAAGGTCGTCTTGATATTATAAAAGAGTGGATAAGAGTAACAACGGCTAACTCTAAAGGATCCAAAAGCTTTGGCTGCTTGTTTCTTTGTTAAGCGTTGACAAAGTACAATTGTACGAAGTGTACAACCACTATCTCCACTACACAAAGTTTGTCTCTGCTACAAGACAAGGATAACAGCTCTGCCTGCAACAATGTTCCTCCATACATGGAATGCATTTGAAATTGATCCTTCATAGGACAATAACCATATCAGGCAATGAATCATTGGTGATTGATCAAAGCTTTAAACGACTTTTTTTTTTGGATGTGTTGGCAACTCAACGTTCATTTCACACCTCTATATAAAGGAGTGAAGACTTGAAGAACAATAAGACTCTACAACAATTTAAAAGCGCCAAAACTCTGTCAAAATTGTTCAGCATCCAAAAGTTCACTTAGTATTTCTTTTCAAAGCTCATATCTTAGATATTCTAGAGTCTCAAAGAGTCTGTATCTGATTTGTATTGTGAGCACCGCTGATTGTATATCAAGTGTTCAGTGTCAAACATTCTTCTTTGTAATTCTGTTTGATTAGAAATCTCTTGCTTGTGTGTTTGAGCATAAAAGTATCTTGATTGTGTTCTTGAGCATTAGAAGTCTCTTGCAGTTGTGCTTGAGTATTTGTAATCAGATATTACATTTTAGTGAACTCTCCTTGGAAGTGCAAGGGGGACAGGACTACTTCCGGTTTGTAGAAGGAACCAGTATAATTGCTCTCTCTCTCTCTCTCTCTCTCTCTCTCTCTCTCTCTCTCTCTCTGTTTTTATCCGTTGCAACTTAGTTCTGAACATCACTTCAAAAGCTGTTCTTAAACTTCTTCTAGTCTGTGTATTTCAACTTAAGAGAAAACGAAGAAAAAACTAACACAATTCAAACCCCCTTCTTGTGTTTTTCTCACCTTCAATGAAGACTCCAAAGAAGTTAGAAAACACATACCATTCATGCATTGCACCAGTTAGTTTATTTTTCTTTTCTACAAAAATATAGTAAAATCAAATTTCTTTCAAAAGAAATTCATTTCCATTATATTCCACAAAAACTTGTTTACTAGATAACACATCCGCCTGCATTATATAAACATCTTAGTAGTTGTTGAAATGAACGATGTATGTAACTCACTTCTATTTATAAACAATAATATTTCGTTTTTAATCTTTAGAGTAAATTACACTCCCCTCCCCTCAAAGATAGTTGAATTACACTCCCCTCCCCTCTTATGTTAAAATATACACTCCCCTCCCCTCTTATTCAAAATATATTAGAAAATATTTCATTCCCCTCCCCTAAGAGAAGCTTGAATTACATTCCCCTCCCCTCTTATGTTAAAATCTACACTTTAATCCCTCAATATATTTTTTTTATTTCTAATAATCTAGCAAAAAAATAATAATCTAACACACTTTGGAAAAAAAAAGTATTGCGGGTCTATTTTAATATAATCAAAATTTAAATACATATTTTTTCTTTATTTTTTATTCACAATTTCATTATCATATAGGTTTAAACCCTAATACAAAATATGAAACAACCCAAAATAAAATAAAAATATATGAAAAATTACTAAATACAATAAAGTATGGCTATTTAAAAGTTAGTTTTATACTATAAAATATGAAATTAATAGCAAAATATTTAAATTTAATTATCATTGATATTTAAATTATAAAGAAATATTTATTTAAGTTATAATAGATTAAAGTGTAGTGCATATTTAATTATTAAGGGAGAGGATTGTAATTCAAGCATCTTATAGGGAAGGGGAGTGTATATTTTTCTTTTCAAGGGAGGGGAGTGTATATTTAAACATAAGAGGAGAGGGAAGTGTAATTCAAACATCTTTGAGAGAAGGGAAGTGTAATTTACTCTAATCTTTATTACAGACCTTCTAGTTTACAATTTCATTTTCTTCTATTTTTACTCTATCGACGTTTCTTGCGTTCACTTAGGACTTGTAGTCTCAAGCCTATCAACTAAATAATCTAACTTGAGTCTTAATTAATTATTCGTGTTCATTTTTGAAAGAAAAAATTTCAAGCCAATAAAATAAGTTTTTGTACAAAGTATGTGTGGAGGTTTTCTTTTACAACAAGACGTGTGTGGAAGTCAATAAGTGCTAAATCCTTTTTCCTTTTCTACATCTTATTCACTTTTATATGACTAGCTAGTATTTGGCAGTGTCCCAATCAAACGTTTAATACGAATTTTGAACTGAACTAGTATATACTCAACTCTCGTTATTTTATTTCTATTTTATGATCAAACTCAATTCAATTCTTGTCCATATATTGGTCGTTGAATTATTAGTGAAACGTCATCAGCACTTTTATTCAAAAACCCTAATAAGAAATGAGCTTCAGATCCTCAAGTTGAAAAAATGTCAAACATTTACAAATATTAAATACCAATATTGAGTCAAAAAAAAACGAATGAAAGTTCAATCGAGAACTATAGTATAAAACGATTTGTATTAAACGTTTTAATGGGTCACTGTCTCGTTCGAATTGTCTCATAGCTCTTTTTCCATGTTTTCAACCTCAATTTTTTTATTTAATGTGGGTTTAAAACTCACACTTATAATAACATCTCTCTCAAATGTGAAACTCTTTATGTTCTTGATCCCACACCAAGAAACTCTTCTGCTCCTCCATCAAGTTGAATCATGACTCTATACCAATGTGTTAAACCATGAGCGTGTTAAACCATGAGCGAGATCCTCACTAAGTTGGATCATTACATTGTGCTCATCAGGTTTGAGTTAAAAAAAAAAATCCAATTTTCTTTTGGTAAAAACTGTAGTTGGGAGAGTTTGCAACTTTGTTTGTGCAAAAATTTTATAAAATGATTTTCAATTTTCCTTAATTACATGTTGAGGAATACAATTTTATGTTGAAATTGTGGATTTATGCATAAAAAAAATCAGCCTCAAATTCACAAGTTGAAAAATGTCAAACACTTAAAATATTAAAGACCAATATTGAGAATATAAGAATGGGGTAAGGCAAGTTCAATTTTTTTTCAATTGAGTATATGTATGTACAACAAAAATGAATTCGTATTAAACGTTTTAATGGGTCACTTTCAGTCATAATGTTCCAAGTCTCATAGCTTCAATGTTCGAAGTTTCTAAGCATTTAAATATAAAAGACCAATATAGAGAATATAAAAACGGGGTGGGGCAAGTTCAATCTCTCTTTCTCTTAGGGAGGGAAGTACAATAAAGTATAAAACGAATTCGTATTAAACGTTTCAATGGGTCACCAAATTATATCAAAGCTCTTTTTCTATGTTTTTTCTTCAACAAAGACAGTCCAATGTAAATAAAAACCTAAAGTCTTAAAAAATGCAATATATAAATAAGCTTAAGGTGTCACATTGTAACCAACTTTAATTTCTCATTTTGCAATATACTACTCATTACTATCAATACAAGCTTTTCTCTATTCCTTCCATGGATGCCATGCTTCATAACAATACTGAAGTTTGTGTTGAGCTCACGGTGAGAGGAACAATGGCACAAGGAACTACAGCAACTAATGCAACCGTGTTCAATTCAACTTCAACAAGGTAAATTAGTTCAATTCTCAGCTTATAGTTCTCCTTGCTATGTCTCTCCTTTTTATTGGTAACTCTTCTATAATGAAGTTATTAAATATACTATTGCTAACATTTTCTTTTCTTGAATTTATGCAACCCTTTCTAGCTTGAATGAAGCTGCAAAACTCTTTGGCCAATTTTTTGAGCTATTGTTTATAATCATCGGGTTTGCACCAACGAATACAAGTATCGAAAAATCACCACTTCTGATGACTTTGGTTTTCATGGTTGCTCTTTACTACATGGCTTTGGTGCTTGTGACAATGCTACAGTTTCACATCAAGAACTTCCTTCCATTCATGATGGTAATTTTTGTACTTGGAAGTGTTGTTTCGGTTCTAGCTTTGATGATAATTTCTCCTACAATTGCTTGGATTTATTTGGGCTTGTGGATCTTCATCTTTGCTTTGATGTGCTATGAGAATAAAAAAGAGCTCTATCAAATGATTCCACAAAGGATCAAGAATGTATTTGAGGGTGAGACTCAGAATGGCAACTCAGAGTTACCAGTCTAGAGAAATTGTTTGCATTTGATTAAGTAAAATTTCTATATGTATCTTGCTTAAGAACAATTTATATGTTGTATTTTTATTTTGTTGTTATCGTTTTTGATGAATGAGTTTCTATTTTTTATCATGTTGTTGTAATATGTAAAATGTTCTTTTGAAATTTGAAATATCCTATAATAGCTATTGTCAAATAATTAACTGCATGGTTTTCTTCTTGCTGAATTGATTTTGATAAGTGTGTGTGGAAGTGGAAGTCTTTAATTTTTTCGATATAATTTAATAAAAAAAAAAAAAATTGGTAAAAAGTTGTCTATTTGAAATTAGTAAGTAGAAAATCCTCTTTCTTTTTCTACAAGTTATTCACTTTTATAAGACTATGTAGTATTTGGGTATTTTCCACGTCAACATAAGTTAAAAAGACGACGCGTTTGTGTGTGGTTTAATACGTTTGAAACCCTTCAATAAAACAAGTAAAATCGATATGTGTAGCTTGCTTTAGAACAATTTGTATGTTTGCTAAATGAAGTTCTAGTTTTTGTGATTTTGTTGTAAAATGTTAATTTGAAATTTGTCATATCTACTGTAATAAGGGTATTGTCAAATAATATTGATTGTGTTGTGAAAGTGATTTAAAATTGGGGTCCGAATTGGTAAAATTGGTGGCCGATTTTGGCTGTGTTTTTTAAAAACAGCTTTTAAGGTGAGGAATGCCTTCACTTCATAAATTTTTATCAAGAAGCTCGATTCAACGTGGACTTCAATTTTTCCCAGTACCCCCCCAAGCCCAACACTCATCGGACTTCAATTTTTCGACAAGTTTTGATACCGTTAAAATTTGGAGTCTAACTCATCCTTACAAAACCAGTTTTTAAGATGAAGAGTGTCTCCTCTTTATAAACTTTTATCAAGAGTCTTATCTATCCGACGTGAGATTTAAACTGTTCCTAATAAGTATTTTAAACAACTTTTATTTGGGACAAAAATTGTGATGCAGATTAATGATGAACAAGAATTTCAATTTTTATCTTATTCCTTGTCTCCAACTTGTCATGTCTTGAAATAATTTTAGAGATCAAACACTCTATCAACTAAAGAATCTAACTTGAATCTTAATTAATTATTCGAGTTCAATTTTGGAATGAAATTTTTTCACGCCAATAAAATAAGTTTTTTATACAAAGTATGTGTGGAGGTTTTCTTTTACAAGAATATGTGTGGAAGTTAATAAGTGCAAAATCCTTTTTCCTTTTCTACATCTTATTCACTTTTATATGATATGACTAGCTAGTATTTGGCACTGTCCCAATCAAACTTTTAATACGTTTAATTCGAATTTTGTACTATACACTGTGACCCAATCGATCTAGTATTTGGATCTTACTTGTCAACATTGAGATAAAAGACGACGCGTTTGTGTGTGGTTTAGTACGTTTGAAACCCTTCAATAAACCAAGTAAAATCAGGTATGTGTAGCTTGCTTTAGAACAATTTGTGTGTAGTTTTTGTTGTAAAATGTTCATTTGAAATTTATAATATATGGTACGGGTATTGTCAAATAATTGATTGCATTTTTTTTAGGCAAAAGGAAGATTAAAATAAATAAAAAGGAAGAAATATAGAGATTAGGAGGATATTAGATCTGACTCAGGCACAACCCAACCGAAAATACATCATTAATAAACAGACCAAGTGACTCAACCTTAATCAATTCTAACAAAATTCACTAATCACTAGACTTTTGACCGGCGCGTCGCGCAGGTCTAACTAAAAATCACAAACAAACGTAATAAGTATACAATATTATGATTGAAATTAACTTAATATGCATTCAACAACATTTTAGATGGAATTTGTTAGGTTAAATTGCTGCTAACCTAATGCAGCATTTTAGAGGGAAATTATTAGGTTTAGTTGCTGCTGTTCTAACAAAATTAATAAATAAGGATAAGTATACAAAAACAACAAATTTATACAAACGATGACACAGCATAATAGGAATGAAACTTTTTTTAAGGAATCCTTATTTATTAATTTTGTTAAGTCTTAACCTAATTTTTTCCCTCCACTAATCCCTTATTAGGTTTGCACCAACTCTATCCTAAAATTTTGGCTCTAAATTTGCATCATATATGTTTTTCATTTCTCTCTCTAATAACCATGAATATTTTTCAAAGCAAAAATTTAATAAATATCTTAATCCTTATCCTTATCATTTATTAATTTTATTAGGTCTGTAGCAACTTAACCTATTGTTTCTGTAGATTTTTCTTTGACAAGTTGTTGTACACTTATTTAATACGTTTACAAATAAAATACCCTAATATGTTAGGAACCATGAACTGAATTCATTTTTTATATTTAACTATAAAAGTAATAAATAAAATTGACTCATGCAACAATAGAATTTTGTATTCTTTTTTATCCTTTTTCTTTATAATTTTTTTTATCATCATTTGATTGTAATATTTGTATCTCCAATAATCTAATTTGCGTTTATTGATCGACACACGATCTTACAGGTTAAAGATTATTTATTGGTCTCTATTATAGTCGAGAATACCCGTGCGTCGCACAGGTCAAAAGTCTAGTAAGGGATTATCATTTAATGATGTAAATTTAGAGCCAAAATTTTAGGGTTGAGGATTAACATTATTTAGAGCCAAAATTTTAGGGTTGAGTTGTTGCAAACCTAATAAGAGATTAGTGGAGGGAAAAAATTAGGCTAAATTGTTGCAGACCTAACAAAATTAATAAATAAGTATAGGCGCAACTCAGCGAACCCGCGTACGGGCGCGATACCAAGTTACAAAAAATATGTAGAGTGAATATTTACAAAAAACAGACAAGTTCTTTAAACTGACGAATGTACCGACCGTCAACACGGTATCAATTCAAGTGCCAACAACTTTCTAAACAAAGCAACAAGTATAATAGTTCTTTCGAAGTAAAGAATTGGTTGCATAGTTTTCTTCTTACTGAGCTAAAATAAAATATAAATGCTATAAACAAATCTTTGAGTAAACACTTCGTGCGAGTTAAGTTTATTTTCCTCAAAGACCAATATTAAAAGAATGGTTCTACATCAAATACTAGAGCCTCACGAACATTTTTTGAATGCTAACACATGGGAATTCAAAATTAGTACAACACTTGAAATTTCGTTTTTGGATAAAAAAAACGGAGAAAAAAAAACCGTTTTAAATCCTTTTTTTTTTTTACAAAACCCATTTTATATATTTTTTTTCGACAGGAAATAATTCATCATTTCATTCGTCAAAATAGAGGCAATAGAAGATGAAATCAAATCAAAGACATGGTGACGAGCATACAACTTTGCCGCCCTTACTAAGGTATGAGCGACATAATTTATTTGTCTCCTAACAAAAATTATCTTAAAGTTTTTAAGTTGATTTAAAAGTGATCTACAAGAGGATATTATATTGTCAAAGTCAGATTAGTTGTTAGAATTTTCCATGATGTCGTCCACCATTAGCTTACGATCTAGCTCAATTTGCACCATTGACAAACCTAATTCACCAAGCCAAACTATAGTCTCCCTTAAACCCAATGCCTCCACTTCTAATAGAGTAGGATAGTAATCAAACCATTTCGTTAAAGCTTTAAAGAAATGTCCTTATGCATTTAGGATGCACATTCCAACTTTAAACAAAACAGCGTTTATATTACATTTCACATACGTTTCGATTGAAAACTGCCAACTTTTTTCTTTCTTTTTTTGAACAAGTTAAATTAGCCCACTTAAATTAACGGAGATTGCCAACTTGTGACTTGATGTGCTTGAAATTGCTGTTTTGCTGGTAATTGATGTCTGCAGAACCCGTTTTATACTTTTTTTGTTTACAAGATCCCGTTTTATACTTGAAACATAAATATTAAATAAATAAATAAATATTCATATTAAACGTTTAATTCGGTCTGTGTCCCACAAAGTATGTAACTCACTTCTATTTATAAATAATACTATTTTGTTTTTATTCTTAATTACTTACCTTCTACACTTTACAATTTAATTTTCTTCTATCACACGTTTCTTGTGTCCTAAACTTAGGACTTATAGCCTTAAATCTATTAACCAACGAATCTAACTTGAGTCTCAATTAATAATTATTCGAGATTATTTTTTGAAGGAAAAATTTTCATACCAATAAAATAAGGTTTTGTACAAAGTATATATGTGTGGAAGTATTTTTTATTTTTTTACAAAAATACATGTGTGGAGGTTAATAAGTGCAAAATCATTTTTCCTTTTCTATAACTTACTCACTTTTATATGACTAGCTAGTATTTGGTTTTTTCCTTGTCAACGCATTAGCTTTGAGTATAACTTGGTAACATCTTGTCTGGCACTGACCCAATCCATCTAGTACGAATTTCATACTTTGTGGAACACTGTCCCAATCAAACGTTTAATACGAACTTTGTACTATATAATCAACTCTCTTTATTGTATGATGATCATATTCAATTCAATTTCAAGGTTTTATACCTTTTGGTTAAGTTACTAGAATACGAAATTAATAGGATACAAAATTATTTATTAATTAATCATTTAATTATAAAATTAAAATATGAAAAACTTTAAAAAAAATCATCCAAAACAAATTTATTATTAAAAATGTTAATATTTGTCTTTTGAGGGGTTGTTGATAATGTTAATATTGGTTGTTTAAAAAAAGTGTGGTTTTCTTTTTTAGAAAGAAAAAGTGTGGTTTAGATAAAAAAAAAAAAAAAAAAAAAAAAAAAAAAAACTTGTATGCAATTGTTTCGTATTAAACGTTTCAATGGGTGCTTATAAAGAAAACCAAAAATCAAAACAAAAAAACATGAAGGATCGCTGTGAAGAACCCCTACCACTGCATAAATTATGCAATGTCCCTACCAACTGAGCTAAGTTCACGTAGACACTGTGAAACCGTTCTAGTTGAATGAAAAAATTTATTATAATAGTTGAAAAAATCAAGATGTAATTATCCACCCTAACAACATTCTTCACAACCGTTACTTTAAACAAAAAAAAATAAAATAAAAATTCTCACAAGTCATGTGTTATGGGATCTAATTTAAGGGCATTTATTTTTTTCATTGTCTCAAGTGCATAAGTATTTGACACTCAACTTTACTTGGCATTTAGTGGAACTTGTTATTCTTTCATCCAACTCATGTGCTGGTATTATCTACAATAGCAAGTCATCAATGTTTGTATCTCAATGTAGCATTTTGCTATGAATGTGTGACTTTGTAGAAACATCGAAACTTGTAGATAGGTGATAGGAAAATATTCCTCATTAAGCCAACAATGACTTTTAAGGTTGGAATAGTGTTCCCTCAAAAAAAAAAAAAAGTAGTGTTTAAAGCTCTCATTAGCAATCCTACCGGCCGGTCTAGAAATGTCGTTGGATTAGATATGTTCTGGTATCGGACACGCATAAATGTTTTACACCGACATATATAATTTAATTATAATTTTTTTAAAATTATTATCATTGTCGGTATCTCGATGTCCGTACATGTATCCGTGTTTCATAGATGTTCATCAGTTGCTCATCATTCTTCTCCATATATTGGTCGTTGAATTATTAACGTGAGCATGAGCCTCAGATCCACAAGTTGAAAAAATGTCAAACATTTAAAATATTAAAAACCAATATTGAGTAAAAAAAGAACGAATGAAAGTTCAATCGAGAACTATAGTATAAAACGATGCGTATTAAACGTTTTAAACGACTCGTCACTGTCTCGTTCGAATTGTCTCATAGCTCTTTTTCCATGTTTTTTCTTCATAGCTCCTTTTCCAAACCTCAACTCTATAAAAGCAATATTGAAGCATGTGTTGTACTCATCAAAAGCTGATTTTGAAGAACAATGGCAGAATTAGAAGCTACAATTGCAAATGCAACTTCAACTTCATCAGATTCAACTAGGTAAATAACTTCAATTTTCAATCACTACTCAAACAATAACTTACTCTGTTTTTCCATTATAGTTTTTCTTTTTTAGTCAATCGAAGTTCAATACTAGTATAATATTCCTAACATTTACTTTCTTGAATTCATTCAACCATTTCTAGATTGAAAGAAGTGGGAAAGTTATTCGGCCAATTTTTCGTACTATTGTTTGCAATCATCGGGTTTGCGAAAATGAACGCAAGTGAGGGAAAGTCTCAAGTTGATATCAACCCAATTATGATGGCTTTAGTTTTCATGGTTGCTCTTTACTACTTGGTTTTGGTGCTTGTGACAATGCTACATCTTCACATCAAGAGCTTCCTTCCGTCCAAGACGATCATTCCTTTACTTGGAAGTGTTGTTTCAGTTCTAGCTTTGATGATAATTGCTCCTACAATTGCTTGGATTTATTTGGGTTTGTGGATCTTCATCTTTGCTTTGATGTGCTATAAGAATCGAAAAGAACTCTATCAAATGATTCCACAAAGGATCAAGAATGTTTTTGAGGGTAAGACTCAGAGTGGAAATTTGGAGTTACGTGCAGTTAGGTCGCTTCCTATCTAGAGAAATTAATTTCAGTGTGTTGTATTTTCATTTTGTTGTTATCGTTTTATTTAAATGAGTTTATATTTTTTTGGATATTTTATTTGTCAACATATGATAAAACACGAGGCACCTTTGTGGTTTAATACGTTTGAAACCCTTCAATAAAACAAGTAAATTTAGAACAATTTGTGTGTTGTATTTTCATTTTGTTGTTATTGTGTTTGTTATAAGAGTTTCTAGTTTATGTGATGTTTTGATGTAAAATGTTCATTTAGAACAAAGGTTGGTACAAAGGTTGTGTGCAAGTCAACATATTACTTAGGATATAACTTGGCAACATCGTGTGTGTGGCCCTAACCCAATTGATAGATATGATATGGATTTCATTCTTTGTGGGACACTGTCCCAATTAAACGTTTCATACGAATTTTGTACTATATACTCAACTCTCTTTGTTTTATTTTTAAATTTATCATTTAGACGTTCCAATTTCAGGGTTTTATATTTTTTGGTTAAATTCTTATCATTTAGCGAATGTCGATCGAGTAGTAAACAATTAATAGAATACCCAAAAAAAAATTGAACAAAAAGAAAAAAGATTTCATTACTAATGGTTATTAGACCAAGTATTTCCCTGTTCAACCCAAGCATCTCTCATACTCCACGCATTGTCTTCTTCACTTAAATTGAGAAGTGTTTAGCCATGGATTCCAGCCTTGATTTGTGTTTTCCAGCCACAGATGTGCATTTCCTACCCCAAGCATTTTTCCCATCACCTAATCAAGCATTTTCCTCCTTATAGCCTCATCCTCTTGTGTTGAGAATCATAGAGTCAAAGGAAAAAAGATCATAGATGTAAGCAAGATAGAGAGCATGTGTACTCATGAGAAGAATACTCAGAAATTTATATTGAAAGAATATAGATTGAAAAAAGATAAAATGGTATTACAATGAAGTGACGAATTTATAGTTCTCTATGATACTAACTAGAATGATTAACTAACCATAATCATCTAACTATAGTAGTTAACTAACTTTAAGCACCTAACTTACTCTAACTACCTGAACTAATCCACATAATTTTCAACTATTTTAACAGTCTCCGTAAAACTCAAAATGGGAAAATTCACCATTTGATGAGTTTGGAATACATTGAAATCTCATACTGAAGTTACTAAGTAAAATGGCGGGTAAAACTAGCAATTTAGGGTTTTTATTGTGGATTTCCTATCATTTTTATGAACTTACGGTCCGTTTGGTGCGCATGATAGAGAGACAAGATATGATAAAATTATCCTATCCTGTTTAAATCCCTTGTTTGGTGCATCAATAGGATATGATAAACTAAACCAAATAATTATCCTATCCTATCAAGCCTTTGTTATTTTAATCCTTAGTTTAGGCTGGGTTAGCAACCTGATAAGAAAACATATCACACATGTGTTTCTCTATTCCTCCAAAACTCATCTTCGAATCCCAGTGTGCAACCTAACTACCTCTCTTCTCCTCTTCAGGTCGATTAAATTTCAATGGTGTTTCAGTTTTTTCTCTTAGTTTTTAAACGATTTATCATATTCTTCAATTTTATTTCTTGTGCGATTTCATATTTTTTATTCTCTTCCTCTGTTCCAAATCCAATCGATTTCAATTGCTGTTTCTTGAGAGATTTTTATTCTTTTCAATTTTTGTTTCGATCTTTTTTCTTGTGAGTTATTTAGTTTTCTTTTTTGTTTCTTGTGTCTTCTTTACTTTTTCTGGTTACTACAATATTACATACAGCTTCTTGTTCCCTTCTGTAAAAAAAAAAAAACCTTCTGTTCCTAATTGATTTAATTTTTGTTTCTGTGCTTTATGTAATATTTTTTTTGTTTTAAGTAGCTACTTGTTTGTTCATTTTCCAATTACTTTCTTACTTTTTTTTTCAATGCCCTTCTTTTTGTTTTCTTCCTATCAACAAATAAAAATTTAACATGAAAGAAGTTATGGCAGCAGATCCTTGACTTAGATGCTAAGAAGTGTAAAGCTCGAATCTATAATTTATTTGAATGTTGTTTGGAAGGTTATGTAGATAAAGAAAAGGAAGAACAACGCTCGCCAATATCTATAAAAAAAGGAAGAATAACACGATGATGATAAAATAAATGTTATCATCTTTCTTATCATGTGTGCATCAAACGAGTGATAGGATAAGTGTTTATCCTGTCACTATCATATCCTATTCTTATCCAACTTTTTATCATATCCTGTCTCTATCATATCTTGTGCACCAAATGACCCCTTAGGGTTTTTGACTCATCTTAAGAGAACGCCACAATTTTAACTGGTTGAATTGCGGTAATATTAAATAAACTTCCACTGAAACATCACGGTGTTTTAACGCTACTTTCATAAGTAAAAAAAAGTAGGTCATAAACATAATGATCTACCAAGTTAATTCCAACAAAACATATGGGGGATTTAAGGATTCTTTAATCGTTGTTAAGCATCTGAATCAAACCAACCTAATCTCGCATTGGGCAGAGCAATTTAAACCCTGCAACCAGTTTCATCTTTTCTCTTTTATTTACTTTCTAATAAATCTAGCTATAAATACCAAGTTGAACGGCAATCTCTGTGGAGACGATAAACTTACTACTTTATTACTTGATACGATTTAGGGAACTTTCCAATACTTTGTCCCATTCACCATCAAGGTCGAAATATAGTAACTTGGAGGACTGTTTGAGTCCTTTTAAATGGGTGAAGGATAAAGTTCTTCTGATAATGACAAAATGTCGTTTTGTCGATGGTTACAAAAGGCGGATTATGTAACTGTTGAGCGTTACGTCTTGAATGGGAATGAAACGTTTCAGATTGGTTGGTGGTCTAACCCTTGCAAGCTCACCTCCCTATCGAGTGGGTGTTCAAATAGCTTATTTTGGGCCTAACTGAATAGGGTCGGTTTGAGAAGAAATAGAATCACATGGACTCAAACAATACCAAGTATCCCTTAATACATAAGTAATTCCTACAAATCATTTCTAAAATGACCTCAAACTCTACTAAAATGGCTAAAAAAAACATAGCTAAAATATCATCAAATGTTTATAAGGGGAGGTGTATTTGAAAAACCTCAAGTCTCACATATAAAAGATAGGACTATATATAAGAGTTATTGATAGTGTCACATCTCACTTTACAAGACGGTTTTGTAAGGATCAATTAAACGAAATAAAAAAAATTAATATGGTATCACAACCTATCGATCTGACCACCCACCATTAATATACACGCATCAAGCCTAATATTGATGGATGTGAGGGCTGTATTGGGAAAAACCCAAGTCTCATAAAGGAAAGGTATGTATCTTGATAAGAACTTATAAAGAGTGACAACCCTCATCGTAAAAGTCGATTTTGTGGAATTTTATTAGACCAAACCAGAAATTATAAGATGCTATCATAGTCTCCTCCAAGATATGTTGGACAACCTATTATCAGATTTTTGCTATTAAATCATCCACCGTTTTATCCATGCACCAAAAAAGTTGTGTTAAAGAGTCGTACACTAAATGGAAGATAGTCTAAACAATTATTTATAAGTGAAACCGATACTCAATCACATGAAGATTTTTTAAAGATGAGTTGAGCTAAATATAAAAACCTATTAATTAACAAGAGCAAAATCTTCTTTAAATAATTAGCCACCGTTTAGTTTTTTACTTGTTAACATATGAAAAAAGACAACACGCTTTTGTGGTTTAAAATGTTTGCCAGCCTGCGGTAACAAGCAAAAATATTCTTCATGGGTGTATATGGACAAAGTTGTCTAGCATTCTTCAAAGATTAAACACTCATCTTAGTTTCCAAAAGTTACATGTAGTGTCATAATACGCCCGTGACAGAAAAGAAATAATTTAAGGGTCCTATTAAAGAGTGTTATTCAAAAATTCTTTAAAGATCTCAAGTTTTGAAATATTCCTTTAAAAATTGAATATTATAAATTACAATTTCTTTAAAAAGTTGAATATTATAAATTACAATACAGTTGAATCTGAAAAATATTATTTTGAATGGACTCATAGAAGACTTACGGTCAAGGTTTTATAACTCAAAAGTTTTTCTCAACTTATTTAATTATGTAAATTCGAATCGTAAACTCAACTTATAAACTAATACGAGTTTATTTAAAATTAAAATTATATATAATTTATTATATACATGACATATGTAAGTTAATAAAATATTGCAAATATGTCAATAGTGTAAAATATGACTTAATTAATAATATTGCAAATATGTCAAAAAGTGCAAAATATGACTTAATTATAAAGACAATGTATACATAAATTATATACATGACATATGTAAGCTAATATAATATTGCAAATATGTCAATAGTGCAAAATATGACTTAATTATAAAGACAATGTATACATAACCACCATAATAAAGAGTTATGTTCAACTTAGCATCAAAATACAAAATTAACTTGCAAATTCATAAGTTTCATAAGACTCTAAGCCATTCAAAAAAGCAAGTTTCACAAATTTTTAAAGTTGTTAATAAACCTATCCAAAAAATAAACTAGTTAATTTTTTCAAAGGTTCGGTCAATCTAAAGTTTCATAACATCGTTATCATCGGTGTCTTTATCTCCAACTTCATCAAATTATTCTCCAGATGATAAATGGTTTTCAATATTAGAACCAAATACATGGCTTGAACTCACTTCAACATTAATTTCAGTACCTTGAACTTGAAAAAAGAATTGGGTTTTGAAAGAAAATGGTACCAAAATATAAAAGAAAAAATGTTGGCTATTACTTTTCCCACCCTATGGTATACTCGCGTGCCCTATTTTTTTTCTTCCCAAAATACCATTTGTTCGGATTATATAATTCGAACTACATTTAGATTATATAATCCAAATTTTTACAAAATTTTTGTAACGGGAAGCACCCTGAAGAATCTTGAAGTTGAAATGCGTAAGATAGGTTCGGACTATATATTCCGAAAATATTTAAGCCAATTTGGATTATAAATTCTGAAACGTGTCAAACACCCCATGAAAAGTAAAAAATTGGAGGGAAAATAGGGTTTTTCAGATTATATAATTCAAAATGTCTAATATACATTTCAGATTATATAATCCGAAGTGTATCAACACAATGACATTCAACATGTCTTTCACACTTTAAATTGCGTCTAAACGACGTAAACATGCATTGATCAAACCTCCTAACATAAAATTATATCCAAAACAAAATTTAACAACATAACACAAATTTCAAACATTAAATTAAAAACACAAATTATCCAAATATTACAAACCAAATGTTCAAACATCACATTAAAATGAAAATAAAAAGTATCCATCGGTTACAACACCATAAGATAAATCAGGCCCTTCCCCTGCCTCTGCCACCCCTGCCACCCTCAACATTAAGCCTACACTAGTAAACTTCCATGAACCTCTCTCAAGACTTCTTCCAAATGAACCCATTCAGCAGAGCCTTGCGCAATCACACCACTAGACATCACAACATACACATGGTCTCTGATACGGGTCAACGTTTTAGACAGCTCCAAGTACCCCTGATCTCCATCCTCCTCAGCAGCTATCTCATCAAGGGCCTCCTGCTCTGGTGGCCTCGACACATGAACCTCCTGGTTTGGAAGAATCATGCGTGGATGAGAGACTCGATAAAACCATCTAATGTATCCCGCTGAAACCTCCACACCCCTAATAGAAGGTTGGCCCAACCCCAGATCTCTAAGTACATGATCAACATCGTGCACATAGTGGTAGCTGATCTCACTTAAGGTCATCTCAACAGGTGCACTGTCATGTGGAGATATAGGGACTGTCTGCATGTACCCAAACTGGCGAAACACCCTCTCCGGTAGATATCTGACCTTGCGGCTACCGTATCTGAGTCATCCAGAGTAAAGGTTGACCATCTCGAACGGGCATATATGACAGTGGTCAGCATATGGGGACATGAAAACACTCGCCAGATACAACTGATCCAGATGATGTATGTACGTGTCTGGTGCAGACATACCCCTGAGCGGTACAAACATCATGGTGTGTGGATGTACAATATCCCGAAATCCACCTCATACATCCTTGATACCCATACCCCTGAAGTGATGAAACACCCAAGCCTACAACAAAGACAACCACATATAAGTATACACACAATAATGACATACATATGAATAAACAAAAATACTTATTTTTATATCAGCAACAGAGATAAGTAACCTAACAGATGTTTTTTATTGTAGTGGGAGACATTGTTAAGCTCCTTATACAAGTGTGCAAGTACAGCAGCTCCCCATGCATGACCAGCCACAAGCTCCAGGTCTCTAAAGTACCTCAGATAAACAACATCCACATAGCAGGCGCTCTTGTCAGTAAAGAGCGTGAAACCCACCAAATATAGAAAATATATGCGGAGTTCCTGCTCACGCAACTTCCGCGCCATAACCAAATCACCCTTATTGAAAGCCTCCAACTACTCCAAAAGATGTTCCTTGAAAGTCCCCCTCAAGTAGCTAAATCGATCATGTGCACCATTAGTGTCAATCACCCCCCTTGAATGCCTCTCCCGTATCAGCTTTTAAATGCCCAATCATCATCTCCACGACATTGTCCCTTGTCATACTCTAGTGCGACAACAACATGCCATCAATGGGGAGAATGAAAGCTCGATGTCTCCTCGTGCCACCTCTCTGCAAATGAAGAACATAGCCCGTGGTCAATCTGCTGTAGTTGGTATCTTGCAGCCACTGAAGACCGGTGGCTCTCAGTCCATCACACCACCACCTTGCATTCATGACAATCTTGTTTTCTTCATCATGTATCGCGACTATTGATACATAATTAGCAAGTGTACTAACTTATATCGAAGTAATAAAATTTATAAGATTCGTATCCACAGGGAATGTTTCAACTTCTACTCGGTAATGTCATTATTATTAAAGATGTATGTAAAATGGGGGGTGCACTGAGGCAATTTGGTTTGAGTTACAAAAGTAAATAAAATGGTCAAGGAAAAATTGGTTTAAGAAATAATATGAAGAGATTACTAGGTCATTTGATTCATCTGCTCATCGCTCATTAGCAGCCTGCTTCTTAAGTCTACAAATGCTATAATGTTTATGACAAATTAACAAAATAGCTTAGGTCAATCCCTTGATCCTAAGCCATCTTTTCTGATTATAATTCCCTAATCCCTTAGGTGAACCTATAATCATCAAAGGTTTTAAGTCCGTTAATTCAATTATCACAACCTAACAATGCTCCATCCCTAGATTGTCCGTTAGATTGAACAGTATAAAAATGTCAGAGTTACACGCTAGTGTAAGTAGTCATATATACGCTAAAATCAGTTATATTGGGTCAGAATCATAAAAGCATTAAGAACAGTTTATACTGAATAAACTAGAATGACATTCATAAAGATTAAGAGTTACAGGTTACATAAACATGAGCTAGAACAAAATCATCTCTTGACCTAATCAGAAAGGATCTAGCTACTCATGACTAAAGCACAAATAACTAATATAAAAGAAGGATTCATTACATGAAATTGGTAACCGGATATGAGTTTTGATGGTCTCCCACCTTCTCTCCAGATGTCCTGCTCCAAAAGTCAGTTTCTTTCTTCAAAATTTCGACCCTTCCTTAAGAAAACAACTTCCCTTTTATAGTAAAATTTCCATAAACGCGAAAATCGTACTTCGATGCTGTAAATCGGAGCACGATGGCTTCATTAAGCTCAAAACCCAGCTGGAGTGTCTGCCAAATCGTAGCCCGATTTTCATAAATCGGAGCACGATTTTTTACGAGACAAAATGTCTCAAACTTGCAGTAAAATCGTAGCCCGATTCTGTCAATCGGAGCACGATTTCTCCTTTGTTTCAGCATAAAAAATCAGTCTTTTTGCAGCTTGTAACTCATGCACAATCACCTGAACTCAAACCAAAATTACATAAAAACTATAACGAAAGTGCTATATGACTTAGTGTCATCACAACCCGAAACTTGCATCCTTACTTGTCCTCAAGGAACTTACTTTAAAAATGGACTTTAATAGTAAAATAACACCTACGTCATCAATGGTAATATCAAAAGTTCATCTTCTAGTTAGCATTAGTGGGCTAACTTGATATTGCTAATAAGATCCTTCAAACGCCACTTCTTGCTCAGGTTCATGAGGACCGACACATTTGGAAAGCAGAGAGGCATGGTAGGTATTCTGCTCATGGTGCTTGCAGGTTATGTGTTGATAAGCTTGTTGATTCTTCTCATTTTGGACTGGCATCTAGAAGCTCAGAGTTCCTCCTAAGGTCAAGAATCTTGTGTGGCGCATGTGTCACAGCTGTTTACCGACTCGAGTCCGCCTTATTGACAAAGGAGTTCAATGTTCTACTAACTGTGTCAGTTGTCCTTCAGACCATGAAGATCTTGCTCATATTTTTTTCCATTGTCCTTTTGTTGTTCATGTTTGGCAATTGACAAGTCTTTAGGGAACGATTCATCACGTTGTGTCATCTTCAAATTCAACAATTGATGCTATATTTTTGTTGTTGGAAACCTTGTCTGCAGAGCTTAATCAACCACTGGTTTCACTATTTTGGAATCTTTGGAAGCACCAGAATCTTAAAGTATGGGATGATGTCACAGAGGTTGGTGTCGTGGTTGTTGAGGGTGCTAAGAATATGGTTGTTGATTGGCAGCTTTCTAATAGTCCCGCTGCAGCTGACCCTGCTTCCTCTCAACAAGCGCAACAACCTGTAGGAGGGGGGAGTTCATCTTCCGTTGACAACTATGTACCTGGAAATGTTCCCGTTTGGCAGCGGCCTTCGTCGGGTAGGTACAAGTGTAATATTGATGCTGCTTTCTCATCTCGCTTCAACCGAACTGGTATTGGCATTTGTGTTTGAGATTCTGAAGGTACTTTTGTTTTGGCCAAGGTTTTTAGCTACCCTTGGCGTTATTCTGTTGGTGTTGGAGAAGCCTTGGGATTACATTCTGCCTTGCACTGGGTTATTGATATGCAATTTGACAACGTTGATTTCGAAATAGATTCCAAGCTTACTTGTGATGCCTTCCATACTACTCAAGACAACTACTCTGGATTTGGGCGAATTATTTTTTCTTCATGTCGTACTCTAGTTAGTCCTTTCTTTACCAACTCTAGGGTGGAGTTTGTTAGGCGACAAGCCAATGAGGTTGCTCATGTTCTTGCAGAAGAAGCCACATTAATAGCTAGTTCCGTCATTTATTTTCATATATCGGAATGTATTGAATCTCTTATTATTAATGAAATACTATAAGCATATTTCCCTAAAAAAAAAAGTTCCCGATATGTATTTTTTTTATATTTGCATTAAAGATTTGCATCACGCTGGTTGCGAATTTTATTTCCATCATGTTTGTTTTCAACTCGGAGAATCTTATATTGAATATAGAAACTTCTACTTCTATCCTCAAAAGTGGTCACTTATAGTCTAAGATAAAATACACCACTTATCAAATGAAACTAAAATGTTTTTTTTTTTTTTTTTATAGTAGTGACCTCCCATAAAATGTATAATTGATTTCTAAATTATTAAATTTTGTAAAATTAACTTTGATTAAAATTGAGTTGAAAGTGAAGTGATTTATGTTTAAATACGTTAAATATTTTTTTTTTTACGTTTTTGACTCTGTAATTATCAAAATAGATTTTAGTGTGTATGGTTTTTTTATTTATAAATATTTGTTTTTACTTTATTAATTTCTCTCTCTCTATATATATATATATATATATATATAATTTTTATTCAGAAACTAAAATTAAGCCCATCAAATAAAAAAATTAGGAGACTAATCAAGGTTAATTAAGAGAAAATGGTGGGAGTAATTTTATTTTTTTTGGACAAAGGGAGTAATTGATTTTGAAAATTGATGTTCACACATGTTGTTTGGCTGAGAAACACATGTAAAAGACGAAAATACCCTTCGACAGTTAACTGCTGAGAAAGTAAACCGGCTGCAGTTAACTACCGAGGAAAAGTTCGGCAGTAAACTACCGAGGAAAACTGAAAACTTCGGTAGTTAACTGCCGAGGAAACCTCAAATTTTTTTTTTTGACAAAAACCATAAATTATCATTATTAATAGGGTTAATAGTGTTTTTGACCCCTGTAATATAGTGCACTTTTGGGTTTAGCCCCTGTAAAAATAATAATGTAGATTCCACCCTTGAAAAATGAAGATTCTTCAGGATTGACCCCCGACCCCATTGAGTCAGCAGAATCTCCTACGTGGCAGTGACATGTCATTTTTTTACCATGCCACGTGTGTAAATAACTGCCACGTCATTTTTTTACTTAAAAAAAACTGAAAAATTTAAAAATACAAAAAAATTGTTTTTTTATTAAAAAATAAAAAAAACATTTTTTAAAAATCGAAAAAATCTTTTTCTAATTCTTTTTAATTAATTTTTAAAAAGCCAAAATTATTTTAAAAATCAGATTTTTTTCTTTCTAAAATCGAAAAAAAATCATACTTTTTTTTCAAAAATTTAAATTTTAAATTTTTTCAAAATAAAATTCTAATTTTTTTTTCAAAAACTTGATGAATCGAAAAACATTCAGATTTTTTAAATTTAATTTTCAAAATAAAAAAAAAAACAAATTTTTTTTCGAAATTAAATAATTAGAATAAAAAAATTCGAATATATATATATATATATATATATATATATATATATATATATATATATATATATATATATATATATATATATGGGTTTTGCTAGAAGCCACCCATGAAAGTGTCTTTTAGCAACCCACACCGCAAGGTGTGATTTTTACTTTTTAGTTATAACTTTGCTAAAAGACACCTTCATAAAAATTAGTTGGTGTCTTCTAGCAAACCCCTATGGGTTTTGCTAGAAGCCACCCATGAAGGTGTCTTTTAGCAACTCACACTTCAAGGTGTGATTTTCACTTTATAGTTATAACTTTGCTAAAAGACACCTTCATAAAAATTAGTTGGTGTCTTCTAGCAAAACCCTATATATATATATATATATATATATATATATATATATATATATATATATATATATATGTGTGTGTGTGTGTGTGTGTAAGTATAATACTGCAATTGTTTGAAACGTACACAATAATGATTGAAACATTCAAAATCAATAAATATTATTAATGACAATTTATGTTTTTTGTCAAAAAAAAGCCGAAGTTTTCAGTTTTCTTCGGTAGTTTACTGTCGAAGTTTTCCTCAGTAGTTAACTGCAGCCGGTTTACTTCCTCTGCGGTTAATTGCCAAAAGATATTTTCGTCTTTTGTATGTGTTTTTCAGCAAAACAACATGTGTATATAACAATTTTCATTGATTTTTGTATAGTAGAAAGATAGATTTTGCCATTTGAAAAGGAAAAAAGAAAAAGAAAAGTAAAAGCAACATAATAAAATGGGTAATGATTAAACGTGTTAACATTTTCAATTGCAAACACAGCCTTTTTCACACTGTATGTGAATGTGAATGTGAATGACGAGCATGTGGTGTAAGAGAGAGTGAAGCTCAAAGTCGTCTCCACGTTCTCTTTTGCACATCTTGTGGGCTGGCCTTGTTCGTGCTGTACGTGCCACTATTACCATATTACTTTTTCTTCTCTCATTTTTCAAGCTTCCACTCTTTCTTCACAATTTTTGTTTAGTATTTCAGTTTTTGAGATCTGGGTATGCTGCATTTTCCTCTTTTGCTTTTAGTGGTGTTCTGTAGACCATAAAGATTTTAGCTTTTTTTGAAAGTAATTTGTGGGTATTGAAATTGTGGTTGTTGTTTGTTTAAGTTTTAATTTTTTGGTAATTGTGTTGTTTTATGTTAAGAGATATTAGCATTCAACATTGCTTGTAGAAGAGTTGATCTGTATTTTTTTGTTTTTGTTTTTGTTTTGAAAACTCAGTATCCGGTCCAAGACAGATTAATCTGGCTATCAATCCCACCGTCCACTAGCGGGGTGCCCAATGGAGTTGATCTGAAATCTGATGTGTGATCTGGAATGTTTGTGATTACTGTAGAAAAAAATTGGAAAATTTTGAGTGTTTCTTGAAGGGTTTTGGAATGTATGTAATGAGTGATAGTGCATTTTGTTATTGTTGAAGGAAGATTTTGTAGAGTGGTATTTAATAAAATATTATGACGTCGTTTGATTCATGTAGCCGACTCTGTTCAATGGGATAAGACTTTGATTGTTGTTGTTGTTGTGGAAGATTTGGTGGAGTGATGGCTACAATCCCTCTTTCTCCAAATGGCTCTCCTATTGCATTGCCTCCATCATCTGGTGCTGCTGTTTTACCACCTACCACTCCTTCTCAGTCCAATCAAACAACTAATTCACCACCTCCCTCAGTTCCTCCTTTGTCGACGACAGTGCCAGTAACTCCTCCTCCTTCACCATCTGTTTCTCCTCCTCCACCGTCGACTACACCACCGCCAACATCTCCACCACCAGCATTATCACCTCCACCAATTGTAACATCACCGCCTCCTGTATCGTCAGTTCCACCAGTTGTAACATCACCACCTCCTACACCAGCTGCCACTGCACCTCCTCCAGCTGAAACTTCACCTGCCCTTCCTAATTTGTCTCCACCACCTCCATCAGCTGGCTCCCCTCCTCCTCAACCATCGAAGCCACCTCCTTCTGAATCGGTTTCGCCGTCTCCTCCTCCTCCGGCACCAAAGCCACCATCTACCAAACCTCCTCCTCCTACACCACAAGCTAAGCCACCAAAAAGTAACACTCCTTCACCTCCTTCACATGATGCACCCCCTCCATCAGTTTCTCATACCCCTCCTTCCCCTTCTACTGATGTTCCACCTCCATCCACTTCTACTGATGTTCCACCTCCATCTACATTGCCATCTACTCCTCCTGCAGTCCCTTCAAAATCTGCACCACCTCGTGCAGTCCCTTCAGGATCTGCAGCACCTCCAGCAGCTTCTTTGCCACGTCCTCCTAGGAACGAATCAGTTGCAGCTGGTGGTCCAACTGTGTCATTGCCATCTATTCCAACTGAGAAACCAACTGCTAGACCAACTGTTGATGGCTCTGGTAATGCAGCCACAAGCAATACACCTTCACGTTCAGGAGGGTTAAATACCGGAGGGGCTGTTGCTATTGGCGTCGTAGTTAGTTTAGTTGTTCTCAGCCTTCTTGTTATGGGTGTGTTGTTTGTACGGAAGAAAAAGAAGGGAAAAAGACCGATAGCTGATTATGCTGCACCTTCCCCATTTACCTCGTCTCACAATTCAGGTATTGCATTGTGCACCGAAAACTATTAGCAATGCACACTTTTGTTAGCTCTTCATGTTGTTTGTTATTCCCCTTGATTATTTGCTATGAATATGAACACTGAAGGGTTTTCTCAACACTGCATACAGTCAAATTAGATAAACTTGTATACACTGGGTTACTAAATATTCAATATAGACTCAAAATCAGAAATCAACACCAATTTCTTTTCTTATAACATACGATTCATTCTTTTGATTTTGCATATATCTATATCGACAATTGTTAGGCATTACTACATAGCTTGCTATCTTTGGTAGTTTGCAGCTTTTTATTGGTTCAAATCTCAATGTTGTCCTTTTATCCCTTCCAAAAAGAACAAAGTTTTCACTCATCTGAGGTGTCTTTGGTTTGAAAAATTTTAGATGATTATGATGGATAATTCTTGTTATACTTCATTTCTGTTAAATTTTGGAATTTATCTGCATCATGTTTTGTTGGCAATGGCAAGCCACCACATAACTTCTTGTCTTCAACGAGTTTGTCGTAACTTTTGAAACTCAATGACTATTAAAAATGTAAGTGGTTGCTTCAATGTTGGTTTTTAAACTTTGATATTCTCCTATAGGTACCTTGTTTTTGAAGCCTCAGTCTCCAGCCAATTTTATAGGGAGTGGTAATGGTAGTGAATTTGTGTATTCACCATCAGAACCAGGTGGTGTAAATAGTTCAAGGTCATGGTTCACATATGAAGAACTGATCCAAGCTACGAACGGATTTTCAGAACATAATATGTTGGGAGAAGGTGGTTTTGGTTGTGTCTACAAAGGTTTGCTCGTAGATGGGAGAGAAGTAGCTGTGAAACAACTTAAAATTGGTGGTGGACAAGGGGAACGTGAATTCAGTGCAGAAGTTGAGACTATTAGTCGAGTACATCATCGTCATCTAGTTTCTTTGGTTGGTTATTGTATATCTGAACATCAAAGATTGCTTGTGTACGACTATGTTCCCAACAATACTCTTCATTATCATCTACATGGTAAGATTCGAGTCTACGATACTTATAATTATCATCGACATTGATGCTGTGCATGAATTTTAGAATCTAAGTAGGTTGTTCAGTAAGCTCCCATAAATAAACTGTTATAACTTATAAGTCCATGTTTTAGGTTTGAGGACTGCGGTTCATCTAAATTTTGATCTAAAACATGACCAGTAATTTTATTTTTTTACAGATGAAAATGCACCGGTTCTGAATTGGCCTATCAGAGTTAAGGTTGCCGCTGGTGCAGCTCGTGGAATAGCTTACCTACATGAAGATTGTAAGTTTATTCCTTTTCCCTCAATCGTGTAGTTAATGACTTTTTCATGGTACTACATGTTCATTTTAGCTTAGATAATTTCTTTTGAAATGTTCTTTTTTCTTTAAACTACACTCCTAGAATTCCTCAGATATTTTTCAACCACAGGTGAAATGCATCATAGGTGGTTCTATTATTGTCAATTGCAAATTTAGACTGGCTCATTTTTTAACTTGATCTTTTTGGTTTTATAGCATGTTGTATTCATCTTCTTATTTCTATTTGATCATTTTTCAGGCCATCCACGCATTATTCATCGAGATATCAAGTCATCAAACATCCTGCTCGATCAAAACTTTGAAGCTCTTGTAAGTCACTTCATACTTTTTTTTAAATATTGTATATTTAGTAAGTTGAATCATTCTTTGATGCCAGATTATGTTGAGCATCTCCAATTTGATGTTTCATTTTTTCTAATTGGGACTGTTTTGTTTAATTGATATGATTTGGCAAACAGGTTTCAGATTTTGGGCTTGCGAAATTAACATTGGATTCAAACACACACGTTACTACACGTGTAATGGGAACCTTTGGGTAGGTTAAACCTTTGTTTGTAATATAGCTTGAGTCGTATTTCAGTGTTCACAAACGGAATCATATTATCTGCCCCTTGAATTTTATTATTTTTTCTGCCTATCGAAATAAGGATAGGTCTCTTACATCTATCCTTTAAAAGCGGTTATTATTATTGTTTTTTGCTAGTTAAGTGTAAAGTTTTATGATCATTGTCTGATTTCTTGTTCAATTTTGATCAGAACCTTAGGTTCTATCTTATATGCACATTGTTTATTGATCTGCTATCGATTATGCCCTGTTATTAAGTCCATTTCAATATCCAAATCTTAGAGTTTATGACCTCAAGAGAGTATAAATTATTAGGATGAAGACAAATAGTAAATTAAGAAGTTCAAGGTCAATATGACCTTCTAAGGGAAAATTCCCTTATTACACCGCATAATCAATTTCCTATATTTTTTATCCTGTTTTGCGCACCCTAAGGGAAAATGGCTGCTTTTATAATGCATCATATGTATTAAGGCCCTGTTTGGATGAACATCTCAATTAAGTACTTATAGCATAAGTTCTTATATATAAGTTATATGATAAAAGATAAATAACAACAACAACAACCACAACCAAGCCTTATCCCACTAAGTGGGGTCGGCTACATGGATCAAATTACGCCATAATGTTCTATTATAAACCATATGATAAAAGATAAAATCAAATCAAATTGTTTCATATAAGTTATAAGTTGTTTTCATAAGCTATTATGGATAGCATATGGAAATAAGCTAAAACAACTTATGGACATGTCATAAGCTGTTTTCGTAAGCTCTTCTTTAAAGTCTCACGAGTGCGTATTCCAGTAGGTATTCTCAAATAAATGAATACAAACGAGCCTTGAGTAGCTTACCTCTTTCTCACTACCTCTTTGTTCTCTATTTCTCTCCTGACTGCTGCTTGACGCCAATATTGAATCATTTGAATACTATGTACTGTTCCCATTCTGAGTATATCTAATGGAATAATTTGTTTGGAATCACCAGGTACATGGCACCAGAATATGCGACAAGTGGGAAATTAACTGATAAGTCTGATGTATATTCCTTTGGTGTTGTGCTTTTGGAGCTAATTACAGGTCGGAAGCCTGTAGATGTCTCTCAGCCAATTGGTGATGAGAGCTTGGTTGAATGGGTGAGTCACATATTTCCAGTAACATTTCTTTGCTTATTATTGTCATTTACATTCTTATTATTGATAATTGGATGACATACATGTTGAAAATTGGTTACAGGTTTAAGTAGTGTCCTATGATTGTTATTTGATTTGATATGGTTGAGCTTGTATGATTTTCACATATTCATACACCTTTAACAACTTCTGTGGATGGAACTACTTTTTGGACTATCTTGGACCATTTTGAAACTTATAAAACTATTTTGTTACACTATCTGAAACCATCGAGTTTTACATATCATGAGATTTTTCCTAATTTTTGATGAAATTTTATCAATGCTGTATTGCTGTTCACCGTGACTAAAATTTCAATTAATGTTAAAGGATATTTTTGCAATCTTGCATTTACTTATCTAGAAAATAGTAATCAATCGCATGATTTTCTATATGTTGTTGTGATACAAAATAGCCAAATGAAGGGAATAGAGAATAGAGTCCCAAGCAGATTAAATTGCTCATTATAACAATTACCAAACTTATTTTCAGGCTCGGCCTCTGTTGATTGAAGCACTCAATAGTGAGGACTTTGAAACTTTAGTGGATCCAAGACTAGGAAAGAACTATGATAGAAACGAAATGTTTAGGATGATTGAGGCTGCCGCCGCCTGCGTGCGTCACTCCTCAGTTAAAAGGCCAAAGATGAGTCAGGTAATTTCAGAACATGTCATGCCATGCGCTAATTGCTTTGATTTGATTATGAGGATACTAAGTTTGTTGTGCGTGCTTTGTTTTGTTCATCATCACTTGCCAGGTTGTGAGAGCTTTCGATTCCATGGACGAGATTTCAGATCTGAATAATGGAATGAAACCGGGGCAGAGCTCAGTGTTTGATTCTGCACAGCAATCTGCACAGATCAGAATGTTTAGGAGGATGGCTTTTGGAAGCCAAGATAGTTCCGCTTCCAGTTTCTTTAATGAGTCTCAAAGTAGTTATAGGACTAGGGACCAAGACTCTACAAGTATATTCCCTCAAAATAAATCTAGGTCTTGGAACTTTCGAGATGACGCTTAATATGCGCACGCGCACGCACATAGGTGGACCGGTGATTCACAGTAATATCTTGGTGAAGTTGTTGTATTTCTACCATTTTGCCAGGCAAGGTGCTGTGGTGTACTGATTTGTAAATCTTTAATTCTTTATACTATTTTGATGACGAGTGACGGCTTTAGTATCCACGTGATTTGTAATGTGCCTGTACTTAAACGACACGATCCAATAGAAATTACAGAGCTGTATCTCACATACAATGTCATCAAATCAAACTAATTATTTGATATTAATCTTTAATTCTTTTGAAATTTCAGATGCACCCCTAACCATGGACTAACACTTAACCTATTTGAACATAATGCTGGTAATGCTTATAAAAATAAAACTATATGATATAATCAAGGATACATTTGGTTGCATTGCAGCGTTAATGGTGATGCCTGAAGCTACTGATAAACTAATCTGACTTGGTTAGGATTAAAATTTTCAACCATCCAACACAATAGTGAAAAAGGCACCACAAATTGTCATATCAGGAGGTTCATAATAATTTCACCCTGTTCTCCCACATGATCCTAAAATTCTGCACCATATGCTCCCACGCATATGACCTAGTTTCTCGATGCACCGCCAATGATTGGCAGATGATGTGGCCATTAACTGAGGTGTGTGGCATTGTCCAACACAATTACAATGACTTCGATACTGGCCTTTTTTTCATATCAACGCATCTTAACATATTATTACCTCCGGTCCTTGTTATAAGAGAAAATTCACTTTTTAGGTTCATTGAATATTTGATGTATCAGATTTAAAAAGTGGAGACATCAAACATTCAATGAACCTAAATGAATTTTTTTCTTATAATAAGGACCGGAGGGAATAGTATCCATAAGGCATTTGAAATTATCATTGCATATTCCCATAACTTAATCATATAACTTCTTGATCAGTAAATTTATGTATATTTACATAATTATTTACTTTACCTTTTCTGAAATGAATATCAATATATACAACACTTTCACAATTTCTGCGTTGGAGAATCTTATGTGTTACATAATCCAAACTAGAATCAAATCAACATACTACTAGTGTAAAGGAGAAATATGGGACAGGTCCTTTCCAAAATAATGTAGAGCTTTCGCTATAATCGGTCTGCCAACTGAGGAAATCGTTGAAGAAGCCATGTCACACTCTTTATAATTGCCTGCATGTTAATTATTTCCAAAAAGATCAGACTGATACCTTGATTGTTTTGCAATCAGTAAACACTTCCGAGTTAGTAATAGTGATAGTGTGTAATTTAAAAAACAATTTTCAGACCACAGTATTGAATTATAGCACAACAATTTTCCAGTACTCAATAGCATCACTGATAAGGATAAAATCACATACCAAAGTTGCATCCCCTGGCTTGATTGCAGGTTCAACACAGTCCCGTCCATATCTGTTTATCAGGATTATAAGATTTATGAAGAAATTAAACTAATGATACAATTTCTTTGCAAATGCTAAAGACAGTATATTAGTAATAAAGAAACACATTCAAGCACAAGGAGTGCCTGAATGGGAACAAAAGTTTGATACAGATAGATTATAAACCGCAAAACTGAGTAAAGAAACTCCAAGCCAAACTGTGTAAAGAAACTAAGCTACACCCAATTGCAATGTTTAGAAATTGCTACCTGTTACAGCAAATAAACATATAAGAATAAATCCATAAAGCACCAAAACCTGCGCACCAATATTAGGACACTCAAACAACAGAGAGAGAATTGCTTGAAGGTTCATATGAAGAAGTTACCATATACTATTCTGTCAAAATCTGCAACCTTATCTGATAAAACAGCGCTGATACTGTTGAATTAACACATACAGAATCGTAATACCTTGCACAGCAGCGTCTTAAACCAAACACTGATACAAATCACTAAAAAATTCTCAAGCTCAAACCAGAAACAGCCACCATAATGATGCAGAAAAAAAACCAGTGGTGTTCCATAACTCTCAGCTATTACAGACCAAACCTAAACAAGCAAGAGGATTGATGAACCATTGAGAAATAGAATAAATGAACTATTAGCTTTAGCTTGCAACGAATTCCATTGAAGCATTTTAGTCTGTTCAAGAATTGCTTCAATTGTAACACCTTTGTCATGAAAAATCACTTGATTCCTAGCTCTCGAAATGGACTGAATACACGCTAACCACACTGTTACGAATTTTAACTCCACATGCTAATCACTTGATTCCACCTGGAAAAATTAAACAAGGGACTACTAACATTGTTCGGTAACACCACTTCCAAACCCAACCATTTTGCTATTTCAGACCAAACCTTAAAGAAAATCAGACATTTAAAAAACAAGTGACTCACAGATTCAAAGAGTTCAGACCCTGCACTACACAAACGAGAGTCCGCTCCAATTATTCCACGCTTAACAAGGTTGTCTTTTGTTGGTAACCAATTTTGTATAGTTTTCCAAGCGAACAAAACCACCTTCAAATGACTGATCACATGCCGCATGATTTGTATAGTCTTCCACTTTGACGTCCATAGATAACAGAAACAGTCTACTATACTTATTTTTTATGATACACCCAGTCATCAACGGTTTCGACCAAAATAGCGTATATCTCCCATCATCCAAGACTTAAGTTAACACACTCATCTTGAGAACCAACCCTGACTTGCCCTCTCAACACCCTTCTCTAACCTCTCTATCTTCTGCCACCACAGTGAATCCAAACACCCAACCCTTCCGATTTAACCCTCAACAAGCCCATACTTAGATTTAAATAGTTCAAACCACAACCTACTTTTCTCAGTTTTTAGCCTCTACAAGAATATAATCATCATCTAAACAAAAATCTAGTAAGATGTTTATACTCTGATCAGAGTTTACCAAGCACAAGTTTCAGAGCAAATTAATTTTAACAGGCTATGGTACTCTCATCATGTTAATGCACATGAAACACAAAACAATCATTACTTACGTGATTTGTCTCTTGCCGTTGATCACTTCCAAACGATAAAAACTGCATCCTTTGCTAAAGGGAAAGGGCTTTCCTTTCCATTCTGCATTCATTAACAAATGTTATTAATAATTACATACACCTCAAAAAGAATCCAATACTTTGCAATCATTTCCAAAATGTGGTTACAAAGTAAACTTATTAACAATATGACGAATTCTCCCCTCAAAAATAAAAAATAAAAATATGATGAGTTCTCATTGGATGTCAGTAAGTCCAATATGTATAGATGGAGGCCAGACCCAATAAAAGCTAGGCGTGGGATGAAGAACTGTTATTGAGATACTAGTGGAGCTCTTATCTTCTAGGTAAGAGCAGTAGCCAAGCGCACAACCACTATGGCTATTGGCGGATATCGGGGAACAGAATCATAACATCCACCCTGATTACAACCTCAACAGCGCAAAGAGCGGGATAAATAGGATCAGAACAATCGGTCAGAAGATTGGAGCTTATTACAGCCAAAAACTACTTACTACTAAATAAGGGGCTTGCCCCGAGTATCACCCTTCCTTCGCATCTTTGGAGGAGCGTACTAGAAGAGCAGGAAGGTTATACCACCAGCTAAGGTGATCAACTTTGTGTTTCAATGCAGGAACAATATTAAACTAATTTGCAATGACATTATAGGTATTGATTAACCTTGACAAGTAATATAGAATTCAATTTCAAATGTACCTAAATGCCAAATCACCCCTACTGATGTTGAATCTTCCGTAGACAAATCATCAATAACAAACTGCAGATCCTTGCTTGTCGAATCAGTGAACTTTTTGAAGAACTCTATAATTTCCTGTAAAACAGTTAACAGTACTAATAATTAAGACACAAATTTGAATTAATTTCTTCAAACTAAAGATGATTATTTAATTAAAACAAATTTATGGAATAATTAATAAGTTACCTTACGACCTACAAATGGACGAGGAAAGACAAGGTCCTCATACACACAATTTTCAGAGATAAGATATTGTACAGAATCAACATCATGTGCATTGATTCCTTCATAGAAATTTCTCACCACTGTTGAAGCTGATTCTCCAACGTTGTTATCATCAAAGTGTGTGGTAGTTGTTGTAACTGAATTATTTTCACCACTGTTATTAACTGCCATATTCCATTTTCTACCTCTTCTTCTAACTTCATCAAACTTAGTAACAGAATTTGGAACATAGATTCTTCTATGTAACAAAGAAGTCAAAGGTGAAGCCGAGTTCAATATTAGCACTTGTCTGCTGCTACTGGAACTACACACCATAAACATTTTATGTTCCACTTCACCCAGCACAACATAGATAGACTCTTCAAACTTAATGTTTTTTTTTTCTTCTTTAAATTCACTTTATCTAACAATTTTTTCATGACATTTATTCGTCGGATATAATCTTATTTAAGGTAGATCTCATATTGTACCTCTCTCAATTAGAATATAAACTTTAATTATTACATATGATCGTATCTGATTAGAATGATAACGTCGGGTGCGGTTCTGGGTGTTTGTGAGCTCTGGAACGGCGAGGGATGAGTACCTGCAAACACTCCGGCGAGAAAGAATGAGGGTTTAGGGTTGAATGATTTCGTATCTTTATGGGAATGTGTAAAGTCCCCTTATATAGTAAGGAGGTGCATGAACCGTTGTAACTCGACGGTTAGGAAATCATGGGAATACGTTGAGGCGGGATTCTCGGGCACGTGGGGGAGACGTTACTATTTAGTTCTAGAGGTGCTACAACCCCCCCCCCCCGTTGGAGAAGGGGTGTAGGGTTAGTAGGTGATCCAAACGCGGGGATGGGCTTGTGTTGATTTGAGCCAATGTAAGCGGGCCTTTAGAGCATTTTGCTCAGTCAAGAACAAAAGCCCCCCAAGTCGTTACTCTTGAATAACAACGATACAATTTACGGGAGGGCTAACCTTAAAGTCGAGAAAAAGGGCAAAGAAGCATGAAACTCATAAATGTTCATATGATACTTGTACTCATAAATGTTGACTATGCTGAGGGATCATGTTCGCGTAGAACCGAGTGTTTCAATGCGCTCATGCGGAGCTGGATATTGTAGAATGGTTTTGTGATTGCAATGAGCTTTTTACTTGTTGGTGATGAATAAGTTGCTTGTGATGAATAAGTTGTTGACTTATGCTCGCGGGGAGCGTTGGCACTCGTAAAGGTGTTAGCTCTTTGACGAGGTATCTCTGTTTATTAGAAAAATGTTCGGATAAGATTTGCCTTTTCTCGCCAAGTTGGTTCGCTAGTGATGTGACTGTTTGATTCCCTCTTCAGGCTGTTGGTCGCTTGTCCTCTCAACATTTAATGTACGTGTCTCGAGGATGAGACTAAAGGGACATGACTTTTGGTTTCTGGATGCCACACGTAAAGGCTAGTAAAGCACTTACGTACTTAGACCCTTTATTGATTATGTCGACATTGTTTTTCGAGGCTCCATCACAGTCGTTGGTTTAATCCCAACGTTTGGATGTTTGAGGGAATCATTATGGTTCGTCGGATGTATCAGGAACATTGATCTGAGTCGTTGCTTCGTTCCATTTAAGTGAATTCCATGTGAAGCGTCGTATTGGATCAGTATCTATGTATTTTGAAGCGTTATGAACGAAGTATAAAAAGCTTTGAGTGTTTCTCATAATTCATTTTACTCTTTTGTTCAAGCTTCCCTCTCTGTTTCCATGTTCCACTGGATTTTGTAAGCTTCCGCCTTCAAGCTTTTTTCGTAAAGCGCATTTGCTTCCAATTTCTTATCTCCATTTTTATCAAGTTGGTACTTGTCCTTTTCTGTTTATTCCTTTTTCATGTTTCAAATGTTTAAATTGTAGTACATGTGGTTTTAGGATAGAAGACATGAATAGTGGTAGTCTCCAATTGATTAAAACGGTGTTTTGTGGTAGTTTTTAGTATTTTCTGTGTAGAAAAAAATGTAGCACAACTATTAAACCATAGTTTTTGTTTAAAATATGGTGATGTGAGGTCTTGCACTGCTAGAGTTTTTACCTGAGGCCGCCGTGAGTTGTGTAGAGCCGCCGTGAATGGTGGCATCGCTATAAAAATGTTAACTTTTCCTTTTTTCTTTCCCTTTAGATTATTCCCGGGGAATGTTTAAAGTCTTCCTCGCCGAAATCAAACTGATCGGTGAAGGAATGGTGGAGTTTTGAATGTCAAATTCATTTCCCCCTTTTTCCTTTTGAGGTTCGACATGGCTGGAAACCCTCCTCAATTAGTGGTCGAGGAATTGGATGCGTCTTAGATAGGGGACAAACCCTTGTCAACCCCGCCATATATGCCTTTGCCGACACAATCGAGGTTCCTTTTGGCGATGTGGATCCATGAGGTGGAAAGGATTGAAAGGTGTGGCTTCCTACCGCTGGTAGTATGATTTGTTCTCGCTACATGGAGAACATGATTATGATGTACGAGGTCGTTTTCAAAGACATGGGTTTTAAACTACCCTTTTTTGGCTTCCAAAAAGAGATCTTCAAATGGTTGGAACCGGCTCCTTCCAAGCTTCACCCGAACTCCTTTGGCCTCGTTCGGATGTTTGAGCTCGACTGTGAATACTTAGAGCTTACCCCTACCATTCCTATGTTCTTCTCTATTTTTTCCTTGCAACGAGGGGAAGTAAAAGTAGGAGGTAGGAGTTAGGTGTCTTTGAGGCAGGGGCACAAGTTCTTTGCCATTTTCACTTATTAACTTTGTACGATTATGAAGGGAAACCGTGTACTGAGGATCGATTTATCAATACACGGGATCTCGTTAAGTTTTTTGACCCGAAGGGGTTGTTAGGTAATTCTGTTTTGTTTGGTCTTTTTTTTGTCTGATAAATGTACTATACAGGATGTGAAAACATGTTAACTCCTAAACTTTTTCTTTACTGCAAACAGATTAAATTGCAAAACCCCCTTTATCTTTTATTTTAATTTTTTATTTACTGTTTTCTATTTCCAAATAAGTAAAGTGAATTGCCTAGTTTGAACGACAATCCATGTGGATACGATACTCTACTTACACTTTATTACTTGGTAAAGGATTTGGTACACTTGCCTAAATTTGACCATCACCCTTGAGGGCTCAAGTATGTCAAGAATCCACAGTGGCTTTGGTGGAGCTCTCTTCGTGAACACGTTTGCAGGTGGAGGAGCGATCGTGACATTAAGGGAAAAGGGCGGTGGATCTGGTGGTGGGCTTGTCAAGG
Organism: Medicago lupulina; assembly: GCA_958299785.1. Classification (NCBI taxonomy): domain Eukaryota; kingdom Viridiplantae; phylum Streptophyta; class Magnoliopsida; order Fabales; family Fabaceae; genus Medicago; species Medicago lupulina. The sequence continues at coordinate 65,839,945 of OY283140.1, forward strand.
GATCAAACGCTATGACAGTGAAGGCTTCAACAACAACACATTAACCATTTTCCAAACCTCCCTCAGAAAACATATTTGGATCTAAATCCAAACATAAACACAGTGAAAAGAAAGAACAGAAAACCAGGAGGTGTTGGGGTAGGCCAGGAGGTACTAGGAAAACCACCACTTAGATGAATAGGGAAATCCTAGTTAGAACTTCTTTTCCATAATTTAAAATTTATTTGTGTATTGAGATGTGTTATTTGAAGAACAATTTGCATGACAACTTATGAGATAACCATAAACCTACAAAAAAGAGAGTAGGTATTGACATAAAAATTAAAACAATAGATAAATAATTTAAAAACACGACATAAGTACGAGAGAAAAAATTATCATGCAACTTAGGGCATTGGATAAAAGAATAAAAATAGAAATTTTGTGTTGGAAAGTGATAAAAAGTGGTCTAGTTAACTTATAAAAAGTTATCAAATTGTTATTTCCAATATATACTACTAATTTTGATTACCTTAACTAGTGTCCTAAGAACATTTGTTAATAAGACCCTTAAAATTATCATCAAATGGTTGTACATGTTATTTCTCTTCAACATTTTCTTGTGGTTGGACTACACCCACATGCAGTGGGTCCTATTGTTTAAAGTTGAAAAGTAAAGGATAACAAATGCATGGACCATATTGTTTATAAAAATAAATAATGTATGTACCATATTTATTGATTTGAATATTTTTGAGAGGTTATTCATTTGAAGTCTTCTATACAAAGTCTTCGGTTTTGCCATTTTGTTAGTCTATTTTTTGTATTACTTTTTCATATATATTCTATTTTGAAAAAACATATTTTCCTTTTCTTCTTCAAAATATAACTATTATTTGTTTTAATTAAATTGTTTAATGACTATAAGTTTACTACAGTATTCAAACTTCTATCCTACATGAACAAAATTAATCTTCCTATGATACATTTAATAATAAACGGAGATCTATAGATGAATCTAATTAACAATTTACAATTTTAACTATCTATAAAGATACATAGTTGAACATTTACGTACTAGCAGTGATAAATGATCGAGGAGGTGATATGCAAGTTCTACGAAAATGCACCCTCAAACTATTTTTGTGGGGTCCACGGCTGGTCACTCCCTTTAAAATCCAATCTTTGAGTGCCTTATATTTCATCTTTGTGTTTTTGATATATCACCACTTCACAAATTTAGAGATAACAAGAGTTTGTTTGTTGTTGCTCCTTTGGAAGGGCCTCCTTTTTGGTACATACTTCTTCTCCCTTCTCTACATTTTTTAATGAGGTTTGGTTTATCATCTTCTATTATCTTTACTGTGCTAGATAGTCTTTATGTCAGTAAAAGTGATGTCTTTAATTTTAATTTTAGTGCAGTAATCAATGACTGTAAACGCCTGTTAGCTTCTGATTTAGTAACCTCTGATGTTAGTTTTATTTATATACAAACCAACGAAGTCGCTTATAGCTAGAGTAGCTTTGCGTCATGCTATTTTTCATATTCATATTAAGATTTTATCTTATATCTCTACTATTATTATGAGTGAAATGCATAAGTTTCTTTTTCTAAAAAAATAATTACACTCGACTATGCGTCGTACAATTTACTTCTAATTGATGTAATACATCAAATCTTGTTGAACAATTTGTCACGTATTAAAAAAATTGCAGAGAATATTTTCTTTCATTTAATTAATTAATACATATCTTTTTTGACCGGACTTAATTTATTTTTTGTTGGATATGAAAATCATTGGATACTGAGTAGCTAAGCTGAATGATTAATTTAACTGAGTTGCCTCATTTACATAATATGAGATGTATAAAGAGACTATGTGGTATTAGATTTTTATATTTAAATAGAAATGGGATTATATAGCAGATTTAGAGAATGTTAGATTGAATTAGATTTTTTCTACAAACTACTGAGAATGAGAATTGTATTCTACCAAACTTGAGAGTTTTAAAGAATTTTCCTGAAAATAAATGTCAAAATAATAGCAACATATTATAATTTTGCAGTTGGAAATAATCTTGGTTGTACAAACTACTGTATGCTTATTCTGTTTTTTAATCTGTGTTTAGGAAAAATATTGATAATGGGTAGAGGAAAACACGAGCACTGCTGGAAACATGTTACAAGAGTAGAAAATAAGAATGCATGGATATGCAATTATTGCAATATTGAGTATAGTGGAGGTGCTTCAAGAATTGAAACACACCTTGGTGGCAAAGGAGGAGGCATTAAGCGATGCTCCAATTATCATGAAGGAGTTCACAACAATAACAATATGGCATCCACTTCAAGTAATCCACCACCAGAAGCTGCTAATAGAGTTTATTCAACACAAGATCAAGGTAAATGGTAATCTGTTTATACTAATATTCAGTTCATGAGTTAACTAGCATAGCATACAATTGAAAATTAGTAAAGAACTTGTAGAAGTATGTCCCATTAATATTCATTAGTATTAGGAGATATGTAGCTCGTTTGGTTGACCTAAGATATTAAATGATTTGTTATTATTTTTTTTGGTTATAGAAGCTAAGATATTAAATGAGTCAAAAGGTTCAGAGTTTAAATTCACATGCTAACAGTTGTCAAGAAAATTTTCATTAATATATGGTTAGTTAGGAATCAGTTATTAGTTCAATTAGTTAGTACACAACTTACTATCTAATTCAATATGTATTCATAAACGCTCCCCACCTATCATATGTGTATCGCCTTTGCCCTCTCAAACATATTATATTTTGTTGAAATTTAAAAATTGTGACAATTTTGATCTTTCATTGAAAGTGGCTGAAGGTGTTCAAGAAGTGATTGGCACTCATACTAGAAGCTCACTTAACCCTCAAAATAATGCTGAAATCGTGAATTTATCTCAAGGTACGGGTTCTATAACTCATTATTCTTGAAATAAAGAAAAAATTATCGCAATGAAGTGCAATTTTAGTACTCTTCTATTTGAAAATAAATGTCGTTTAAAGTTGTTGCACACATATATGAAAATTGATGTTCACACATTAAAGAAAGCTGAAAAACACCAGTAAAAGACACAAATATCTTTTGACAGTTAATTGCCGTCGGATGCTATTTACTCGGCAGTTAGCTGCTGTCGGTTTGTAATTCCTCGACAGTTAACTTCCGATGCGCCCTGATGCCAATGCAGAGGTAGAAGCTTCATTTTCTAAACCTGTTTAAAACACAAAACACAACTTGTTGAAATGTATTTTTTTTACAGACAATGGTTCAAATCACAAAACAAATTGGTGCAAATTCATAACTTAATTTAAACATTTTTACCATTCAAAGAAAGTAAGATATCCCAACGAAAATTAATGTCATCAAAATACAAACATGCTGCCTCCTCGGCCTCCGGGCTCGCCCCTTGGTCAATACTGATGCTCTCTGCTCCTTAACATGGCGCAAGGCCGCATTCAATTGCTCAGGACTCATCACCCCCTGACCCAAGTACTTATCAGCATAGGAAACAGTGTCACTAACCATATCATAGGTATTAGGTGAGCCTCTCGTCTGGTCCTGCTTCCACTGGTGTGCAATGATCTGCTCCTCATTTGCTGGCCTTGGAGGAGATCCTGGAATAGGTGGCAAAATTTGAGGGTGAGACACACTAGTGTACCATAGCATATATCTATCCTCCATCCGCCATGGCGTTTATTCGACTAGATTACCCTAATCGTTGCTTAATGGTGTGAGTACGAAAGTCGATGAAAGCTTGCACAATATGTGTCTCTCGCATCTGAACAACATCCATCGAATGTCTAGGGACATCCTACACATATCCGTACTTCCATTTAACTCTCTTAGGCAAGCGACGATACACCTTGTCAACACCACACATGATCCAGCCTGAATACCAAAATATCCCATCAAAATCCTGGATCTCCCTGTGTTCTTCGTACGACCTCCAGGTAACGTCATCCATCTGCAGTAGATCAAGCAATGAACGATATGTCAACCCCTCTCCATGACCCCTCTGTATCTCTTATTTGGCTGCAACTTGATAGTTTGGGATATAATTTGGATTCTCATCAACACTGAAAAAACGAGGAAAATGCGCCAAAAAACCATCCCTGCACAAACCAAACAAATCACATTTATAAGTTATTACCAAGAAAAAAAAAACCAAAAAAAAAATGCTAAGGTTCAAAAGTGTTACACAATTTATTAACATAAGCAATGGAGTGCTTCCCCAAAGAGCTTTGCCATTAGGCAAAAAGACCTCAAATAGACAGTGGTATATGTATACCAATGTCATCCCTCCCCAAGAATAATCACGCATCCTCGCATAGTCGTCCATGGTAATCAGATATATCAACTCGATTCATTTGTTACTTTTATCACCAAACAACAAGCATCAAATCAAGTACAAGAAGTAACACTTCAGACAAGCAATCATATGCCTATCCCTCTCCCGTATCTCCTTCAGCGTCTGTGCATCCCTCAATCTGGTAGCAGCAGAGAGGTAGTCCTCATAATACGTCTTCAACGTCTTATAACTAACGTAAGCACCATACTCATCCTTGCAATTTTTCACAGCAAAAGCATGTGGCACACCTAAGTGTGCCACCCAGATCCACTCCATAAACCTGAGACACCTTCTTTGGATGGCTCAACATGATCCCTTCAATGGGAATATGCAACAGACAAGCGACATCATCCAAAGTAATGGTCATCTCCTCTACAGCCAAGTGAAAATTGTTGGTCTCGGTATGCCACCTCTCGCACAAACTCATAAGCAAAGCATGAGACACACTGATGTAGCCTGTATAAATCAAATCATTAAGACCACTCACCCTCATCGCCCCCATGATTAATGGCTTTAACTTTACGCTCCTTACGAATTTGAAATAATAAAAAACACATATTTAAAAAACATAAACATTGTAAACATTTAAATAAATAAAAAAAGACATAACACATTTTAAAAAATAAAACATTTAAATTGTCGTACGTATTTCTAATTTAAGACATAACATATTTAAAACATAAAAAAATACATAACACATTTTTTAAAAAATAAAACATTTAAATTGGCACGCACACAATAATTGATATAATACTTTTCAACTATTGCATATAATAATTTAAGACAATTAAAAATAACACTTACATTATTTGAATTTTACCACAACCGCAATGCAACATGCTCGGCATAAGATGACAACAGAGTGGTATCGAGAGGTCCTCCAGGAAAGGGAGGTTGATCATGTAATATCTGTGGGGCTGTCTAAGCTGCAATGTCATCCACGTCTAATATAGGCACATCATCATCCGGAATATGATGGTCGTCATACCCACCATCCGTGGCATCGTGTACCTGATCCTGATAGTTTAGGTACTGACTCGGATCATCCACCTATGACTGTGTAGGTTATGTAGCCTGAGAACTCCCTTCACCAACCGCCCTTTGACCTTTACCTCTTCCCCTCTTTGGTATATGCGCGTTAACCCTTGCCCGCCTCACGCTACCGGTCACGACAATTCTACCAGATATTAACCTCGATGAGGCAATCTGCTGGCCATGCTCCTGATCAGACATATCTACACATAATTTTAAAAAATTAACATCATTGAACAAAGAAAATTAGCATAAAATCTAAACACCATTCACAACACAATCTAAACAACACTCACAACATAATATAAATACCATCAACCACAATTATCTAAACATAATCTAAACATCATTCCCATCAACTACAATTATCTATAACTACATAAAATCAGTAAATAATCAATGCAATTCTTATTTGGGCATTTTGTCAAACACTTTGTGTGCAAAGTATCAAACATATTCTCATTTTGTTAATTTGACACCATTCAAAACCACATCGTACTTAAAAATCATTCAAACAACATTCACATCAACTACATCCATCTATAACATCATAATCTACACATGCAATCTACCAAAAGTTCAATTTAAAAATCAACCCTAACCACATGCAAACTACCAAAATTTACAAAAAAAAAAACCTACACAAACTAACATTATGATTACAAATGAGTAAAACTACTTTTGATAATGTGGAGATGATGAGTTGAAAATTGTGAAAATGGAAATTGGAGGAATTGGAGAGAAATTGAGACGTTTTGGAGGAAATATGAAACTGGAAAACTGATGCTTCTGTTTCTGCATATATGTGAAGGATCAAATCAGCAGTTAACTGTCGATGAAACCGGCGGCATTTAACTGCCGAGGAATACTTCGGTACTTAACTACCGATAATATAAACTGACAGCAGTTAACTATCAAGGGGGTATTTACGTATTTTACTGGTGTTTTTCAGCCTTATATGATGTGTCAACAACAATTTTCCACATATATTATGGATGATAAAATGGATGGATTTGATGAATTTAGATTTGGATGGTAATGGTTCCTAGATCAAAATGATCAATTAGCCCATTAACACTTCACTAAAAATTTTGTCAAAAAAAAAAAAAAAACTTCTCTAAAAATTCTTTTAAAAATCCAATCAAATATATCCATTAAACATGAAATTCATCAAATCCATCTACTAAAGCATATTAGTTTTTTTTTCTTATGAATTCTGCCCAAAAACATTTATTTTAATAGTTTTTAAAAAATAAATGTTAAAACTTAATTTCTTTTTAAAATTTATCATCTAAATAATAATACCTAGGTTTTTATCAAAAAAATTAATAATACCTGGCTTTACGTTGACTTTTGTAAGGAAAAAAACAGCGCTACATTGATTTTTTTTTTTTTAACTTGTTGTTATAAAAGAGCTGAATTGTTTTTTTTTATTTTTTATAAGTGTTATCTCATATACACAAGCAGTAAACAATTTAAACACTTAAATGATTAAGCTTTATTATGTAACATGACAAACACAACGGAGCAGGTGTGAACGGTCGCAGTGGCAACATTAGTGTTTCTGAAAGTGAGATTGATCAAATAAAAGAATTGGTTATTGATTTAGAATGTGAGGAAAACGATATTGCAAAACAACTGCAATCGTTGGAGTCTCGAGGCAAAAAGCGCAAGCGAAGAGTTGATGTCTGGCTGAAAGGTTTAACCGTTATGAAAGAAAGTGCAAATGAGATGAATAACTTAAATGATATTCATAAGATAAATAATTTGATCAACGATATGAAACGACACAAGGAAAAGAAGCCTCTCACTTTGTCGACTGATTTTGTCGGGCAAAAATTAGATAACAATTTCCATAAAATGTTGAAACTACTTGCTGATGATAAAGTCTTTGTCATTGGCATACATGGAATGGGAGGAGTAGGAAAAACTTTACTTGCAACTCTCGTGGAGAATGAAGTAAAAAGGAAAGAAACTTTTAAGGATGTGTTTTGGGTCACTGTTTCTCACAATTATAGCATCTCAAAATTGCAACATGATCTTGCAAAAAGAATAGGCTTGAAGCTTGATGAAGACGATGAAAGAATTAGAGCTGACAACTTGTCTTTGGCATTGGAGGAAAAGGGAAAATCAATTCTTATTTTGGATGATGTTTGGAAATATATTGACTTGCAGAAGGTGGGAATTCATCCAAAAGTGCATGGCATTAAAGTGATTCTAACAACTCGTTTGAAGCATGTATGTTACCAGATGGATTGTCACCCATATGCTATAATACAAATATTTCCTCTCAGTTATTACCATGAAGAATATGAATCTGAATCTGAATATGAAGAAAGTGATGAAGATGTAGAATGTGAAGGTTGGAAACTATTTATGCTAAAACTCGGACATGATGGAACACCTAAGATACTTCCATATGAAATAGAAAAGATTGCAAGATGTATTGTACAGAGATTTAAGGGTTTACCACTTGCAATCAAGGTGATGGCTAGAACCATGAAAGGGATTAATGACATTCATCATTGGAAACATGCACTCAATAAACTTAAAAAATTTGAAATGGGACAAGAGCTGGAAGAAGAAGTATTCAATGTATTAAAACATAGCTTTGATAATTTGATGGAAAAGAACTTGCAAAACTGTTTTTTGTATTGTGTATTATTATCTCCTGTTGATGATGGGGATGTGATTAGGTTTGAAAAATGTGAGTTGATCATGAAGCTAGTTGACAAAGGACATATAAATGGGAATATGTGTTTGGAAGAAATATTTGATGAGGGGAATGCCATATTTAATACGCTTATAGCCCATTCTTTGATTATTTTTACTGATGATTATTCGGTATGTACACATCCCTTGGTGAGAAATATGGCATGTTATATCTTGAAAGAGAATCAGAGGAATGCTATAGTGAAGTTGAATAAAAAACTGACTGAGATACCTTTCTCACATGGATGGGCAACTGATTTAGAGTTGGTTTATATGCGAGATTGTGATATAGAACAAATCCCGGAGGACATGTCACCTAATTGTCCAAAATTGTCTACCTTGATTATAAATTATGTGTCCATTAGTCATATTCCAGAGAGTTTTTTCAGATATATGAATATTCTATCAATACTTGATCTATCCTACATTAAAAGGCTAGAAACACTGCCAAACTCTGTGAGTGAGTTGAGGTCTCTTGTTTCTTTAGTGCTCAAAGGATGTGGTTCATTGAAACATGTGCCCCCATTGGGAGAACTACAAGCATTGTCAAGATTGGTCATTTCATATACTTCCATTGAAAAAGAACCACAAGGCATGGAAAAACTACTCAATTTGAAATGGCTTGATCTATCATCTAACAGGAGTTTGAATGTGGATTTGGGGTCCTTTTCATCCAATTTGACTAAAATACAATACCTCGATCTCCGACGTACTAATGCTTTGATTAAAGCTGAAGATATTCAAAGGATGAATATGTTGGAATGTTTAGGAGGCGCCTTTGACTGCCAAGATTACAATCAATACATGCAAAAAAATCTTGAAATGAGGTTTGGGCTCAAAACATATGATATCGGTTTAGCAAACGCATATGCTGAAAGAGTTTGGAGGTCTCCTGTTAATTTGAAAAGATTTGTTCCTAGTGATCCTCGAACTAAGACCATACAATTTGGAGATTGTGATCATTTCTCCCACATACTGCCTAAAGACCTTACATGTCTCTTTATAGAGAAAAATAGTCATTGGGTTTCCTTATGTGCTGCTCTTTCATATAACACTTCTTCTTCTTTGAGGATAATTGAAACTTCTGATTGCAAACAACTGGAGAGCTTGTTTTGTTTATCCGGTTCTTGTTCCTTTTGCAGCAAGATTCACAGCCTTGAAGTTTTGAAACTTTATAGTTTGGAAAGATTAACCGTTCTCTGTAAAGTAGATGTTGATGTTGGGCAATCTTTGTCACGAAGTGGCATATTCTCTTGTCTAAAAGAATTTTCTATTTCTTATTGCCATTCGATAGAGAAGTTGTTTACACCACAATTAGTTCAACAACTTCAAAGTCTGGAGAAATTATCGGTAAGAAATTGTGATTCAATGAAAGAGATATTTGCAGAGAGTAACAGTGGTGATGGTGACAGTTCCAGCATTACACTTCCCAAGTTTGCCTTCTTGGATTTGTTCTGTTTACCACATCTGAAGACCGTGTGCAAAGGGATTATACGTTGTGGATCTTCACAACCGATTTTGGTCATCTGCTCATTGTTAATTTGGGATTTTGGCATAAAAAGGCGCCCTACAGTAAAGCTCATGGATGGCGAGAACCCTTATTTTGGGATTTTTCCTTAAAAGGTTTAATGTGTTTGAATTTTGAGGCTGAACTTGTACAAAATATAAGTATTAGATTAACTACTTTTTAAGGGTTATATGTATTTTTAAGCATTCAAACCATAAAATTCAAATTTAATTCATGTTTTGTTCAAAAAAAAAATCTTGGAGCGGAAAAATCTTTAAAATAGATTTAAAATAGTATTTATTAAACAACGTCAACAACATAAAATATTGGAGCGGAAAAATCTTTTTAAACGTTGCAACCACATCATATAAATCTGGCACAAAGGCCCCAACATAAGTAGTATTTAACATTTAATTTCAAAACAAACTCCAACAACATGCTTCAAAATTGATACATAAGGAATGAAAACACAACAACTAATTCCCATCCCGTTATGTATCAGAGTCCTAAGACACATGAGCCACCACTTCTACTATTCTGGATCACCTGCAAGTTACCCATACGAAGGGCAACATTTTCAAGCAGAAGGGGTGAGATTCACAAACAATAATAATAGAATTATAATTCATCAATTGAATCTAACACCCTAAATATCAACAAATACTTCAATATACTTATATATAAATTCATGGTTAACAACATTATCAACATATTCAAATTCAACCAACAACAACAACACAACAGCAGCTCAACCAACGACAACGACTATGCAATGACACAACGACGAATAACGACAATGCAACAATGCACATGCATGTGGTACCATTAACGCGTTTGAATGACAAGGCATTCCAGGGCATGAACCCTCAACATTTTGAATGGTTAAAGCATTCACAGGGCATGAACCCTCTCCAATTGAACGACAAGGCGTTCC